>OZ026615.1:58494988-59099988 GCA_964020975.1 Hermodice carunculata | reverse complement strand
AGAATCAAAGTTACAGTGTCACAAGGTTTGATCCAGGAAATTTTTGCAGTGGCACAGTGTGCTACTATTGGAATGAATACGGTATATATTATGTGTATATATGTAAATATAAACGCTGGTTGATTTTTTTTTTTTTTTGTTATTTATCATTAAAAGACCATATCTTGCAATACTAGTGTATTTTTACACAACTGTATTGATCTTTCTGTGTGAATGTAGGGTTTTCTCTTGTTGTTTTGTGAAAAGAATGCTCTTAAAACTTTCATTTGCTTACATTACATCGTTCTAACAAGAACATCTTTTCAGGAAAAGCACCACAAACTTTTGGTGGCAGTTTTAATGCTCCTGTTACTTAAGAGTAGTACAGATAAGACTGTTTATTATGTTGAAGGGCTATTTCTTTATTTCCAAACTTTGAGATTTATATTTTACCCTGAAAATTGTTTGAAATTTGATTTGGTAGCATTTTATTTTAGGAAATTTAGGAAAAAAAATACCAATTGTTCACAATTTAATGTGACTAAGCTATTGCTCTATATAAGATGTACAAGAAACAGCTCTAAAATTAATGATCTCAAAAAGCAACAAAATTTACTAATATGTTTAGAAATTGTATTTCCAGAAGAGACCATCAGATGGCAGCAGCTGACTTGAGATCATTATATTTCTTGTGATGTAAACATTTCTGAATGTGCACTATTTGTTAAACATATTTTCATTCAAAGTTAAGAAAAAATAATTATGAATGCAGCTAAAACTTGGGAGTCTTTTGTACCATCTGTATGCTGAAAAATGTATCTCAGCATGTTTGTCAATGAAAATGACTGTTTTAATTAAGGTTTCATTTTTGCAAAACATATGGTGTGTTGAACATTATGTTTGTGCACAGCCAAACATCATCCTGCTACTGCACTTCTCAACAATCAAATGCATAACGAATCTCAGTCACACACTGTACAGTCCTCAATAAACATATCACAGCTTCCAGTGTCTGACTTCTTTATTTTACAGATAAAATGGCCAAGATACCAATTTACAGAAATGCTTATTGAAGCCACTGATATGCTTTGGTAGCAGAGACATGGCCATATACTTTTATTCTCTGTTACACATATAGTTTGATAATTGAAAAAAAAAAAGGAAAAAGAAAAAAACAGGGATGAGTACACCCTGGAACAAGAAAGGAAGGAAACACCCTTATATATGTCCACCTTTCCATTATTTCATCAGATTTATCCTTTTCATACCAAATCCACAAACTTTTCTTACCATAAAGGAGGAAATCCGCTAAACATATCATCATAGCTTCCAGTGTCTGACTTCTTTATTTTACAGATAAAATGGCCAAGATACCAATTTACAGAAATGCTTATTGAAGCCACTGATATGCTTTGGTAGCAGAGACATGGCCATATACTTTTATTCTCTGTTACACATATAGTTTGATAATTGAAAAAAAAAAAGGAAAAAGAAAAAAACAGGGATGAGTACACCCTGGAACAAGAAAGGAAGGAAACACCCTTATATATGTCCACCTTTCCATTATTTCATCAGATTTATCCTTTTCATACCAAATCCACAAACTTTTCTTACCATAAAGGAGGAAATCCGCTGAAAAGAGGGGAATTCTCATCCCTGAAAAAAGAAAAGAAAAAAAGAAAATGAAAAGAAATTGGAAACCTCTAATTCCAGAGGTGATAATGTCCTTTGGTAGCCTTGACACACAAAACAGAAAAATGTTGCGGGATCAGATACTATAAACCATTGCTCCTGTATTATACAATGTTTATATATAAACAGGGCATTATCATGATTTTTATTGTCCCCTTGTGTGGCGACCATGTTCTATAACAACTGCATTGTGGGTGTGAGGTTTACATTGCACCCGACTTTGTGTGTACAAAAATGCACAGCAACCAATCGTTTTATTGAGATATGTGTGGTGGATTCTGCAAAATGAGTACACAAACAGCATCTTGGTCAATGATATAGTGGCAGATCATACTCCAGACCAGACAATGTGTGTAAAGAGAACCATGTCTATTGTATTTAAAGCATGATTAATCTGAAACTTCATTCTATATGTATTTAATCTGGCCAAACAAGAACTGCTATGTAAATCTGCTCAATTATTTGCACCTTGATGAATCTGGAAAAACTGACCATGCATGCAAAACAATGCCATGTTCTGAAGCAAATGGGGACATTCTGCATTCAGTGTGGCCTATATTGAAGGCCTCAAGGACACAGTTTGCATTTTAAATGTAGTTTTCTCAATGTAGGAAAATGGCAAAACAATAGTAGGTGTATGCAAGTACAGTAGCATAGGATGGCCTGCATTCACTTGTGCTTCACCTCACAACTCTCCCAGACACGCAAACTCCTTACATTTGATTGTTGTACAGTACATGTATTCAGATATTTGCCCCCAAGTCTTCATTGAAGTTTAAAAAAATGTAATGTTTGGTGAAGCACTTCACATGGTAAAATTGTTTGGACAAACTTTTACCGCTTAATATTGTTTCATTATTCAAGTGTTTAAACTGTCTGCACAGTCACTATACAGTGAAACCTGTCTCAAAAGACCACCTGAGGTATGACCAAACTGTGGTCTTGTAAGACCGGGACCACTGTATTCCAAAATTGAAATTCTGTTAGTTGTTGGCTTGGAACACTTTGTTGTAGGATGCTTCGAAAGGACCAAACTGTAAATCTGCAAACTGGTAATTACAGTGAAACCTGTTTTGAGAGACCATATTTCCAAAGTCCCCTTTGCTATCTTTCCCATGTTACTGCACCTTTATTGAGACCACCTGCCTTATGTGACCACTTTTTAGCTTGCCCTAGGGGTGGTCTCTCAAAACAGGTTTCATTGTATTATGATGCTGTCTGCATTGCATTTCTATCATTTTCTTTTTATATCTGGGAACTTGTGTTTATTGAACAATTTAAGGTTACATCAAAATGTTAAAAAGTCAAAACACAAAGGCAAGTTGATAAATTTACAATGTTTATTTAAAATCCTATATGAAAAATGTATGCCGAAATGTCGGCATACAAGTTCTCTTGGATGTCATTATCTATGTACAAAATTCCCTTTTCCCCATGCATCTGATTCTCTGTACAATATATTATGTAGGTGGTGCAATCCAGTAGCACCAGTTTGGGATATTTTATTCCAGTCTATAGGGAAATTCAAACATTTTCTTCAAAATATTCAAAAGTCTCCACTTTATTATCATTTTTTTTTCAAGAACAGTCATTATCTAAGTTGCCTGCTAAACTTTGTAGACTTGGTCTGCATTATGCTTGTTCATTAAAACAGGGATAGTACATAATCTATTGATAAATGTTCCTAGTCCCACAGACCACAGTTGAAAGGTAATCATCGTACAAAATTCTTCCATATCTTACACTGTGTACATGTACTTTGCATAGCTTAGCCAGCAGAGGACTGGTTCTGTCCTTGTCAAGCCAGCTAGACTGAACTGGATAAACATGATGGTATTGTTAGATCCATACATTAAGACAGCTACATGGAAATACTTTTTTTTAAAATTTCACTAAGGCACAATGTACATGTACTGATAAATGATTGGAAAAGAAAAAAAATCACATTCAATATAAATATAAAGGGATGAGAGGAACTTCAAACATAGATACATTGTAACAAGCCTCTTTATCAGTGATTAAAGTCACAGTAACCCACAGGTCTAAAGAATTAGCTTTGCGTCATCAGGGTTCCATATGCCAAACTTGATTCACATCTGGCACTTTCCATCAGACACTATAGTACTAATACAAAGCTTGAATAACCGGTTTGGCACATACCAATATCTTCCTTTATGTAACATGCAAGCAAAGGATCATGGGATGCAACAGGATGCAAACATCTTCCAACTCTGTAATTTTGTGACTGCCCCCCTTTTTATAAACATTCCATGATCCCCTGCTTGTATACATATGTTGCAAAAAGCAATGTCTGGCATCCATGCAACATACTATGCATTAAAACCCTTAAATTGGGTAACTCTTATACAACAGAATTGCATGAAAATTCTTCGCATACTTCTCCCTGGCTTTACTTGCTGTAAGCTCTTTCCTCAACAAAATGTGTGCACGAAAAAAAAACTGGTCACGAAAAGCTGCACATTTAACAAGCGGTCAAGGAATTTAACACTGCAATTAGCACCACTGACGTTTCATTGATTATCACAGGTTTATCTGTGACCCTTTCCCCCTTAAATTAAGACTGAATCAACAGCTTTTTTGTATGGACGGTCAAACACTAAGTGCTCAACCTGCCCAAAGGAAAGCTGTTGACCTGGGGCCTGTTATACTGAGTGGGCTCAGCTATAATTTTCCCGTTTTCTTCACTAATGTTAGAATTAATGACCAAAACCTTTTACCTCCGCTCAATTTTGGCCAGTTTAAGGAAGAAAGTGTTCATAAAAAAAAAAAAAATGATGCTTATTCTGCTAACAATGTTTTCAGTGGGAACACAGTTGAATCTTAAATGTTTATGGTGAAATCTATATGTTTTTGTAGCCAATGCCCAACAGATATAGACTTAAATCGGTCACCGGAATACATTTTGCTCAAAATATTCTTTCTGTGATCTACTTCTTATGGTTGAACCAAAGTTGAATGATTTACATTGTATATAATGGTGTACTGAATTAGAATTAAAATATCGGCTCACAAAAATGGCAAATCCTGAATGAACAGCTTCACTTTGCATGGTCTTGATGCCATATGCTGTGAGTTCCACTGGCAAGCCATTAGCAGCCTATATATTTGCCCAGCAAAAGTAAACATAAATTAGATCTTTTGTATTGCAATCTTGTGTTAAGAACACTTTCCAAAATAAGCAACAGATTGTGTCCAAATAAGTTTGGGAAAAAATTAGTTGGGAAAAGCTGTAATGTACATGTAGCATATACACAACACTTACTGTTCATATGGGAAGTACAGAACTTGACATTCACATGAAAAATAAAACATGCAACATAGTATAATGAAAAATAACAAAACACATATATATGTGCAGGAAAGAGCTTGCAGACTTCCAGGATCAATGGTCAGTAAATGATATTATAAGTAGCAAATGTAAAATATACCAATAATCATGAAGATCTCTGGTTTTGTGTTCAGTTTTTCTTGTTTTATACTTCTATAGATCTGCATCACCTATAAGAGTTCAAAATAAGAAATTACAAATGCACAGTTTGCAATAAGCAACGTTTCATTCAGGATCATTCGGTTGCAGTTTACGAAACTACCTGATATTTCAAATATAGCTGTCAAGCAATCAGCTGATGTGTGTGTGTGTGTGTAATATTGTTACAAAATCAGATCCACAACTGTTACATGTATATATGCAGAATTAATATAAATGCAGTCTAGTCATAGTTTGTCATGAATACAAAAATTTAAATTTTGGTCTTCCATCATTCGATGTACATGCATATCATCACACTCAGTTACTTCAGACTCCTTATATTCCATCACTGATCACCAGGATCAAAGTGTTTTTTTTCTTAACTCCATCACTTAAGATAAAAAAGCATGATTATTTCTAAATATTACCTTATCTATACTCAGATCCTGTCCCAGATGTACTGTAATATGTGCTACAATCCCACAAAAGCTACCTTGGTACCTATACACTTGAGCAATTTTAGAATGTCGATAAATATATTCCATATCTGTACAATGTACCCATCTCCACACTGCCTATTTCGTTTACTTTCTTTTTTGCTTTACAAGTCGTTTGCTTATGTGGCTGGGCATTATATAAAAATGGAATGAGCTTAGAGCATCTACATGACTAGAGGGCACCACTGGTTCAGTGGGGGTACACTGACACTTCTCGACCAGTGGTGCCCTCTGATGATTTTGAGTGTTCTAGGCTTATCCCATTCAGTACTTCTATTTTTCCTGCTTATGCTTAGTTACATTGTCTCCTTGTATTTATATACTCAAGATTATAAACATGCGAGTAACATAATGTATTTGTAGAATTCCCTCCCTCTATGCAAAGCATAAACAGTTAAATTACATGTACATGTCCTGTCAAAATGTTACATAGAAAACATAAAAATATACACAGTAAAAAATTGGAAATGTCTGACCAAGCCATCGTAAAAATACCTGTTACATTAGGAAGCATCCAATAAATGGTGTAAGATGTACCAGAAAATATCTAACTGTTGTAACTAATGCTGTTACGTCAACTCTGCATATTATAAATTTGTTGAAAATATCACTCACATGGGACCTCACAATATGTACATTGTTTCACAAGAACTATTAAAACTGAATCCAATTATGGCAGCAAATAAACTACACAGTTGAATATTAACAGAAGCAGGTCACCTTTTTTTTGAGTTTTAATCCAAATTTTACTTTAGTACTCACCAGATATTACAGAAGATTGATTTGAAGTAAGCACATAATAAATACAGGATGTCAAACTGATACTTTCTGTGAATGATAAACCTAAACGTCTTTTTCTGGCACTTTCCATCAAACATATTTAGTCATCTGGCTTCAGCTGTTACTGGCCATTTGTTTAACTGGCAGGGCTAATACAATTCCTTGCAAGTGCCTTTAAAAGGCAAGCTTGTATGAGCCCTGCATTACCATCTGAAATATATACAAGGCACAAATTTCCTTCAAAGTCAACTAAATTGGGAATTAGTGTTTTTACTTATGCACACAACCAAGTGCCAGGCAGCAGAGACCTTGGTCCAAATTGGATTGTACATACTCAGGCAGTTGTCAACTTTTCATTATCCAATCAAAATCTGTCACTTTTTTTTCATTATATTTTTCTTTTCTTTTTACTTTTTGTATGTTTTATTGTACCAATGGCCACGCGACATGGATTTGTATCCTTGAAAAAGTGTGGTTTACTGAAGCTCCTGTTCAAGTTAGTAGACAGCAAAACAAGCTACAAGGCAGTGTTAGTACAGTGGCAGTGAAGTTAAAGCTTCATTCACCCCCCACCCACACCCCACAACCCCCCACACCTCAGAAAAGAAAAACTTTCCCATTATAGGTTAATGTAAACTAAATTTTGGTTTTATTGCAAAAAAAAGTAGGAATCAAAAGTAGTTTACAAAATTTGATGTTGTACATACTATAAACAAGATTAAATATGTGCAATGTCACTCATGTTTAGTAATACCTGGAAAAATTCTTTGGTTTTGTCTGTTTTTCATTTAAAAAGTTTACTTTAAAAAACACAGTTCTAAATACTGTAAGACAATGTAGAGGTTATGATACCACAAAATTTTACTTTTCGTAAATACAGTGTACACAGAATATTGCCAGAGGTGGAAGGGTGGTTGGGGAACTGATGTACACGTCATGTATTGACTTCAAACAGAGTTGATGGTCCCTGTCTTTGCAGATCACATCCTACGACCAGACAAAACATTTAGTCTTTCAAAACAGATTTCTCATGATAGTATAACAATATGGTAAGAACAGAATCTGGGACTTTACAAACTGATCTAAAAGATGGGGACCACATCACATATTCACGATGCCAGATGGGTGGCATTCCATGGTAAAATATGCTATCACTCAAAAATTACTTGATTCCATGGAAGAGACTTGCAAAATGCTTGGAAAAATTGTGTATAAAACTATAAAAGTAGTAACTTCATAAACTTGTAAACAATTTTTAAAATAGTAATTTCCAAATGCTGACAAGTTTGAATGAAAAAAAAAATGTGGGTGATGGGATTTTGTCATCCATAAAATGCATCATTGGTTTTGGTAAACTGAACTCCCTCCTTCATTTGTGTTAGGGTGGTGCACTTGTATCATGCTATGAATGCATATACATCCACGTACTCTTTATCACATAGTTTTGGTGGTACATACAGATTTGTTCATCAGAAAATCTTACAAATGTTACCCATGGCACTCCATACACAGAAATTACCAGGCACCTGCTCCATCAAGTCATGTAAAATTATTTGTGACTTTCACAAAAATGTTAGGCACCTCAAGAGTTCCTGAAGAACTTTACTTTTTAAGGCAAATGACTTATCATTCTAATTTGACTTCATTCTGTTACATAATTTTACTTCATAGTGTGAAAAAAGAAAAAAAAAAAAAAACAGGCAAAAAAGGGAAAAAAATGATTTGCACCTTGAGAGTTCCTTTCGCACTTGATTTTGGCACACAGGATTTTGATTTTTTCAACGTGGGTCAAATTTACTGTGGAATTTATTACTTTGTTGTTTGACACACAGACTCTTTTTGAAAACTGTATACTAAACTGCAAAAATTCTTCTCCATACTTTATCTGGCAAAGGCACTCTGTGCATGATATTCGGATAATCTTCTTTACGATATACTTTAACAGCATGCCATAAAGCAAGCATCAGGACTTTAGGTGTGGTATATACACGACATGCCATTCAGAGATGTAACCCTTTCCTCGTTAACATAAGATTGGGTCAACAGCTTTCCTTGGTGCAGGTTGAGCTTATTGCCCCCAACCTGTGTAAAGGAAAACTGTTGACCTGGGGCATGCTATCATTATAGGTATCATTTACAATTCTCAGCAAAAATGCTTTATATTAATGAGAATTTTATGTAAAAGATTGAGGCACGACAATTTACATGTAGCTACTGTCAGCAGGAAAGGGTTAAAACACAGGGAATACATCACAATTGTGGATTCATCTGTCCTCATTTTGTGCAAATCCTTGCTCTCAGTACAACACAAGCACCGAAATGTAAACAAACACAGAACACAGAATGAACTTCACGCTCATATGTACCTGTTCCCCAATGCAAATATATAAACAGCTCCTGGTTGACTAATGCACCATTATAGTTCCATGAGGAGCACAACCTCACTTTGAAAACAGTAAGATATTGCTTGCTTTCTGTCTGGGTAATATAAACAATTCTACTGTTTGTAAATCTGTTCCACTTCTAAAATCAGAAAAGACAATGATGCTGAAAAGTTGAATGTATGTAACTCTACTTCCTGTGAACTTCTAATGGGAATGCGACGGTGGGCCGATTAACCCTCAGATACATTGCCATTACAGCACCATGTAGGTATTTCAGTTTCCATATATACAAGTAAATATACAACTTCATTGGTTCACAATATTGGTGCCATTCATATCACTTATGCAATTGTAACAAACGTCTGATGACTGATTCAGCCTTCAGACTGCACTGCAGGGATCCCCGTTTTCATCCTCAAAAGTTCCAAAGTCAGGATCTAGCTGAACCTGGTTGATGAAAATGGTGGTGTCAGTGGGGGGCGCTTGCTCCTTGGAGGGCGAGTTCAAGTTTGCGCTGGCTTTCGAGCGTAAGCTGGACTGACTGTGTATCTCATTGGGCCCTTCAGTATCATTACCAAAGCCATACTCTGGTGATGATCCAATCTCGATAATCTTGCCTCTGTAATAAGAAAATGAGCAATAACTAATGGAATCATAACTGTTACAATATTCTGTGAATTATTTTCTGGTTCAGTCTCTTCTCTTTTTTGGCGAAAGATCTTGTTTATTTATATGGACCATTGAAAGAAAACCTTTGACATCATGATGTGGTCACTTTCCAACCTGGGAAAATAATGTAAATGGCATCACTGTAATGTTTAGGATAACTTTGGCCAACATTAAACCTTTCCCACTAGAATCACTCCAAAGCACCTGACGTAAATTGTCTTGTCCTTTACTGTTTTTAGCCAAATTTTATGTTCATAGACGACGTGTTTGCTGAAAATTGTGGATAAGATCTAACATGACGGTATGAACCTGGTCAATAGTTTCCCTGGTGAAGGCTGTGTGTGCTCAGCTAACACCGTGGAAGACTGTTGTCTCCGTCTAATTCTGACCTGATGGGTTAACTAAACCTTTCATTCAAGGTCACATTTTTGAAGCCACAAGGTGGTCTTATAATGTTCCAGATTCACAAATATCACAAAAACAATGTAGGCCTACTTTCTTCTTTTGCTGTAAACTTAGCTGACTGATAAGTCTCGGGAACTAAAATACTGAAAATGACAGGCTTACCAGGTCTCTTTTTATTTTTGGAAGAAGTAATAAAATTTGGGTTTTGAGTGGTTAGGCGTATACATTTTGGAAACACTATAGTCTGTAGTTAATGAAGAATATTTCAAAGGTTGAGAGGGCCGGTTTAAAACCACCAGTTGCCTTTTATGGGTGACTGCCTATATCTGGTCAGGAGTGAAATTTGTTTCTTCACATTGGTATTGGAAGATGGATGCTGATGCTTTGGTAACTCTGGAATCTCTTTGCTGTCATTGTTGGGTTTGGAATTTATAATTATGGTGCATGTTTTTCTGTACTATTATATGACAGGTGGTAACAGGTTGTGAATTGTGCACATACAACTCTGTGTTTCCAACAGAAGCAAATCCAGGAATGCCCCGCCCCGCCCCGCCCCCGCCCCGCCCCCGCCCCGCCCCCGCCCGAATTCATCACTGTGCAAAACACAGATACAGTGTCCTGAAGCCTCATAAAGCCCAGACATGATTCTATCATTGGAAATATACACTGATTTACCAGGGTACAAATGTAAATTTAAATATGACACTTCACATTGGCTCTTAACTTCGTGTACTTGTAAGCGGAATTTTTTTTTAATCAACCATTCAACATAACTTCATGTGGTACAAAATAAAAATTGTACAAATGAAAATACGAACTTGACAGAGAGTGAGGAAAGGCCTGTAAGGGTCATTAACAATGGAACAAAACTAGAAGACCTGCATGGCTAGAGGGCACCACTGACCAAGGGTGACCATCTTATGTCCTCCCATGATTGGTCAGGTGATCCTCTTTGACCACTGGTGCACCCCAGGGTTTTTTCTTCAGGTTGTCTGGGCTCATCCCATTTTTGTTTGGGCCAACAATTGAGTTGAAGTGGGATCATTTCTAGCGCTAAACCAAACGCTTGACTACAAAATCAAATTTATGAAAAATTCAGACAAAAATTATGTGAATGCACACATTGCCAAAGTTGATTACATGTGGCATTGGCAGTGGCCAACAGTTAATTTGTGTGTGCGTGTGTGTGTGTGTGTGTGTGTGTGTGTGCATGGTGATTGTGTGCATGCATTTTTGTTTGCTTCCATCCATGATGACCTAAAATTATCCTCAGCAGATGGTACCAAAGACCAGGTTTACCTAATGGTACAACACTGAGGTCTTCACCCTTTCAGTGCCAAATTTTGGACTGAGTCAACAGCTTTTCTTGGCGCACGGCACCCAATGCGCGTCAAGAAAAGCTGTTGACCTGGGGTATTCTGTCTGGGACTATAGGCATACTGGTACTTGAATGAAAGGTCTTTTTACAAGGAATACGAATCTGGGATCTTAATGATAATTCAGATTTGTCTGACTTAAGTAGATCAACTTTAGACATGATTGGTACTGAAAGAGTTAAATTCTAAAACTATAACTCTTGGTAAATCAATCAATCAATCAATCAATCAATCCTTGTTTGCTTTCCACAATCCATGATCAAAGACAAACTGTATAAGATTCTCACCACTACAAATGCTTGACCTAGGTGATTTCTAATTTGAAAGCATTAAAGTCCACAGAAGTTTATGCTGAATACCAGTGAAACAAACATTGTTTGATCAAGAATAAAATTTCAAGTGCATGGCATGAGCCCCAAAATTGAGTGAGCAGACATATTACAATATGAAATGGTAAGACGCAAGGCCATGGGTGCATGCAACATCTGAATGACCAGACTCCAGCCACCAAGCTGTAAACTTCATGCAATATTCAACTACTTACTCCTCCGAGGCTCCTGTCTTTTCACTATCTACATCTTTCCTGTTTTTGGAAGAGAAGCGCAAACCACATTCACATTAAATCCATCTCCTAAGCCATCTATCAAAATTGTCATAAGCCATTTTGTATCATTAAAAAAAAAAAAATCAACAAGCCATGCAGACAGTTTTTATTCTTTTAGCATAAAATCTACAGACCGCATTCACATTAAATCTATGTATGAAGCAATCTACTAAAATCATCACAAAGCCACTTTGTATAAACTGAAAAAAAATCTAACAAGTCATGCAGACTGTCTGTATATCTGAGTACAAAGTTATTACAGCAACCAAGATTAAGTATATTTATATTATCTGTGAGTAAAACTAAACCTAAAATCACATTGGTCTTTGTACAGCAGCTATAAATACAAATCATACATGTAGAAGAGAGAGAGAGAAAAAAAATTCTACATTTATAGCACTATTAGTAACTGAGTACACAATACTGCTATAAAAAGCAAATAATAATGCTATATCAACAGGTTAATGTTAATTTTAATTAGGTACACGTAATGTACAAATAAAAGCAAATGAACACAGGACGCTAGGCATTCACATGTACAGCCAAAGCTACACAAACATTATGGTTAACCCAGGTCTGCAGCATGCATGAAAAAAATCTATATAATTTAATACATCTCTCTACCTGCCCTGACACAAACATGCATGTCATAAAATCATTGATCAAAAAGGCCAAAATAGTTTACCTTTTTCTTGTGAAGATACTTCGTATGGAGTTTTTCAGGGCTAACCCTTTCTTTTTGTGCTCCTTTATGGAGCCATCAGGCTGCCCATTAAATTGAAAGCCTTCTGCCAATCTCTTCTGCTTCTCTTTCTTTTTCTTCTTCAGTTCCTTCCGTCTGTCTGCTTCATTTGTGGATACTATACTACCATTAATCATCGACTCATTTATCTCTGTTGACTCATTCCAAACATTCTGTCTGACCTGCCCCGGTCTGGTTGCCACTGCTGGTGCCACCTGGCGATTCTTGCTGCCTGATCGAGGTCTCGGATCAGGGGTTTCAGAAGATAAACCTCTGGGTGCGTTTGGCTCTGGCACTTGATCTGTCAGACTTCTAGCAAGTGCCATTGTAACTTGTTTTTGACTTGGACTGGCAGATCCATTCCCCGTGATGTTAGTCTGGCTCTGGGACCGAGGTGTAATTCCAAGTTTCTGCGCTCGTCTTGTTAAGCTCTCTCGATTCCTCTCCAGCACTGACGGCTCATACATGGACTGATCAATGGGGTCGTCATCATCTTCCCCATATATGCCATAGTCTGGCTCTATCTTAGGCATACTCTGGTGGTGACCAAACTTAGTTGCCACATGGTTGGGCACCACTGGCATACTTTGTATGGAGGAATTCAAGGGACTGGTTAAGAACTTCCTGGTGGCAGGTGACCTGTAGTCAGTACCTCTGGACGACATGACACTGGGATGTAAAAACATCCTCTGGTCATCCAGCTGAAGTGACTCCCGGCTCTCCTCCAGATCCTTAATATTACCATACCTCTCACTACTCTGACTATGGAAACTGTCTGTGCGCTCCACCAAAGACAATGGCCGCTGCCTCGGCATTCGTCTCGTATTGAGATTGGCAGACTGTGGACGTAGAAATCCATCGTCTTGCATGGGAGGAACCATCCCTGGATAGTTCATATACTGGTCGTGATAGTATTCTGAGTGGTACTGATTATTCATCTCAGGTGGTCTCTTAAATTTCGCTTTGCGTCGCTTTTCTCCACGTATGGGCAAGGTCATGCTCTCATAGTTGTTGAATGTGCGGTCCCTGCAGGTGGGTTGAGAGGGGTAAGGCATGGATGACATCAGGGAATGTGACGATCTAGACAAGCTGTTGTTGGATGCAGACAGCGGTGGATCAATGCCATTGTGTCTGTTAGTCACATGTGGAGCTCCTTTGTGCATTGACATCTGGAATGCCCTGCTAAAAAATGAAAACATCTTTTTGAAGATGGCTCTAAAGTAAATTTTAAGCAAACATATCAACAAAACTAGAACATCTACATCTATTCTATAACATATACCTTTTACAAAGTATCATGATGCATTTCCTTCAAATATACAATGATGCTCAAAGAACAGAAAATTTAAGATGACCACTATATAATTTTCAAGTATGAATGACGTTTACATCAGAATTGAATATTTAAAGCAGTCTTCAGTTCTTAAATGTAATGAAGTTAGCATACCTCAAAATTAAGTTAATTTCTACAAATTGGATTCTGCAAAGCAAAAAAAGACACGAAACTTATGGCTTCAATTCTGTTAGCACCTAACCTATGATATTTCAATATGTGTCACATTCTATCATTTTTACACAAAATTTCTGGCTTGATTGTTTCTCATTGATGAGGTCATCCCAAATTGCAAAATACAACCTTCATGAAGGTTGGCCTCTGGTCTGGGGTATCTTATAATACCCCTTTGTAAAGAGATCAACATAAAACTTATTTGTCTTACCTCCCATTAGAACCCCCATACGACAGATCCTCTCCATTGGAGTGTATGCCACTGTCCCGCGTGGCACTGGAGAACTGCATGGCATCATAACTACCAGCGCTCGATCTCAGAGATGGCAACTGCCGCCTGGAAACAACAGACCGTGTTAATCCAGTCGTGCCCAGAGGAGCCAAAACAGACCAACTATCTCTGGCCTTTTTTAGCGAAAGTTTTTGTTTATTTGTGAAATATGAATGAGAATAGTGGTGCTACCGAGACCGATCAGTATAATGGTCTCTCAGGCTGCCATATTTTCATTAGTTGATTTTGATAGCTGAACATGAAAAGTTTTTCAAAGAATGGAGATGAATTTGGTCTTTTGTTGAGTTAAGGTATGGGCTTTACATCTGTAATACAACTTTTCCACCAGAACATTTTGTTGATGGGTAAGGCATAAACTTCACTCTCATTTTAACAACTTTTGTACAAAGAAAATTTAGCAATGGGGATTGTAACAACAGTATCAGATTAATATTCCTGAGGTCAGAAGGTTATCCCAAAGAAATGGTCTCTCTGAATGACCACTGTACAGTGCTTCCAACCTGAAAAGGAGACCCTACTGTGATAAACAGGACCATCTTAGAGGAGTGGGCTTTCTACTGAGGCACAATAGAATGGAAATGACAGGAGGGCTTGGCCTTGAGCAGGGTGGCTCTCTTACAAGAAGCACCCCATATTTTAACCCTCCCTGTCACTGCGCTACCTGATGTCATGTACTTTACCCCACTAAAACTTACCAGAAATAGTATTCTGTCTCTTTTTCAACATTTAAGATCCCATTGGTCAACAGCTTTCCTTGCCTCACAATGCACCGAGGAAAGTTGTTGACTCGGGCTCCAGAGGGTTTTAATGAACAAATATTTACCTTTTGGGTTTGGGAGTTGCGTCCGAGCTGACAACTTGCATGGAGTATTCTATGGAATCGTTCAGATGTGTGAGGAAGGTGCCCAGCTTACTGAGTGACGACTCAATGTAGTAGTGGTCCGGGTGTTCTGTGTCCGTGTGTCGCAACAGTTGCTACAACACATCATGGAAACGGTTCAGCACAAACGGATCAGAGGAAATTCACCGAACATCATTGACAACTTTGCACTTGATTTTTGTGTGTTAAGTTTTGTATATTTCATTTTGCAAGTTGCAAGACTTCAAAATCTACAAACACAACTGAAGTTCACCGTAAGACACACTTGGCACTAACCATGCATCAGGATACTGACATGCCTGACAGTGGTGTGACATGGGACACCCGTAACTTTGGTGAAATAAAAAAACATTAGCTCTTTCCTTCTTAAACTGGCCATAGACTGACTGGTGGTCGAATGTTGTCTGCTTCAATGGTTTTAACCAATTTCAACAGTAATGAAGAGCACTTTGGATGAGAATTGTACATAAGACCTATCAAGGTAACTTGATCCAGGTCAATAGCACTCCTTGATGTGGGTTGCTACAGTTTTTTTATGCCACATTATTATTTTTTTTTTTCTAGTGGCCATTCCAGAAGACAATACCAGGGCCAGAATTTTGGCAAGAATCCAAGAATCCACGCTCGTAAAGATTCTCCTAAACTTGTCTTTCTTTAAAAAGAAAACTAACTGACAAAAATCCAAATAAATTCTTGCAAAATTTTGGCCCTGAATACATCAGTTCCGATCTTTCAGTCACTGACAATTTTGGGATTAATTTATCCTGCAGTATCTCACCTGTACTGTCAACTACAATGATAGCCACTAAACACAAAAAAATAATAATACTGACCTTGGAGAGAAGTAAAAAGTGAGAGTCCATTCTACATGGGTCTATTTTATTTCAGCTTGTTGGATATTATAAGGACAGTCCCACTCAGCCTGTCAGACTAGGCACAGCAACAACAACAGGCTTCACAGCTTTACAGTATGGCTTTGTATTTACCACAAACAACGCATCTCACAAATTTTTTTCAAAAGTTTTACCCCCTACGACGTGACATAAAATTGAGCCGTACCTTCAGCAGAAGCACGTATCTGGGCATTCTCTGTATGGGTGTTAACAGGAACGATGGAAGGTCCAGGCCTTCACACACTCTGTGGCGCTGGCTTTTCTGGTAATCACATTAAAGATGTACAACAAATATGAAACATATTCTAAAGAAAGGGTAACAAAACAAAAATGCCAACTCTGCATGTTGCATATGCCAGGTATTTGTGCAATCGTTAAAAAGATGGCACATTTTTTAAACACACCCCTCAAACAACTTTTTTTTTTTCACAAAACCTCAAATTCAGTGTGCTTGTGTATTATTTACAATGTAATGGCAACATGTAATCAAACAAGCAGTTATAACCCGCTTCTTAACAGATTATTAAATTCTTCATAAACTCACCTACATGAAAATATGGCCGTAACTCATTAGCTCTGAACGAAACAATGACAGAAACAACTTTCTGTTTCAAACTACCTTTTGGCAATAAAAAATTTAAGTTATTTCATTTTTATGAACCACCTTTCATGAAAGGCACTGGGCCATTTTAGGTGGGGGGGGGGGCTGACCCTGTCATCAATTAGAACACCTAGTATGCTCCATTAAAAAGATCACAGTATCCTACTTAAAAAACAAATACCACATTCAACTGTAAATGTTTTACACTTCTCAGGTTCCGAAAATTTCAAATATATGAAAATGTTGGTGCTTACAAAAATGGCAACACAAGTCCTTCATGAAACTTGCCTTTTACGGTATGCATTTTCAGACAGCTTTGTGAAATTTTTTCATCCAATTAATATCAAACTGTCTGACAATACTTCTCAAAATGCTGACAATGTTCCAGAACAGTTACACAATTTCACAAATCAGTGTGATTATTCTCTAATGTACAAATTATTTTTCACACATGCAGAACAAATGCAATTTTTGCACCAATTTCACTCAAATATACTTTTTTCCCCCATCAAAGCAGATAAAAACAAAGGATGATTAAAGTACATTACCGCAGACCCCTATATGTTTGGCAAGGCACCGTTTACTTACTTTACTTATTTATAAAGGACCACTAGATACTCACTCTGAGGAATTTTCTGAATTTTGATGACTGTCTGAAGTATTTCCTGATGTGATGAAGTGCAGAGGGGAATTCATTTACATATACCTGGTACAGCTTTAAAAGCTCCGTCTGAAACAAAGTTGACACACAAGTGAAACATATATCACACACTCAGTATTCTAAAGATGATGCATTGGTGAGACAGAAATATTGACACATTTTGGACAACACAAGACATTTAATTATTCACAAATATATATACTTTCTGCAATTTAGTTCCTACGCACCACTGGACAAGGCCAAATGAGATTCCCCTGCTATCTCTTGCTCAATCTAAACTGGTACTTCGTCACATGATATTGCTTAACAAGTGGTGCCCTCTACTGATGTATATGTTCTGGGCTTATTCCATTGTTGAAATATAACATAAGGAGATGTTCCTATAGTACATGTTGTATTTTGAAATTTTTATGAAAAAATTTAACTCTATGGCTGGGATAGGCAAATTTGTACCCGCTTAAATATACTGTTGAGCAGACTGAAAGTAAATTTATTATCCATAAAATGTTAGCACTGTCTAATCACTACAAAAACAAAACAAACAAACCTCATTATCATCAATAAAACGTGCAAATACATCTCCCAGCACCCCCTGCCACCGCCAGTTGGTGAGTCTGTCCTCCAGTTTCTGCAGGAAGGCACAGTGGTGTTCATATATACGTAGCAGGCATGGAGGAAACATGGTACTGTAACAGATAGAGATCATGTTAGAGACTGATACATGTTCTGAAGTCATTCTCAAAAGCTGTGTTACTGCCATTTCATAAACTCACACACAAAATATGGACCATGATGGCCCTGTTGTGCATTGCCAACTGCAATGATTATGCTCCCCCCCCCGCCCCAAATGGGGAAGTATAGATTAGAATGTTCTCACAAAAGTAAAATAATATTCTTGTTTGAGAAAGAATAGAATAACAATTGTTTTAACAATATTTTTGTTTTATTAAGAGTACATGTTGAGAAATATATAGTTTAGGGACAAAAAAAGTGTCATTCATCTCCACTGATAGATCACCTGCTATATGTGACAACTTTTTGGAGATGCCCTTTAAGGTGGTCTCTCAGAGATCAGTCAGACATCAAAATTTTACATGGGCATCAAGGGAACTTGAATTGGTGATGCACTGTGTATGGTAACCCCTCAACAAATGCAGTGTCACATACAAGGTTTGGATCTTACTTTTCAACTTGACTTACAGATGGCAGCACCTGCGAGATCTTGTTGATGAAGTTCATGTTTCACCAAGTTGGAAACCAATAAATTAATCCCATTATGCCACAATAATGTATGTGACCAAAGCCACACATATGTCACATGTTAACAGTTGGTAGTGCATGTATCTACAATACAGCTACCTGTTGGGAAAAGCTGTCTGGTGTGACTTTGTGACCACACTTTCAAGACATCTGACACTACATGCACTCTTTTGTCAATTTAAGCTATTTTGACAGACCACCTACAGTATGAGACCAACCAAGTCTTAAACATCATGTTCTGCTTACTTGATATCTCTGACACTAAGAATGCTCATCTGTCTGAGGGGCTCGGCAAAGTGGTCCAATATTGTCCACAAACATGTGCAGTACTTTCGTTCGGTGTCCATGATTTCACGTGCAACTCGCGTGCGGTGGGCTGAAATAAGTATAAAATATATGAAAAAATTTAAATAAAATATATGCACTACGTAATTACTTAAGTAACTTGTGATCCTCTTGTACACGAATCTTCTGTACATTGATATCTGTGTACACTTCACTTTATGTTAGCAGTGTAGTCATGTTCAACTTACAAAAAAAAAAATTTGTGTCAAACAGAACCAGTTTGAAAAACCTGCAAAATTTAACATACTCCTTTATTACTTCAGGCCAATGGTAAGCAATCCTTAACAACTGTTAGGTGCTTGCAACATGAGCAGGATATTTATTTAACAGTAGGCTATCACACCACAATACTTACTTTCTTGAAGGTTTCTTTCGTGGGGTGCAATCTTCTGGAAGCCATTCTTAGCAGTGCTATCACTCTGACTCGGGGTGGATGAGGCTACAAAACAGAGGGATTACTGACCATTATTGAAACAAATATCTACATCAACCACATTTTGTGTGTACTTGTACCTGATGTGGCTAGGAATATTGTGAGATAGGTGTAGACCTGGATATGGAACATATATCTGAACTTTTGACCCCCAGTCATAAAAGCAAATTTTGTAGAATTTTAGTACACTGAAAAAAATTGAAAACAGAGCACACTGTCAATGCTGTACTGAAGCATGTCTAAAATCTGCAGTGAGTAATGCGACCTGGTGACTCTAGTGCCGAAGGCTGATGCCACTGGCTCACATGTGTGAAAAGCCACCATCATTGAGTGGTGCGCCCTCCCCCCCCCCCCATACCATACCGGTCCTAATTGGAAAAGGCATAAAATGTGGGTAAAACTTCAGGCTGGTGCTTCAACCGTCTTAATGGTACTTCACAATATGCACATGAACAATTTGAGAATTGTCTCCGATGTGTATGTGCTAGTCTATTACATCCTACACCCTATGACAGACTTTTACCATAGTATACTGTACATGTATGTAGCGGAAGCAATAGTGGAATTTAGGACCCCGGGTAGCAGCACTTGACAGTATTCATTTGCATAAATTTGAATATTTGCTTTCAAGCTTCAAAGGGACTTGCTGTTATGCAAATAAGCAAAATTATGCAAATGATCACCCTCAAGTGCTGCCCTCTGATGTCCTAAAAGGGTCTATTCACAGCTAGGCCTGCCATTACACATCTGTTATTCTAATGCTAACACAATAAACACAGTTGTGTTTGTTTCAAAGCTACCAAAGAAAACCAAATCCAGTGAATGCGCATGCACAGGAGTGAAATTGTACAGTTCCCAGCTCCCATGGTCAGCAAATCTTCATTAGGTTAATTGATGTGGTTAGCCTGGCAGGCAAACAAGGCACATTCAAAGATGGAAATGAAATTTGCAGTTTTCATCGCAGGGATATCAAAACCACCAAACCATAGACTGATTTAATTTCATCATTTCAGATGGCTAATGTTATCACAAAGTACAGCCCCAAAGGTGACTACCTACCACATGGGGACCCTGTAGTTGCCTTGACAGTATCCTCAGGGCTCTGGTTTTCCTTGTCCACTCGTGCGTTACCTTCTTGGTCCTCATCATCACTGGACACAACCTCATTGTCTTTCTCCCGGCATTTGTCCCCGAGAGAGCGACTCAGATCTAAACTTTTATTGGCAGCCATTGTCAGTGAGGAATCAGAGTCATACTGTTCGTCCAGAGGAATGTCTGCAAGATATTTACACCAAAAGCCTAAAGCTTTAGCACTGTCATTTCTTTCTGATTTTAACAACACATTTGATAAACAAATAAATCTGTGAATTGTTATATATTTTAGGTATGATCAAAGTATTATTCTTGAAGTAATCAAAATTCCCAAGATATTTTTTCCCCAAACAAATGCCACTAGTGGATGCTACCTTGCACAAGACTGGAGTTACCCAGCCATAATGCCCGGGAGCCACACAACACCTGATCCGTAATGACCACTGACAGCCAGGCTCTGGGGCCAGATGTCCCAGTCATGTATGATGTCTTCAATCACTTCACACTGGGACGCCTTGGAAGATGGTCTCCACCATAGGCTTGATGCGATAATTTATACCCTTTTACTTTCATTTTCATTGACAAAACTAAGCTCTTAATTGTCTGAACTCACTGTGTGTATACACAGTATATATAACTGAAAGTGGGTTTTTCACTATTCCTCAACTGGTACTCCCAAGTGTAGATAAAGACAATCTGCATAAATGCCCTTAATTGCCCATGCTGAAGTCTGACCAAGGAAAACAATGGATTCAATCTCCTTTCTCTAAACCTAGAGGACTTTAATTCTGAGAGATACCACCCCTCAAGGGCTTTTTGAGCATCTCCAATAGTTTTTAATGGGACCGCATTTCTAGATGTATTTTGGCCGGTCAAAAAGTATCAAATGCATCACAAAGAGTTGTTTTAGATAAACTGTTAGACAAGACAATGAGCAACAATTAGCTCAAGCTTAATCACACTTGAGATCTGCCTGATTACTGTAAACAGAGCTTCTTAGTCTCAAATCGCACAATTGCTCATGTGCCTTCAAGCTTTAACCCTTTTCTCCTTAACTCATTCCATACCATGGTCACAGGCCTTGGTCAGTGGTTCTGGCACTACCTGGCAAGTCATGCTGCAGCTGCCACAAGGGCAGCTGCAGCATGACTTGCTAGGCAGTGACAGAACCACTGACTTAAGACTATAGGCATGTTGGTACTTGAAGGAAAGCTCTTTTCATGAAGAATTTAAATATGCAATTGTCGTCTTAAATCTAGGTAAATATATGGAAATATCGGGGACTGGTATGGAATGAGTTAAACTGGCCAAAACTGGTAGGTAGTCAAAATGTCATCTGCTTCAATATTTTTGACTAATTTCAGCATTAATCAATTTGAATGAGCACTGTAGATGAGACCAATCAAGATAACCTGACCCAGGTCAACAGCTTTACTTGGCATAGGTAGCTCCCAACCAATGTTAAGGAAAGCTGTGACTCAGTCTTCATGCAAGGAGGGAAAGGGTTAAAGTCCAGCCAATACAATACCATAGGATCTATGACCACACAGCATTGACTGCCAATACTTGATGTCTGGCTGCATCCAATGAGCTATTTATACTAATTACCCTTCTCCCCTTACACAATTTGACATGGTAACAATGATGAATTGAATGATTATGGAGGCCATACAAACCACATGTCTATTTGGGACATCCCTGAATGTCAAGCCATTTATTTCCTTTGTTTTTCATCTTTGTTTCTGGACAAGAACTGTTGCAACCAAACAGCTACGATAAAAGCAAATGCCAACAAGCATACTGACTGATACATGTCGCTCAGGTGTCACCGACTATTTACAGTGATCCCAAAATAAAATCATTTCATCTTTACTTGATGGGGTGTCTTCTAGCCAACTCTTATTCAACATCTACTTCATTAACAAAAAAAAAAAAAAAACCTTTGCCACATGCCCCGATGTCAAATGTCATCTGTTTCAGTGTTGCTCTTCTTTTCAATTACAAACATATCTAACCGTAAATCACTGTTTTGCATTATTTGTCAACTCATGCCACAGTTTGGGCAGCTGCAGCATGACTTGCCATGCAATGTAAAAGCATTGAAAATGACCTTTACTACCTAAGCATGGAATAAGCTAAAACTGCATATGAATAAATAGGTAAGGTCAAGATCAAGAGGCTCCTGTGGGTTCCCAGTGTGGGCTCCACAGGCAGGCTAGGTATGTGTATTTCCGTTGGTTTCCATTTTTAATTTGCACATATAAAACTTTTAACCCACTCTGCCTAGAAACAAGAAATTTATTGTGGTAAATGTTTACATATGGTTAAAATACACCAGTAAATTTAACAACTTTTATTGCAAAACTATTCAACGTATTGATTGTTAATTTAACAAAGAATCTTATGGGAACGTGTACACACCTCCAGCCTGCAAGAATTTCATGTATTGGATTATATATTCAGACAAATACACAAAAAAATGCTAATTGCAATCTTTCCTATGCCATTGGGTCACATTTCGCATAACACATTGTTCTGTTGACAGTGAATGCAAGCCACAATACATACCTGGGTGACTACTGTTATGTAGGTTATTGATATAAGACTGCACCATGGGGGAGATGGTGGGTGGGGTGTGCTCTCCATAGCCTGATGAACCATCCCTGTGATGGTCAGTGATGGTTACCCCGCTGTCATGATCACTAGTCACCTGACTGCCATAGTGGCTCCCCCTGGCACGGTCCAAAAGAACTGTCAGGCTGGTGGTGCTGGCAGAAGTTGAAAGTCCATTGGGACGACTCTTTCCTGAGTGGTATTTTTTCCTGGAACGGTAAAGTAAAACGTGGTTGTAAAATATGTCAGAGTGCTGAGGGTTTTCTGCATACATGTCCTAAAAATAACCAACTAGTGATTCTACAATGGGAAGACATGTCACACTACACAATGGACATTGCTACATTTGTGTCAACCTTCTTGATGCTCTTTCACACCAATTACAGGCAGAACTGAACTATAATAGACCTCATTAACAACCACTAAATCCAAACCATCGGAGCGTGGCCAAGTTTGCAGTATTGCAAAAGACTGTAATGCCACAGTGAGTAGGGGATCATCGCTTTAACACCTACACAAGGTACACCATATCTGACATTGTATTCTTCATGGGATAGAGTTATGAAATATATCGGTCTGTTCCATTGTACTTCCTGCTATTCAACCCTTTGCCCCCCAAACTAGCCAAAACTGTTGTCTACAATTTGAATGAGAATTGCAGATAAGACCCATCAAGACAACATGCCTGAGGTCAAGAGCTTTCCCTAGCAGCCAACTTACACCAAGGAAAGCTGTTGACTCAATCTTAACATCCAATTTTAATTCAGCAAGGAAGGGATCAATTTCACATAGGAATGTGATTGAGTGTCTTTACACAGCAGTATTAAAAAGACATGGTCCCTCTTAGGAGGTGGTCTTTATACATAGCAGATACCCTGATATCCAGTCACAGACTATTAGCTTTGCATAATGTCACACATGTATTTAACAGTAAAAAATGCAAAATGTAAACACTGCAAAACCAGTTAACACACAGTGGGTTTCCTGAAGTATTTACAAGTGAACTTGAATCCCAGGACCAGGTTCACCACACCAAGTCTCTCATTAGCAGTACATACTATAAAACAAAACATTTGATCAAATAAATGAATGTTCACCCACATTTCAACACAACATCAATTCTGCCGATTTAACTTTTTAAAATCATAACACGACACATTATGCACATCGATCAAGTGGACAGTTCTCACATGGCTTCACTTGGAACGCTACCATTTTACTCTAATTTATCTGCTTGAGGAGTACACCAAATTTAACTCATTCCATACCAGTCCTTGATTTTTCCGTACATTTTCCTAGATTTAAGACGACAATTGCATATTTAAATTCTTCATGAAAAGAGCTTTCATTCAAGTCCCAACATGCCTATAGTCTTAGTCAGTGGTTCTGGCACTGCCTGGCAAGTCATGCTGCAGCTGCCGCAAGGGCAGCTACAGCATGACTTGCCAGGCAGTGCCAGAACCACTGACCAAGGCCTGTGACCATAGTATGGAATGAGTTAGATTGTGGTGATGTAACCTGATTTGTTCGGAGATGGCCCCTGCCCTCTCCAGTTCCTCCAGCAGGATGTCTCTCTCCAGCTGGAGGTAGTCCACCTGTTGTTGCAAACTCTGCTGGCTCTCCTTGGCCGTCTTCAGCTGATTCAGTACGTCACTGAACTCCGTCTGAAAAAAAAAAAAAAAAAAAAGTTAAACAGACGCATGTACTTTAATAAACAAACAATTTTTTAGACTTGTCAGTAACTTACTGTTATTTCCCTAGCACATTAGAGAATAACACTGTTCATGCATACATTTGATATACATGTACGATTCTGTGAGATACGGTCTCAGTGTGGCAGATAAAGTGACTGGATCCTCAGATAAAAAGTTCTTCTGCCCAACCTAACACTATTAGTCAGATCCAGGCAAGGATGGGTTCTTAATCACTACTCAGGTTTTGAAAAATTTTCAAGACTCATATGAAATGTTTCTCCATTCTTTGTGACAATTTGAATGACAGTAATACTAAGCACAAGTGATTCACAATATGTCCACATAATATCAGGTAACCCTTTCTCTATGTTAGTTTTCAATGATAAATGACTAAAACTGTAATTCAAAAATGTTGTGTAAGATTTTTTTTTAACAGACATTAAAGCAGCAGATGTCCCTGTCTTGTCTGATGGACATGCAGCTCCTTGATCCTAAAAGGCAGTCCAAACATGTTGCTTAATGTTTGGTGAAACATAATTTATTAATCTTTCCTGACCATTTAGGCCATCTTTGAAAATTGCTTGCTTGTTTGCTTCACCCTATTGACCAAATAAATACACTGCCCACTGAAACTATTGTTTTTCCAAGGAGTAAATTTTCATTCACTCTGTATTTCTTTCTCAAATAATAATTTTGGGATTTGTGACATTGCAAAAAAAAAAAAAAAAAAATTAAATTAAAAAAAATATATAAGAAAATTCACGACTTATGAACCCAAAGGGAGTAAAAATTAAATGGTGATGCAAGTGTTAATGAACTACTATTTAATAGTGGCCTGTAATTCTTCTTTCAAAGCTTCTCCTTTCAATATTTATCTCAGTTCTCTCCTGCTAGTAAGGAAAGGCTGTCATTAGTTCTTATACTTCCCTGATATACCTTACACAAACGTCTGTGGTGTAGATATTAGGATGACAGATTCCTACTAGTTTCCATAACAACACTTGGAAACAGCTGTGTCCAGGACCCACCAAAGCAGTGAAAGAAGACCGAAAAGTCTTGCTGAAATGTTTGTGTAACTTTCAATGAAGACCCTGATTATTCAATGCATTTATTTCATTATCTTGCTGTCTAATGGTACCACTGAGCTCCAGTTTACCCAGACACTATTGTACTCGGCTACGTCTCAGCTGAAAATACACCTCATTGCCCATTATGATCCTTCCCTACTTCAACAATGTCCTTTATCTGTTGCTGCTTTGAATTCCTTGCCAAAACCTACACATTCATTCCAAATTGGATACAGAATTCAGACAGCTAGACCGCATGTTAATTGACGACAACTTTGCAACTCGTCTTACTGTTTGCTTGAGCTCTCTACCATACAGACAAGGTGCCACATGAATAATATTGAAGTGCAAAAGGTCAACGCTTTGAGAGAAGCTAATCGCTCATATTGCTCCTAACATTTACAATGTACTTCGTCAAGAATCTGAAAGCTGAGTTTGTAAAATGAGGTAAGAGGCAAACATGGTTTACATAATGCAAAATGTGTGGGTGTAACGCTGGGTAATAATGAGCAGCCACGTCTGTGTAGAATGTTCAATCATAAGAGTTCAAGGAGAATCGCTCTATAGTGCAACATTTATTACCAGTGCGAGCTTACTGTACATTTCCCCTGTCACAGAAGACCACCCTTTCTTGAGACACCACTACAAAAAGACCAATTCTTCTTGTTCTGTTACTCCTCTTGTCATACATCACACGCCTGACATAATCTAAGTTAGTGACTGATGTACATGGTAATAATTTGAGATCTGCTGCTAAGAGCTGTCTCTATCCCGGAGCCTCTATCTTAAGGAACCAAAGTCTAAGTATATGAAACATTTGTTTTGTTAATCTGGATCCACTACATGGAGTACAGTGGTCCCTCTCTTCAGAGAGAACATCTTGAGAGACCACCTTTCACGATACTGTGCCTTGTAAGTTGTACTTTTCATCTCACTTATAGCCCCTAGGAATGGACCCCACTCCCACCCCACCCTGTCACTAAGATACCACCATCTGGTTAGCTGCAGTGGTGCTCTTTCAAATGAGGTTCCCCTGTTCTCTACAAAAAAGAAACCAGGGAAACAAAAACTATACACTCAGTTCAAAAGTCTATTGAGAACAGTATACTTTAGATTTGAGGAAGTGATGTAGTAAGTACTCGTTAACCCTTAACTTGCTAATCACAGCTATAGGCGTTTCCTCATTACCGTTAAACATATACGTAATGGTTAAAAGATTCAAATTCTTCATGAAGATACCTTTCATTCAAACACCAGCAAAGCCTAGTCTAAAGCAAAAAGTAGTCTTAGTCAACAGCTTTCCTCGGGACACTTTGCCCCGAGGAAAGCTGTTGGCTGTTAAATCAGTACTTTAAGGGTTAATCATCAAACTCTCAAGACAGGTGGTATTTCATAGAATAGATATCATGACAAACACTAAGAAACATGGTATTTCATTTTTTTTTTCCTTTTTGCAGAAACTGTGGTCTCATAGAGTATGGGTGGTCTCTCAAGAAAGAGACCACTGCATATTGTTAAACTTATTTTCTGTGCATGTATTTGCAATGTTTATTTCATGTGCTCTAAACAAAGCCAGTACCATGAATGTCAATCAGTTCCTTACAAGCCATAGGTATAAACCTATTCAAAATCTGAAATATACAGTCCATTGTAAAATGTGTGCTTCCAGTCTTAGTATTTCTATTGTTGCTTTTTGGATACTAAAAATACCCCATCTCTAACTTTCCCCTGCCCTTATATCATAAAATATCTACATACATGTACAATGTGTGATATATACCCTGCGCACTTGTCTGTGATAACTGGGCTAGCCTGTGGAAACCACTGCCCAGTTCTGATGATTTCTCTGTGCAGATTCAAATTGACAGTCTTACATGTTATCTACCTGAATGCCTGAGTTGATTTATTGCCACACACACACACACACACACACACACACACACACACACACACACACACACACACACACACACACACACACACACACACACACACACACACACACACACACACACACATGTATAGATTTCAATTTATCTTCCTAATTCAAAATCAATACTTTGTGGTTTTAAATCAAGTAACAACACATGATAACTGGATATGTAACCAAACAAAGAAAAGAAAATTACACATTTAAGTCCTGAATATGATACCTATCAAGACCGGGAATATATTGAGGGAGTCCTGTATTAAATACCTCTCAAGGTACAGCTGACAAAGCTATGTGTACACTGTACATATACAACATTTACATTCCCAGAATAACTTCTTGTACAATACATTCTCTTACCATGTGCATACCACCTTATATAACGATTTAGTTGTGTGGGCAATTTTGTAATTAAAATCTGAGCTTTAACCATTGATCCATAATCAGGATTATAGATTTGTGCTCTGTTGGCTTTGATACTTTGTAAAACTTGTGGCTTTCAAGGTCTTTTTCGCTACTATATTGTCCCTCGATAACACTGACCCCTTTCTACTTGAATTAAGACTGCGTTTGTGGTTTAAAGGCCGAGTCAACAGCTTTCTTTGGCACGGGTTGGGTAGCAACTCGTGCCAAGGAAAGCTGTTTACCTGGGGCATGTTTATCTTACTAGGTCTCATCTACAATTCTCATTCAAATTGTTTTTAATTACTGTTGATGTTGGCCAAAAACAATGAATGAAGCAGACCGCAGGTGGTCACCAGCCACTTTTGACCACTTTAAGGGGAAAAGGTTTCACAAAAACAACCCTGATTTTAGGATCAAGACATGCCTTTCAGAGTTCTTCCCACTTACCTGAATGTCTTTCAAATTAGAAATGCCATCTGATGAAGTGAGAATTACGTAAACATTAACAGTGTTATTTGCGGGTGGGTTCTTCCAGGCATATACATTAGGAAATCAGAGAATGCTACTATTGGCTGCTGGATTAAGACTGTTTTCAAAACAAACCAGTGTCAACGACGGGAACAGTACAAAGAAACAAAGACATTGTATTTGGCGTCATTTGGCATTCCAGCTATAGTCCAGGTTGACTGTAATCTCAGGTGTTATAATAAGGTAGCTCTTTGGTGCTAACGAGTTAAATTCTCCAAGGAGCACGGTAAGGTTATGCAATACTCCCATCCACTGACTTTCTTCCTGTTGCGTTTGTGAAGAAGTTTGGCCATGATTGGTAGATTGCATGTTGGAATGTACAGCTGCAAGCTGTTGTCACAGATACCACCATCAGAGACAATCTTTCAACTTCCTGACCACTTGATCCACTGCACAACCTTGCATGGGTATGACCCCCAAGAATGGGGAGCAAGCTTCTGAACATTTGAAAGTCTCAGGCTGGGTTAGCACTGAGCATCAGCCAGTTACCCACCAGCTAAAAAAAGTGTGAACTGGCTAACAGTTTTTGTCATCAGTAAGCCAATCTGGCTAAAGGATGTTGCACATATAAATTAAGATTGTACACTAGTAAAATTTGGCCACAAGTTCACAATTTACTAGAAAATGATCATAATACATGTACCACCTATATCTGGATCTTTTTGGCAAATAAAATATTCTTGATTTTTTTTTTTTAGCAAAAAATGGCTCATGCACTAAAATCCTTAGAGCTAGCTCCAAGTAGTACCTCAAAAATTTAGTTGGGCTAAGTCTGGTTCATAGGTTTTCAGCAAAGTTAGCCAGACTGGTTAAAACGATAAATTTTCTAGCGCCAGCCCAGTCGGGGTGTTGGACCTAATTCTGGACATGAGTAACCTCACAAAGCAGACCCATCAGAATACAGCAAAGGAAGAGAAACCTTGTTCATTATGTAAAACTAATAACATTAACTGTATTGAGAAGGAGTTTCATTTTTGGTTGGTTTGTTTTTTTTATTTTGATTTGCATGGAAAGCATCTGAGCAGACAGTATTATTTGTACCCTTCCTAGAAAAAGATGATTAATCTCGTGAAAAGTGACAAGCCAGAAGTCTTATGTACATTAGGGAACTACTTATTCAATGCTTTCAAGAAAGGAGAGGTTCTTTTGCTAGATATTAGATACATGCATTAAAATTTGGTGTTTTTATCTATGTAATATTATTGAAAGGTAATTATGTACTGACAGGCCAGTGGCCTTTTGTTATGAAATAAAATATATTCGAGACACAAAACAGAACCAAGCTGCATATTTTGCCTACTCCAATAGTAACACAGAACTTGGTCTGCTTTGCAGGCAAGGACATGAGGAAAACTGCAAAGATCATTTCTCAAACCGTTTGTGGGCCTTATTTTTTTCCAAACCACAACTATTCCTAATCAATCTAAACTTAAAACAAATGATAAATTTTGAGATTATCATCAGTATGGGCAGCAAGACTAAATTCTCACCTACTTAAAAGAAACTTTTCTTTGGATATATAAGATAAATTTAACATGGTTACAGTCCCAGAGAAGCTTTTAAATTTCAACTGATCTCACCACAGAAACAGTCCTGGGCAGTGTAATATACCTAAATGGGAATTTCATCCAAACTTTTATTTACTTTTCTGCAGTTTGCTTTCAAACGAACAACCCTTTTTTATTCTCTGAATCTGACATAACTGAACCCCATTCATGTCAAGGTCAGTCAGCCATGAAGAAAGGTACAAAAAGTTCATGATGACCTGGCAGATTTTACTGCCTCAGAAGATATCAACACATTGTCCTAAATATGTCTGGTTCCAAGCAACCTTTAAATAAAAAAGGTCCAAATTATATCTTTAATGATACATAGTACCTGCAGAAGGTAATGCTGGTTTATATAAAGAGAAATAACGTGCTGTACAGAAGAATGCAGGATCCACATATCCCTACATTATCCTACTGAAAAAGATGAAAGTCATCAATGTGATACATGCACAAACAAGTTTCAGGGCAGTTTTATGGTGTAAAACGGTGAGTGTCTGATCTTCAATGGCACATGTCATGTTGAATTGAGGGGGGGGGGGGGGGGGGGGGTAAAAGGGTATTTCCATACTGATGTACTGGGCCATTTTATTTTCTGTACCAATATACTGGAAGCCCCTTATTTTCTGCAAATGTGACTTAACAAAGGTCACAGACAGTGAAGACAGCTCAACTACTTTCAAAGCTTATGCTTCTGGTCACGAACACTGTTAGAGACTGCAGACGCCTGGTTTTTATACCAGGGGGTAGCTATGTTTATCACTATATTAAACAAGTGCTATTGTTTACATATAAGTGTAGCTTACTGTGAATAACGCTAGAGTCATCATCAGAACGCAAACACAGTTTTCCAATGGGCAGGAATTTTCCAAATATGCAAAGTCCTGTTGTTCGCCTGGCTGGGTTTGCCCCAGTGCATAAGATTAGGTAGACAAGATCTGAACAGCTGGGGGGGGGGGGGGGGGGTGTTGCTCCCATTATTATCTTCTGTACACTGTACTGTGGTACTCCTCCCCCCACCCCTTCACAATGAGCTGGGTGGACATTATGGACTCAGTGGATGGGATTGAAAGCACTCTGCTACCTGTTCCTCCAACCTGTTATCACAAACAAATCTTGTGTGTGTACATCTATGTTTTTTTTTTTTTCCCACATATCATATTTCTTCATTGCATTTATGATTATTGTTATACATTTTTTTTCTTTTTTCTGTCTCTGCATACTAACCTTGAGGGAGAGCACCATTTGAACAACATCAGACAACTGCTGGTCATGTTCTTGCTTGTTATTTTCCACTTTTTCTTGCAGCATCTGGTCACCATATTGGATTTCAGCCAGTGTTGTCATGGCAACTGTGAAGCCATCCTTCATATCCTTCACCATCTCCTGAAGCTGCAAGCAGATGAAACATAAATGAATCTCTTCTTGGTATACATTTTCAGTTTACAAATTGACACCTGCATCTTGTGTACATATTTTGTCCACAACCACAAGGAATGCATGACATTGCTAGCAAAAACATGCCAGTTAAATATTACTTTTTCTGAAAACAAATAACAGATTATTTACCCACCGAATAAACCTATACCGACAACAAATTTATTGATGTGTGCTTTCACCTGTAAAACTCCAGTTTGTTGGCCAGCAGAAGACAGGTGAGAAACAGTACAGTGCACCGTGTGGTAGTGATAGGGTGGGCACACCAGTGACCACATCCCTACACATTAACTGTCTGGGTCAACCATGTAATGAGCACCTCCCAACATTTCATGGCAAATTACACCATATAAAATCTGAGGAAGATCTAATGGTGTCGCTTTCTCACACACAGTACAACAAAAGATACTTTGGCATCAGCACGAATTAAAGAGAAGTGAAAAACGACAATTTTCCTAGTACAACAGGTGATGTCTGGCAGGGGACCGTATCGTCATTTCCACCCTCAAATGTAGGTAAAAGATGTTTGTACTTGTGTATAAATCTAAACATGTGTCACAAGGGAGCCTTACTTTTTTTTTCTTTTGATAATGTCACACTGTAATTTGGTATAGTATACCACCAAACAATAAAACATTTTTAGTTTATACCCCAGTCCATTTTTCTTTTCACTCAAGAACCAGAATGAAGACAGTGTAATGCTTGGAACACAAGCAAAGGCACGTAAGCCATAATATGGAGAACCCTGGATAACTTGGCAGCCTTGTTGCCTGCGTCAGTCACACCAACTTTACAGGTTGTCATGTTTAGCAAATCCACTCTATTAAATGGGAATCTGCCTAGGCTTTCATGGTACACAACACTTCATTAGCCTGCTGGCAGTGATGCACAATATCATTAGCTGAACATACATAGCAAAATCAATCTTCCTCACACATCAAAAGATGTTATACAAAGATCTTGCTACCACAATATTTGCTTTTCAGCCTTGGTTAATTGATCAAATGATTACTGTTTCACACTCAATTGTGGCAGATCATAAGTCATCAATACAGTGTGAAATTGAATGACCCTGTAGAGTCAATGGCATTTCCCTCATAACCCAGGCTCTTCCATTAGACATTGGAAACCTTTCAAATCTTGTAAGCCTGCGCAACATTTATCACATCATATTTTCTGGAGAGCGTTTATGCAGCTAAAGTTGATGTCAAATGGACGATATTGGGCTATCCCTAAAGACAAAAAATTGATGCTGATTTCCCTCTCTTGTGGCTGAAAGTGAACACCACATTTTGTTCCAAAGATAGAATTTTTGAAAAGAAAATACATCTTTGGAGTTTGAAGATCTATGAATTGAAATTCATCTTTCACCAATAGTAATATTTCTGTGTACTGGTATGAACACAAGCAATCTTGCAACACCTAACTAATCCCTGAACCAATGGAACAACATGTATGTTCAGTCCTCACGATTCTTTATCCAAAATAAAATAATCCCATGACGTCCTAGTGAACATTTCCGATGTGATGTAATCCCCATCTAAACAACTATGGGTGGCCTAGTGAGCAGATTCAATGTTTAATAATGCAATGAACATCTGGTGCATGGGCACTGTATTTTGCCATTTATCTACCAACTATGCATGCAATGTGGCTATTACTATGACCAGGGGTTCTAATTTTTCACACATAGAAAAACACAATACTCATTGTCTATATCCCAGTGGTAACCCCCTTCATTACAAATCAGAACCTGACATGACATTATGTGCTTTTATTTTAGATTTAAACTTGTTTTGCAAAATGAAGTATGCATGCTGTCCTTCCTGTAGCTGTATCAGCTACGAGAGTTTCTTGAGCCAAGCATCTTTGGGATTATACAGATAATTTGAGATGCATAGCCTTTGGTCAGATTTAATCAGATAAGGAGACAGTAGAAGAGAATGAGTGGGTTCTTGTGTCAGAAGCAATAAGAAACCATGACAAATGAAACTCAGTGATTTCTTATTCATTCTGACACAAGAACCAACGATTACAAGTGGCGTCTCTTTCAGTTCAACCATGCTGTTTGAGCGTGATATTATGAGAGTAACATTTGTTTGTATTTTGAACTTCATGCACTTCAACAATCTAAGAAACTGCATTGAAATATAATTTCTAACCAACAATGCACTCCTTGTATAATTTTACATTCTCCTTATGCATCAGTACTTTGACCAACAGAAAAAAGGCTTATGTGGTTCTAATGGACCCACTGGTGTAATGGTTAAAACAGGTAAACTGATGCACTTGTCCAGAGCAGTCCAGGTTTGACTCTTGCTGGATCCCTTCATTTCATTTTTTGCAATTTTAAAGTGAGAACACCTGAAAAGTCTATATGCAGCTTCCACAATCAGTCCCAGTGACAAAACAAACAGGCAGTAGTTTAACTGTAAGCGCTGAAGAATAAACCATTAGCACTAACAACACAAGAAGGGTTTACAACCTCTGAAAATTAAGATAGCAGCTCTAATGTGTGTGACAACATTTTCAGAATGTGGCTTCCATGGCCAAGGAAACTGAAAAACCAAAGAAGAAAAAATGTTGATGTGACATTTACACACTATGAAGAGTTTACTCTGTAAACTCATTAGTAGATCAGCACTGCTGCGCTGGAACACTTGCCTCAAGTCAGCTGGGAGGAAACTACCCGAAACTGAACTCAGATTAACTTTCCCAGCAGGGTATACAGCTCAGCTTATTTTTGCAAGACTAGCACTTCCAGACTTCTTGGCACCTGTGATTGTATCATACGTCATGTACTCTGCCTCATGGACATTTTGTTGAATGTCACTTCAAATGTTTTAACTTCGACCAATACTAACTGGACAAGTGTTTCTGACATGTACATGGTCTCTACATATTGCATGCATCAGTTCTGATGCAGCAAAACATTCAAGTACATGTAGGTGGGCTGTAGTCAGGTATATTGTTTCTTGTACACCTTACCTGTATTTGCTTTACTAAATGTCTTCAGGTGGTCTCTTTCTTTGTTATTGGCTACATAAGCCACAGCTGATGTGCTAAGATGACCTGTTTGACCTGCCCAACCCCACATCTCCAACCCTTCAAACTAGCTCCCCACTCCCTGTTTCCCTCTACCACTGCTGTCAGTGCACATAAGAATTTTCCTTGAACAAAATGCAGCTTTGAAATTACTCAAAAGGTACAAGTGTGTTGAACCTGTTACACCTGGCCTGTCGGTCTCATGTGGGCTGGGCATCATACCACTTAACCCTTAACCTGTCCCAGTTCTGTATTTCCCTCGCACAATTTTGATCCACCTTGATAGAAGTGCCTGCCCTTTCCTCTGGATAACTCAGACTTCAAATTTCATCTCAGTAATGCAGGAAGATGCTGGTGATGCCTGCACAGTCTGATGCAGAAAATTATTACTACTTTATACCAGAAAAACAGATAAAGGAAGACTGGGCACATCACCTTGTCAGGGGTTAAAGTAAGGGCCTCCTGTGGGCTGCAGAGTGTGTATCTTTCTCCCTCCCAGCAGGATGGAATCTATGCTGTCTACCTGTGCATGTCCTCTACAGCCTGTCAGCTATTTATAGGCATATCCAGCAATTTCTGCTCTATCCAGAGTCATGACTTTGCTTGTACCAGTGTCTACAGGTATTTTATTTTCAAAGGCAGTTTCCCCCTGGCTGATGTTCATTGTACCTCACAAATATAGTCCTTTTTGTGGCAGGAATATTTACCCATAAGCAATCACTGAAGTGGTTTTAATTGGGGATGTTAAGCCTCTTGGCTGAATGTACAATTTGCATGAGAGTTTACTTAATTGTGTCTTTAATGATACAAAACATAATTAAACAAACTAGTGCCAAAATTTCACAGGCAGGTATAACCTGTTTGCCTCATTTTCTTTCATGCCTGCATGGTGCAAGGTGACAATATTAACTTTGCCTTGAAAACAATTTTAATGTTATTACATGAAAGAAAACCAATGTTACAGGTGCTTCTGAGTTCTATTGTCTGGTTGCACCATCCCACTTCAGGAAATTGATTACTTTCACATTGCTAGTGTTTTTTTTTGTTTTTTTTTTGCAAGTGATATATGCAAAGGGAAAAGCCAATGAGTGAACAAACTGTGCTTCCTTAGCAACTAAAGCCATCAACTCTAATTTAAAAAAAAAATCATACATTGTAGCCCTAAACTTGCCATTCATTTATTTTTATTTTTTTACAAGGTAAATATGCAATATCAAGAACTACACAACAGAGGATAGATTACTACTTATTAGATCAATAGTGAAACCTCCCTTACCGAGCACCTCCACATACCGAACACCTCCTTATACCATGTATACTGAACACTTGTTCTCGCTCCAAATGGTATATTTTCATTATAATTATAAGCAAACCTCCCAATACTGAACACCTCTCTTTACCGACCACTATTGTCTGGTCCCAAGGGGCGTTTGGTATAGGGAGATTTCACTGTATCCTGTTGGCCATGTTTGCTGGTGCCTTATTAGTCTTATAAAGGCTACAATTTCAATAGGAAAGGTCAGAATTAGCTCTAAGGTGTGTTTTCGCCCCAATACACAACTGAATACACAAACATTCCGACGGCTAGAGCAGTGTTTTCCCATTAGTTTGTATGTTAAAGCAACCTTAAATAAACTAGTCACTTTAGTAGCTGTGATTATATGATTTTTGTGAGGTATTTAGTTATACATCTAAATTTATTGTCAGAAATTTGGTGTTTCTATGTGCAGTAGTTTTCAAGTTATCAAGTTGCAAATTACAATGTAAAGTAATGGGAATACACAACCCTAGCCCTCCACTGACTGCAGTGCCCTCTTTTAGGCAGTTCTTGAACCTTCTGTTCTTGACTTTGCCTATTATTGTGACTGTGTTCTAGTCACCAACTGTAAGTGATACTTTGTGGACCCATGTTAGTAAAATTGGTGACACAGTAACCTGCATTAGCATGCCTTATGATTCCCCTCCCCTCAAGTCTGTGGGATGGGTGGGTGGGTGTTCTTTGGAACTTTGTTACCAATCTGGCCTACATTATGACATGCAAGATCTCCAAATAAAAAGAAAGTTTATTTTCTATGAACAACTGGCAGCAAGTGTGGAACTTCCAACCAAACAAGACTGACTTGCATCCTGACTCCATGTCATGAATATCAATCAATCTGCAAGACTTGTGTGCATCAATACAAATTGATACCTCTCCCTCTCTCCCTCCTTCTCCATCTCCCCCAAATAATATTGTGTGATCGTGATTTGGTTGAGACAATGTAGAAACATTTTCCTAATCATTACAAAAGCCCTCAAAAGTGCAGACTGAAAACATCTCAAAGGACCACAACTGACCTCAAGAGGAGTGCACTGTGTGGCATCCTGGTTCCATGCATCCATATTGCATCCCAGCACAAGTTCATTCTTGAGTACCCAAGACTGGCCCAACAGCAACACACTGAGCTGTGCCAAAATCACATACCTTCAGAGAAACATATTATACCAAGCAAAGTTTATCTACTCCATCACTGTACAGATGATAGGCAGTATCTGTTTCTAGCCCTGCTGGACTTGCAACTGATGGATGGGCACATATTTGAGTTCAGTTGGTACTGCCATCCCATTGGTCAATGTCTCTGTCATCTCCAAAGATAACAGTACTCACCATGGTACACATATCAATTAGGTCATTAACTCATTCAGACCAAGTGTTTTAACTTCTTGGAGAGACCAAGTAACAACTGCCAGTACAAAACTATAAATGTGGAAAAAGCAAAGGTCACAAGATTTAAGACATTTCTAGCATTGACTGTTAGCTTAGAGTATTTTATTTGCATGCCAAAACTGCAAATATTGAAAGTTTATTATAATGGTACAGAACTTTAATAGTTCTTGTGTTCATCCAGTTGTCTTGTGAGAAATTTCATGTGACCATGCATTATCACACACCAGGCAACTGGCTCTAGGAGGAATTACAAAAAACTGACAATGGTTCAGCAACTAAACCAGGCACTAGAAATCTGAAAGCCGCATACTGAGCATAACTGGACAGAAATCCTTCTGCAGTGGTGGTTGCCAGAAGGCCAGACGTGCCTGCTGGTCTACAAATATTGTCTTTGCTGCCTGTCTATTACATGTGGCTTTACATTCTGAACAGATAAGACCACAAGAAACAACTTCTAGGAAAAGTTTTTGTTGGATTCTCACACATACACAAGTTGTAAGAATCAGGATGCTGGAGATGTGGCCTTTTCATTGATAACTAGGCACATCATATGTTTGTAATATTCAATAAATTTGACAGCTTCGAAGCCAAATATCTTCAGGAAGTTAATCAATCAATATTTAAATAGGGCATCAAATGACACAAATAATTAAGCCAAGCTAGCCCAGGAGTACAAAATAAGGTAATCTCTGAGACATGAATGTCCCTTGTACTACAGTTGAGCAAATTCTGACAAATCCTTTTAAGATTCTACACAACTAGAAACTGATGGAAAGACCTCTGTATTGGGTGGTTGCCCGTAAGAAGCCAAAATGGATTAAGGTGCCAAAACAGATTGGGTACTTCCATGTGTTGATCACTGCAGTTGTGGTTTGTGTTTTCCCCTTACCTATTATCCAAATTTACATTACATAATTTAGCATGAACATTTGGACGCAAAATAATATTTCTTAAATGTCTATACAATGCACTGTGGAAAAGTTCAAGTGAACTCAAGAGGCTACTAATACAAGTTAATAACTCAACACTTGTAGAAATGCAGCTCACTTGGTACATTTGTGTCTACATTGGCCAAAAATATCACATACTAGGAATATATATACATGTATATACATATATATATATATAATACAGTGGTCCTCCTCTTGTAGGCCTCTCCCCCCCCCCCCCCGAACAACAGGCCACCCCCACTACATAGGCCATCTCTCCATGCGAGTATCATGGTTTTTCCGTTTTATTTTATTTTCCCCCTTAAGACATTTACTGGTGCACTTGGAGTGACCTCGGGGGGTGGGGCACTGTAAGATAAATCCTCACTCTACTTCATGTACTGCCACAATCTTTTTCTCCTTTTAGTATTTATGGAAGACTTTCTCGGACCATATACAGTGTATTGCTATTTAAGTCAACAGACCATACTAATGATAGTATAGAGACAGCCCTGCGGGGCATTTACTGGCCATTCGGTGACCATACAGCAGTACCATGCCTAGAGCAACACAACTTACATAAATACTGTCTGTGCTGTAGCTGAACGCGCATCCACTGAACCAAGCTCATACTTGTGAAAACCTTGAATTTCATTCAACTCTTTGACCAGTAATCTGTTTATCAGACCGTGTAGCTAAGATAGCAACATCATAACACTGCTTTCTGACATGCACAAATTGCTGTTTGTAGATGCCTTTCCAGTAGTCCTTAAGTAAGGTCATGTAAGGCAAGCTACCCATAGTAGCTTACAATGGACTTTGATGTCTTTATTTCATTTAACTATTTTTTTTTTCAATAAATGTATTTCCTATTTCATACAAATTTGTAGTTTACTCTGACATAAAAATATAAAGTTTTTACTTTTTTTTTTATAAACAAATAAGGGACACTTTAATCAAGGGGTGTCATTTTAATTTTGAAACAGGGAGGCTAAATGCCCAGTGAGACGCTTCTACAATACTGTAAATTGCTTTAATTTCACTGTATTCTTATTTTGGCTTATTTTGCTGATGGCACAAAACCATGAAAATAAAAACACAGTGAAATGGTATTTTAACATTGTTTGAAGGAGTATTGTGTCCAAAACAGTGAAATTAAAACTACAAACTACAGTGAAATGTTAAAAATACAAAAACCATGACAAATTAAACACGTGAAAGTAAAGTAATTTACAGTACAAGTTTTATGATAGTAGTTCAACTTATTCAAAAGTTATTGCATCCACAAATACAATTAAAGGAAAGAAGGACAGACAGATGCATGCACCAACAGACATGACAACAACAATACACCATTGGCCAATTAGGCTAAGGGCGTGAAAATTTATCTCTGACTTAGAACACTACTATTTGATTTGCATTTACGTGCATTTCAGATATTGGCTGATTCATTCAACTACTAAAAAAAACTAGAACAGACTGATTTTCCAACAGAAAATCAAATGTCTACCGGTGAAACACTTACATCTCTGAATAAGCTACAGGTGATAACAAATTACAAATGACCAAGTTTGCTTGAAAATTACAATCCTATTTTAGCTATCACCTAGCTACATTACTCTAGCAAATTTTCATCAAGTTCTTCAAGACTTATTGCAGAGAAACTAATTTCACATAAATGACCATGTGACCTTGAAAATTAGGTCAAGGTCATCCATATACAATCCCAATCTTGGTCTTGCCAAGATACATAATCCTACCAAGTTTCATCAAATTCTATCAAGTTCTTCATGACTTATCGAACGGAAACCAATTTCACATAAGTGACCCTGTGACCTTGAAAATTCGCTCAAGGTCATCCAAATACAATCCCAACCTAGGTCTTGCCAAGATACATAATCATACCAAGTTTCATCAAATTCCATCAAGTTCTTCATGACTTATCGAACGGAAACCAATTTCACATGAGTGACCCTGTGACCTTGAGAATTCGCTCAAGGTCATCCATATACAATCCCAACCTAGGTCTTGCCTAGATACATAATCCTACCAAGTTTCATCAAATTCCATCAAGTTCTTTAAGACTTATCGAACGGAAACCAATTTCACATAAGTGACCCTGTGACCTTGAAAATTCGTTCAAGGTCATCCATATACAATCCCAACCTAGGTCTTGCCTAGATACATAATCCTACCAAGTTTCATCAAATTCCATCAGGTTCTTCAAGACTTGTCGAACGGAAACCAATTTCACAGAAGTGACCCTGTGACCTTGCGTCAAGGTCACCCAAATACAATCCCAACCTAGGTCTTGCCTAGATACATAATCCTACCAAGTTTCATCAAATTCTGTCAAGTCCTTCAAGACTTATCGCATGGAAACCAAGTGTTGAAGAACCTGAACAACAACAACAAGCGGAAGAAACGGGCACTAAAACAATATGTCCCCCAGCTGCCACCGGGAGACATAAATAGCAGGTGTGCAGAGAAACTCAGTTATTTGTACTCAAACCGGGCCCAGCCATTTTGCTGGCTGTATGCCTTACATGTGACCTATACTTAGGCCATTGTGATAGTATGTATTTGTTAATATTTGTCAGAACATTGGCCAGTGCAGGATGGGGGGGGGGAAGAGGTGGGTGACAGGAGGGCACCAATTGTATGTTTTGAAGCATCACACAAATACCTGTTTTAGCATTTGCACTGTTCAAGATTTTTTTTTTTTTTAAATCCACATGCCCACAGGGCTAGTAACTACTGAAAACACTACCCCCTTGGAAAACAATTTGCACCCAAGAATTACTAGCCAATGAATATTATTATTTTAACCTACAAATTAGGCTCACATGTTATCTTTTGCCTCTAGGGCTAATGTTTGGAATTTTAACTTGCCCTGATTGGGATTTTACTTGTCCATGCCTAGAGGATATGTAAATTGGTTAGCCCTATTTGTAGCCAAGAACTGACTGAATGATTCCTGTTCTCAAGACATCATGGTTGATGACTGTATGATCAAACACATACAATGATTGACTCCATGAACTCTCACTGAAAGTCCAGACACTTTCTGGGCTCAATTTTCCTCAGAATAATAATTTAAAAAAAAAAAAAATTTAATTGATCTGGGTGTGAGGATTGGTGGCAGTGGGTTTTACTTTTGGATTTTTTTTTTTTTTTTTGTTCTTTTTGTTTTTAAATATGTGTATGCCTTTGTTTTGTTATAGCACTATTATTGCTCACTGACAAGGTGGCACCTGATTCCACAGTTGATATGCAATGAGTATACATAATCAAGAATGGTAAAAAAATATTACAAAGCTTCATTGGAAATGCTCACATTTTTAGTTACCAAATACAGTAGACCGCCACATCAAATCAGCTTACTTTTATGCAGAATATATGCAAAACGTCATATGGAGAAGCCTCACAGTGATGCTATGAAAAAGTGGAATGCCACATGATCAAGGACTGCGGAGTTTTCTACTACAGTGACACCTGGCTTAAGAGTACGCTTCTATGCACCGTGACCTCTGTTGACAGACTACCTTTCTGTCCTTGTGGCAGAAGTAATAAACTTACACATGCCGGCCCAGGCATCCTTCCTTTTTAAAAGTCTATTTAGGAGCTAAATATCCTATTAATAATATCTCATAACATAAATATTTGATAATGATACATTGCTGTCAACGGGCCAGAAGGTACAGGAAGGTAGACATCATGATCAGAGCATGCTATACTGCTTATGGCTCCGCTAGAAACATTATGTATCTAATCTGATTCCCAGTATCCTTGATCAGAACATAATCTGTTTTCCATATTCACACTGCCCAAGTCTGTCTGGATAATGAATACACAGACTGGGCTTGCCTGCAGGGGTTATCTTCACCAAGGCTGCTTCACCCAGCTGGCATTATTTTACATCTTTCCGCTGTAAAGGTCTCTTTATGAACCAATTTCCATTTTTACTTTACATCACGCCTTATTCATGTCCTTTTCTCATACAGATATATCATGATAGAACTCAATACAGCGGTACATGCTAAGATTCGAGACCACGCCTGCTGCCAGCCAGAAAAAGTGGTCTAAAACAGCAGGTCCTCTTAAAAGCAAGGTACCACATAGAAACATATTCCAGTGTCTTCAAAAGGTGGTCTTAAAAGACATGCACTTTGTCACCAGAAGTGGTCTTTATTGCAAGCGTCACTGTCATACATTAATACGTGTTGTGTATGACCACTACCATGAGAGGACACCTGCTGTTGGTGGTCACATTTCTGTGACACAGGTGTCAATTTTTAATTTACCTGCAGTGATAGACCACCTGTTGTATATGACCACTTTTTCATAGCAAAAGGGGTGGTCACATATAACAGGTTCTACTATACTTGTTAGCACACATTTTAAGTACCCTTTATGCTTGACCATGAAAGACATTATGTCCATATATCCGAGAGCAACTTTTCCTCAGGACAAATTACACAACAGTGCCCAGAGTAAAAAAAGTTATCTGCTTTAAAAAAAAAAAAAATTGTTATACCAATAATATGCTATAAATCAACATATTTCCTGTTGCTCTGGTCAAAATGGACCATGGTGCACTGAAGAAAGGTACCAACTCAGTCACCATCATGTCAATACACAGCTGTCCCTGGCACATTCTGGGTGTGTATTGTGCATCCAGGAACACTGTTGACTTATTGCCACCCCATTCTGATGAAAGAAACTGACCAAATTTGCAATTCTGGACCTTTTCTGGTATGTTTTAACAGGTAAAAAATTAAAACACATTGGCATTAGGTGCCTCAGGGTTAAAATTATGGCAACAATTCTAAAAAAAAAATCATGTTATGGCACTTTTGTGAGGCAAAACATGGAAATCGGCACTTTGTCTGGTAGTGGCACCGGGAATGTACAATAGACCTGCATCTGTAACGACAGTGCTCCCTCTTCACAAAGCTCCTCACTACAAGCAGGATTCTGATATAACATGGTGGGCCCCTTGGCTCCTAATAAAAAACTTTCCACATCACTTCTATGTTATCATGTCCTCTTGTCATAGGGTGGTCTTGTTGTCACAGGTCTACTCCATGGACCCCACTGTCAGGGCTATAATGAGGGAACACTGTACACAGGGTCTGCTTGTGCCATTAGCCAAATGCTACTGTTTTATTCATTTGGCTAAAGGAATTTGCAAATGTCTAATTTATTTTAACATTAATTATATAACAGTCAAGCTGAATTCTGCAGTGATTACTGTTTTATTTCCTGATTTGGCTATAAATTTTGAAGGCCAAAATCTGTCCCTGTGTACACGTAGCTACATCTAAAACACCACTACCTGCATAAATAGGAGAGTGTTTGGCAATTTTTCCACGGATATGGGGCAAAATTTCATTTAAATAAAATCTAAATGGTTTTGATAATCTTCTTGATGCTAAAATCAAACATAATAACATCCAAATGATGACACAGATATCTTTATGAATATATGTTACAGTTCCTTCCATGTGAAACAAAAAGAAGAAAAAAGATGTCTATGCTACCAGTGTTGGTCCCTTACAATGTCTTCTTGAGTACTGGAAGGCATTTTCTCTGAGACACCACCACCACCACCACCACCACCACCACCACCATCACCACCACCACCACCACCACCACCACCACCACCACCATCACCATCATCATCATCATCATCATCATCATCATCATCATCATCATCATCATCATCATCATCATCATCATCATCATCATCATCATCATCATCATCAGTCCAGTGGCTTCCCTGAAAACATGACAGCACACTGCCGGTACAGACAGGACACATCAGTCAAATAAATCACTTTCCTGCCATCTGCTGAAGCCACTCCAATTACACACCTTCTTGTGCCACATGTGGATGGGGGTCTTCAAGCTTGAAAAGTTAATGTATATAATGCACTTGTACCTGTTCCCTGGGCGATCCATTTGACTCCATCGGGCAAAAGTACACCTTGGTATTTGAAGGCCGGTCACCGAAAGACACAGCCATCAGTTGTATTTCTATAGGCGTCTTTTACACCTACTATGGCCAGACCACCACACCTTGAAGGATGCAGCAGTTTCTTCAATGATAACTGACTGACTTTGGTATTATGATCAATTACGATTCACCAGTGGCATGCAGTCTTTGGACAGCGTATCCTGTGTGACAAGGCCTGCCTCTCACGAGGCCGCATCAGTGTCTCATCCACGAATAAAATTAACATCAGATCAGCTGCAGCATAGGAATTGCAAAATAGATGATACAGTTAAAAGTTTGAATTCAATTAATTTTGCTATATTTTTTATTTTAGCCATTTTAATGGAACTTTAAAACCATGAAAACAGAGACAGAAAAAAAAGGTTGACCACTCAAATTTTTACATGTACCAACTCACAAATTACAAAAATTTCAGCTTCACCTGGAGTTTTGCAATGCAAAAGTTGTGAAAATTAAAGGCCTTGAAAATATTTGCATTTGGAGTAGGCAGGTGGTATGGCAGATGCCTTCCTGACAGATGCTTGGCATGTATTTCAGAACCAGGAAAGGGGACTACAAAAACTGTTTACCCTCAAGGGTTTACTGAAACTGTTAACCCTCAAGGGCTTACTGAACTTTTTGCAGTAACCCTACAGAGGTATCTGATTAACTTGATGTGCGTTGGGTCCAATCCATTGAATGTGTACTATGACTTTGCTCTGGTTCACAAATAACTTAACCACACAACAAATGAACAAATAAACAAATAAATTTACATGTAAACACTAAATGTAATTTTAAAATTCAAATTTACACTTCCATAAATTAAAATTAATATTTAAAAAAAAAAACTGTACACAACACTGGATGGATCGACACCTACAGGATGTGACTCTATTGTCTTGCTTTCAAATGCCTGTTGGAATAATTACATTATTGGTCACCGACGGCATGCATCACTTTACCCCCCCGGGCAATGGCAGCTCACACCAATGATACAATTTTAGATACAGTGAATCCTGCACCGTCTGATCATCAAAAAAGTTGCAAGAAACCTGGTTATAAACATCTGTATACACAAACATAGCCTTCCAAGTCAAGCAGCCTTTTATAAAGTTTGTTTGGGAAAAGTGTCAAAATAGAGTGAATACCATGTTCCAACATATCAAAACATTGGGCATGGTTGACTACAACAGGTTCCACTGCAGTGACTTCATTTAAAAAAGGAACTGCAAATTGAATTAAGAAGACCAGTAGAAATTTTTACAGCTTACTATTGTATTAACACATTTTTCGACACTTTGTTACAGGCAGAAGACTACCCAGTTCACAGCATTCTTGCTGTACATTTACTGAAAGTTGAACTATGCACGATAAAATCTGTAAATATACACATTTGGATTATACAATAGCCTAGAAAAACACATAACTGTATTCATATCAAACAAGACTGGTGCCAGCCCAAATACCAAGACACCATCTTAAATTTCCCATCTTATACAGAACATTTTAATATACGTACGGGCAGTTCGCTGGTATTCTGAGTTGGTTTTAAATAAAAGTTAAGCAGAAATCATCATGGCAGCAGCTGTGTTCTGACACTGCAACAGCTTGCAAATTATGTCACTTTGAGCAGTAGACCATTCTTGCCATGGATATGCTTTGACATGTGCCAGTTTTTTCTAATGGATTCACCTAATGCATGTCTAGCCACATATGTCTGGATGAATTTTTTGCACAAAGTTCAGTGTTAGATCCTTACAAATTTTGTTTCATATTGCTTTTGGTTGCTTTCTTTCTTTTTTATTTTCAAGAAAACTATCAACTGTTCTTCAAAATTCTGTGGTTGTCATAGCAAGGTTTCAGGTTACTAATTTTCTTTTTCCTGGAATATTTTCATGAAACAACTACAGTCAAAACCTGTCCTAGGGCCACTGGGATAAAAAAAAAACAAACAAACATTTCATACATGTATAAGACCAGATTTGCAGTAACTATCCTTTTCTTTTCAATGTATGTACCAATAGTTTAGAATTAAGACCAGCTCTATCTAAAGAGCACTTATGGGTGCAATTATAGGTGGTCTGACTATCAGGTTTCTACCGCATATGCTCAAACTATGTCAACATCAGAAAATTATCATAATGTATGCCGTACCTGGCTTTTTGTCAAAATTCTGTTTTCGAAGAGATTTTTTTACCACCCCTAAAAAATTAAAAGCACGAAAGGCAGACCAGATCAATTTGTCATTGGCGACTCATGAAGTGTATAGTTTTGTTGGCACAACATACATATATTTAATCTTTGATTAGACAGATTTTATTCACCATCACTGAAAACAAGAGGCTCATGGGCCTAATGCTCTGCTGACTACCATCACCAAAAAATAATTTTTGAAATGTATTCAATCCACAACCTTGAAAAATTGATCAAGGTTATCCATATTATGCAATATCAAACTTTGACATGATGCAAATCTGTGATACATTTGGCATCATTCGCCTTATTCTTTATCAAGATACTGAATTAAATGTCCTTTTCTTGAGTGAATAATGATCTTGAAAAATAGGTCAAGGTCACAATCATTGGATCACGGTGACCCCAAAAGTAGGTCACCAAGTAGAGTTTTATATACAATGTACGCAAGTGCAATTTTGATCTGGAGGCTAAACTTTCTTTGCCATTGATGTCCAAACTGCACCCTACCATTATAAAATGACCTCTTCCAACCTAATAGGTCTGGTCACCTTACAAAAAAGGTCAAAGTCACTAATATCATATAACATACTAGCATTGGATATGATCTATACATCCTATAAATTTGGCAAGTTAAATCAAATTACTTTTCGAGATATGGAATTTTATAGCTTAAAACAGATATAGGCTCACAATCTAAAATTATAGGTAGCACCACTAGTATCAGAAGCATTTAGACTTTTACATCCTCCATAATCCCACTAAATTTCATGAAGATATATCAAACATTAAGGATGCTGGAGCGGTCACAAGGTTTTCACATTTTGACCCATACGTTACATAATACTGTAGGTGGTGCCACCAATATCAAACTTGCTCTTCAAGCAGTTTGACAGAAGCATTATCCTCATGTAAATCATATCAGAATATAGAGCTCCCATAGTACAACTAATGGGACCAGGACCAACTGCCTTCACTCTGAATGGAGCTCCCACAGCACAACTAGTGGGTACAGGACCAACTCTCTTCATACTGAATGGAGCTCCCACAGCACAACTAGTGGGTACAGGACCAACTCTCTTCATACTGAATGGAGCTCCCACAGCACAACTAGTGGGTATAGGACCAACTCTCTTCATACTGAATGGAGCTCCAACAGCACAACTAGTGGGTATAGGACCAACTCTCTTCATACTGAATGGAGCTCCCACAGCACAACTAGTGGGTACAGGACCAACTCTCTTCATACTGAATGGAGCTCCCACAGTACAACTAGTGGGTACAGGACCAACTCTCTTCATACTGAATGGAGCTCCCACAGCACAACTACTGGGTACAGGACCAACTCTCTTCATACTGAATGGAGCTCCCACAGTACAACTAGTGGGTACAGGACCAACTCTCTTCATACTGAATGGCACTCCCACAGTACAACTAGTGGGTACAGGACCAACTTCCTTTAGTCTGGTATTCAAAATTTTGCTGATGGACCTGACAAACCAATCCACAAGGATGTTCCAAACCTGGACATATTGCTTACTCCTCTGTACATGTACATGCTATTGTTAAACTTAAGAAATGACCATGTTCTGAGTGACTGTCTATGACTGAAGATTCTCACCCATAAAATGGTCATTTAAACATTTCACTAAGGAGTCAGCTATTTGTATCAACATTTTCACATTACTACACAGAGTATGGGGGGGGGGGGGCTGTCAAGATCAATGTGTGCTTTTAGCTAATTTTGAAAATGTTGATCAATATTTAGCAAAAAATCAACATTTTTAGAGTACTCTTTTTGGGGCAGGGAGGGGTTTCAGGTCAAAGTACTCTGTGTACGCTTTTGAAAATGTGGATAATTTTGGCTGATCCCTAATACATTCTTGAACAAGACAATTTGCAAGGGGCTGGTATATGGTATGACATGAATGTTTGAGTCATGTATATGTATGCACATGTATCAAAACTGCCATAATCAAGAATGCAATACACGTATATTATATGTGACATACTGCTACCTTTGATGTGGCTAATAGTGCATTCAAAGGGACTCCTTCGAAACCACGTAAAAGTGACAGTACAATTAAAAGCCAAGTATCTGATGGCAAAAAATGTACCAATCAGGAAACACAGCTTCTGACCAAAATGCTAAATGGCACATCAAAGTGTACTCTGATCTAAACACCTCTGCCACACGTATATTTCACAGTTTTCACAACAAAATGAAGCCAAACTACAAATGAAGCTGTTATCAGTGGTCTCTCATATCTGTGATCTGAAATCACGTTTTGCAGAATGATAAGGACAATAAGCAAGTATCATGCTTTTATGCATCAGGTTACCAGTGTGAGAGAATTTCTGCATGCACAAGCCTCAAAGTTAAATGGCACGATCAATAATGTGTCATTCTCCAATACATGGCAAAAAAAGTGCTCATATCCTGGGTCACAATCTTGCAAGTCCCTGTTTTGCCAGTTGGTAAAGTGTCACTGACATGATGTTGATGAAATTGTTAAACATTGCCATCATTTATCATTCGTTCCTGCCATTACTCAAATCAGAAAATAGATCTGCGCACAAGATGACTTGTCTACAAGTCTGTGCAGCTCTGTGTGGGGCTTTCCCTATTGATCAATAACTTGCTCCTTTAATCCAGCCATTTATTCACCCAACAATACCCACAAGAATGACTTGTCCTTGTCAGATAAATTATTTGCAGGGAGTTTTGTAGTTCGTTAATGTGTGGTGCATCAGCCTGCCAGGGGCTATCAGCAGCTTGTTGTCTGAGAGGCAGCTTCTTTGTACACCTTTCAGCTATGGACTTTATTTCCTGTCAACACCCCGCCCCCCCCCCCCCCCCCTTTCCTGGCCATGGCTCATACTGCCTCTTGTTCTCACTCTTACATGGATTTATATTGTCTCTTACTCGACCCATACATTGGCAAGAATCTACAGTATACTGCCTCTTACTTTCCCATAGCTTGGCATGCTTGACCTTGATTACCTTTCATTCTCCAGTGCAGTACCACCAGACAGTCTCACACCCATTTTTTTATGTGATCACCTGGTGGCCCACATAAGTGGTCTCCAGGAGTTACCTTTGCTATTGGGACTCTATTAGGGCAGATCCTAAGGAAAAGTTGATTTTACACTGCATGTATACTGTGTACTGCTGGTACCTGCTTGTGGCTAACATCTGGATTTGCGGCAAAAATTTTATTTATACAAGTTGACAATGGTGAGTGGTCCTACCAGTGGCCCTCCAGGGGTATGGCCCAGGCAAGACTTTCCGGTTGTACTGTACAGGGGCACAACTTAATGTTCTTACTCTCTTACTCTTCACTAACTGGGCTGCCTGTTAGTCACTCATGCATGGGCATGGCTTATATTGCCTCTTACTCTCATAAAAGAGCATGAACCTACAGTGTTTTTACTTTCCAGTAACTGGGCATGGACCTACATGTATATTGCATCTTATTCACCCATGCATGGGCATGGCTCATATTGTCTCTTATTCACCCATGCATGGGCATGGCTCATATTCCCTCTTATTCACCCATGCATGGGCATGGCTCATATTGCCTCTTACTCTCATACATTAGCATGAACCAATATTGTTCTTCATCTCCACTGACTGAGCATGGACCTATATTGCCACTTAGTTTCCCACATACCCAAAGGTTATCTCAGATAGGTTATCCTAGTTAGCAGGTTAGTATCTGGGATATACGCTTTACCATTGTTTCACATCACATTTTGAACCAATAATAATATTCACAATTATTAATCACAAAATGAAAAGCCATGCCCCTTTTTAATTGTCACACGCATTTCTTTCAGTCACATGAATAATCATTTCTTTTTGATAAGCAAACAATACTGTTTACATCCTGCAGTGTTTTGTACCTGTAAAAAGAATAGCAATGTTTTTTCTGTACTCGAAAAAACCTACATAATTCAATGAGTTACCAGGAAAATGCCCACATAATAAATGAGGGGTTTTTTGGGGGAACAGCTGATTAAGGCACAGAAATCCTGCATAATAAAAGAGCTTGATGGAGAAACAGCTGATTGTTGACTCTTTGTCAACAAACTACAGTGAAACCTCATCATAACGATATTCAGATATTCGACATATTCGATATAATGACACAAATTTTCATGGGGAAAGGTTTATTTTCTTGTTATTTGATTCATTTATCTGACATACTCAGTTATCTGACGTCATTATAATGACTTTTCACGGTATTTGTTCCTATTTTGAGAGCATGTGTCTGAATATAATTTTTATTGTGTCTGAACACAATTTTATTGTCAAAGTAATGTTTGGAAATCTCAGATAAATGTATATTCAATTAATCATTAACTTCAGAATGAACTAAGTGGCTCTTTTTTTTTTGAAGCACAAGGAGAGATTTACCATTTCTGCCTGGTACCATCTGTGTAGTTCCATTCAGACACTATGGTTTCTTGAAGTGGCAGGCACAGAAGCGAAACTTCCGCCATTCAACTTTATTTTGAGACACAAAACACCCAAGAAGGTATGACCATGGGAAAAAGAATCAATGACAGGCATGAATCTGGGATAACAGGTTAGCACTCATTGGGGGATTTGGGGAGTTTTTGGTTGACAAGGCCTCACAAACTCTCCAAAATCCCCCAACTCATGCCAAAACCTTATCCCAGGTTCACAGCCAATCTTCGATTCTCTATCGCCTATGCCTCGGCAGGGACCTATCACGTCATCTTTTCTCCATTACCTGGGCATGGGCCAACATTGACCCTTACTGTATTCTACCTGGTTCATGTTGCATCTTACCCTCATACATGGGAATGGGCTTATCTTGCCTGTTTCCCTCCTGTACCTGAGCATAGGTTTATGCAGCCACTTATTCCCTTACCTGGACATAGGTATATGTTGTCTTTCACTCCCTTACCTGGTCATAGGCGTGTGCTGCCTCTCACTCCCCAACCTGGGCATAGATGTAAGTTGCCTCTCACTCCCATACCTAGGCATAGGTGTATGTTACCTTTCACTCCCATACCTTGGCATAGGTGTATGTTGCTTCTCACTCCTGCAACTGGGCATAGGTATACATTGCCTCTCACTCCTGTACCTGGGCATAGGTGTATGTTGCATTTCACTCCCTTATCCAGGCATACGTGTATGTTGCTTCTTGCTCCCTTACCTAGACATAGGTGTATGTTGCCTCTCACTCCCCTACCTGGGCATAGGTATACATTGCCTCTCACTCTCATACCTAAGAATAAGTAAATGTTGCCTCTCACTCCTCTATCTGGGCATAGGTGTACATTGCCTCTCACTTCCATACCTAGGCAAGGGTGTATGTTGCCTCACACTCCTGTACCTAGGCAAGGTGTATGTTGCCTCTCACTCCTGTACCTGGACATAGGTGTATGTTGCTTATCCCTCCCATACCTGGGCATACATTTCTGTTGTACCTTACTCCCACTGAGATGAGCTTATCTTGACACTCTCCACTACATGAACATTGGCTGAAAATTGTCTTATTCTCTCATACCTAGTCACAGGTTTTAATTACCTTTCTCTACGTTTCTGAGCATGGGGGCTTCCATTGCCTCTTGCTGCCCCTTACCCACTATCTAGGAATGGCCTTGTGTTGTCTGATGGTCTAACACAGCTTTGGATTTCTTACTCTCATATATTTAAACCTTTCCCCTGAAACCAGCCAAAACCGGCTGCTGGTCAAATTTGGTCTGCTTCAGCATTTTAAACTAATTTGAGTAGTTATGAAAAACAATTTGAATGAGAAATGAGGATGAAGCCTATCAAGATCACATGCCCCATATCAACAGCTTTCCTTGGCATAGGTTTGCCACTTCGTGCCCAACCCATGCCAAGGAAAGCTGTTGACTCAAGTCTCAATTCAAGGGCAAAGGATTAAGCTTTATTGCATCTTACTTTTTCCATACTTAGCACTTGTTCTTATCCGCAACACAATGTATGTTGCAACCAAATTCCACAGGCTCCACTTTTCAAAACACAGAATGAGTCACAAGCAACACGCCATCCAGTTTTTGCATCTGCTATAGTTTGTGCCCACTAACATGTTAAAAACATGGCTTTTAATCTCCAAATTCTTCCACCAGACCCTGAGCACTTAGTATATTATTGCGCATTTGGAACGACACCTTTCAGTTGTCTACCTCACATAAAAACTTGGTCTTATCTATTATTGTTTGAAAAATCCCTTCCAGTTAACAGAAGAGTAATTTTTTTTCTTCTCACTATGAGATATTTGTGCCTGGGAATACGTCCAGTTCTTGGCATAGCACCTTTGTACATAATAGTTATGACTTTACCTCAAGGTTGCAAAGATATCATAAAGTGATGTATCTGAATATCAGATTCTTTTTAGATACTGAATGTGATCATTAGATACTAAATATGATCATCATATTATATAACATTTCACCAGATGCAATGTAAATGAATAGAAACCACGTGACATGATAAGTGTATTAAAAAGGGATCACCTTCCATGACAACATTTACCCATATCAATACAAAGTCTGCGTACACCCATACACCACAATGTTAAGGTGCTAGGTTCTATTCAATGTAAACTGCTCAAGTATATGACTGAGACAGTGTGACATGTTGCAAAATTACATTTTTGAAGAACTTTATGCTGTACTGTTAACAGATAATATACATGAAAACAAAAACAAAACAACAAACACTACCCTGACTTTATTTTTGTCAAAATGTTGATTTAGTATTACTTGCTCCAACTCAGTTAATGTGCAACAGGATATAACATAAAATGGGGATTTGGTCGAGTGGATGTGTGCGTTTCCCATTTCAGCTACGCGACTGGTGCCAAAGGTTGCAAGTTCGAGTCCTGCTCGTTCCGAACATAAAATACAATGGTGACAATATTCTATGTTTATATTTTGTCATGTTTGTAGCTAAATCACTGTGTGATAATGTTATATCTATCTACTCTAATCACATCTATGGAATACAATAAAGACTTCAGTGGTGTAAATTTACCCTGCAGGGCATGATATTAAAGGCAAGTTCCATTGTCCGTGACAAGTAATAAGTGGGTCATGACAAGTGAAAATTATGAAGTTTTATGAAAATTAAACCCAGTACTCGTTCTAAATTGAAGCAAATGTGGTGGTCATTGAAGTGGAAAAATAGCCTTGTCAAACCTTACCACAAAAACATATACACACGCACACACACAGAGAAGTGAATCAATCAATGTGTGGTGACATTCTGATCAATATGACATAACACCTCTTATAAGAAAATGCACTGGCGCATTCTTACCTGCATGATGACTAATGGGGATACCATCTCTTCACAACATTTTCCACCTCCCTGACCCAGACACCATCACCAGACTTCTGACTTTCTGCCTTCCACACACCTTTCCCATTTTAGAGTCATGATGATACAACGTTATTGCCGGACATGGATAACATTTCCCTGGCGAGTTTTCCAACAGATTCAGCAGACTTGGTCAGCAATTAGGTTAATCATACCAACATGTAAACTGTCAGTTCAGAGGAGCAAAAGTTTTGCTTGTCAATCTGATGCTTGAACATAGCATACCGATGCACCTCCAGGTACTCTGACAAGAACAAGAGTATCTTTTGTATGCTTCAGAAGAAGGCTGTTCATTGGTTGTGTGGCACATGCTAGTACCTCCTAACATATCATCTGAAGGCAGGCAAGGTGTTGCTGTTTGCAAGTCTAAGCTGCAGGCCCCTTGTACCCTGCCTAATGAGTTGTTAAGAGGTTATAGTTTTGTGCACCTGAGCCCTCAAAGATCAGTCTTCATATGAATACATGGTACATGTATGTTCTTAACACAAGGCATAAGCAAGCACTTCCAACAAGAAATTTATAAGAAATTTTCAGTGCATAATCTCTTATAAATAAACTGGTAATTAAGCGCAGTACAGCACACACACACCCCCAAAAAAGAAGAAAAAAAAAATTACTAAAGAATGCAGATTTCAGAGAGCAAAGGTGAAAGAAAAATTGTGTAGGCATAGGTGCTTTTAAAATGCATACTTAGCTTCTTTGGTGTGGATAATAAACTACCTATGGGTTGACTGTGGTGCTGGTTCCCAGCCACCACAGATATCATGCATGCACAGTATATGTACTACATGTACGTGCTTTTTAACTCTTGCCTGGTCAGAGTATGACTGACTCAATAGCTTTCCTTGGTGCAGGTTGGGTACAAGCACCCAACCCATGCCGAGGAAAGCTACTGACCTGGGGTACTGCATTATGAATGGTCTCACATACAAATCTCAGCAAAATTTTTTTCTGCTAAGAAGTAAAAACATTAAGGCAGACGACAATTTACATCCTAGCACTTTTGGGCGATTTGAGCGAGAGAGTTAAAACCACTCCTACTACCAATAACAAGAGGCCCATGGGCCTAATGCTCTGCTGACATAGTCTGAAAACTCCTCCTGAAATGCATTCCCTCCATGACCCTGTGAACTCAGTCAAGGTCATTCATATGATGCAACATCAAACTTCCAAATGAATACACTTTTGTGGTACATTTGGTATTGTTCCCCTTATTCTTTATTAACATATTGAATTCAGTGTCCTTTTCTTAAGTGCTTAATGACATTGAAAATAGGCCACGGTCATACAACATGCACGTTACAAAATTTTAGCACTGGTTTAATGCATATTTGGTGTAAGCTTTTCAGTTCCATTTCACAAGGTATTAAGAATCAGAGTATTAACAAAGTACATGTATGGAGAGACAGAGGAAAGGAAGGATGGATGGAAAGTGTAACACTACCCCTTCAGCCATAAGGCCACAGGTTATAAGCCAGAAACATTTTAAAGTGGCAGCTGGCCTACAAATAGAGAGATCTAAGGAGACAAGCCATAATTTTCATGATATTTAAATGTTTGGAGCTATATTTGAATGTCTGTCCTAGTTTTCCCAGGACAGAAATCAATGACCTAGAGAGGTCACATGCAAATTACAACGATGTGCATTGTTAAAATTCCTACAACTTGGGACCAATATGATTACAATTGGATGAGAATTGGGCAATCAAAGTTCTGAATATATGAATGTCAGATGGAGTAATGACATTGACCAGGGCTCGACAAATCGCATGTCTGATCTCCTGGGAAAAGTAAAGAAGGTGGTTGGACAAGTTAAAATTTTAAAGTTCTTGCCCTGTCAGACAATCAAAAACTCCCTTTCATACACAAGTGACGGCATGGAGTAAATCTATGGTGAACTGAGCATCATTGTGGGACCTACTCTTGCGGACTGATTTGGGATACATTAGGCACTTCCCTCTATTCCCTACCTTTGCGTATTTGCCTGTGACTCCAAATAATTGTTGCAATAAACATGATTAACACTGGAATCTTTATTTTTGCTTATGACTCAATTGACTAATCGGGTGATGCATTGCATGTCAGACCAGATGGCCAGGCAGCTGTTTATATACAGTGCAAGGGAAAATAGTGACGGTGCGCACACTTGATGTGCATTACAAGGAGACCTATTTCTGGACAAGTGCATTTTGCATATGGACACGTGGATTTTGGAATCTATTTGCCCTGCGGACAAGTGATTTTTTTGCAAAAAAATCTTGATCCCTGATTGACCTTTGACCTTTAGAGGTCATATGTAAATTACAGAGATGTGCATTGTTACAATTCCTGCAATTTGATACCAACATGATTAAAATCAGATGAAAACTGTCCAAATTCTGACTAGATGAACATTTCAGTTAGCCAAATGAACTTGACCTTTGACCTTTAGAGGTTATGTGATTTACAAAACTTACCATATGTCTCTAGTGATGATTGCTGTGAACCATGCTACCCTATAGCAAAGCTCTCCTTAATCCAGCTTGAGAGAAAATGCCATTGCAAAATGTTTCTTCAAACTCATTCAAGAATAGTATGATCAACAAAGAGCAACAATGATGACACATATATTTCAAATGATGACAACTGCACACCATTTCTCCCAAATACATGTATAAAAACCCTACCTAGTGTAGGGAGTGAAATAACACCACTGCCAAGTTTTGGGTTGACAGATGGAAGGATGGACAGACATCCAGAAAGTGCGTGTTGGGTCCTGCCAACAGCTAAGGCTGGTGAGACAAAAATGAGAAATTAAATTTTGCCAAGTTTAACTGCCTTTCAGCTTCTTATCTGGCAATCTAAACTCTGACCGAACTCTGCAGTGGCTATAGGCACAAGGCAAAAGTGCCTTTTTTATTGATTTCGCATCTTCAGGTCTGAAATACATGTATTCATTTGCATTACCCACTCTCCAAATGGTCATGTAGGACTAATGGGCAAATAAAATGACAGCATGTAAGTTGGACCTTGTATGGAGACAAATGCACCTGGATCTCTGTGTCCCAAGGCTTGACATAGGTGTAAAGCTGGTCATCCAGATCAAGTACAAGTCAAGTACTTTAATGTATGTATTCTAAATGGATGAGCGGGTCTGTGGACTGGTTGTGAATGCACACAAAACACTTGACACTGATGCAATGCTTACTCCCATCTTATTCTCACCAATTGTTCTGCAGATCCAACCAGGAGCAGACTCACACCTCTCTCACTCTCTCTGCACCAGTATTCATAGCCAAGACAGGAAGGCAACTATTACATCAATAATTACATTTTGCATGGATCAATCATAATTCTGTATTTATCAAGCATGGGGTCTTTTATTACTTGTTAACTGACAGGAGTGAAAGTTTTTGCTTGTTTGTTCGTTTTTTTTGGGGGGGGGAGGGGGATTTTTGTTTCATTCAACACTTGTTATTCTTTAAATTGGATGAAGCAATGTGCGTACTACTGTCTAACTCATTCCATACCAGTCCCTAATTTTTGCATATATTTACCTAGATTTAAGATGACAATTGCATATCTAAATTCTTCATGAAAAGAACTTTCATTCAAGTACCAACATACCTATAGTCTTAAGTCAGTGGTTCTGGCACTGCCTGGCAAGTCATGCTCCAGCTGCTGCGAGGGCAGCTGCAGCATGACTTGCAAGGCAGTGCCAGAACCACTGACCAAGGCCTGTGACCACAGTATGGAATGAGTTAATATAGTGCTTTATTTAGGAGCTTGAATGACCTGCTTTTCTCAGCAGGCCTACATACTTGGTCATTACTCTAGTTTCATTTCAAATTTACATGGTGTACTATGGTCATGTTGTGAACAAGGTGGTCTCTCATCTGACAGACCATCCATAGGGTAGGTACAGAAGTAGTTTCAAACAAGATGACCTCGTGAGTTTGGTCTGCAAAGCAGGCAAGTGTTTTGATGAGAGTTCTACAAATCAGGCCTAATTTGGTTAATGTTATAAATTGTTCAAGTGTAGCCAATTTGGCTGAAGTGACACAAATGTATTTGCTACACATGCGTTTCTTCAGCCTGACCCATTCTTCATTTTCAGTTAATAGGCTGGTGTTGCATAATGAAATTTAAATATTCGATTAAAACTAAACAAAAAAAAAAAAACAAACTTAAATCATTTTAGCCAATGTGGCCAAATGATGCTTAATGCTTTCAGCTAAACCCCACTTCTATTAAAAAAAAATCTACCTTCAAGTTCATCTGCCTACTAATACCACCTTTACAAACTTATGAAACAGCTGTTCCATAAGCCAACGAGTTGTGAAAAATCTTTGAGGGTAGAGGCTGTCACATCACACCACTGACACAATACACTTTTCAAGATGTCACAGTTGTGACATTAATTTGTACCTGTGGTACATTGCAAAGAGGGTTAAAAATGACAACTATGTCAATTTTAACTATTGTCAAGTCACATGTGCAAGATCGAGGATGTGAAACATACACCTTGACGTTAGTTACATGTATGTCACACCCAACTATACAAAGCACGTACGCATGACCATTACACCAGCCTCTGATGAGACACAGCAGTGTCGAAACCAGTCAGGTGTTATAGGAGAGGACAACAGTCATTTTTGGCCTTGCCCTCATCACATTTCCCCACTTATATTAACCTACAGATGGCAAATCAGCTAGTGCCAGACCAGCCTAGTATTTTAAAGCAACATTTTTGTTGTAATGTCAACAGAACATGACTGAACAGGTACACTGAACTCAACTAACTGAAAAAACATTACTTATATTTTCTTTTGTATATTGTATTACTGCTTCAAAAAGTTCCCATTACATTGTTAAAGATTGTATTCAACTGGACACGACACCAGACCGTATCAGTGACAACTGTACATGTATATTCTTTTCAAGCCCACAGTAAGTTTAAGAATACAAAAGATGAACATCTGAAGACACAGTGGAATGCACATGTACCAGTGTGACATGACAAAACCCACTTTTATGGTCCACCATGGATGGTACCTCCCTCATATCTTACATACCCGCTAAGAGTACACACATTATTGACTCTAGTGCAAAGTAACATATTTACTCCACTGTGTTAGCCACAAAGCCCTGTGGAAATGAAATTTATGGCCATAATGGAAGAGGATATCACTTCAGTTCATATGAGGGGACACATGGTTAGTGCATGTATCATCATTGTGAGGAAACAGGGGCCACACTAAGCCTGGGCTTCTTCAATATGTCTCTGTGGTTTACTTTCAGTCCTCTTTGTCTGGGCATACATACGCGTTCATGATCTTCCATTGACCAGTCTCAAGTGGTGCCTACCACTTTGCATGTTCTATTGCCTTGAAAATATACATGCACACTTCCAATCAGGACAAAAACGTGTTTTACAGATCTCATACTGGTATCAATAAATTTTTGCTTTTATTTGGTTTACTTTGATGGACAAGGCTGAAAAGTGGCAAGGAAAGTTAAACAAGAGGGCTGTGTGAACAGCCCGTGCCTCAGCTGATCTTGACATTCATCACACTTGCAGCTCTATCAACTTGGGAAAGGATCAAGGACACCATGTTCTGAGTAAGTCTGACCTTTATAGAAGAACACTTACATGTACAACATCAAAGTTCAAGTAGTTCCCAAGTTATAATGAAGAGTAAAATTCATGTATGTTGCACTGTGACCCCACAAACCAGGTCAAGGTCATTCATGTACTGTCTCAGCATGACCTTCATACAGAATAATTAACATGTGTAGCTAACTCAAAACAGATCTCAAGTTATCAAATAAACAGTAAATTCCGTGTCAGTTGTCCTGTGAATTAGCATTAGAATGCCCGTTGACTTACATAGTAATCAATAGGAAAGCTCCACTGACTGGTAAGTACCGTAATTGAAAATCCTTAAAAATCAGGAATCCAAAGCAGTGCCACCTAGTAAACAACTGTTTGACCCTTCCACAACAACATATCCATCACATTTCAGCTTAATCTGAGGGACAGTTCTGAAAACAAGTGAAAAATAGCAAAACCATACAAAAAATTCATTTAAAAAAATTGCAGCGCCACCTGGTGAACAAATTGGGAACTAGGTGTCCCAGGGAGTGTCTATGAACGATATCAAAGTAATTGGGTGAGCGGTTTCAGAGAAGAATTTTGAAGGTTTGCCCCAAAAAAGAACAAACAAATTCATAAAAAATCCAAAAATCAATAGAACATGACCATTTGAACATACTTAATAGAGATCCACCCAAGGCACATCCCACCAAGTTTGAAGTAAATCTGGTCACTATTATTAAAGTTATGACCATTACAAGAAATTCCCATGTTAAACTTTCCTATTAAAACTTTTGTAGAGATTTTTGAAAAAAAATCATAAAAAAATCCAAATTCATTGGAACATGACCATTGGAACAAAACTGGTAGACACCCACCCAAGGTACATTGCCACCAAGTTTGAAGCAAATCTGGATGATGGTTTTGGAGAAGAAGTCGAAAATGTAAATTAGCATTAGAATGCCCATTGACTTACATGGTAATCAATAGTAAAGGTGCATTCAAAAAAAATATAAAAATCAATGGAGCGTGACCATTTGAACAACTTGGTAGAGATCCACTCAAGGTGTATCCGCACCAAGTTTGAAGTCAATCTGGATGACAGTTTTGGAGAAGAAGTTGAAAATGTGAATTAGCATTAGAATGCCCATTGACTTCCATAGTAATCAATAGGAAAGCTGCATTGACTGACAAGTACCAGAATTGAAAAAATCGTTAAAAATCAGGAATCCCCAGCATTCCCACATAGTGAACAACTTTGTTTGACCCTTCTACAAGGAACATATCCACCATATTTCAGCTTAATCTGAGTGACGGTTCTGGAGAAGAAGTCGAAAATAGCTATAACACACACAAATGCATTAAGAATTAGCAAAAAATCGCAGCGCCACCTGGTGAACAAATTAAGAACTAGGAGTCCCAGGGAGTGTTCCTGTGTGATATCAAAGCAATTGGGTAAGCGGTTTTGGAGAAGATTTTTTAAGATTTACCCAAAAAAGAACAAAAAAATTCATTAAAAATCCAAAAATCACTGGACCGTGACCAATTGAACAAACTTGGTAGAGACCCACCCAAGGCACATCTCCACCAAGTTTAAAGTGAATCTGGCTGATGGTTTTGGAGAAGAAGTCGAAAATGTGAATTGTGGACGGACGGACGGACGGACGACAGACCCTCAAAAAACCTCAGCTGACTGACAAGTCAGCTGAGGTAAAAATAAAGTTACCATGAGGACATAGGGGGTTAAATATATGTGTCATATCTGGCAGAACCTGTCAAGCCTAGAACACAAAAAAAAACCTGAGGTAATGTAAACCCACAAAATGAACAATTTTGTACTTTTCTTTTTTCAAAAGATTCTCTCTAATTGTGACAGAAGGACAACTACAATTATAATCTTAGGTCATAATTTCAAAGTTATACTCCTATGCACAGCAAAGAAATAATTAAAAACTGTTCAAAATTAATATGGTGGTCAATGGAGCTTGCGTGTGCAGCTACTGTCAGGCCTTATTCGGTCCAACTATAACAGTCCAAGGCACTTGCTTGCCAGACAGACAATGGGGAGCTACAACTAAATGGCATCTTAATCAGGATATATCACTGCAGGGTTCGAAAATTCCTATGATCCGACGTTCCGGGACAAGCTAAAGCTCTTCTCGGACAAGTGACTTTCAAATTCAACTTGTCCTGCGGACAAGCTAATTTTTTCTTTTTTTAACTGGACTGAAATTACGTCTGTTTGCATGCACGACAACATAATGATGAGCAGTCAGAGCCTTCGCGACTCTCTGTGTGTTAGCGATTACTGTGGTCCGTGTGAACAGAACATAAACACCAATGCAAGAATGTGCGTGGGGACGCCAATGCGCAATAGGTGATGATAATACCCTGGCTTAAAGTAAACAATCCAGGTTTAAACAATTACATGGTCAGCAGGTGTATTCAACAGGACTTGACTACCTACTTGATTTCTGTCAAAACAAGCAGGTATTTTGACCGTTGCGTGCATACGACGACGAGATCAAAGGTACCAGCAGTCATGCATTGGGGCGTATTGGCTTTCGCCCGTATCGGGGCAAGGTCACAGCACCTCACCGTCAGTCTTATCTGCCCGAACGATGACAAAGGAACATCAAAAATTTTAAAACTTGCATGGCGAATTCTTGAGCAAATTAGCATCAAAGAAAATTTATCGGTGGGCTCTAAAAGTGTTGGAGAGATCATGTAATGATGCCGCAATTTGACTTCCCGGCCAAACAAAACACACATCTGCCAGTCGCACGCAAGTGACCGCGTGGAGTAATCTACGGTGAACGGAGCATCATGCTGACTGGTCTGTCACACATTCGGCATTCTTCTCTATCCCCCTACCTTTGCGTATTTGCCTGTGACTCCAAATAATTGTTGCTATAAACACTGGAATCTTTATTTTCGCATGCTGCAATTAAAAAAAAAAAGCTTCCCGTTTGTGTGTTCCCTCCGTAAATTACGGCATATTCATACATGTTCACTGGGCGGAAGCCATGATGAAAACACTGCAGCACGAGCCGCGATTGGCTCATTTTTGCATGTGACTCAATTGACCAATCGGGTGATGTGTTGTGGGTCAGGCCACATGGCCAAAGCAGCTGTTTGTGTACAGTTGCAGGAAAGATGTTGACGGTGCACACGCTCGATTTCTGATTTGAAATATTAAAATTTTCGTTTGAATTTGATTTAAGAACACCATTTATTGCGAGGAACTTGCCAATACTGTATACGCAAATTTACCACGATGTACCGATAGCGTTCATGGTAGGTACGCAAACGATATGCATCCCATCACGGCATCAGAGGCAGCGAGAAAGGATCCTGAAACCAATGCAACTATTTTAATCGTTATTTAAGTTTAACCGGGATACGGACTCCTATCGTCCCAGAAATTACAATGTATTTTTCATCGTTAGTCACCCCATGCAAATAGCTTACTTTTTTAATTTGTATTTTTAATGTTTTGCCAGTTTCACTGTCGAACAGTTGCAGCTTGAATCGTTGTAAAATTTGACATTTTTGTGCGAGTTTGCAAGCGACAATACGCGGCAAATATATTTTAGGGTTGGGTGGTTTGTGTAGGCCTTAGCATTGTGTTTGAAAAAAACGATGTTTACAGAAGTTTTATCAGGACAAGTGGATTTTGTATGCGGACAAGTGGATTTTGAAATTTACTTGCCCTGCGGACAAGTGATTTTTAAAAAAATTGTCGAGCCCTGCACTGTACCAAATGACTGATTTTGGTCACGTGAAGACCAGTTTAATAATTAATCTCTTCCACTAAGCAATTTGCAACTTTGTTGATCCCACAAAACTAAAAAATGATCCATGCAACATTTTTTAAAGAATCATTTGCACATATTTTGATACCAGCAGGCCTTCTACAATTGTTGAAACTTTCTTAAATGTATGACAAAATTGTTGATTATATCTACTTTGTCATGTCTGATCATGTATAGACAAGAGTTATCTTGCGGAATTAACAGATTCTCACGGTTCTTGTGGTCATGGAAAGATAGATACATGTGCATTATAAAATTTACAAACTACATTGCACAGATGACTGCAAACACAGGTCATTGTCATACTGTTTACATCACTTCAAAGTGTACATTTTACCATCAACATCTGTCAAAATTCAAAACAACATTTGTAAATTAGAAAACTTGATGTATACATTTTATACATCCTTACAGCATGGGGGTGCACATTTATGCGTCAAATCATCCACACTTGATTGCTGTCATTCCACAACACAACTGTCGACCTACATGTAAAACAGTGGCATGTTCCAATAGAGAAAAGAAAATCTGCAAAGGTCATATCCTGCACAAAAAAATGCATCTTTCCTAGTTACCCACAGAACCTATTGGCACAAAAACCAATCATTGAATGAACAGAACCAATATTTAATTACCATTTCATTATAACATGTAGGTCCATAAATTCAGTGACCTGGCACTGTTCAGCTGCTTCATTCCAGTAGGATCTCTCAGCATGTGAAATGTACATTTCAAGTGATCACCATAATACATGGCAGCTGTAATACAGTGTCTTTTTTAGATTTTCCCACCAACAAATTGGCCAAAAAGTTAAAAAGACACCCGCATCACATACACATTCCCGTAACATTGGTAGTGGAGCCAGCTGACAGCTTTGGAGAAGGCAGGCATGACAATTGTGGATGGGTGATGAATGGATCACAGATGCATAGTGCTGTCTTACATGTACACTCAGCTTCTGAAAACTCAGCTGAACTTAATCAATTGTAAAACAAATATTACAAAATTCATACAACTGCTAACTGATTATTTTTTTTTTTATTATTTTATTTTGTCTGTTACTGCTGATTATGACACAGGAATCCATTTCTTTGTAAATTTACTGTATGTGGCCATCATTTCTTGGCCAGTGGAGTGGTCACATAAGGCAGGTATCACTGTATAGCATTTCTGCGCAACAGAGATCTGTAACTGACAAGAACAAACAACTTTTTCTTGACCTACCTATCCACATCAACATGCATGCGCATACAATTTCTTTTTTTGTTGCAATTGCAGCTAAGCTGACCCAAGCAACCAACATAATATTACATACAACGTATTTGTCATGTTCATGACAGTACAGTGGTCCCCCTCTTATAAGGCCACCCCAAATGCACTGAAAAAGAGGCCTTATAAGAGGGGTGCCTTCTTTTGAGGGGTAATTTACAATGAAAACGCCATACTTGCTGCATGGAGAAGTGGCCTTTGTAGATGGGGTGGCCTCTCTTCAGGGGGGCCCTTATCAGAGGGCCAGCACTGTACTAATTTACATGCATGCACATAAGCACATTGTCAACAATAACAATAAAAAAATTAAAAAAATATCTACATGGTCTCTGTTCCAAAGGCCATCCTAATGGGCATCAACCTGTATAATTTGCCTCAACTCTAACTGCTGAAACTCCTACGAGAGACCACCTGTCTTAAGACACAACTTCCTCACTCCTTGGGGTGATCTTTCAAGACAGGTTTCACTGCATGTTTCTTTTGGTTAGGGAACACAAAAAAATACCCCAGTTATCAGTGGTTTTCCAAGAGGAGGGAAGGAGTTTCTTCATTTGTTTGTTTTGTTTTTTTAACCCTTCCCTTCCTTCCAAATGATTGACTATTAAAGCTTTCTGCAAGTCCCCACCGCCCATGATCAGCATGATACAGGCCATTTATTCATTCAGAATGTCACAAGAATGCTGTAATATAGTTCTCTTGATCAGCACTAGCGGTGCTGATCTCTCAAGGCATTAACTGAAGCTTTGTCAGCAATTTTTTCCGCAGATATTTACAAATTTTTTTGTGTTTTTTAAATGGTGCAGCACAAAACAGAAACAAAAAAGAAGCCGGCGTTGATGACAAATGGGGATTTTTTTTTTGTGGCCTTAAAATGATCATAAATGCACCTTGCTCCTTTGATGTTTCTTTCTAGCATCCACACGATTTTAGGACTACAGTGGTCCCCCTCTTATAAGACCCCCCTGAATAGAGACCACCCCTCTACAAAGGCCACTTCTCGATGCAGCTAATACGGCATTTTCATTATAAATTACCCCTCAAGAGAAGCCATCCTTCTTGTAAGGCCTCTTTTCCTGTACATTTGGGGTGGCCTTATAAGAGGGGGACCACTGTACATGCATTGAAGAATGATGATGCCCTGAAGCTGATGTTTCTTGCAGCAAATATAGTTTCACATCAAGTAATGTGTTAATCATGTCATTATAGACCCAATTAAGTACAAGCATACCATGAAGAATGTACAGACAGTGCACGTTACATTCAGATTATTTTTTTGTGATCTCAGGGACTGCTCTACCCACTGGCCAATTAACCAAATCCTAATGTTTCGTGAGTTTTACTAATGAAATGTGCAAATGGCTAAAATATATTTAAATGAATTGTTTGAAGGGCCATGACAAAATCATTGTTAATTATGCTTCTATTTATATTTTGGATACAATTTTTTGAAAGACTAGCTAAAAAACCTCTAGCTGAGTCTACACAAACAAATGATAAAGTTAATAATTTCTGTACATTGTATATAGGGCTTGTATTTTTCCGTTTCAAAATATGAGAAATTCCGTTTCACCAGCCAGAAATTTCCAAATTCCGTTTCACCAGCCAGAAATTTCCAAATTCCGTTTCAGTAGTTCTCTTTGTATGTAAAACACATTAAGGCAAAACAGCAAATTCCGTTTCAGAGGTGACGAAAATTCATTATTCCGTTCCGTTTCCGTTAAAAACAGAAAAATACAGGCCCTATGTATGATATATTGGATCACCATACAGGTGGCTGAACTCTTTCAGGGCCACATTTTGGACTGAGTCAACAGCTTTCCTCGATGTACTTTTGGTGCAGCACACCGAGGAAAGCTGTTGATTTGGAGGATTATATTCTATGTAACTTAAGGCATGCTGGGACTTGAAAGGTCTTTCTACAAGAAGTATGAATCTAACATCCTTATTATAATTCAGAGCAGCCCATTTAAATTATTCCTTTTAAGTCACAGTTGGCACTGAAACAGTTCACAAAGATGTGCATTTGTTGCAGTGAATGACCCTTCAGGTGACTAGCTCCATCCTTTCAATCAGCAAAACGTTCACGTTGGCTTACTTCAAAAGCTCAGAGTATTTCTTATCATGAAAACACCCTCACACCTGTATTATTGAAACTGTTCAGTCTACAAATTTCAAATACACTAACAGGGAGCACCTTGAAACTGGATTTATTTATTTCTGGTGAAAATGGCAACATTGTCCACAACACATTAAAAATATTTCAAGAGAAGTACCTTCTGTCGTTCATTAAGTTAACAGTAGTCCCTGTCTTCAACGACCCCTCCTATGAGCGACCACCTGGTTTGAATGACCACAATTGGTCGCCAAAGTTGTTTTTCTTTAATAATTTACCTCTCATGAACGACCACCTGTTAAATGCGACCATCGACCATGCAAAATGATTAGATTTTGCGACCACATAACACAAATTTGAGCCATATCCGGACACTACGCCTCAAGTCGGACCACAAAATACATGCATGCAACTCACCCACTGTAATAAAATTGACATGATTCATGTCGAATTTAGTTAGTGCATGCAATAAAGGATTTCTTTCTACAGTAAATTTCTTCAAACAAGGTTTTAATTTGATCAATCTGTATCTATTCCTCCTTATTTCAAATTCTCATAAGTGTAGGATCTTTCCATTTTTTTACATTTTTACAATGGCAGTGAATGTGGCATACTCTGCATGCATCAGGCCGCTCCATAGCGGATCTAAGAGGATTTCAACCACTTTATTTCTTTCTCTGTATGCTGGGATATTATGGATTATTTTCTGAACCAAACTTCATAATGATCGGCAGAAATTTACTTGTGATGGGAACTTGATCGCTCGCACTCAGGATCGTTCACATCATCCATCTTACAATGCTTCAAATCCAAATGCATGAAGAAGGTTGCTGTTGCTCTCCGGAAATGTCCAGAACAATCTTCGTCATTCCCCAGAGATCGACAACCCACATGGTCATCGCTATTTTGCATGCGAAACCTAACCTAGCAGATAAGCCCAAAGCCACAGAAATATTATTATTTAGTGTTCTTGATTCTAATTGAACAATGTTTGATCATAGTATATTCTGTAAAATGAACGATAGCTTTCGCTGGATCAAAACCCCGATCAAACACGTACTTGCCTGCATGACTCAGCGACCAACACTAACGAAGTGGGTCGATCTATTTTTCCCACGGTTCAGATTGAGGTAAACAAGGTTCATACAGCTTGACCGCTTTCAAATTCAAGGACTTTCCAGGACTTTTTACCCAAAATTTAAGGACTGTCCACATCAATTGATTTTTTGTGCGTGTGTGTGTGTGTTGCTGTCAATTGTTTAGCGTTTCGCTATTAGGAAGGGAGGAGGGGATTGAGCTGACCTGACTGTTTTCATACGTTTGAAGGCCTTGAAAAAGCACGTAGTAAATTCAAGCACTTTTTACAGACTTCAAGGACCTGTATGAACCCTGGTAAACATGGCACCCAAAATACAAACGGTGGCTGTGGGAAAATGCCGAGTCTTATTTTGATCCATAACTTTTGAATTACCGTGAGGTAGGCTCCACCGTACGTGTAGAATAAAGTTAAGACAGTGAGTTATGCCATCATAACAATTTTACGACAGTTAAAGCTCATTACTTCACAAGCGAAGGCTCTGTACCGGGTGATGCATGAGGCATATTGAGCGTAATGGGAAAAAGACAAAAATCATGACCGGCAAACATTTTCAACTTGCAACACACATCTTTCTGCACCCAGACAAGAGTTCTTTATTGAAATAAAGACTTTAAGGGTTGTAATAAATGATGATTTCTTTTCAAAGCATATGTAATCGATCATGATTAACTGGTGGTGGCAGAAATTTGCGCACTCTGCTACCACTAGGGAAAGGCCACCCAGGATTTGAGCTGTTGAGGTTGTGCATGTAGGGTTCCTCCAATGAGCGACCACCTGCATTATACAACCACTTTAGGTCTGTGCTAGGGGTGGTTGCTCAAAAGAGGGACTGCTGTATTTACAACTGCAGATTCATGTTCATGTGTGTTGACATAATGGGTGCTATGTGCTACTCACCGCTGCCAACTGGACGGTGAAGTCCTCTTCCTTCACCTCTGGCTCTGTCAACACAAAACATCAACTTCCATTTTAGTGTTCTTAATTACACCTCTACTACCAATCTGCTGTTCTGACTGGTTGACAAGCACGCTATTTTCAGCAAATTTACCTGTCATGCATGTTGTACTGCTTTTCCCTTGACAACAGGGTATTTGCTGTGAGCATTTATAAAATTAGGACAGCTGTCCCACAAGAGTGTTTCAATATGTGCATTAGTCAAAAAATTAGAATTTTCCACTGAAGGGTGCTATTCAAAACAGTATTCTAACCTTGAGCATGGCAAGCAGCAAGCAAGCATGACACTTTTAACTGTGTTTTCCTTCATTTCGGTAAGAGTGTTGCTGTAATTATACAGATATACCACACAGATTTAACCTACAATCTGCAATTTCAGTTTCATATTTTCATTCTTGCCTTCATTAACCCTTTCCCCCTTAAAAACCAGCCAAAACCAGCTGGTGGTCAAATGTCGTCTGCTTCAGTGTTTTCAAATAATTTCAACAGTAATGAAAAACAATTTTGACTGAGAATTGTAGATGAGCACTATCAAGATCACATGCCAAGGAAAGTTGTTGACTCAAGTGTCAATTCAAGGGGGGCAGGGTTAAGCATGCCTTCAAAGTAATCACTAAGTTCAAACCATAGGTAGCTTTCCACAAACAAGCACAGTGAAACTTCCCTTACCAAACACCTCCATATACATGTACCAAACACTTTTTTTCAGTCCCAATTGTATATTTTCATTATAAGCAAATCTCCCAATACTGAACACCTCTCTATACTAAACACTATTGTCCTGTCCCATGAGCTTTCGGTATAGGAAGGTTTCACTATACTTTTAAATTTGGGTGGCATCAACAAGGTGATGGCAGCATGTGTTTGTTTTACTTGTTTAAACTGTTCCATTTTCTTCTCAGAGGAAAAAACAAACAAACAGCCACACAAACAAATAAACAACTTGACGTTCAAGATACATTGATGTTGCGGGAAGGAAAAGGTTTTACAAACAATGTCATGCACTTTAATAGTTTCGGAAGCATTTCTAAATAATGATCCATGCGGATCTAGTTTCGTCCACCATTCACATGAGCCCAGGCGTATGACAGGACTACACCCACTGTTGAACTGGACAGTGTGTTTCAAAGCTGATGAGGGCCTATTTGAATACCTATGTGTATACAGCATGTAAATATTTAACTTTCGAATGAGAAAGCATACATAATGTGTACAAACTAGAGAGAAATAGATTCATCAGCTCAGTCAGCGGTAAAAGAAAAAACATTACCTAACCCTGTGGATACCAAAACGCATGCAGTTTCTGACACGGAAATGTTTGCTAGAAGTACAATGTATATGTATTACATTTGAAGGAGGGAATAAATCAAAAGCTTTTGAGAGATTATCGCTGCTTATCTTGTTTATTCAGGCTCAGTAAAATGCAGGAACAGCTGAAGTTTCCAAAGGATACCATTCTTGAATGAGTGCTGGCAAGTTCCCTAAAAGACCACCATTCTTATGGCTAAAAGGTTCCAGGCCCCTCTCCTTGTTCAATATAATATGAATTATCCAACTGAATGGCTCCTACAATTCCAATCCTGGACACTGCCACCAGCTTTAGCTGGATCAAGTAAACCTACAAATCTTCTAGTTAATGACCCGGGTTCCATGATGCAATGGTCTGCTCATTTCCACGACGTAAAGAAACTGTCTGACAGGTTTACATGCCATTCATTTGTAAGGTGAATATCCATACCTCTCACCCAAATGTAATTTCAGGTTCATCCTACATAGAGTTTAAAAAAAAAAAAACATCGACACGACTAGTTTACCCATTACTTTGTTGATACAAAAATTAGCCTGCACCTGTCCTCCCATCAAAATAACCATATCAAATTGGCTTATTATTTTAGCTACTTATTTCACATACTGAACAAAATATAATCTGATATTCATGGTGCCAAAGGTTGCAAGTTCGAGTCTCGCTCCTTCCAAACATAAAATAATACTATTTATTACTTTTTGGATGAAGTTATAATTCTCCACCTGATCACAATTTGAATTTTTTTTTTTTAAAAAGGTATCAATGGGAGAAGGCTGGAACACACTAGAACATGAGCATTCCTGGTCAAGCTGGACCTCCCAACCTATCAGATACAACACAAGAGGTCAGGTGATCAATTCTCTTGAATCACAGAGTCATCTAATGAATCAGGGATCCTTGTTTTACCCATTTGGGCAGTTTACTACAGTAGTGAAAACATTATGGGATACTTACCCTGGTCCCCCTGTTCGTCCATGTCCAGCATTAATTTGATACAGTTGTCTGAACAGATGATGGATGTAGGTTTGTCACCGGACTTGCGTCTGACATGACTGAAACAGACAAGGTATAAATGTACAAACAGCAGTTATGTCAGCATTTGTGGCTCATGCAACCTTAAATATTGCTCCTTTGCTGTAGAGTATGAAGTGTTATGACATGCCCAGGGTTATTATCACCAAGGATACCAATTTTCAAGAGGGCATTCCATTTTGTCAATCAGGGTCAAAAATTGGCAAATGGCACATACAGGGTAATTACTCATGATATGTATGAAAAATGATTTATTTGTCCTTTTGTATAAAAAATAATTATATCCCAGTGTTTCCATTAGGAATTTTTTCCGGGGTCACAAGAAGGGCAATGCAGGGGAGAAGACTAGATTTTTATAAATTTTATATGTAAATAAACAAGACTTGTGGTCCTTTAGAATTTTCTCACAGGGTATTTGAAGTTTTGAAAGGGTAATATACCCCATTTGGGGGTTAACACAAACACTGTATCCAACATAAAAAATGGTGAGTTTCTATATCACCCTCCCCTCTACTCACAAGAAACCAGTGACATCTTTGTTTCTTTCTACATAACATAAGATGTTTCTTTCTATATAACATGGCTTATGAACTGTGGAGTGCTATCATGATCACTCCCGCATAAGCCTGGAAATGTAGCTCTCAAGGGATCCTTTGAGGTTTATGGTGGATAATCTAAATATTTCAGGCAGCCCCAGAACTGAATGCAAATTCCAGAGCACCCAAATGGTTTTGATTCCACAGTACAAATTAAAACAGATCACTCTATAACTCATTCTAAAATGTTAAAACAGAAACATACTAAATCAAATTGGTCAAATTTGCTACAAAATCCACACAATGTTTGCATGTTGTTTTGGTTGCAGCTGTGGTGCAGACCTGCACAAGTTGTATGACCCCACCTCTTCCTTTGTGCAGTGGCTGTGCATTTTTACATGTTACAATGGCATTACCATGATTACCATTCATGCAACTTTTGCAGCCCAGACATACAGCACTGTTAAAATGAGTTATGCGAAACAAAAAGGGGTTTTATTTTATGATGTTATTCTAATTAGTGCAGGTCTGTGCTGTACCCCCAAAGCTTATTTTCAGGGTTTGGGTTTTTTTCTTTTCTTTTACCACACTGTACACAGTCTGGCATTGTTTTAGTTTGAGGGATTACAACCTTCGCACTCAATGATACTACTTACAGTTTCATATTTCTTTGTCAAAAATACAGTGCCAAAACATCCACTTTGGCCCTTTCACAAATTTTACCTGAGTTGTGATCAAAATTACCTGAAACCTATGTACCACCTCACTTTTTCATCAAATTTGAGCTGTTCAGACAAAACTGAGGTGATTTTTTTCATTCAAGAAAAGGAAATTTACCTGAATTCAGGTAAAATCCTGAATAGTGGCATCTCTGGGTACTCCATTGCATATATTTTCCACACAGTCTCCACAAAAAATACACAAGTACACTGTTTTTAAAACATATTTTTCATAGACTTATGGTAATTTCAGCCAATCACTGCACGAAAAGCTATGCATAGCATCCATGTTTGTTTGACCATGCGCAGAACATACACATGCGATCCTGCGCACCTTTGATGACTTCATGTATGCAAACTTGTCCCAATCGATTTCTTCCCTTTTATACTAAAGTCTCGTTCCTTTTTAAAAGGAAACTTTTTTTTTCAAGTTTATACCAGGTGCTGCTTCTTCAGCAGAATCGAGTAAAGCAGGATTCATAATACATAGTATACCAACAAGTTGGCAATAAAAATTGCCAAAATATTTCAGACAATAAATAAAGACATCAAATTGAGATCAGCCAAGGTTTGTATCAAAAGGAAACCAGCAGTCATTTGGGACAAAATTCCAAAATATGAGAAAATTATACATACTTTATGATGATTTACCAGTTGATACCACTAAAATGTTCCAAATTTTGGATTTCAAATTGGAACTTATTTCAATTAAGTTTCCGGAGAGCCCTGGTTAAACGGGATAATACGCTAATATTTCATGAGAGAGGAAAGCCTTTCCTCACTTATCTGCACGACTTTATAAATATAATAACCAGCTCGTATCCACATCTCCAAGATTTATTTGCCCGAATGTGGACTGAATCTGTACCATAGCATGTTAGATACAATGAAATCTGTCTTTAAAGACCACCCCTCGGGATCATGATCAAACTGGGGTGTCTTTAGACAGGTAGCCATTCACAGAAAGTGTAAATAAGAAGAAAAGTATTAAGCAAATATGCTCAAAAGGTATTCAAAAGAGGTTTTTACTGTACTGTGTTAATCCCATGTACATGTGCAAGTAAACGCCCACATTTTGGGTTCTGTTAACCCTTAAATTACTGGTATAAGATTGAGTCAACAGCTTTCCTTGGGACACTATGTGCACAGAGTGTCCTAAGGAAAGCTGTTGACTAAGACTACTTTTTGCTTTGGACCAGGCTTGCAGGTATTTGAATGAACCGTATCTTCATGAGGAATTTGAATCTCTTAACCATTGTATGTGTAACAGTAATGAGAAAACGAGTATAGTAGTGATTAGCACTTTGAGGGTAAATCCAGTAGCAGTGCCAAGTTACATAAATGTACATAATCATCAGTGCACAGACATACAAAGTATGTGTAATAAAATAAAATTTTCTTTCAGGCTTATTTATAGAATTGTAATTTACCAGACCTGTATGAATGAGTATTAAATAGATTTAAATAACCCTTTCTTCTTTGCATTAGGAATGACAGCTTTCCTCTGTGTGGATTGTACACTGCAGGTAAATGTATCAAATTACATGTAACTCATGCTAAGACAGCTTTTAACTTAATAAAGCACACAAGAATGACAGATGGCTCACCTGCAACTATTACTCGAGCAGTTTTTATAAACAGGAAAACACAGCAAGTTAAATGCAGTCTTTTTTACCAGTCCTACTTACTTATATGTACATATACAGTGGTCCCTGTCTTGAGAGAGACCCATTATTCTCCTTGGACAGACCACTATCTGTCCAGACACTGCTAAAACACATAAAGCAGCTGGTCTCTCATTAGAGGTAGAATAACATGCAAAAGATACACTTATGGACCTGGTGAATGTGATTTTAAAAGGCAACTGGTCTCTCCATGGAATGGTCTCTTGCATGTCTGTCTAGATTGAGAGTCTGTCAGCAGTACACATATTTGTGCCATTTTGTGACTGTAATAAGTGGAAAATCAAAATTGATTCCCACCTGCTGCTACAAATTCCTTGTGCCAGTGACATTGAATACATGTACTCTACTTGCTGACTGACCCGAGTCATGACCTTAACATCCCATCACTGAGACTACAGATAGCGGTTATTAAATACAGTTCTCCCTCTTTATAACACCCCTCATTACAAGGCGGTTCTGATATAACACAGTGGTTACCATGGCTCCCACTGAAATAGTTTTCCATTACTTCTATGTTAAAAGTCCCTCTGTTATAAGGTGGTTTTGCCATAACACGGTATACCCTGTGGACCCCAGCACCAGCGTTAGAAAGAGGGAGCACTGTATATAAGCATGCATGAAGATAGTCTACATTTTGAAGAATCATGTCAGTAACAGGTAAACCCCAGTACTACACAAACATCGTTTCCAGAAATTGATGTACATTGAATGACCATATCATCTTTTTTCTTTCAAATCACATCTAAATGTCAAATCTTCAACGAGAAAGGGTTACACTGCCACATATTTAAACTACATGTCCATGAATTTCATTTCATGACTATTTGTGTATTACTGATGTCAAGGTTCACTGAGAGAAAAAAGGGTAAGTGTACTATTCATGTGCATTAGAATCCTGTGACAAGAAATATCATCTGCTTAAACCTGAGAGAACTGATCTGATCTTTATTCCTTAAAATAACCAACCTACAAATGTTGAAACTTGGCTTGAGTGACCAGAATCAGCACATCTGTTGTGATATCAGACAGTGAAAACTCCTGTGATCCATATTGTCGGGGACAACTCTGAATTTCTTATGGTAAAAAATGACTTTGAAAGGCCACTTATCATGTGAGCAAGTTAGAATTAATCTCCCAATCTTTTCAACCAGCTACAATCTGAGAGTTTACTGCATTGTGTCATGTTTATCACATGTGTATGCTCTACATTTATCATGTTTACGGCGTCAAAGAATTCAAAGTGTTTTGTACATTTCTTTCACATATTTTCCTGTGCTGATTCAGTCAATATTAGGGCATGTGAGGAAAAGAGGGGGAAAAGTTAACATTCAAAATTGTTTGTCCTCTTGGTTTGTGGAACAAAGCCTATTAAAATATGTCATGCCCTGGGTATATCTTTGCGTGTCTGGTGTACTGTACAACCAGTAGTTCCAGTCTTGCGAGACCACCTATATCTTGAAAATTTAACAAACTTTTCAAGACCACTTTGCACAGTACTTTCCACCTCAGGAATCCTCTAAAGATACTTGCTTTGACAGAGCACAAGCTGGCAAACCCCCAGGGGCAGAAATACAGAATAGGTTTTAATTTACTGTATCAAACTGCCAAGAATGATCACCCACCCACACTTTCACACTTGACGGAGGGTATCTCAAGACAGATTTTACTTCTTCACAGGTTTACTAGGGCTTGCAATAAAATGCTGAACATCAAAGCAACTACTTTTCACCTACCAGATATGGGCACATTTACCTGTGACCAGCATACCTGTTGGACACCAGTTGAATTGTCAATAGGCATGTAGCCTCTTGAGCGAAATGGAATCTGTTGCTATTGGATTTATTGATATGTAAATAAGTCAATCATGTAAAAACAACACCTTCAAGTGCTATCAGGTCCCATGAAGGGTCTATTTGTCCTTATCAGTCTTTGTAGGCTCCGTGCCTTTATTGGTCTTTTACTTTGTGCCAGCCATGACAGATCATGTATGTAGAAGCTGTGGACTGCCAAGTCCTATGCATCTCAAATAAAGACAGTACACATATTAATGAAAATGTGCCAAGGAACCCTCCATACCAATCAGTACCAGAACCAATGGCATTGCTGAGTGTGGTTATGCTCAGAACTGATGAGCCAACAGTTTGTGCTCTCATGAGGTACAGGCGTCACCCACAAAAACACTTAAAGGTTCAGCTCAGCAGGAAAGTAGTACATGTACTGGTGTATTATGTGCTGGCCAAGAAAAAGGTGCAAGTCTTCATCTCTGACTTTTTCAAAATGTCAGATTCTGAAAACATTTAAAATAAACCTGATATTATCTAAGGATGGGATCCAACATTTCACTGACATGATAACGGTTCATACAGTGTCGTGAAAGGTAAATTCAAGGACTTTCAAGGACTTTTTCAAGTACTTAAATCAAGTTTTCCAGGACCAGATCCAGCAACAGAACACAACAGACAAATTGTTTAAATCATCACAATGCAACCCTCTACTAATAAGACCAATGCATCTTATTCCAATTCAAGGACTTTTCCAGGACCTTTGTCCAAAATTCTGGATTTTCAAGGTTTTCAAGGCCTTGAAAATGAATGTAGCAAGTTCAAGTACTTTTAAGCACTTCAAGGACCTGTGTGAACCCTGTGATAAAGCCCAAGAATATGAAAAAAAAAAAAAAAATAATAATAATAATAAATAAATAAACAAAATAATTGTTTGTTTCCCCAACTTGACTGACCCTTTCTAACCCTCCCCCCACGACCCCCTGTTAACTTACTTCCGACCAATAAACACAAAAAAAACAAAAAAATAATAAAAACACCTACCTACCCAAAATTGTGGAATATTTAACAAAAACATAGCAACCCACCCAAATTGTCAGCCTAAGAAGAAAAAGAAAAAAAAGAAAAACAAAAATTGTGCCTACCTGCCTGGGTACCCCCAAAGGGGAAACACACTTACATCTTTGGGGGCCTAAACAAACCATTTGTAGCTACAGTGGCAGCATGTGGTTAAGTACCATGAGGTGCCCTCAAGTATCAATTCACAGCTGATTAGACCAGCAGTGGGGGGTTCCTTGGCACCACTGTGTACAGATAGGCATGCTGCCCAGGTGTAAAACCCTACCAAGAATGCCAAGGGATAAGCTTTCTTTGAAATCACTGCAGAGGAGTTGGTATCAGGCACATTTTATGATAATGCTTTTACTTTGAATTCTTGGGTGTTTAGGCCAGCACCAAACAATGGGACCAATTTGTGCCCATGTGTGGTATATTTGCCACTCACAGTCCCCATGGGAAGCCTTTGGTGCCCTATGACTGACAAACCACCAACAGTATGTGTCAACACCAATCAGCATGTGTAAATGAGCATGCATAACATTTGCAAATCCATTGGCAAGGTATAGACACATATTGTTAATATATATATATATATATATATATATATATATATATATATATATATATATATATATATATATATATATATATATATATATATATATTTTTATAAAACACATTTTACAGTTGCTTTTGTTCACACCTGCCCATCGCTCACCCCTCTGGCCTCCAGATTTATACATACTTGTTATCAACAAATGCTGGGTAAATGCCATGAACCAAGACGTACAGGTAGACACCCAATCTCCAGAGCTGCCCACATGTGAGTGAATGACCACAGCACCCTGGTGAGCCAGTGTTACCCTTATCCAATAATATTATCAACACTGGGTGGCCTGCAGCAAGGAACAGGTAGCAAAGTAAACTTAAACTGCATGAACTTGGGATTTCATAAACAGTTGTGGAAAAGTATTTGCTGTTGAAGTGGCAACATATGGTGATAGAATTCAAGATGGATCAAGTTACATAAACGTTTAAAAACATGACAAAGTGTGAAAATTCCTATGATCCAACAGGGCAGAACAAGAATAAAAGTATCCTACGTATCTCCTGTAGGAAACCCTTCAATCAGGAGGACCACAGATGTGTACTCTCATTGCTTTCCATTGTATTTTGCAACTTGCAACTTGAACATGAACACCACTCCATGCCAAAAAAGAAAAAAAAAGAAAATCAAGCTTGATTTAGGTAGACCTTAAATGATCATGAAAGCTTTATTTCAATATCAACAAAATTTCTAATTTATTCATGGTTATTTAAATGGTAATACTCAACTCTAGCATGCATGAATATTGTCTACTGAATTGTACATTCAGATCAACATTCATGAAACTGTTGATTGTGACCAATTCTAAGTTCTATTAAAGCACCCACAAAAGAAGGATGTTCAGGCAGCCAGGCAACTTGAACATTGTGTAAGTTAAACAAAGGACTTGTATTTTTCTCAGATTCACAAAATGGAATTTCTGGACTTCGTAATAAAAAAAAACAAAAAAAAAAACAACATACTTTACATGAATGTAATTCCCATTCAGATTGTCTATGAGCAATTTCTACATATATACATATACATATATATACATGTATATATATATATGTATATATATATATATATATATATATATATATATATATATATATATATATATATATATATATATATATATATATATATATATATATATATATATATATATATATATATATATATATATATATATATATATAGGGGGGTGGGGTGGATTTAATCTTTTCCATTCCCCGTTCTTCTGATCGAGGGCCTGGAGGAGTTACATGAAAAATCAAAATGTTTACTTTTATTGAATTATTCAATCAATTAGTGTTTTGGGGGTCGGGGGTGCAAGATGAGTAATATAATTTTGCATTGAATACATGAGAAAAAAAAATCCCTGCGAAGGCAGAGCAACTCCTTCTACCATTAATAACACTTATTGCTGTGACTTTTAGCGGGGTTAAACTTGTATTGTCATAGTGTCAGAAAAGAGAAGCTAGAGCTAAGAGAAGGGTTTGTCTATGCAGGCAAGGATAAATGACTGCAACAAAATAACAAGTGAATTACAAAAGTAAAAAAGAAAAAACCAACTTGGCCTATGGACTAGTGGTCTTTATAGGGAAAAAAATTGCCCTGCACACAAAGGGATGGTTTCTCCAAGGTTGTCATTTGTAGGAGGCAACTCAGAAAGTTATACATACAGGCACCATATACAAACAGTGATCACATAGTTGGGCTTTCCTTGAGATCTTAATGTATGTGTACAGTGTTTGTTACTTTACAGACCACCAGTCATGTGACATGGTTTATCAGTCAGACCAAGGATATGGGTCGGAACATCTATCTCCATGGGTATCTGGCTGATGACCCATAAAGCAATAAGAAAACACCAGTGTGAAAAGTTAAGATGAGCAGGCAAACATCTTACAGATGCCCTGTGAATCAATATCAATGTGAAGGTAGGATCTGAAAATGATTATAGACCCAAAGTAGGATACTGTAGCTATCAAACTGCAAAATGTTATTTCTCTCAGATACAGGTTTTGGCATAATTCCATCCTGGACATGCCCAAAATAACTTTCTAAGGCACATGTTCCATGGAAAATTATCACATTTCTGGGCAAGTATACATGTATGTGATGTTTACTGCCTAAAATTTCAGCAATTTGATGCTAGATTTCCATCAGAAGCAAATCTGGTTTTATGAAAGTAACTGAAATATATGCTAGACTATCTCCACCAAACAGTTAAAAGCCCTATGAGACACTTGCCCATCTCACTTGAGTTATAAAAAGAAAAAAGAAAAAACAAAAAAACAAAAACAAAAAAAAAAAAAAAAAAAACCAGAAAATTTAACTACTTACATGACCCTCATTGTAGTTGCCTGTAGACTGGTGTGCAAAACTGAGTACAAACAGCAGATTACGCTGGCCCGTGTACAAGTTTCCACTTTTTATACCAGCATTATCTTGAAGACGCAAAATACAACATTTCTGGAGTGCCTGCACAAAACTCACAGATTCCAAGAGAACAGCTGATTTCTTGATTGGTTAAAGTCATAATAGTAGATAGACACTGAGGTCACATGAGACCTTGATCATGTAATAGTACTTCACTGCACAACTTTGAGCAGCATCATTATAGAAAACTGGTAAGTCAAGTCTAAGTTCAGAATAAAAAGTAGGTAAACAGAGAAGTTGGGTTCCATGGTAACTAAATAAACTGTACATGTGGTAGGTATCTACGGTTGCCAAGAATGGCAAACAGTCAGAAAAACATGCCCTTTCCATCCTAGAAGAGCCAGTGTGCAGAGCTGAAGGGGTACAGCTGACGTCAAGTACTGCCACATCATCACCTCTCAGGTTGTCTGTGCTTCTGCTTACATTTTGGCAAACCTAATACAGTGGTACCTGTCTTGAGAGACCCCTCCAATGAGAGACTGCATATCTTTTTAAGACCGCTCTCTCAGTACACTGTGCTATCTTTTCCATGTTATTATACCTCTAATGGAAGACCACCTGTTTTGAGAGACCACATTTTCACCTGCCCTGGGGGTGGTCTCTCAAGACAGGGACCACTGTACTTGTATCCATGCTGTCATTAAACTGTGTTACATGTAGTTCCCTGAGCATATAAATATATATATATATATATATATATATATATATATATATATATATATATATATATATATATATATATATATATATATATATATATACATACATATATCATCCAAAATACACTGACCTAACGATAAAATAATATATATACTTTAAAAAAAATCCATGATTAAAATCTAATCAGTGCTTCCAAGGAAGACAGATTTAAACAACTAATTTTACCTCTGCTGACTAATTTAGGTCACAGAGCTCAGGCAATCACTTACATATATATGTCTGTCTATCAGTAATTCTGTCTGTCTGTCTGAAAAAACTATTGCTTGTGAATGTGATATAGTTCACAGTTTTAGAGTTAACACCATGGATATAGCTTTTAAGACTTATAAAATGTATGAAAATCCAGGTTGAGTTTGATATTGGTGGTGACATCCACAGCATTATGTAATACATATGGATATGGGTCAAAATCTGAAATTATGAGCCAAAGTGTGTTGAAATATATAAAATTCCATATATCGACAAACAATCGAGGGGATTTTTATAATGTCAGGGTGTAGCTAGGACATCAATATCTTTTAAAGGAAACTGAACCTAGAGATCCAAATTGCAATCTAGGTTAGCGCTAGCAGTAGCCAAAATAGCCAATTGCTACTACAACTTCAACACCGCTAGTAAAAGTAGCAAATGGCTACTAAAATTTCCCCAAAATTCTTTATTTTTATGCAGAAATTTAACAGATTTCAAGTCTGTGTAGGTCTTTCCTAGAAAAATTTAAATTTTGGCTGCTAATTTAAAAATCCTAGCGCTAACCTAGGCAATTGAGTACACAGTGCATTAAACTCTTTTTGTTGACCTACTTTATGGGTTACCATGACTAAATTATTATTGAGCTTGGCATTTGTCCAAGTTTACTGTTTTTCTTCAGTAGCTCAAAAAGATATAACACAGACCATGTATGAAAAGCTGGATGCAGGACACACATTTGAACAGTAACAATTTTTCATCCGAGTTGAAGGTGAAGGTCATATGGCCACTTGGAATGTAGGGATCAGAATGTCATAACTATCTGGTCCCCCTTAATTTCGTGAAGATCCATAAAAAATTCAGGATGCTAGACTGGTCTCAAGATTTTCACATTTTGAATCATATACTACATAATACTTTAGGTGGCACCACCCAACCCATTCATGTGTATCTGTTCACATATGTTGCCACATGTTCACATGCCAGTCCAACCAATGGAGGTAAGAATGAAGCTCCTCTTACTGGTATTTCTACAAAATAAACATGTAAGTGGAACGACCGGTTAATTGTAATTCTATGCATTGATTGGGCTACTAATTTTGTTGGTTAAAGTGAATAATTTTACTCAAAAATGTAAATACATGTATAAGAAATAAATACTGTTTGTGTTGTGATTATTATGGCTGACATCAGGCATGGCACATGCTGTCAACCTGATAACTACCAACACAAACAGTATTTTACATGTATATCATTTTTTTTTTAATTAAACTACAGTGAATGCCTGGAAATGTAATACTGAAAGAAATTAAACAATGTTAGTAAACTGTTTCCACAATTGCCTTTCAATCAGCAGATGTTTGAAACCTGTTTACCTAATGGAAGTCCTTTGAATAATAACTTGCCAACATGCAAAAAGCAACATACAGCTGTAAGACGTAAACCTATGCACGATGGCCAACCAGTACATGATGCAACAAGAACAAATGCCTTATAAGTTGCAACACCACTTTATTGGGTGAGCAGGAGGGAGGAGACAAGAGTCTGCTCTGTATTTAGCAAGGAGACAGCCTTTTAATAATGCAACTTTTAATGGCATTAAGTAAATTTTGTGGAACAAATAGTCTATTTTGCACAGGACTTGTAAAGTGGTAAGTTATTTCTGGCACTGTTATGTATGCAATCTCACAGTCACTGCCTGCATTGCAGTCAGAAAAGGTAGAATCCACACCTATATTTATCAAATACTCTACACACAGTATTTTTGGCTGTAACATTTGGCTCTGCTTTCTTAGCAAACAGAACTAGACAGACAACTGTGAGGCATATCATGTTAATGGCATGTATATGTCAATCAACAAAAAATAATGTAGACAGACTGGTTATAATCCATTATATTCTTATTGTTCATGTACACAAACCCACTAAAATGAGAAGACTTGTTAGATATCAGTGAGTGTATGGACCTGAAATAAGATTTATATCAACATGGCCACCTCCACAAATTTGTGATTTCATAATCACTGCCAGTATAGTGCAGCCTGGAAAGCCTTTTCAGTGGATAATGTACTTATCCCTGCTGGGGGGAGTCAGTACTGCACCCACCATGGATGGAGAGACAACATGCAGCTGGGCATCAGCCAGCCCCAGGTAAGCTTCACAGTCACTTCTACCTGTAGCTATGATCTAAATATCTTTGACAGAGGAAAATGATTGGATTCAGATGAAAAATACAAATTGGACAGATTTATAAAACATCCCAGAATTGAGTCAGTACTGTCAAGTGGAATAATTCTGCTTCCAACACAGGTCCAGGCTTGATCTATAATTGGATGCTAAGATTAAAGTTAATAAGGGCAAAGAAAGAACCAGTGTGGGATGACATAAAAATACTTGTGTAGAGGGCTTCCATAAAAGGTACATGTACTTGGTAGTGGTTTTTATCGTCCTTGGCTCCACCAAGCAAATACAACTGTCTTGCAGTGAAGGAAAAGTGAACATATATCAAAATTTGGCCATACTTTTGACATGACTCCCTTGCTACAAGATAATTTTGTCCATGGGACTCAGAACCGGTGTTTTTCACTGCAATATGTTATAGTCAGTCATCTACCATGATGCTTATTATTTTGTTCACTGTATAAGCCCATGATTAAAAACTACTGCAAATTTTGTGAAACAATGAAATATTTTCATAGCCTTGGTTAAGTCCTGAAAGTCATATGGGACTACCTTGAAAACTGTGGGCATCATTGGCAACTTCGCCGCAAGTTACCTCTTTTAACTGTACAGTACCAGTGACCTGGGATAAAAGGTCAAGGTACTCCATATATATTTGTACAGGCCATAATCAATATCATGGCATAATTTTGGCCTAGTTAGCTTAATTATTTTTGGAGATTCAGAATTTTGTCTATTTCAATACATTTTGGCTCGTAACTTCTGTCAAAATATAGATGCACCACTGGTATCACTGTCACTTGAGATTTTTACCGCCTCCACAATCCCACCGAAATCATTATATCTTAATTTGGTACACATTACATAGAAAAGAAGGCAACAAAATTAACAAACAATACAGAAATAGTGTCAATTATAGAATAGAGAGATTACATCTATCCATGCAATATATCATGAAAGTAGCAACTTGTAGCATATGGAAATCAAGATACACATAATTGTTCAATACAGCTCACAATCTCCTCTCTGGTCAAAATGGTTTTTGAGCTTGCCGTCCCTTGCTTGGCATAACTCACGAATCAATACAACTGTACCTTTTAACTCTTCCGAACTCTGGACATCCAATTTTTCCCAAACATTGATCTAAATTATGATGAAAGAAATTATATTTACTCAAGCAATATAAATACATTATGAAAGCGAATTGCATTACTGAGGAGCAGCTTCCTTCAAGAGTAAGGAGGCTGCAGGTACTCACTAGAGAATAATCACTGGAGTTGAGTTTGTGGAAAAAAAAAAAAAAAAAAAAAAACACTTCTATAAGGTTGTACCTCAATAGGTACATGTAGATTGTCACAGAAATGTGGTTTTAGATCATAGTAATATTTAAGGAATCTTCCACACAAGTTTTACAGCCTTATGCCATGCAGTATAAAAATCCTTAACTTTTTTGTTCAGAAAGGTCCTAAAGTTGGCATCCATAACGAGACATGCAATGGGTTTTAAATAGATGGTATCTCATATCCGAAAACAGCAATGACGATGATGTCATCAGCATAAGCTAATGTGCCTGCAAAAACATGTCCAATATAGTATCAGATACCAGATTTTTTAAGCTTCATGAGAAGTTCATCTAAGTAAATACCAAAGAGTATCAAGCAGAGCAATCCTCCTTGCTTGACTCCATCATAACAATGAAAAGGTTTTGATATTGTGCTGTCTCAGACTATGCTGATACTTTGATTTACATACATGCTCAAAAGGAGTCTGGCTACTAGAGGACATATGTTTCTTTTTAACCCTGAAAGCGCTGATTTAAGATTAAGTGAACATACAGCTTTTATCGGGACACAATGCCTGCATTGCACTCAAAGTATCCCGAGGAAAGCTGTTGACTAAGACTACTTTTTGTTTTAGACCAGGCTTGCTTGCCTGCAGAGCAGACCAAGTTCCATGTTACCACACTTGCAGAGTAGACAAAATATGCAGCTGGGGTCTGCTTTGGAGGCAACAGGCTTGCTGGTATTGGATTGAAAGGTATCTTCATGAGGAATTTGAATCTTTTAACCATTATATGTTTAATGGTAATCAGAAAACAACTTTAACAGTGATTAGCACTTTAAGAGTTAAAGGTAAACGAAGCAACCTGACATATTCAAAACTGTCAAACGTCTTTGAAGCATCTAAGGAGACTAAGTGTACATTAGAACCATGAGATTTATAGTAATGAAGACATTCGGTTAATACTGAAGAATTTTTGTTAAAATTTTTAATCTGGGATCCACAAATTTGCCATATAATAACACTGTATATTAGCGGCAGATAGGCATAGTGTTGTGGGTTGGTGTTAGCCAGCAAACTAAGGCCCTGTCTACACGGATGTTTTTGTACCGGTTGCGTACCATTTGCAACCAGTTTCATTGTCCACACAGACCGGTTCCGATCGGTCAGGTGTGATCACCTCAGGAGCTGGACGCAGTGAACGCAATCGGTTGCAGCCATTTGGGTCATTTGTGCGTAGACAGCGAGACCGTACCCAATCGATAACTGCGTGACCTGACCTGACCTGGTCTATATTTGCCCTGACCACCTTCCCTGGTTCCCGCCACTTCTGGCACACACGCTTGTGAAATTTCAACTTTAAAGATCTGAAAAATTAAAAGATCTTCTGAGCTTATATACATAATAATATGGCTCAATGGAATAATAAGAAACGCTGACCCTAATCCGGCTCTGGTTGGACGAGGCCATTCAAAATGGTCTGGATGGCTGCCGACGTAATTTGGACATATACAAGTAGGCATTTTCAGTTTCAGTTTATCATGTGACATAAATAGTGGAACCACATGAAACCGTTACCGTGTAGACAACGGAATGTCCATAATGTGCAACAGACTCACGTAGTTTGCTGTCGTGTGGACGCAACTCAACATTTTGAAGCGTATGGGGGAAACAGATTGGTCTGTAACCGAACACTGTGTAGACAGGGCCTTAGCTGGGGAGGTTGACAGTAGCAGTATGTACTGGGTTGAGTGCCTGCCAGCAGTCCAGGTGGCTTTAGGACGCAGAGCTTGGGGCGCACAGCTGGGACGCAGATGTGTATATAAGGGGCACTTCCCAATAGTTGAAGTTAGTTGTCAAATCAGGCCTGAGAGGTGTAGTCAGAGAGTCATCTAAGCCAGTTCAGATTTTGTACAGCACTGAGCACTACCAGCATCTGTATTGTCATGATGGCACAAGTTATCTTCCATAAATGGTTGAAATTGCAGACTCTATCTTGATTTTAAGTGAAAAGTTAACAACTGGTGTTGGATGGACCTGATAAAACCCATTTTCATTAGGTGCAAAAACCCAACAATACAAAGGAACATTGGGTTGTCGAACTATTAGGTTTGAAACCAAATTGTGATTCAGAGGAATTGAAAAATCAAAGTTATCATTCAATATTATCCAGTCAATAGTCTTAGCAAGAATACTACCGACAGCAATACCCCTGTAATTCTCAGTCATTTAATGATTTACACTTGTTTTAAGAATTTGGTAAAATTTACAGATGGTAGAGGAGTTACAAAATTTTCATTTTTTGACCCTTACACTACAACTGGCCATTTGACCTTGAATTTCTATTTGGATTAAAAAAATTGTTACTGTTCAAAACATGCACCCCACGTCCAACTTTCCACACACGGTCAGTTTGTGTGAATCCAGTGGTAAGTTTTTGAGCTATTGAAGAAAAAGGATACACTTGGCCATCTGCATTTTTGAACCATTTTAGACATCAGCATAGATATATTCTGCACGTATATATATATATATTACAATACAGCAAAACAGTACTTAACAGCCACCGATGGACTAATGCTTTTTTTTTTAATTTATAAAAAGTGGACAGTGGGAGACTGTGAAAAAAGTACAAAAAACTGCCAAGGCAAGAGACTTGGAGGCTTTGAGGTCATTGACATTATTAATATATTAGCACTGGTCATGATCTATATATCCTATACAGTAGGCATTTCATACTCAATTACTTTTTGAGATATTGAATTTTATCTTTCAAAACATTTAGCCATTAATCTCGGTCAAAGCATAGTTGGTGCCCCTAGTATCATATGCAAATGAATTTTAAACTTTTCCATAATACCACTAAATTTCATGAAGCTATATTGAAAGTTAATGATGCAAAAGTGGTCACAAGATTTTCACATTTTGTCTTTTATACATGCATTACATAAATACTATAGGTGATCAATATTGATAGGGTCTAGGGCTGATGATTTTCCATTTTCATTAAATGAACGATCAAAAACCGAAAAGTTATTTTTCCATGGAATTCAACACAACGCTCTTAAATTTCCAAAGTAAATGAAAGATTTATAATCAAATGAAGAAACATGGTAGAAATTTTGTACATTCTTCTGTTACAATGGTAAAATTTATACCTAAAACTAGCCTCATAGCCTTCGTTACAAGCATGACAAGAATGAGTGATTGTATCAGCTATGGGACCTTTGGTCATCACAGATATATATACATGTACATGTATCTATCATTTGAGAACAAAATTGATGGATTGAGTGCACACATGGGCCCCCTAGTGCCAAACTGTCCGGTAACTCTCCAGTGTTAGAGGTAGGAAAACCACAAAAATATTCACTTCTGGCAACAAAGAATGATACTTTGCGCACGTAAACTTGCCTAGATATATATCAAAATTAACGTGTATTGTCACAAAATATGTGATAAATGACTGATAATTCATAATCAATAGATATCAAGGTTAGAAACAGGTTTAAGGAAAATACCAACATGCACCTCCAACACATGAGAGTGCCGAGCAATTTAGCATTAGGGGGCGCATGTGTGGTGATTAGCACATTGGGCATAGGGGAATAAGTAAAGCATAGGCACCCTGATTGGTGAAGATAAGTTACCTTAGACTATTTTGCCCATCTGTTCCTTTGTATCGTTCTTTTCTAAATATTTGTGAAGCCTGAAGGTCAGCATTGGTGTTAACGAGACCTGAGATTAAGGTCTCACAATCCAACCAAATAAATTCAAGGTGAATCAAGTTAACAAAATTGGCACATATCCAACCTCAGTGTTAATCTAAGGCTTTGCAAGGAACACACAAAGGCCATTGTTTGTCAGGGAGTCAAAACTTCTGTTATCTCATAAAAAAGGACTCACAACAATCCTTCCTCAAACTATTGTCAACTAAATTGAGCACTCATTACACTTATCAGTGCATAACATTCCCACTGAGTGCATTGTCATATACCAGATGTTACTCCTCCCCCCCCCCATGGTTATGAAACCACAATAGCCATAACATGGTGTAGCCCACTTGCACAGACTATGCTTACTGCTGCATTGACATGCATATAAACTTGATTAAATCCTTGTCATGCTCATAATTACAAATAAAAGAACTGAGTAAACACTGCTTTATTGTTTCTGTTCTTTTTTTTTTTTTTGGCACTTACAGTAACATAATAGTTAATACTACTTATAGGCCATACACTGCATTTACAATTCATTGACATGAGTTTCATGTAGAAAACTATTTCTTTGTGTAAAATGTATTGTTACATATTTTTATCGATAAATTTGTCTTTTTTCCTGAAGCAGTGCAGAAAATGCTTGTCAAAAAAATAAAGAAAAAAATAAACTTAAGTACACTTGTACTTTCAATGATATACATCAATAAATCAGCTATCTATCCATTTGAACTCTATTTGAAGACATAAATATAAGAAAAGTTATTAGAAAAGAGGAAAAAAAGCTACTTCATGAGCACTGCAAAGTCAAAGAACAACTGACGAAAATTACAGTTTCAAGTGGTATTTGTACAGTGTAATTGGCTTCAAAATTTAAGAAAAAAAATCAAACAAACAGAAAAAGGGCTAAGGTCTGTTGCCTGGTGTTGAATCCTGATTTCTTGCAAATTAAATGGAAATACATGCACCATAACGTATTAAATCGACCAAAGTAACGCCGGTGTATTGGCCCTGGGTCTACCGTGACACACTATTGTCACTGTTCAGTGCTTATCAAGAAGAAGTCAAATACACATATTGTGTATTCACAAAGTTCTGTAATTTGTAACGCGTGTCCACGTCCCCTGGGTTGTCTGATGAATAAATAACAGTACAATGTTCCTGTCTGCTGCGGTGCTGGTCTCCATCTCGGGTTTCATGTTCTGTCCCGATTTTTTTTCCCCCATCCCAATTAAATCAACCGATCATGCAACATCAAATTCTACTGGGGAATTACTTCAACTGCAAACTCCTGAAAGACGTCCATACAAGGAATAAAAGCCTGATTTATGTTCCAATCCATGTGCTGCATACCCTGAACCAAGATGTTTGCACTTGCCAGCCTGCAGGGATTTCATCCATAATAATAATAATCCGCAAGACAACGGTCGGGCACGCCAAGCAGGGTACCGCACCTGACCTGTTGTTTCAGCATTGCTAGGGGAAACAAAATGACAATCTTTCTTGCTGAATGATTTTCTGCAAATTCAAAGACGTCCATACAAGGAATAAAAGCCTGATTTATGTTCCAATCCATGTGCTGCATACCCTGAACCAAGATGTTTGCACTTGCCAGCCTGCAGGGATTTCATCCATAATAATAATAATCCGCAAGACAACGGTCGGGCACGCCAAGCAGGGTACCGCACCTGACCTGTTGTTTCAGCATTGCTAGGGGAAACAAAATGACAATCTTTCTTGCTGAATGATTTTCTGCAAATTCAAAGTCACCCACCTGATGATTTTCAGAATCAAACCTTAAGTAGTTGGGATCTGTCTGTCTCTGTTTTAATCCATGTTGTGTTTTGCTCAAATTCAAACTCGTGCCATTCATTCATTCGGATATGGCACTTCTCGCACAATTACAAAATTACAAATATAACGCGAGATCTGCCAGGGGACGTTATCAGCAGACGGTTTCGTGCAAGCTTGAAACTCCGCACACCGGCACCCAATCAGAGCTGGTTGTTTCTCTTGCTGTAATCTTACATAAATGTTTATCATAAAACCTTTAAAAGAAATACATGAAATATTTTTCAGCCCTTTGTAAAGTGCATTTGGTCATTATTGGTGTGCCTTTGTCAAGATTGCTGCCATGCAAAACAAAAATACAAAATGAAAAAAAATAAAAGTAGTTAAATGTTCATGATGATTTCTGAAATTCTGTCATGTAAAAATGAAACAAGGACTTCGATGATAAAATTGATGATGATGACAATGATGATTGCTGTCATATATATAAATGAAAAAAATATATAAAAAGTAGTAATTGATGAAAATGATGAAAACAATTAGCTTAGTTGTACGTTTATTAATTAGTGATAAGTGTGCATTTGAACAGCGTACTATTACTATACCAGAGATGTCCCTGACTTGTGTGACACATTTACCACAGTTGTATGCCTACTACACTTTACTATCAAGGAATTCAAAATGTCAAACAAGATAAATATATAAATCTATGCATCTTTGGCATTTATTTCTTACTTTGGCCACACAGACTATAAATAAGACAAGCATTGACGAGACATCTTAAACGGTCAAGATACCTGTCATGAGACGTAAACAACCGTACACACATGTGCGTGTTTGTGTGGGTGTGTGCGTGCATATGTCTGCAAAATAAAATTAAGTTAACAGTGTGACAATATATCACATCACTCAAAGTAGACCTGAGCCTTAGTTGATGATAAAAAGACTTGTTAAACGTACATAAGTGTATAAGTATTTTTATTTCTTTTTTTAATTTAATTTTGATTACCGTCTCTTTATTCCAGCGTAGATAAACGAGGGCACCGGCAACGATAGTTATTAAATTGTCAGAACTGTCTATATTCCTGGGTACCTTTGACAAGACAGGCAACAGTTATGTGTCAATATATATATTTATACAAAACTCGGGTCTAATGTCATCAAAAGTAATGGCGGAAGACATCTTTGCATTTACAAGCGTATTTTTATAACCTTGCGTATGAGCTTTATCCTTGTATCATACTGCAAGGTAGATTCAGAAAATACAGAAAAAGAATTTCATACCAGGCAATGAACAATACATGTTCATGAAGCGCTATGTTTGAATATTATTATGATCATATCTAGGGATTCCCGCGTATGCTATTCTAAACTTTAAAAGGATAATTAGATTTTTGCGAAAACAGAAAAAAATAACAAACAAACAAGTATATAAACAAAATGGCTGAATACGACCCTCTGAATATTCTTCACAATTTCATTCTCAAGTAAAATTCTGATATCTTTCATGTGATCTGAAAATATTGGACACTGGGATATCCTTTTGCTGTTATTGCATGGTTAAGGTCAAATAATATATACTGAAAAAACAACAATTTGTTCTGTTCACTTCTCTTTTTTTCAGCCAATAACAATTGTTATGACATATTTGAAATGTATTTTTTTACCATAAACGCACGTTGCATCAAATAAGAATTCTGTACAATATACGGTCACAGTATTTTTCAAATTTGGTTCATTTGGTGCAAAAAGGACATGTATGTTGCTATGCATGTGCTTGTTTAAAAAGAAAAATAATGATAGAGTTATAAAAACACTGATAAATAAAAGGCTATGCCTGTACAAGGCACAAAATAACTGGATTCGCATAGCCATTTGCTGATCAAAATGATAAAATTGCTAGTCAAAAACAAGAATGGCTAGCCAATTCTATCATTCATTTGAGTACATGACAAATTATTTTGCTCTAGTTAAAGGGGAACTGGCTAATCAAGTTGAAAATGTCATTTTTCCCTTGCTGTAAAAAGAAACTTTTCTTTTAAGTGTTACGTTTATTTAATTCAGATAGTTGAGCTAGTGCGTGCATATAGATATAGCGAAGTTATGTGATCAAAGCATCCTTTTCAGGACATATAGAGTGGCTCATCTGTGACAATTTTATCTGTTTGAAGAGACCACCCTACGCAACGGAACAAGAAAGACCAGACCAAAGTTAGTAAGAGTAAGCCAAAACGTGTTGTGCTACTGTCTGTGCAATCATTAATTAATCTTAATCATGACTCATCATGTACATGCCAAAAACACAACTTGATACCAAGTCGTTCTGACCTCTGATAATAATGACAATGATCGCGCGATTATATCCATCCCAATTGGTGGGGTAGACAATATACCAGAACAGAATAACACGGTATTGAAATAGTATTAGGTCGCACATCATGCAGATAGCACATGCTATATGCTGCCTCTATAGACTATGACTCGGAGGAAACATAATATATGATAAAAATCACATAAATAATCCTGGGTAAATTATGCTGCAAATCTACATCAAGCTACAGTGTTCTGTCATATTTCTCAAAATTTAGTCGAAGTATATTTTCATCACTTTGTTAAACTATTCTTTTGATAAGTTTCATTGAAATCCGTGCGTAATTATCGGTTGAACATGCAGTTCCTCATTTATCGTTAATGTATGCAGAGGTGACGCGTTTGAACTAGACCTATCCAGAAACCACCCGAAGTACTTTTTTTCTCAACCGTGCGATGGCGCTGCAGTGAAGCCAGGTTCGTCGCACTTGAAATGGGGACCATGTATCGCCACAGAAGGTACTCATTATAGCCTAAATTCTGCGCGCATTGTGATAATTTGTTGGTTCATATGCCGCGAAGCGCATGTCATTTCTGATGTAAGGGCATGAATCTGGTTACAGGCCAAACGAGAAGGGTTCCGTTAGGGAAATTTGACATAATCCTGGCAGGTGCCCGCGCTGTCTGGAGACATTACGCCGTGACTTCGCATGTCTTTGTTCGGCGTGCGTTTTGAAACGTGTTATTTTATGCCAAGGTTGCCATTTCATGAGCTGAAATAGGCGGGGATCGAGAAGATTATGTTTCTTACAGAGGAAGAAAGTGGAACGAGGGGGTCGGAATGGACGGATTTCGGGGCCATGTATGTTCAGTCTCGGTGTATATTGAATTCAGGTCATTCGGTCAGACTGGAGCCTAGAGCCACAGTGAACATGGTGTAGAGCCACATGCGTCCAGCAGTGGCCATTTCAACTTCCCAGGCTGATGTGTCAGTTAGGATATCCATGAGCTCAGATATGTGAACTAAACTGTACAGTATTTTGTCATAATATTTATATCAGTGAAGGACAGATTTGACACCTCTGTTGGTGAATTTTGCAGCATATTTAATGTGGGATGGGCGTGACGACCCTGCCCTTCAGTCTTCATTGCTTCCATTCATGATCCAGTTTCCTTGATTCTCACAACACAACTTAGCGTCATGTGTGTATTGTGCACAATTTGTGTGTCTGTCCATGTCAGAATAAATGTGTTTAAAATGAATATCTGGCATAATGTCCACATAAAACTTAATGAAACATTTAATTATGAATTGTTAATTAATCATCGTGTGTCATCATGTTACTTTGTCATCAGATACATGCACTGATGCAGTGTACGTGATGCATGTTCTTTGCAGAAATAAAATTTTGATTTGGCATCGCATATATTTTAACTGTAAGCTCATGAAAATTACAATATGGTCATGATGGGATTTAAATAAGTGAGATGAATTTTTGTATAAACACCACTCCTCATGGCAGTATATCATTGTTCTTGGCAGCATAGATTAGAACATTTTCTCCCTTTGTTTTGCTTCCTGCTTTTGATTTCTGATTTTTTCACTCAAATTGCACACTTTTGTGACATATAGTGACTTGCCTATGTATACATATATATATATATATATATATATATATATATATATATATATGCTCAAAGTGGTTGATTCACCCTAATACCGTTAACCTTCAAAGATTTCACATGTTTCATGAAAATGCACCGGTCCTGGACATCTATTTTGATGTCTTTTTTTATTCCAATTCAACAGTTACACGTACCCTTTTTGCTACAAGTTGCTTGCTGTACCCTCTTGCAAAGCTCCAGAGGTCACTGATTTTTGTAGCATAGATGGTTGATATGGCATATATGTTAAAGTTCTCAAATATACCTGTGACTAACTTGACAGTCATTTTGGTAGTGAAAAATTAGGTGAAATTAATTATTGTAATATAGTCTTCCAATATTTAATATAAAGATAATTTTACATATGTTGATGCCTTCAGCCAACACAATATGAACAACATTGAGAATCTTACCAATGATACTAACAGTCCCAGGGGTCTTCATATATTAGACAATGCAAGTACTGTCTCTCTGAATCTTATTGCAACCGTGCACAGCCATAACTGCAGGGTCTGCATGAGTGCAAATGTACACAAGCAAAGTGACTGAAAATGATAAAAGGTACAACAGTTTCAGGAGAGAGATATTGCAGCACACACACAGAGTGTGTATTCACCTCTGGTGTCTCTCTGTTTTCTCTAAGCGTGGTGGTTAGGAGGCTTGCCTGACCAGTTTCGATGTCACTGCATCTCATCAGGGACTGTTGAAAAATATGTTTGCCTGTTTATATACTACGTAAAAAAAGTGTGCATTTGTTTACATGTAATATAAGCCTGACGTTCATATCTTGGCTGATATGACGTCATTTCAAAAGATCTCTTTTTTTTTTTTTTTTTTTTTTTTGAGAGGAACAGACTTTCCAAATGAGGAAAGGCTGATGATGTCTGCTTGTTGGGGTCAGCTGGTGCATTAAATGAGACATTCTATAATTAGAAAAATAGCATATTCTTCCAATAGCCCTGGATAGGGGTAGATAAATCAACATTTGGTTTCGATTTAACGAGTGTTTCTGTTTTGTTTTGTTTTTTTTTTTCTCGTTTGACACCATATATGTGTTTAATGGAGTGGGGAGTTCAGCTAAGACAATAATTTTTTTTTCTGTTTTAGAACACACCATATTTGTCATTAATTTCTTGCACGCAGTATTTGATATCTTGGTTGCCCATATTAAGGGTATCATTAAGTGTACTAGAAACATTATTATTATTATGCCTCCCACCCCACCCCACCCTTCAGAGAAGGGGAGGGCTATAGCTTTGCTGTTGTTGGTCAGACGGTAGAGAGACTGGTTTCCGCTCCATAACTTAAGATGTGTTTAAGATTGGACTTTGATAGTGCCCAGGTATATATATACTTCTATATAAGGGCTTGGTGAAATATGGAGGAGGTTGACCATGACTCTATTTCCAAGGTCACAGAGGTGATATTGTAAGTTTTGGTTTCCGCACAATAACTAGAAAAGTTTTTTCTGATAGGACCTGTATACTGCACAGGATTATTTCTCCTTGCGGCAAAAACGCTTTGATGTTTGGTGCTCCAGAGAGTCTGATATCTTGGATATCAGGGCTGTCTGGAACCCTGATATCTGATTGACAGCTGTCAAAAGTACAAGACAAACAACACCTTTTCAAAAGATATTTTGGCTTAAGTGGTGAGCACATGCTCAAAGTGACTCAACCCTAAGTTCATTCATGAACATAGCAACATTGTAACAAATCGGAAATAAGTTGCCACAGGCAAGGACAAAATTCCACAAACATGGTTTTTATTGGGGGGGGAGGTGTTAAATGGTAGTTGTCCGATTAACAGCACTGCATGACAGCAGAATAACGATTCAAAGAACACAATTCCAGACACTAGTTACGTGTGTATCAAATTTATGCAGCAGCGTTGTAATATATAATATAGGCCCAGCACATCTTATCAAAATGCTCAGATTCTCTCCACAGTTCCGATAGTGATACCGTACATTTGAGACACATGGCCTATTGCAATGTGTTGCTGCTAATACAGCACATGCCCAGGAATGAGGTTCTGACACATGGTCTATAGGCCTAGTTGATTGACAGGGGCATGGTTGGTGAGATGGGGGGAGGGTAAACAAGTTATCAGATTGGCTGCAGCCCAATAGTTGATTTATCATGGCATGTTCAGGTGAACAAATGCCTGGATAAATCAGCTATAGGATCTTGCTAGTCCAATAACCTACACTTGTAGACTTTGTCCAGGGCTGGGTCAAGTTTGAAGATTGGTCACCTTGACCTAAATTCAAAAGTCATAAAGCCACTTTAGTGAACTTGGTTTCTGCATTATAACTCAAAATTTAAGTTATGACTTAAATATTGGAGATGGTAATACATGTGGTCCTCAGTTAGGGCTTGGTCAGATTAGAAGATGGATGACCTTGCCCAAATACCAAGGTCACCACCAAGGGTCCTATTAGTGAACTTGGTTTCCACATGATAAGAAAAGATGTTTTTGACCTAGAGCTTTCATATTGCACAGGAACATAGCCTTCTACAAGAGCTAGGTCAAGTTTTGAAATGGATGATCTTGAGTCAATCCCAGGGTCACAGAACAACATTACTGAATTTTGGTTTGTGCTTAATAAGTGCAGAATTGTTTGAGCTAGAGCTTTTATTTTGTAGATGTTTTTATAGTCTTCTATTTGGACTAGATCAGCTTCAAGGAAGGGTGACCTTGACCTAATATCCAAGGTCACAAGGCCTTTTTTGTGAATTTGATTTTGTGCATCCTATCCCAGAATTTAACCTTGGATATCAATATTGTACATGACAATGGTCCTCTGAAAGGGCTTAGTAAAGTTAGGACTTTTATATTGCTCAAGTTAAAGTCCTCTATAAGGACTATATCAGGTTTGCGAATTGGTGACTTTCATCCACTTCACAAAGGTCATGAGTGCCCCATTTAATACTATTGATGGGGTAATGAGGGTGAACATAATGATGGTAGGGGGACCTCTATGTTTTACAAACATGTCCTTTTTAATAACATTTGTGTTTGAAAAAAGATGGTAAAAGCTTTTCCCTTGCCTGGACAATGATAGTAAGGTGTGAATATTTGTATTTTTGTATATTTTTCGTGTTTTGATGAAGGTATTTGCTGTACATGATGTCCAGGTGATAAAAAGTGAGCTTGTACATTATGCTAGCAGAACAAATATGTGTCAGATTGCAAGTTTTAGTGTGTATTTTTCTGATTTGTTACAGTGGTTTTAACCCTACTAGTGAGCAGTATTACAGAGAAGCAATGGAGAACGCAGCAAACTTTAACACAAGGTTATCCATAGAAAGGAGATTGAGGCTACCATTTCTTGATTCACAAACAGGGGTGGCTCAGAACCATTGTTTCTTGTGGATGCAGTATAGACAGAGACAAGAAGGTCAGTGACATAAAACTATTTATACAAGTGCTTTGAAATTTCAAAGATACCCTCTATTTTTATTATAAATGGTTGACCTCTGAGCATGTTAAATGGCCTGTAAATCCCTAATGTTATATCAAGTGTTTTAAGAATCACATGTACTAAATACATGTATATGTGTCCTAAAGCATGGGCACATCTAATACTCGATGAAAAAAGGTGTTGTGACAAGTTGATGTGACAAATTTCTATCAAGACAACAGACATTAATAGCTATTATGATAATAATGACAAAAGTTCAATCAAAGACAGAACACTCAAAATCAGTGTGTTGATGATAAATTGTATAAACCCTTAAGGTGCTATTCACAGCTATAGTCTTTCTCTCATTAGCAATAAACATATAATGGTTAAAAGATTAAAATTCCTCATGAAGATACCTTTCATTCAAATACCTGCAAGCCTGATCTGAAGCACAAAGTAGTCTTAGTCAACAGCTTTCCTTGGAATTCTTTGCCCAGGTGGCCCAAGGAAAGCTGTTGACTCAGTTTTAAATGAGTGCTGTAGGGGTTAAACAACCAGTAATATGAATATATAATCCTGGCCCCCCCCCCAAAAAAAAAATTATGACTGACTAACTTGAGAAGGATATACATGGATTTTTCTGCACCCAACTTTTTTAGTTAAATTATAAAGCCTGAAAATATGGTTAAACCAAGAAAGCTATTTTTAGATGGGGACACACACTGGGGAAGAGGGGGAGGAGGGCATAATGTTTTTGGGTTGTCTGTGTGGCCAGTTGTCCATGGTACAGTCCGTCCACTGTTTGTGAAACATGAGATCTCAAGGCTTACTGGCTTCATGAACCTAAAAATTAAGTAGTATCACATTTGTATCTTGACACAATTTCTTCTCTTGATTAAATTTTGTGAACTTGACTTCATTTTTTAAGGTCACAGGACCCATGTATGTGCGAAAGTGGACCTACCCGTGAAATGTTTTGCATTGATGTGCCTATGGTTTATGTTTGTACAAAGGAAAACGCTGTCATACATGTTTTATACAGGGGGCAGTGCAGGTCAACTCTACTCATATCCTGCTAGAAGATGGCGAAAGAAGAAGAGGGCATTCCAGGAAACAGAGTTCAGCATAGCCAAAGCCACTGACATAGAGACTGGGGAAGCAGGTGATCTAAAATGTATTCATGCATTCATTACTTTGTAGAGACGGAAGTTAAATGTCTGTGACATTACCGTTGGGTCATCTGATCAGAGATGTGTAAGCTTCTGTTGTGTAGGCAGATGTGTGCTATTGCATCTGTAGCTAAAATAAACATACTACATGTCTAAAACAAAAAATGAGTTTATACTATTGCTTGTGGTCACTAAATTGAAAATAGTACTGCTGGGTTGAAAGAAAATTGCTAGAACTAGACAACTAGACACTTAATTTGTTAAAAATGTATATGATGTGTGTGTGTGTGTGTATTTTATATATATATATATATATATATATATATATATATATATATATATATATATATATATATATATATATATATATATATATATATATATATATATATATATATATATATATATAACTGTAAATTGCAAAAACTCAGCCCATTCTGTGAACATATGAGCAACATTGATTAATTAAAGGAGTCACTGTACATGGGATACTCATGCAAATAATGCTCCTTTATGCTGTGCTGTGTATTTCATGCATAGGCATATTACATGTAAAAAAAAAAGTTATACAACATCAGTAAATATTGTAAAAAAAAATAAATATATTAATGCATGGTTTTGTTTTTTCATGAATACAAACAGAAATCCAGCTTATAATGTGGTTTACAGCATCAGGTTCTCTGTTAGGTGTGGTGAAGGTCATTGTCCAGTAGATACATTGTAATATAACCATGCTAACAGGTTTGATATTTGGTGGTTGAACTCAAAACAGTTACTTTATCTGCTGACTTTGTGGAATGGCCTTGTGGGTATAAAAGATATCAGGGCATCAGTGAATATTTGATTTCAAATTTTGTCAACCTAAAAATGTAAGTTTTAAGTCTTTTTTTTTTTTTTTCCAGTCAGGGGTGGAAATGAAAGAGGGTGTCTTATTTACCCAGACAACTTAAAATTTGTTGGGGCAACTTGAGATGATTCCTTGGTTGTCCAAGGGTCAACTTTTATTTTCAGCTTAATCAAATGTTGTGATTTTTGTGATAGAAAATAAGCCAGAACAGGAATCACAAATGTATTTACTTTAGTACATGTGCAATAATTTTTTTCAGCTTACATGACTAATGGGAGAAGTCACAATCAACTGTTACATGTGTATTCAGCTGAATATACAAGAGAATACGCAAAATTTTTAAGGTCTCAAAAAAGATGTTTACCAATAAAGATGAAGTAACACAACTAATGTGACCTTGTCAGTTGTACACATATACAATGTATTTAAGACACTTCATATGCCTTTGTAATGAAATATGAAAGAGTCTATTTGTGAATTGAAAATGGAAGTTTTGAAATTTGTTTAGTCAACATGTCTACATGCAATGATTTAATACCATACTCCACATTTATTAGCCAGTATCTTGTATACTGTTTTACTATTAAACTTCTTTTTTTCCCTGTGCACAGAAATATTCTTCATTGCAAAATTAACATGTGCCGTATGATTCCGTATACAATTATTTGACCAATTATTTATATCAGAGAAAAAGGGCAACTTCTCTGGGGTCTGGGCAAGTTGAGAAAATATCCTGGTTGCCCATGGATAACTTCCAAAAAGTTAATTTCTACCCCTGCCAGGGAATCAAAAGATTGTGCGAACAATATTTTAAGTGCTTCATGCATGTCTTAGCATGTACAGTTGGCATGTGGTACATTCTTGCATTGTATTATGACATAATCCAAGTCAGTATGTTAGCTAAGATCTGTGGCCCATGTTGGTAATCTGGTAGAGAGAGAGAGAGAGAGAGAGAGAGAGAGAGAGAGAGAGAGAGAGAGAGAGAGAGAGAGAGAGAGAGAGAGAGAGAGAGAGAGAGAGAGAGAGAGAGAGAGAGAGAGAGAGAGAGAGAGAGAGAGAGAGAGAGAGAAGAGAGAGAGAGAGAGAGAGAGAGAGAGAGAGAGAGAGAGGAGAGAGGAGAGAGAGAGAGAGAGAGAGAGAGAGAGAGAGTTGACTGTTATATTCAGCTAATACTGACCCATTAAAAAATACATCGAGTTAAAGTACATGAACTTTTTCTTGGTTTTCTTGGATTGTTGCATACTTACATATCATTGAAATACATGTATCTTAATTTGAATACTTGCTGTGTTACTCATGAGTATGATTTTGACCTGAGAAGTAAAAGCTGAAGTGATCATTGAAAAATTATGTATGGCTCCAGTGAAAACAATGAGGTGGAGCATAAATTATTTCTGTGTTAACCATATGTTACCAATTTTTTTCTGATAATTTTTTAAGTGCTTATTTTGTACGAAACTTCACGCAAGCACTTTATGTGTGCTATATTCTAGTGAGCTAATCCAGACAAATTTTTCTTGAAAAGCTTAAGGACTATTATGTACAGTTATACATTTAATCTATATAAAGGGTCCTATCAGAAAATAAAATTTATGTGTTCTTTGATTCAGATATGCACCAGATTAATGCCATAGAGAACCCAGCAGCCCAGAACAGTGTCGATGTTCCAGTGGACCTACCAAGTGACAACAGTAAAGACAAATGGTACATTGACGACATGGAGTCAATCAGTGAACCTCCTGATGCTGGGGAGTTTGATGAACGTAACTCTGACAGTACAGACTATGAGGAGGCATACATAAAGAAGAAGAAGAAAAAGACCAAAGTAAGTTGAATGTCAAAAATGTATTCTGCTTTACCCTAGTAGGACCAAAGCACCGATATATTGGTATGCAACTTTCATCTCATGAAAAGTCACCAGAATTTTCTCTGTCTCCTTAAGTGTTGTCTGTTTTTCATGTTGACTAAATAATTGCTTTTTAGCTCAGCTTATATTGTATGTTCGGAGCGAGTGGGACTCGAACCTGCAACCTTTGGCACCAGTCGCCTAGCTGAAATGGGAAACGCACATATCCCCCCCCACCACCACCACCAAATCCCCATTCTTAAAAAGAATGGTTCAGTGGAGGTAGTAATGTGCAAGTGCCATATGAACACAGTTATGCAATATATGTACTGAGTCCGCATTTATTACCAGAATTGGGGACTTAAATCCACCAGCATTAAGGAAATGCGAAAAATATATATTTTATGTTCGGAACGAGCGGGACTCGAACCTGCAACCTTTGGCACTATTCGCCTAGCTGAAATGGAAAACACACATATCCACTCGACCAAATCCCCATTCTTAAAAAGAATGGTTCAATGGAGGTAGTTATGTGCGAGTGCCATATGCATTATCTTATGGGTCTTCATCCTTTGTCAACAATTGACTTCTTCTCCAAAACTGTTAGTCAGATTGACTTCATACTTGATGGCAATGTAACTTAGGTGGGTCTCTACCAAATTTGTTCAAATGGTCACGCTCCAGTGATTTTTGGACTTTTTAGGACTTTTTTTTTTTTTTAATTCTTTTTTGGGCAAGTCTTAAAAAATCTTCACTGAAACTGCTCACCTGATTGCTTTGATATCACACAGGAACACTCCTAGGGGCTCCTAATTCTTAATTTGTTCACCATGTAGCACTGCAATTTCATTCTATTTTTATGTTTTTTGTCTGTTTTTGCTATTTTTGACTTCTTCTCCGGAACCATCACTCAGATTAGGCTGTGTTTCTTGTTGAAGTGTCAAAGAAAGTTGTACTCTAGGTGACAATACTATTTAGTCCTTATTTTTAACTTTTTTGTCTTTTTTTTGGGGGGGGGGTACTTTTTGGCAAATGCACCTTTCCTATTGATTACTATGCAAGTCAATGGACATTCTAATGCTAATTCACATTTTCTGACTTCTCCAAAACCGTCATCCAGATTGTCTTCAAACTTGGTGGCAATATACCTTGGGTGGGTCTCTGGGGGCAAATCTTAACAAATTGCAAGCTGAGCACAGGACTGTCACAGTCCTCATTTTCTTTCCTCTCTCATCCAAGAATAAGTAACCATTAGTCAGCAGTCAAACCATTACTGGTTCATGGCAACTATTCAATTATTCATGCATGTACACATGGAACAGGTAATACGTTTAAAATGATTGAAAAGTTAACTCATTATGACTGAATGTAGTCCTGAACTTGTAGTGAAGATGCCATTATGGAATCCTAGCACTGAATGTCAGGCTGATAATAGTTTGTATAAAACCTGTTGGTTTCTTGTTGTTTTGTTGACAAATATTGCAGCAATGTTGTACCTGTGTTTATTACAGAATCGCAGTAACAGAGGTAGAAAGTCTGCAGCTCGTGACTTGGACAAGGACTTTGATGAGAAGGAAAAACCGTATAGCTGCGACAGTGAGTGTGGATACTTTTTTTACTCTCTCAGTGTTTGTATAATAAATTTTCAACAGAAAGACCAACAACATTCCACCCCGCCCCACTGATCAGTCACTTGACTGTTCTCACTATCACTATGTACACAGTTGTGAAGCACTTGTACAGATTGAGCCACCAAGAATTGTCATGACACAATTAATACTACAAAGCTGTAGTATCATGTCGGTCACTTGTGTGCATACATGTTTATTTTACAGAAGTGAAAAGCGTAATATAATGGTGTTAGAATTTGTGAGTTAAGACCCAGTAATTGTTTGGATATTGATTCCCTGGGTGGCCCTGGTAGTCATATTCTCAGTTTCGTTCTTACTCCACTCAACTTGAAGTGTCTTGTTAAGGGAATGACTTCTGATCATATTTCATGTTTTTTTCGTGTGTTGTGTAGTTCAGATTTTTTATAACGCTTTGAGCATTGTAAAATGTTTTGTCGCTATTTGTTTTTAGAGTGTTCAACTTTTACAATACATATATGCATGCAACATATTTTCTCGATATTTTGAAAAGAAATCTGGGTATCACATGTGAAGTTATTATGAACCCCACTGAATTGTTCCATTATTGTAGAGGGTGCAAAAATATGCCAAAGGGGAAACAAGTGACAACTTTTGCTTTAAATAGAGAAAATATTTTCAGTGAACGAGTTGCTTGAAAGTTTGTATGTTTAAGTGTCTCAGTCATAGATTATTCAGTTGTTAAACACTGCTTGCCAGCCTTAGTTTTTAAGTTGCAGAATTTGCAAAGTAGTGCAGTGTACATGCCAGCAAGAGCAGTTGTCATGAAATTAGGTCAGAGGAGATATTGTTTTTTTATTTTACTATTGTGCTTAGAACATAGTAGTCCCTGTCACCAGAGACCACCACCCCAGCTGCAACAAAAAGCAGTCTAAAAAGACAGGGGGCTCATTACAAATAGATTATCATAAGAAGTATAGGAGATGGGGAAACTTTAGAATGGTCTTGCACGAGGGTGGTCTCTCACAACAGGGGTGTCTTGTGACAGGTACTACTGTAAAACCAAAACTTTGTGTTAATTTATCATCATGGGACACACAAGGGGGGCCAAGTTAAACTTGGAACTCTTCAGTCAAAATTTAACATTCAACATTTGTAAATTAGTTAAGTAAAACATTTCTCTCAGTTTGTTAGTTTCTCAAGTCAAACAAAGAAAACAGCACTTGGCTATTGGTATGACTGTTTTCTGCATGGTATTAATCATATAAATTAGGTGGGGGAGTTCACTTGATGTACTAATTACAAAATGTGACACAGTTTTCCACATGTCTCCTTTTGAAAGTCCTGAACCCATAAATGCTTTTAGTTTTGTCCAGGTGTGCATTTTTTTATGTGCATAAATAAAAGAGGCAAGACTACTTGTTGGACACAAGGGAACTTTTCATTAAGGGGTGTATTTTACACTTTTAAGATAGGATTAAACAAAGCTCCCTGTACACAGAATGTCTAATTTTGTGAAAGGGTACTTTATACAGCTACCCTGGCATCCAATTTTTGTTTTCCTTCAAGAGAAGTTAAATACTTGTCTGTTATGGAGATTTGTAGTGTCTACAGTTGATGCAGGTAACTTATTATTGTTTTATTTTTTTCATGTCTACCAAAGGTACTTCAAATTTGAATACCCACAAAAAGGGGGTCCCTAGGTTATGCTCTAATTATTCCATTGTTTGAAAACATGCATAGATTCAGTTTTGAGTTGTGCTGTTTCAAAAGTGAACAAGTCTTCAGGAAAAAAAGAAAACTTATTTTTGAGACATTCGCAAAGATGGTGAAGCAGATTTATTGGCTTTATGTGTTGATGTACTCATCCCATTAAGAAGGTGATAAGATACTAATTCTGCTCATAACTTTGACTCATATACTGATAATTTTTGTCTGAACACATTAGACACCAATGAAAAGACACTTGATCAGTGTGTGACTAGTAAATGAATCTAAGCATTACCATGTTTAATGGCTGTGTCTAAATGCTTCAGAACAGATTTAAAAGAGCTATAATATGGATACTCGGAAGAGGGATGCTTTTCTGAATGATAGAATCACAGGTTACGGTGAATTCATTTTGCATGTGGAAAGACTACCTTGCCACAGTAATTAAAGGTCAAGTTTGACAATTTTAATTTTTCACACTTGCTTCAGGTAGGCTACCCCACCTCAAGAAAAGCAAAATTTTAGTTCCTGCCCAAACGTGTACAACATTTTGATGTATGCATTGTAGGAAAGTTTTCAGTGATTAACTTGGGCCTTACCTACTGTTAACTTGTTATGTCATGACACTTTTTGTGTATGTTTTATCACCTGCTCTTATTTATTTATTTGTACAGAGCCTTTAGGTCATACTTCTTGCTCTCCTTGGTTTTAAGTTTCATTTATCTGAACTCTATGTTTTTCAGCCTAGTATAGTAGCGTCTATTATTTGTAGCATGCTGAATGTGGAGTGTGGTAAAGTTTGTGACGAGTGCCCCACAATCAAATACATCCCCAACCCTATGTACCAAGTACTGAATAATTTGTTCAAACATATTTGATTTGAAGTGTTTTCTCCAGAATATTCAGAAAAAACAGTAGGATTAATTCTTTCAATGCTGATCACAAAACAAAAAAAAATAGTCATGCTTATCTTAATCATTACAGTTATTCCATATTTAAATTCCTCAAGAATGACCTTTCATTCCATACATAGGCCTATAGTGAAACTGAAGCGAGAAAGAATGGCTTAGGTCAGCAACTTTCCATAGTGTATTTATTGGTACATTGTGCCTAAAATGTGCAATGGAAAGCTGATACTTATGTCTTACCTGGTGTTGGAAGGGTTAATTTGCTGAGAGAAAAAAATGAGTGCCCTCATCATGCCTGTGTTAAAAAGATGTGTATGGTACTTATGTCTGTGATGAAAGTTTGCATGTTTTGAGTTACATTTGTAAAAGGCTGGCAAAATGGCCTGTGATTCATTACCTGTCTTCCATAGGGAACTTAACCCTTAGATATTTTGAAATCAAACTGTTGAGTTGTGTGTTATTTAAGGAGATCAATCTATAACCTCAAATTTTTAAATTGTCCATAAAGTTGTTGACATTTTTTGGACATCAGTCACAATATTTACTATAGATGTTCATGTACAAATGACTGTCACTAACCTTTTCAGCCATGGTAAATAGGGTGCACGAGTCAACAGCTGTTCTCAGTATACAGGGTATGCTGAGGCAAGCTGTTGATCTTTCCCATTCATTTGTTGCTTGAAGGCATGTTGGTATTTGTATGGGAGGTCTTTTTATTAGTAAATTTAATCTGGAATGATCACAGTAAGAATTTTCATTAGCATGACTGTCATTGTGATTAGCTATGAAAGAGTCCAGTGGTATTTTGGCTTTTAACATGCACATGTTTGTATGTACAACTCCTTTTTCACATACCTATAGAAGTGACACAGGTAAGGAGCAAATTTGCCCACTTTTGTATGCTTGCCCATTGATGCAGCACCATAGTTGATTGGAACTTCAAAGGCCTACCACACATTTTGTCATCATACATGGGGCATGATTTCAGTTTGAGAAATTCTGGAGAAAACACCTCTGATGTTCAGAATAATATAAGGAGCATGATATGTGTTGTAAATTTATTCAAAAATTTATCGGTAACTTACATTGGGGACCTGATAAGTCAAATCCAGACTTGACCATTATCCAGGCAAAGGAGATAAGGGTGAATATATCTGACTAGACTGACTGACCAGAAGTCAGAACGTACTGTACTTGACTCTGTTCTTTGTGGTATTGTAGATCTGCACATACATGTACTGCATAATAAATTTTCTGAGTAAATTTTACGGGGAAAAAAAATGCTATGATATCCTATGGCACTTTATCTTTGTTCCATGGGGAAGATGTCATATTTTACAATGAAGAAATTCCCACATTTTTATAGGGAATTTTATTTACATATATACATGTATATGTATATGTATATGTATATGTGTGTATATATATATGTATGTGTGTGTGTGTGTATATATATATATATATATATATATTCCTTGTTCAAAATAAAATGGGGGTGTGGGCAGGAAAGTGTAAAACTTTGGCTAAATTGGAGAGAGTTGACAGAGGCTTGCTGCTGATTTTCTGTCATATTTGGGTAAACTTTTTGGACTCATGTTGTGATTTCATATGTGTCATAAAGTTCATGTGTTTTGGTACTAATAGAGGAAATCTAGTTATTAAATTTGGATGTGTTAATATACATGTACCTTCCCTGAGGTTACATCTTTGTGTTTGCATTGCACTGTTTCTCTTTCTTCCTTTAGTCTGACATAGCTTTCATCATACTCCTTGCAAGTAGTAAAAGAAATGCATTGAAACTCTGCAGTGTATTGTACCTTAAAAAATTACATGGCTACTGACTTCATGTTTTGTATTGGTATAAGATTTTTTTTGGGGGGGGGGGGAATCCTGTTTAATTATTCAGGTGTACAAATGACAGGCATGTTTTCATATTTTATTGTGATTCATGTTTACAAGATTGTCAGTCAGGATATTCATCCAATCATTTTGCCATTTGTCTGGTAATTGAAAATATCAAGTCAGGTGTGTATGATATATATATATATACTGTACATATGTGTATGCTGACTTCTTACGATTACACTTTATCATATTGCTCTTTGTGTCCCAGTTGTTAGTAAATGTATTCATATCGAGTTAGGGAATGTGAGGGTGCCACCTAGTGGTGTGTGTGGACACCATTCACCAGTTTGCGTGGCCTACTTTTCAGTGTGTGGTGCTCGTTACAAGACCCGCCCAGGTCTCAACTACCACCTTACACATTTCCACCATGATTCACTGGATGACGAGGATTCTGACATCCGCGTCCCGTCACCCAAGTGGTCCAACCAAAGTCGCAATGGTACACCTATCTTTGAGTTGTGTTTCTTTATTTATTTTGTCGTCGGGGTTTCTGCTTCAGCTGTATGCGTATGCCGGGCTGCTGTACTTGAAGCTTGTTAACCTATGTATTTTCACACTGTTCACCAGCGAGTACACCTCACCACCGTGCACCTTGTAGATGAGCATCTCTTATTAACAAATTCATTGTCTGCTGAAAAGCAACTTTACAGGTCATGTACACACGTTTTTCAAAGTACAAACAAATTGTATTGGACATCAATATTTCAAACAAATGTACATGAGATTTGCATCAATTGATGTCTCACAAGGGGATAAAAAGACAACTGGTCTCACTAGTTAGGAATTTGTTTTAATCACAGAATACAATGTAGATATCTTGTTATGAAAACTTGAAGATGCCAGAGCACACTCATTCAGTATTTTCTGCCAAAGTTTTATTATTGCATCTTATTACTTTTTCACAATGATTTGATGACAAAGACATCTCTAAAAAGTGGGAACAGGGTATTAAATACATGTATTTTAGTATCCTACGTTTGCATGTTATGTACATAAGAATAATTGTACTTTGGGAAACAAGCAAAAATTAACTACATATGAAAAAACAAAAAGTAGCAAGTACATGTATTTTAGTACCCAACATTTACATATAATCTGCAAAAGAATAACTTTTTTTTTTTTTTTTGGGGGGGGGGGGGGAAACGCACAGAAATCAATTACATATGGGAAAACAAAAAAGCTTATCCTTTGAGGACATTTTACATTGTATACAGAGACTGAAGAAGTTTTTACATGCTGTGTGCTGTTTTATGGATTCAGATGTGTACCTGTTCTCTGTGACCAGGCTGTATGTGTAACCATGGTAACCAGTATGTATGTTGTGGAGCACAAGCAACTTGAAATATGCCATGGCGCATGTGTAAGATATGATGTGCTTTGAATAAGTCAGGACAGCAAGATTGATTGCTGTCATTGCTCGTGATATTAACAAACCAACATAACACTTCAGATTCAACTAGAAAAAAATACATTTATAATAAACAAGAAAAAATAAATAGATAAATGAATGAATAAAATACAAAAAAGTGCAGAAAATAAAGAAATGGATGTCAATGTACACAGAAGCAGGGGCAAGTATAATAGTGAAGTGAGAAGCCATTGTAAAAAACATGTATATTAAATGTTGGTTTGCATCATTTCCTAACAAAAATGTTGACTGAAGTGGGCAAAGATTGTTTGAATCTTGTAAGTTTCACTCTGGTACAGATGAATGTTCCACTTACGTTTACAAATTCATTACTGTGACACTCATTAATGTCAAAATGTATTTGTGAGCAGAAGATATTTGCAAAAAAACAGAAAGAAAAAAAATATCACTACACCTGCACTAGTGAAATAAACAGTTCCCTACATAAATTTGTCTCTTTTTACCAAGGACAAAAATTTCACCATATTCAATTGCCAAAGTGTGAAGTTGTGAGCTTTGTCAGTGGACAGTATCCTGTGTTCTTGCAGACCTGTATGTGCGACTGCCACTATTGGCTTGGCTGGATGTTGCTAACTTGCTTTGTTGCGCTACAGTTATCCCTAACAGCTTGCTGTCTAGCTTTGCAGGAACGCAAAGACCACTGCTTTTCAGCCTGGTTTATGTCCTTCATGACACATTTTGGTGCTGCTGTTGGGTGCGTGAGCGTGTTGTGGTTTGGAGTCTTGTTCAGTCCTGTGGTGCAGTCCCCACTAATGCACTAGCTGCTTGCACAGACATGACGAAAGAGTTCTGGCTGCTTTATTGCGTATATGCTCCATGAGTCTATGTAACCTTCATCCTGCACTGACTGGCAGTCTGGCATTGAAATTCAATATCAAAGTTTACATAATTGATAAGGAATAGATGCACTTTAAACATTTTTTCCTTTATTTATGTTGGAGATTTTGAGCAAGTAACTTGCATAAGTCCCAAGTGCAATTGAAGTTGGGGAGATCTGCTGTAGAGTAGAGTACAGAGACTTGGGACTTTCATTCGTTTTACATGTTTGATCGTGCTAGACTACCCCAATCTTCATGCCAGGATTTAGGTTAGCATGCTGGTGTTTCTCAGAAACAGATTATTCAATGACACAAAAGGAAGGAAATATATTTGTTTAGTTTACAGCATGATGACTGTAAGCGGTCTGAAGATTTGGCCCCTAAAAGATGAAGGATGCAGCTTGATGGAATAGAATATGATTCAAACGCGGAAGTTATTTTGTAGATCAGTGAGTTTAGTTTAAACTTATTAATTTTGAAGATGTAGACATCTGTAGAGTCACATGGAATAGTTGCTTACAAGATATTGATCAGACTACAAACAAGAACTTCGTCTTGCAAATGTGAATGAGCTCAGAATATATTGAGTTGTTGCTGTGACAAAATGGTACATACATGTATTTCTATTGAAACCTTGTGTGCTTTTATGTTTTTCCTGGCAATACAGGAGGTAGCAAGACCTCTTCAAACAATGGTAATGACACAGGTAAACCAAAAGTGAACAACTACTGTGACTTCTGCCTGGGAGATGAAATGGAAAACAAGAAAACAGGACAGAAAGAAGTGCTGGTGTCATGTGCAGATTGTGGGCGCTCGGGTAACTAGTCAATTTCCTTGTATGACCTTTGACCTTTCGTGTTGTATGACTGGATGAATGTGTGTAGGTTACTCTATCTGGGTCTGCTTTTGGTGTCTCCATGAGCTTAGTATATTCTCTTAGCTGCCATGAATACTTGTGTTCTGTCTGGATGAAGAGTCTGTAGTGTCCTTGTATGTGAAAATATTCCCTGCATACTATAGACTAGGAGCCTATGGTTTACTGTCAGAGCTGGGATTTGAAAGTCCTTTCATATTTATGGAATATCAAGGAGCCAGTGGGAAAGTAGTCTGTTTCATCAAATACAATGGGAAGCTCTTTTTTTTCTTTTTTTTTAAGGAAACAAAAAAAAAAGCCAAAAGTGGAATGGTTTTGAAAAGTCGGAAGCATCAGTCATAAAGCAAATACAAGTAAAACACAAAATGGCAAAGACATAAGAGGCCATTTAAATTCCTCAAAGAGCAACAAAATTGTTCAGTTTTAACTACAAGTGTTAACAATTAAATTCTAAAGGAGTTTTATGATTTGCTCTTGTAGGTCACCCAACCTGTTTGCAGTTCACTGCCAATATGATCATCTCGGTGAAGAAGTATCCCTGGCAATGCATAGAGTGCAAGTCTTGTGGGCTGTGTGGAACCTCAGATAATGATGTGAGTCCTATGTCCCAAGTCCCCTCCCATTCCTCCGCACACACATGTGCCAATGTTTGCTTTGTTGTTAAATATATTGCTTGTAATGAAAGACTGTTCATTTTCCATTTTTTTAGGCAACAGGATGTTCATGAAAGTATAAATTGACTGAATTATATGTAATGGGGAGAAATTATGAGTTTGTATGGAATATCTTAACATGTATTGGTCACCAGAGGGCATACCAAGCCTCTTTGTTTTGCAGAGAACCGAAATTGAAAGGAAAGTGTACCACCTTAGCACGCAATTTTAATCTGATAGAATACCCGAAATGACCATATTGATTTTATTCTTATTGTGTTTTTCTTTTTTTTTTTTAAAAAAAAAAGAAGAAAGAAAAACAAAAATGGAAGGGAATGGCCTAGTTCTGTGATTGGGTGGGAGATTATTTAATATTTAGGGGCCTGAAGCAGATGGCTGCTGTGACATGAGCTTTGCTGTCAGATGACTTGGGCTCGAGCTAGAAAATGCATGTGCATCACAGTATATGCACGAGAACTGTGCCAAGCCTACTTCAGCTGCCCTTTTTGTCTGAATCAGCATGTGTCCTGGCATTAGTTGCCAGTCTCCCTGTATTCTGTTGACTTGCCTTCATCGTCAGCAAAATGTACTCGTTTACCATGTGTACATGTATTCTTGGTGTTTGGTTTGTATCTTTTTAATCTGTCTGTATTTTGATCTGAAGAACTGCATATGTTAAGCAACAGGAAAGATGACGTGTGAGATAAGTGTGTCACAACTTAAATACAAATGAGAACAAACTTTTTTTTTAAAACTCTTTCCATACTATGGTCACAGGCCTTGGTCAGTGGTTCTGGCACTGCCCGGCAAGCCATGCTGCAGCTGCCCTTGCGGCATCTGCAGCATGACTTGCCGGGCAGTGCCAGAACCACTGACTTAAGATGATAGGCATGTTGGTACTTGAACAAAAGCTCTTTTCATGAAGAATTTAAATATGCAATTGTCATCTTAAATCTAGGTAAATATATGTAAATATCGGGGACTGGTATGGAATGAGTTAAATTTACACATTCTTTACTAACCATTCATTACCATCGAAATAATAAATGACATTCCACAATTCCTTTTTACTTCTACTATGGACATTCAAAGAATTAAAAGAGAGCTTTTGGTAAGAGTTTACTCCTCAGATTTGCTACATGTCAAAAAGTAAGTACATGTACTAAAAATTACAGTCTGATCACAAAATTTGTCAGTGTGTCTCCCGAAGAAAGATGCCTGTTGATTTTATCGTGTTTTCAAATATAACTGTCTACACTTGGAAAAATAACACAATACACAGGGAAAAATGTCTTTGTTTAGTTTGATTTTATTGTCTCGAGTACTTTACAGAAGGGAAGGAATAGTGTGTGTTACATGTACTGGTATTGCAGAAATGTGGTGTGCGGGAAGCACATTACTCTTTGTATGTAGTCTATATGGACGCAGTACTCTCACATTCAAAATACACTGGGGAAGAAATACCCACAGGCATTAACCCTTTCCCTGTTAAACCCGCCAAAACTGGCTGGTGGTCAAATGCCGTCTGCTTCAGTGTTTTCAACTAATTTGAACAGTAATGAAAACCAATTTGTTACTGAGAATTATCGATGAGCCCTATCAAGATCACATGCCCCAGGTCAACAACTTTCCATGGCATGAGTTGGATACTTACCCAACTCATGCCAAGGAAAGTTCTTGACTCAAGTGTCAATTCAAGGGGGAAAGGGTTTAGCCACTGGCTGATAGTTAAACTAAAGCCATTTGTAAGCCTTTTCCCCAAGGGGAAGAAGGAGCACACAGCATCATGTTTCTGGACCTTGGCCGATCATTTTGGTATTACAATCCCAGCAAACAAGTAAAGCATTTTTTTTTCTTGGGGGGGGGGGGGGATTTGATAAGGCACAGATGAAACCCTTAGTGTAGTCTCACCAGAAAAGGGGGGGGGGATATGACTTGATGAATTATTTAGAAGTTATTACAGGTTCCCTTCTACTTCGAGTGGAAATTGATTTATTCCACAAGCAAACAAGCCAAAATGTCTCTCTCTCTCTCTGAATACATTCTTGAGGCCATTGGTGAAGTGGAAGCAAAAGCAGTAACACCTATTGTGAACATTTTAAGATGATCTGATTGCTGGGGTTATTTCAGGATCAGTTGCTGTTTTGTGACGACTGTGACCGAGGATATCATATGTACTGCCTCAACCCACCGTTATCTGCACCCCCTGAAGGTAAGCTGGTGTATAACTCATCGTGTTATCAGCAGTTGGGTATGTGTTATGTCTCCATTCATATTACCCTATTTAGCAGGGTGGGTAAAAAGGGTAATTTTAGCAGACGGGACCTTATACGATATAATATAATATAATGAAATATATATAGAGAGAGAGAGAGATTATGGCATGCTTTGTTGTCCATAAGAAGAATATAAGTGGAGCACTGGGTGCCATATATGCAGAACGAGTCAGCGAAGCGAACAAGTTCTGCCATATGGTACCCAGTGCAAGTTGATATTCTTTGTATCGACAACAAACCATGTTACGATCTGTTTATCTCATGTTTATTAAGACCTACTTCAGTAAGTTGTGCTGCACCAGATGCCAAATGTTCCAGCAAAAATTCAGCAGCCTTGCTGACAGCAGACGATGTTATCGTTACCTGGGACGTAGCTTAGCCCATAGTATACAAATGTATCGTATATTGGTACTTCCGGTTATAGGTAATCTGTCAAACAGAAGGCCATATCTAGCACTTTCTAATGACTTTATTATTTGGCCCATAGGAGTCTGGCCTACATGATATTTATACACATGCTTTATAACACTAAAATCTACCCAAAAATTAAATAAACATAAATACATGTATAGCTCTTTTATAATGCTGGCAGTAGGGTCCACAGAGTAGACCAGATTATAGCTTATCCACCTTATACAGAGGGCATGTGTGATAATTAAATGTTTGTGACGGGGAATATACCTCAGTAGAATCAAAAGCCCAACATTTTTTTTAGCTCAGCTGACTTGTTAGTCAGCTGAGCTTATCGGATGGTCCTTTGTCTGTCCGTCCACAATTCACATTTTTCGTCTTCTTCTCCAAAATCCTCAGCCACATTTACTTCAAATGTGCTGGGGATGGACCTCTAGTGGGTCTCTACCAATTTTGTCAAAATGGTCACGCTCTAGTGATTTTTTAATTTTTTTTATTATTTTTTTTTTCTGTTGTTTTGGGGGGGAGGAGGGGGGGGGGGCAAATCTTCAAAAATCTTCTTCTCTGAAACTGCTCACCCAGTTGCTTTGATATCATGCAGGAACACTCCTAGGGACTCCTAGTGCTTAATTTCTTCACCAGGTGGTGCTGTAATTTTTTTCTATTTTTTTGGTCTGTTTTTTTGTATTTTGGATTTCATCTCCAGAACCGTCACTGAAATTAGGCTGAAACGTGGTGTATCTGTTTCTTGTGGAAGGGTCAAACAAAGCTGTACACAATGTAAAACTGCTGTTCATTTCTGATTTAAAAAAAAAAAAAATTCAATTTGGGTACTTGTATTTAAATGCAACTTTCCAATTGATTACTATGTAAGTCAGTGGGCATTCTAATGCTTATTAACATTTTCAACCTCTCCAAAACCGTCTTCTAGATTGACTTCAAACTTGGTGGCAATGTATCTTGGGTGGGTCTCTTCCAGATTGTTCAAATGGTCATGCTTAATAGGGGACATTTGGGTTAGTCCTAAATTTGCCTATAGATGGTGCTGCCCATCCTGTTCATGGTTGACAGCCCACATCTTGTGGTCACTTTCCATGACCCTCACTTTTTCTCCATACTTGAACATGAGGAACTAGCACACATAAATTTAACCTTTCTATATGTTGTCAAATAAGCATTAAACTTTCATTTTATCACACTTGGGTGTATTTGAAAGATAACAATATGTACTTCAGGTAGATTAGAAGATGATAATTCCAAAAATCGTCCTCATATACAGGGTGAAACTTTCAGGTTCACTGTAATGTAATGGGCTTTGCTGACCCACCTGACTTCAAATGGCATGGGTTACTAGGTGTCACAAACATGCATCATTTAAACAAAAGTTGTGCTTCAAGAAATTAAACCAACCCAGATCACCCCTATTGATTTTTGATGAATTTCTTTGTTCTTTTTTGGTAGCAAATCTTAAAAAATCGACAGGGTATATGTACATGTCAGCTGAGCACAGGACTGTCATAGTCCTATTGTATTAGAAACCACCCTGTAATGAGGAAGCTTTGTGTGTGCATGCATGCATGCATGCATGCATACATACATACATACATACATACATACATACATACATACATTAGAAAATAGAAGTTGCGTATCAGAAAGACACACATGTTCTTGGCATCTGAAGAAACCAGTGCACATTCTTTACCAAAAAAAAAAAAGAAAGAAAAAAGAAAAAAATACTTACATCATGTTACTTAGAAAATGTGCAAAGGAAATATTTACACTTTGTATTCTTTTGTCTTATAGGAAGCTGGAGTTGCCATCTGTGCATAGAAGAATTCTATGGTGGGAAGAAACCAGATACCTCGTCAGAGTAATGCATCTGTCAACCATATATAAAAATGTTTGTAATTTTATGTCCATTATAACTCATAATTATGCCAGAAAGTGGATGTTATACAAGTAAGCAACAAATTAATTTGGTCAAATTTCCCTGCGGTAAATATGCAAGGTCCCAGTTGTTCTGATGCTCTTATGTTGTTTGGGGAATGCATTTTGATTCTGGGAGATACTGCTCTATTTAAGTCATAAATAGGAAATGAAGTGTCTCAAAATTACATAGTCTGGTCTTGCACCACAAAAGTTGTTGATTGGGGAGTTCCCTTTAATAATGCAAACATACTTTTAAACATTTTAGTGCATCAATCAAATGGAATTATGCAAGATACAGTGAGTATACCATGGGACATTTTTCCAGTTTTATCAGTCTAATAACAAAATGAGAATCAGTATTTGAAACAAAAAAATAAAATGAATAAATGAAAAATAAAAACGAACTAAACATTTCCAGACACATCCAGATTAGATGTGCATCATTTCATCATGTATGGACTCACTTTTCTTGCAAAACGGTGACACTGCATAGAAATATGCTTATCCTAACAGTGTACTGAAAACAAAAAATTGTATACATGTATTATATTATGTCTCATCTGTCCTGAGGTACAGGGAAATCTGATGTCCACACTGTTACTCTGTATTGAAAAAGAACAAAATTTTCTGTTTTTTTTTTTTTTTTTAAAAACATTACTTTTTGTATTATTGAAACTAACCTGTGTATCATTGTCCAAACCTTTGCTGTCGGGTTTAATATTTACCATTTCTGGGGTCTGAAAACTCAACATTTGTAGAAAGTAATCGCAAAGTTAGTGCTTGAACCTTACATTTTGATACTTTCCCCTTGCATAAAAACTTGAGTTTACAATTTTGTAAAAATGTCATACACAATTCTCATTTAAAATATTTTCTGCGACCTCATCAACAATATTCAAAAGTTAAAAAAATAAAAATTAAAGAAGCCATTATTTTGCCTTTGGTTGCATTTGGTCAGTTTAAGAAGCAGTTTACTGTGCTATTGTATACTTGTGTATGTACATGTTGTCAGATTTACAGATTATGTAAAGAATTGTATATTTGTGGTACAGTGCCTATGCATATTGAAAAAAAAACAAAAAACACTTGTCAGACCAGCATAGTCAGCAGAATCCTGTTTAGGCCCAGGTTATCGCATCTTTTGACTGGAATCCTCGCTAAGCCAGGGTTATTGCATCTCTTCAATGAAATCCTGGCTAGGCCCAGGCTATACACATCTTCCGAGTGGAATCTTGTCTAGGCTCATATTATCACTTCTTCTAAGCAGAAAGTGACGATGCATTTCAGCCTAGAGATGGGGTATCCACCATTTGCCCTTTAACCTCTGCCAGATAGATAGATATATATATATATATATATATATATATATATATATATATATATATATATATATATATATATATATATATATATGTACTTGCATGTATATACCATATTCCTCCCAGTGAGTGTCCATGCGCTAATAAGCTCCCCCACCTCATTAGGACCAGAATAAGCTAAAATGAGGCTAAATATCCTGCAAGTAGCCATTTTTGTCATGGAATTACACCCGTAAAGTTCAAGATATGCAAGATTTGTGGAAAATCATCTCCATTTAATTTCCAAAGAGTCTAGGACACTCATAGGGAAGAATGTGTTGTGTTAGTGGAGCTCTGATAGCAGAAATACTTCAACAATTACTTGGTGCTTGTGTAACTTTCCTTGGGAGGAAGAGTCACATGTAGGTGTAGATTTTGCTGAAGCTATCTTCACATTTAGAAGTAGATTAATTTGTGGGAATTAAGTGCTCTGGGTGAAAGATGCAAATACATGTAATGATTAAAAAAACAAAAAACAAATGTTGATAGTTTCCAGGCAATACTGGTTTTTTCTCTGATGTCTACTTAAGAAATCATGGTTAATTAAATATGCTGCCTGCTTGTGCTAGTATGAACTAGCAACTTGCATTTGATAAGTTTTTAACAAGAATTGCCCACTTTACCATCATGTTCATGTACAAATGTGAATTGTGCATCAAAAGAAGAATAAGGAATGGAAAAAAAAGATAACACGCATGCATTACATGTTCTGGTTATGTTTATTCATATTGTAATGCATTGCCCCAAATTGGGTGATTAAATGTTTATTTGGATGGTTCAGCCACCAGAACTTTTTGTGAGTACAAATGTCAAGATTGCATTTATGGGTTTTTAGCTCAGCTGACTTGCTAGTCAGGCTGAGCTTTTAGGAGGCTCATCGTCTGTCCGTTCACAATTACATTTTCAACGTTTTCAAAACGGTCAGCCATATTCACTTCCAAATTGATGATAATGTACCTTGGGTTGGTCTCTACCAAGTTTGTTCAAATGATCATGCTCAGTGTTGTTTTTGTTTTTGTTTTTGTTTTATGATGGGGGGGGGGGGGAGCACTCTTCAAAAATCTTCTTCCCCGAAACCACTCACCCAGTTACCTTGAAATTACACAGGAACACTCCTATGGACTCCTAGTTCTTAATTTGTTCACCAGGTGGGGCTGAAATTTTTAATTTTTTTGTTGTTGTCTTGTTTTGGTTTTGTGTGTGTATGTTTTCACTATTTTCGACTTATCCAGAATCGTCACTAAGATGAAGCTGAATTTTTTTTTTTGTGAACAAGCTAAGGTCACCTGAGCATGGGCTGTTCACACAGCCTTCTTGTGCTGATATTTGGTACTGAGAGCACAGTGTTATGTACAATGATTGACACCAGTCACACGGCTAGAAAGGCATGGATTGTTTTTCTGCAAAAGCCCATTATGTGTTAGTTCAAACTGTAAGGTACATTGAACCCATCCCTGATTAGAATAAGAGGATTCAGCAACTTTCCATTTGACAGGTTGAGTGTATTTTACCCAACGATTACCAAGGAAAGCTGTTCATCTGGGGCTCATGATATGTCTTTTCTCAATGCTCACTCAAGATGTGTTTTCATCAATAAGAAATGTAAATAAAAACATTAAAGTAGATCATTTACATCCTGTGGCTTTTGGGGCGAGAAAGGGTTGATACTGTGTAGGGCCATTAGTTTTCCCTGTTCAGACTGCTGGTGATCTCATCTTTCCAGCAGTATAATTTTAGGCACATTAACACAGCTGTTTGCTTCAATCTTTACCATTTATAAATAAATACTACATAATATTTTCATGAAAAGAACCTCAGCTCTGTATGCATTGTTGCTGGTCTTTCAGTGATGGATATATTTTAGATGTAAAAGTACCGGCCATGAATCCAAAAAGTGTGATGACAGATTATCCACAAATTTGTTCAAGTTGGAGAGCAGGTCAAAGGTTACCAAGATCATGTGCTTTATGAAGAAAAAAAACCTCCCCTGATCAGTTTGTTTTTCAAACTTTTGGGTCTTTAAATCAAAAAAACAAAAAAACAAAACGTGACTTTTAAGTCTATTTTTGATCCATGAGATTTTATGCTAAATACATAGTTATGCGTGTAGGAAGTAGAATAACACACCATGTCATTTCAAAATTGGTGTGGTGATAATTAAGTATTGATTCTTCACATATTTGATTTTGTTGTTTGTTTCTTTGTTAAAGAATGTTCAGTGAATTTAAGTTGAGTTGCTCAGTTGTCAATACAGTAGCTCACAACTTGCCCGGCTGCGTGGGACCAGCAGTGCTTGGTTGTTGGAATGGTAGTGTTATGAGTTTGTCGTGTGAGGAGAGTCTTACACTGGTAGAACAGCAGAGGCAAGAGGTTGTTTCTGGCTGGAGGACGTGGAGCTATTACACAAAGTTGTAGAACAAGGTGCATGCATAATGACCTGGGACTTATTTCTCAAAAGTGTGGCTTGAATTTGAAACTGAAATATTTGTTGCTGGCATAGCTAAAGAATACACTGTTGTTGGAAACTATTCTTCAGCATAAACAGCACATGCAGCCACACTTTTCAGAATTGACCCTAACTGGTATTTTGAGAATGAAGCTTGAAAGCTGCCAAAGGTACACTATTGAAATATTTAAGTATAAATATACTCGTAAATTTATGCATTAGATCTCAAAAGTTATATTAATCATGATGAAGACCATGAACTGAAAACTAATGGTAAAATACAGCTTGCTATTCCACTATGATGTCAATTTGGAAATGGCATGTTACTGCTGCAAATTTTACATACATTATAAGGAACACAGTATCTGATACTGATCAAATCCTGTCAGTGTTCCCATGAATTATATTTATAAACATAGATTAATGTTGCAGAAGTTTCAAGGAAATCTGGCGATTGAACTAAGAGTGTTGTGTACTTCTGTGTGACGGTGTCTCAAATCTTCACATTGTAGGTGTATTTATTTTCCTAGCATCATATACTGAAGTTTACCCCTTTTCCAAGGTGTACCAATTTAATGAACAGTTTTGTCCAAAAGGTCAAACTGTTGGAGCCTTATGCACAGATGGCATGATCCAGTTTCCATGGAAACTCACAGATGGTGTGACGTTTCCATGGAAACCACACAGATGACATGATTATATTTCCATGGGAATACCAGATGGCTTGGACCACTTGTACATAGATGGTCCCTTGGTCCAAAAATATATTGTATGTTTTTTCTTTGTCGAGATGTTTGTAAATGAAATATGTATGGTATTTTTGACCAGATAAATAATAAAACAATTTCAGAAGTATTTCAGTGTGTTTGTTTTATTTTATTGCTTAGAGGTAAGACCAAAATTGCATTGGTATTCAGTATAGATGTTGAATATGTGAAATTAATCTCCATATATGTACTGAAAATATACTTTTTAGCTCTGCTGACCTAAACAGGGAAACCTTATAGCATCATTCATGTCCGTCTGTCCATCCGTCTGTAAACTTTTGGGTTGTGAGCGCCATAACTTTTAACAGTTTTGATGTTAGCCCAATACAACTTTCAGGACTTACAGGGTATATACTCTATGTTCCTTTCGATTTTGGTGGTGCCACCTACAATATGTAATACAGGGATCAAAATGTAAAAATCTTGTGACCACTCTAGCATCTTTGATTTTTTGGAAATGTACGGGAGGTCAAAGTCTAAGTTACTAGTGATATGAGTGGTACCACCTATAATTTGACTGAAATTATGAGCTAAAATGTGCCATCTGGTGGACAATTTTTACATGAAGCTTTATATGTTCAGAAGCCACTTGAGGACTCGCAGCCTTGAAATGAACAGGTGCAATATAGCCACGATGCCAGCAGAGCATTAGGCTCATGGACCTCTTGTTTGAGACAAAAGAATTACATATCTTGAAAAGTAATTCAATTAGATGTGCCACATTTACAGGATATATAGACCATGGCCAAAGCTAGAATTTGATATAATATTGAAGTGATTTTGCTCTCACCTTAATCCTGATTATATCATGCGACAAATCCCAGCTTTGGGCATCAGAAATATCAAATACAATGGATAAATGTTGAATAAACAAGCGATGTACCTCACTTCCAAGTGTCTGAAAATCTGGTTCTCTCTGCAGCTGTCTTCTGATTGGTCAACAGTTGGTGCGAGGCGGCAAGTGACGTCCTGAGATCACCACCCCCCCCTTTCCCGTGGAAGTTCAGGGCCAAACTCAAAATTTTACCACACCACTCCCCCCTGCCGCCCTTGCATCCGTGCAAGCTGCACCATCAGGCCAAGCTAAACCATTCTCATGACACCGTCTAGAGGAAATATAACTGTTATTTGAAACAAAATGATAAATGATATATCCAGAGCCTATACTACAATAGGGGCGTTACCTGGCATATACCTTTTTGTAATGACCGCTTAAAAGAACGGAACCTATAAGATCGGCACTACAAAGGAGTAGCGCCACCACTAAAGAGCGGTTGTTATCAACTATATTCACATCGGTGAACTCGTGTGCCTGCTGTCTAGCAGGTCTAAGACTAAAGATTCACCACTTAAGGATGCAAACATGATGCCCCATATGGCACTAAGTGACTCGGAAACGCCGGCTCAGTACTCTGAAGCATCTCTCAAACTGTATTAAACAACCCGGTAACTATTGCAATATATGTAAGCTGCTTAAAAAGCGTGAACTATAGGTACTGGTGACACTTTTAAAGGAGAAAGTACACATGGCCCTCCTCTAGGTACAGAGAGAACACCAACTCCTGTCCAATGACCTGCCTGGGGTCCATTGTATGGGCTAAATGTATAAGATCTGTTTCCACCCAAGCAGGTCTCGGACGGTGGCAGGCATTGTAGGATCCCGTGGCACGTTCAGGTCTCCTGGCAAAAACTCTTGGTCAGGATACCGAGGGAAGTCCTCGCCCTCGAAATATGACCCTGTCAATGTCCACCCCCTCTCATAAATCTCTTGCGGCAAGGCTGACAGGCTGACCCCAAGGTGGCTGGCAATGTTGTCAAGAAAGGCCATCATCAGTTCCCGCCAGTCATCGGGGCTGATCTGAGTGTCACAGAGGTGTTTCTTCCCAATATGGGCTTGCAAATGGAATGGTGTGTTGGCACTAACTTCACATGGCAGACATGCAGCCTGTGGGGTAACAAACCATGGTAAGTGACGTGCCTGTGCATGCCAACGTAACATTGGCACGAAATCTTCACATACTGGGCACCAGGCATAAGACCTTGGGGGGGGGGGGTCACCGATGTTCCCATGTGTTGCGGCACATCCCTCCTTCCTCATGGGCGCATCCAGGCCGGGGCCGCACTCCTTCTTGCCGGATGAAAGGTCCGTTTCCTTCACCTTTCCCTACGCCTTATATGACTCAGGGACAACCCCGTCCCTTACTCTTGCCCAACTGTGGGCACATCTCCGGGGTATGCACCTGGCGGTCGTTCCTGTCTAGGGCAACCCTCCGGCCTCTGCTCACCCTTAGGTGACACCACGCCATGAGAATAATCAAACACCACTGGTGCAGTAGGTCCAGATGATGGAGGGGCCCGAGTCTCAGCTGCTCTTGAAAAATCCCCAGCCCCGCAGTCCAACCATCCAACGGGGCCAGCCGGCGGCAGAGGTACCTCCGCCTTGCTATCCTCCCACCCAAGGGGGACAGCTGGTGGCAGCGACACTTCCTCTTCAACAGGCGTCTCCACCTGCAATACGGTTCGGACGATGGCAACAGGCGGCGGAGCCTCGTCACGCAAAGCATGTCCACAAGACGCCCTGCCTCCTGCAGACCGTCAGCAATACCCAGCCTCATCACTTTACACATCTCCAACCACGCTGGCGACGAAGATGCCCCCCATTGACCATCGGAATCCGTTTGGATGCCAACGTCCACACAATTTAGGGGTACAGTCCCCCACCCACTCTCACGAGTGGCAGCATTTACATAAAGGGGATAAAATCCCGACCCAGGGCGACATAATTGCTCTATCGTAATGGCATCAAAAAATGCTTGGCACCCCGACAGCCCATGAAAATCATTATCTATTCTCACAGTAAAATTTTGCCCTCCTCCCGCTACTTCACCAAACCTGGGGGTGATCTCTCTGAGCGTAGGTAATAACCTGGGTATCATGATGTATCAGCAAACAAAGAAACACCTGCATATACAAAAGGAATTGGCCACTTAAACAGCGGTAGCTAGTTACCCACACATTCATTGTCTATCTTCCCCAAAGTATATTTACTTGGAGGAACCCAAAAAGAAGAATTGTCACTGTTATTTAACAAAACGGCACCAGCAAAACAACCGGTCTACCCCGCTGGGTAGTACGCGGTGGTGGAGCAGTAGGCGGAGGGAGTTCTCCCACATGGGCCACAGTCTTGTCATCACGCGGACTGTGGCCTTGTCCTCGTGTTTTAGGACAGATTCTAACATCGCCCTCCTCGGAGGTCAGTAACTCTGGTCCCCTTGGCTCCGGCACCTGGATATCTCCACCTGCAGATTTCGGCTCCAGTACCTCTTCCGGCCTTGGGGTAGCATCCTCATCTGGCTCCTCAGCAGTTGGCGCAGTCAGAATCCTCTGGCGAGCCCTCCTCAGCCAAGCCGGAATGTCTTCCCCTTGGTATTTCTTCAGCCTATCATAGTGATACACCCTGGCACTCTGCTTAGATCGCACCACGTACAAAGCCGGACCCCATTGCTTTTCCACTACATATGGTCCCTGCCACATTGGCTGCAACTTAGGGCTCTTTCCGGGAACTCTACGGGTGTCCCTAATGAGTACCAAGTCTCCAGCTTCAAATGTGAGCTCCAAAATCTTTGTGTCATAGACCGTCTTTTGATGTTCCTGACGGACTCCAAAGGTCTCCCTTGCTATATCTTGTGCATCCTCCAGGGCATTGGCAAGATCTTGCATATAGTCCAAGTAGGTTTCATGTTCACCTGGGGTGGCCGCCTGGCCTAATTCTAAATCTGGCGGCCATCTGGTTTCGCGACCCAGCATTAGCCGGTTCGGACTCATGCCCGTACTGGGATGTGGTGTGCTCCTGTAAGCAGCACAGAGTAGTGCCACATGTTTATCCCAGTCATGCTGATTCCAACTAACGTAGCACCTGATCATCTGTAACACAGTCCTATTAAAGTGCCCAGCCAAGCCATTACAACTTGGCCAGTATGGTGTTGTTCGCGTTTTACGGACTTCGAGCAAGCGGCACACTTCGCAAATCAGCTCTCCGTCCACGTTTCTCCCCTGATCAGTATGGATCTCTAACGGAGTTCCCAGATGGGCAACAAATTCATTGACAAGCTTCTGGGTGATGACCCTTGCAGTCTGGTCCTCCAAAGGGTACACTTCCACCCACTTAGTGAACTGATCCACTATCACCAAGATGTATTTGTGTCCGGAGTCGCTCATAGGCAGGGGTGCAAGGATGTCTAGTTGCACCCTATCCATAGGAGCCCCTGCTTGGTATATCTCATAGGGTGCCCTGCCATGACGGTTTGGTCTCTTGCACATATCACAGGTGGCACAAGTGCGTACCACATCAGCCACATCGGCACTCATTCTGGCCAAAAGTAAAAGAGTCTCAATCGGGCTAATGTCTTTGCAATGCCTTGATGTCCAGCTGTGGGTGGCTCGTGATGTGATTTGATAAGGTCCCTTCGTAAACCACGAGGGACCACCAATAATCTGCTAGTTCTAGCCACAGCAGCGTTTACCCAATCATAGTAGAGAACTCCACTCACGGCCGATAGTTGCGACCACAGCAGCCAGTACTTTCTCCGCATAGGAGACGCGCCAGTCATCTCCTGCTGCGGCGGCCGTCCCTCCCATACCCACGGAAGACCTTAGCTAAATCCGGGTCCTCCATCTGCAGGTCAGCCAATTGGATGGCTCCTCCTGGTCAGTCTCTATGGTCACTTCAGCTTCATCAATGCTTCTCACGGCCAGCGGAACCACGTCGTCAACATCGTCCACAAATCTGGACCACACTTCATGAGCACGACAACAATGGTCACAGCCCTTGCAAGGCAAACCCTCAACATCTTTTCCTATGTCGTAGCAGTCACAGACATCAGTGTCCATCCCCAGCCTCGAAAGACCATCAGCATTAGCATGCCGCACGCCTGGCCTACGTTGTATAGTAAAGTCAAATTGGCTCATGGACTCTAGCCATCTGGCTAACTGTCCATCTGGGGTCTTAAATGTGAACAGCCATGTTAAACTACTGTGGTCGGTGCATAGAATAAACTTCTTGCCAAGCAAAAAATGTCTGAACTGCCTGGTGAATTTAACCGCTGCCAGTAGTTCGCGGCGGGCCATACAATAGTTTCGCTGGGACCTGTTGAGTCGCAGGCTGGCGTAGGCTATTGGTCTCTCAAGCCGTCCTGCACCTGTGACAAGATGGCCCCCAGACTCACAGAGCTTGCATCCGTGTCCAGTATGAAAGTCTCGTCCGGTTTTGGGAATGCCAGGATGGGGGGACAGATTAGCTTCTCCTTCAACATGTGAAAGGCCTGGTCCTGCTCCATACCCCACTCAAACGGCACACCCTTGGCCAACAAATCTGTCAGTGGCGCGGCAATTGCAGCATAGTCTTGCACAAACCTTCTGTAGTAGTTGGTCAGGCCCAGGAAGGACTGTAGTTCTCGAACAGTGGCTGGGGGTGGCCATTTTGCCACACTTTCCGTTAACACAGGGTTCGTTTGTATCCCCTCCTGACTCACCAGGTGCCCAAAAAACACAACCGAATCACGAAAAAGCTGACATTTCTTGGCTTTAAGTTTCAACTTGTTGGTCCGGAAGCGCTCAAAAACTTCGCGTAAGCGGGTCAGGTGCTCCAAAAAAGACATACCGGTCACGATTACATCATTAAATATACACGAGCAGTGTCTTCCACTGTAGCCCCCAAAACACGAGATCCATCCCTCGCTGAAAAGTTGACGGCGTATAACAGAGCCCAAAAGGTTATAATGGAACAAACTGTGTCGCGCTGTAAACGCGGTCTTTTCCTTATTGCGCTCATTGACCTCGCTTTGATAGTAGCCGCTTTTCATGTCGAGGGCCGAAAACAAGCGGAACCGCTTAAAGTGTCGAGGCATTCGTCTATTTTTGGCAGCGGGTAACTGTCTTTAATGGTAAGGTCATTTAGCTTCCGGTGATCAACGCACCACCGGACTCCTCTGTCGCGTTTCCTCACCAGAACAACAGGTGAAGCCCACTCTCCGCTGGATGGGGAAACAACCCCTGATTCTAACATTTTATTCAAATGGGCTTCCTCTTCGGACTGAAAACCAAGAGGCGTCCCCCTTGGCGAGTCCCTCACGGGGCGCGCCGATCCCGTCTCCACCCGGTGTTTGACCCCTCCAAAACAGCCTAAGTCTGAGTCATTGGTAGCAAAAATGTCTTGAAACTCCCACAGCAAGTCTCTTAGTTCTCCGGCTTCTGTTGCAGAAAGTCCTTCACTACTTCCCTTATACAGTTCCTCAAGATGGGCCGGAACTATGCAACTTGTGTCTCCAGGCTCCTCAGGCTCACCATCGGCATTATTTGCAGTACATTGTGTGTCCTGTTCTTCAATTGCTGTGTCTGGGACCATAACTTCACAACACAACACCTGAGGTGGGGCGCAACTAACTCCCCCCGAGACTCCATCTCGTGTGTCTCCTGGACACACGAACTTTCCTGGATTGGGGTGCAGCCAACTCCCCCCTGAGACTCTGTCTCATGTGGCTCTTGGACACACGAACCTTGCTGTGGTGGGGTGCAGTCAACTCCCCCTTGAGACTCTGTCTCATGTTGGGCATGCCAATCCTCCTAGACCTCAGCCTTGGCCAGCCACCCTACACAAACACCCGAAGACAGCGACACCTCATAACAAGACATGTTCATAAGTGTCAATGGAATCCTTTTCCCTTTACACACTAAGACACTGCCGACTAAAACATCTTCCTGTATGCTGACTGACTCTAAGATAGCGTAGGAATTAGGATCTGGGACTTCTACCTTACCCCATACCAATCTCTTGGTCTCCGGTTTGAGATTAACTGCCTCCTCCAAAAAGACTCTGGTTTGAGCCCCCTGGCGAGTGCTAAGCCTAAACTGAGTGGGTATAAGATCACCATCCACCCATAATCTGCCTCTAGCCTTGACGGTGGCGTCGATAGCCATGAGAAAATCGAGCCTGATAGTACGTCATCCCCGGCGGGTGCAATAAACACTGGCCACCTCATCTCTCGACTTCCCACTCGAAACCTCACCCAGATTCCTCTCTTCCCTTCAACATAGCCATCTTTGCCGATACCTCGAAGTTTAGCCTTTGGTAGATCCGCCAGGATTGCAGCGGGAATTCCCACCCGCCCTGCCATTGCCTCAGACAATACAGTAACCTGTGCACCAGTGTCAACCACTGCCAGCTGTGAGCAACCCCCTACTTCAATGTTAACCATAAGGGTGACTCCTATTCCTCTAACTTCCCAAACGCAAACCTCGGTTTCATGCGACCCTTTTCCCCCTGGATCCCATTCTTCCAGCCCATAGGTTGCTCGACCCACCTTAAAACCTTCATGGCTGGCTGGTGTGTTCTCAGCGACCGGGGAATTCCCCATTGTAACATTTGGATTTTTCTCTTCATCTGGAGGCCTATTTACATGAGGTGATATCCACCTTTCACGGGCTGAGCCTTGGCCTGCTGACTCAGCCCCTACTAGTTTCCCGACATGGAAACAGGGCTAGGACTGCGGGAACGCATCTGTGGGCACTCATTTTTGTGGTGTCCAAGTTTTTTACACTTAAAACACCGTTCACCATTCCTCGATGGAATCCCTGTCCTCATGGGGGGTGGCCACCTAGCGCCACTTGTCATACCTCTGTATGGACTTCCTGGTCTAAACGGACGACCCCTGACTGGGCTCTCTACCACGGGGGAACTCTGTCCTCTATTGTCTCTTTCGGGAATGTTACTTACGTCCTTAGGTGTCTCTGCATGGGAGGGCTTTAGTTCGAATGCCTGGTTGAATCTGTGAGTTAAAGAACTAAACTCCTTGGACATCCGAGCTCCCAGCCCTGTCACTTCTCTAGACATGCCATCCATACCTTTAGTCATGCCATCCATACATTTCGTCATGCCATCCATACTTTTCGTCATGCCATCCATACTTTTCGTCATGCCATCCATACCCTTAGTCATCTCTCTCGACATGCTTTCCAGGCCCTTGGTCATTTCTTTCACTGCAGCAACCAGCTGGCCGTCCTTGGTGACCACACACTGCTTGTTGAGAGGGCCGTTCCAACTAATCCGCTGGCAGTCATACTCTCCAATCTCATCTGTTGCGGGCGCATAGTCACCTGCCCATGCCACCCTTCTGACAAGTGGCCTCACAAGGGAAGACTCGCAGCTTGTCCCATGGATGTAGACATATTCACATTCTCTAGCCCTAACCAGATCCTCAGCTTCCACTAGAGTGCTAGGATTCTGGGCCATGACTAAACATGCGACCTCCTTGTCTCCTTGTACGCCAGGGGCACCAACCGTCGAATCTCTTCCGCAAATTCCTCGAGCGCCTGCTTCCCCTGCTTTAGGTCATGCAGCTTTTTCCTTAAAACACTCGGGGGGTCCCTCACGCCAAATCGGTCCGCTGGCATTCGTCGAACATCGGCATAGTTAGTTGTCGCGGTTGCCGGTAAAGAGCACAGATACCACATTGCTACTCCTTTGAGGCATTCATACAGTCTATCTAGCTTCTCAGCATCAGTCCACCCATACCGTCGAGCATATCGTTCGAAAGGAACCTCAAAAGACGTCCAATCCCCAACACCGCCGAACCTTGGTGGCTTAGAAGCCGGTGCGCGCGGGTTGTCCACCCTTGGTCCTTCCACTCTGTGCATAGGTTCACGTGCAGCCCCAGGCCCATCTCGAGCACGTCTCTGGTGATCACCTCCACCTCTGAGGGGCTCAACGGCTTCCCAGTTGACTGGGGGCAGCCCTTCCTGATCGTCCGTATCTCGATTTGGCTCATCCCTATCACGATCGGCAAACATGCGCCTTTCACAACCATTCCTGCGTCTAGGCGGCTCGCGTCCACCCACACCCAGCAGGGGTGGCCTGCGGTGGCCATTGTCATCCTTTGGGGGCTCGCCCTCACCCTGATAGGCCGGCACCTCCTCCCCATAGCCATTTCTGCCCCTAGGGGGCCTGTGTCTACCCACATCGAGTGGGGGTGGTCCTTGGTGTTCAATGTAATCCCTGGGAGGCCCATCCTCACCATGATTGGCTGGCACCCACTCCCCATGGCCATCTCTGACTCTAGGGGGCCTGCGTCTACCTACATCGAGTGGGGGTGGCCCTTGGTGGCCACTGTAATCCCTGGGGGGCCCATCCGCACCACTGCCAACATCCTGTAAGTCACCTTCCTTTCGGTCACCACCGATCGATCTTCCCGGCCATGGAGACTCGTCCATGAATATTAATTGAACCCGGGGACCCCCAGTAGGGGGCAGACCCTGAGGTGCGTCTACAGCATCTCTAATCTCTGACACCCCGCTCTCTCCAGGGATCATATTCACGAGTCCTGGCCCTGCTGAAGACTCATACCAAAATGGTGGGGGGACATCCACCATTGGGCCTGCCGGGGGGGTCTTCTCACTTCAGGAGGGGCGCATACTACTTGATGACCATTGCCCCCAAAGGCAACCCCATCATACCCACCTGGTACCTGGGTCGTACCTGTATGCATTGTTGCAAGGCTCGTCCCCCCCTAAGAAATAGGCCGGTGCATCCCTATCTGCAGACAACAATTGCCCCATACCCATACCGAGGGTCCCGGGGGCAACCTGACCTACACCCATACTGGTGGACAATGGTTGTCCCACACCCATACCAAAAATCCTGGGGGCGGCCTGACCTATAACCATGCTGGTGGGCAATGACTGTCCTATGCTGACTGGCACTTGATGTAACACGCCATTCTCCTGTATGTTGGGTCCTACATTTATCCTAACCTGAGCCCTATCAGTCTGAACCTCAGGTGCATTGACTTCCGTTAAATTACCCTGCAGGGGGGCTACTTTCCTACCAGCAGGCCCACCCAATAGTCCCTCCATGCTGCCATCAGCCCTACTCTTTTTTTCTTTGAGAACCACACTCATCTCGGGGGGCTCTGTTACTGTTCCCTTCCCTTCGGGGTCCTGGCCGTCCCGAGCAACCAAAACCCTTGGCTGGAGTCTGAGATGATTTTACAACAGTGTCGGACTGTCCCACAGGACCCAAACCTGGCCCTTGATTCTGTTTTGAGATTCCCGCCACCTCATCAGACTGACCTCTCCAGCCAATCTGCCCTAAGTCTCATTTATGCCTCTGGGATTGATTTCCCCGAAATGTGGCAGGGCTGTCTCTGGGGACCCTACATGTTCAGCGGGTGAAGGTAAAACAAATTCCTCAAGACTCCCCATCCGGGGGCCGTACTCAGTATTAGGCAGAACCCCATACCTATGAGCTGTGAGGGAGGATGCACCTGGGTCCTCTTTTTCTACATTGGCCCCTGAAGTCATGGTTAAGCACAGCACGGTCCTGTTCCCTGCCAAATACGCGGTGGGAACTGGTAGCTGGGGCCTGCCCCTGGTCCTGCATAACTTCATCAGGGTCAAATACCCGGTCCCGTACCTCTCGCAAATGAGCTTGCAGGGTTTTGTCGCAGTTCGACAGCTGGCCCTTAGTAAAACCATGCATCTCTTGTCTAAATTTGTCACGCGCTCTCTTAGAATCACGCTTCTCTTGTCTAAATTCGTCACGTGCGCTCCTAGAATCATGCATCTCTTGTCTAAATTCGTCACATGCGCTCTTAGAATCACGCATCTCTTGTCTTAATTCGTCGCGCGTATTCTTAGAAAAATATCACGTATCTCTTGTCTAAGTTCATTGAGCAATCTACTGATGGAAGTACCCTGGGCCCACCCATCTGGTCCCTCATCCCCAGCAGGCTGTTCGCCCCCGCCAGGTCCTGCCACCTCATTGTCCCTGCTTTCATCTTGGGTAAACTCTGGCTCCCTCCAATCTTCCTCGTTGGGTTCATAAATGGTCCCATTTCGCGTAGCAATCTTTTTGGCAGCCATTTTGTTTCAGGCTATATGAAAAAACGCACGTTTACAAAATATTTGTAGATTATATCACAGTCGCACGACACCAATAACGCAACTAATTATAATACCGAGCAATCTAATTAATTTGTTAACTCCGAAGTGACAGTCTTCTCGATGAATCACACCTTAGAGTTGAGTGGGGAGTACTGGTTGAAACATAAGTCACCGCCAAATCCGATTATGCGAAAGATGGCGGAAATTGCACTTATAGAATTATTTAACACTTTACACGTTAAACAGAACTCAAATAGGACAGAGTTTAAATCAAATATGGACACAAAACATACTACTTGTTAAGCAAGTTTACTTAATATCACTGGCAAGAGATATTACTTCTCACCAACACAGGTACGCAAAATATATTTGCAAAACAAATTTAAGTTCAGATATTGCAGTTCTTGCTTACAGATTTAAATCACAGGCCTGTTTAGATGGTACTCTTTAATTGTGATTGCCTGTACCTTTTGCTGCACGGATCTTATTCAAATGCGGGTTATAAATAACAACAGTTGCACACACACACACACACTGATTTCATCAGATTTTAATTGCCAACCAATATGTATGCAGATGTCAATATGTACGTCTGTTTCGTCTGTGCATTTAATCCTGGATCGCCAACACACCTCGATGTTTCTTTCTACTGCACAGATTGATTACTTACGTGATCCCAACAACAACACTCTTTACTAAACACACGCATGCCCAGCACACGTGCATTCGCCACTACAAGTTCTTATTTTCTCCGCCAGATGTCTCCACGTGACGGGCGCTGTTTTTTCACAGATGGCGGGTAAAGATTCTACTTCAGAAGTTTCAAATGCGATGCTACAGCACTCGATCCTCCACACAACACAAGCACACAATGATTCCATGAGAATAACTAACAGAAACCCTCGGAAAACATTCTTATTTCAAGCGCGACTAACAGAAGCCCTGAAACGTTAACACACTCACAGTCACACATACATAGAATGCAATACGGCAAGAATGGAAATTTCCACATGTACGAGTCCACGATACACGTGTTTCCCAAGTTCAAGCCGGTAAACGTTCAATCAATTTAATGGCCGTGAAACTGCTCACGGGTAAAACTACAATACATGTGGTTCCCTCAGGAGACCCAATATTCAATGATTACAATAATTATGTACAATAGGTGGTCGCGCCACACATCAACCGGTACTCCTTCCAGTGCACGATGAACGATGACTAGGTCCTGGGTCCCGATGCCAACTTCATCTCTTGTTCCCCGTGTCTGGGAACCAATTGAAGTAATTTTGCTCTCACCTTAATCCTGATTATATCATGCGACAAATTCCAGCTTTGGGCGTCAGAAACAACGGATAAATGTTGAATAAACAAGCGATGTACCTCACTTCCAAGTGTCTGAAAATCTGGTTCTCTCTGCAACTGTCCAGTGCTGTCTTCTGATTGGTCAACAGTTGGTGCGAGGCGGCAAGTGACGTCATGAGATCCCCCCCCCTCCCGTGGAAGTTCAGGGCCAAACTCAAAATTTTACCACAATATCAGTGACCTTGATGTATTTTTGTTTTGATTTTCTGTCCCACGGTCACTGAGGACAAAGTTAAGGACTCGCTCATTGTTGTCTTGGCACATGCAACAATATCCATAGCCGCAGATATGTGGCCTTCGAGGAGGCAGCAGGGTATAGGCGCAGTGAATTGGAGGGCTAAGCGACTGGAGGGCCCCGGACTGTTGGCCCCCTCTGCAGCTACAATAGCCATCACAGGAATGGCACAAATAAGCTATGATTACATGTGGAGTGAAGTGCCATCTGATGGATGTTTTATACACTAAATATACATAAGCTTTATATGTTCAGAATCCACTTGCGGATTCATAACTTTGAAATTAACAGGTGCAATATAGCCAGAGTGCCAGCAGAGCATTAGAACCATGGGCCTCTTGTTTTTTAACCAAAATGGCCAATAAAGTACATGTATATAACATGATCATGTGAATCACAACTTGACATACCAGTCAAGCTTAGCTGTGAGATAAACATGTACACACTTGTCCTTTAACAGAGGAACAACAATAATAAATACTAGAGAATCCTATTGCAGTTCATAATTGATCACAAAGTACTGACGGCATGATTCAATATAAAAACAAAATGTGCAAGGCCCTCAGTACCCACCAGGGTAACATGGTTTATTATGTTCAGTGACCTAAGTTTGACCTTTGAAGGGCACTCCAGGATAAATTGAAGAACACCAAAAGAAAGCACATAGTTACTTTGGTATTCATGTTCAAAAGTAACCAGTGGCCTAAGATGAACCATACCCAACCTAAACAAGGAAAATAAGATTTGCTGAGTCAAAAGAAGGTCAAAAAATAGGTCAAGGTCATCCATATTCAACTAGAGAATACTATTCAAGTGTAACCATTCATCACAAAGTATAGAGAGCATAGTTACTTTGGTATTCATGTTCAATAGTAACCAGAGGCCTAGGATCAACCATACCCATCCTAAACAAGGAAAATAAGATTTGCTCAGTCAAAAGAAGGTTAAAAAATAGGTCAAGGTCAGCCATTTTTAAACAGATAATCCTATTAGAGTACAACTATTCGTCACAAAGTACAGAGGGCATGATTACATATAAAAAGATGTCAAGCAAAACACCCTCCATGGCCTACATGGTTTTGTGTGTTCAGTGACCTAAGTTTCATCATCCACTTTCAACTGAGTTCTGCAATTTTGTAAGATTCATAACTGGTATATGTTTGGTGAATATAGTTTGAATCTTGGCCATGAACATCATTTTACAGTAGAGTATGCAATGTATATGACCTTCAACATAGGTAAAAAATAAGTCAAGGTTATCAACTTTCAATAGGCTTCTGAAGCCTTCCAAGAAACACAGCTGCTATAAATTTGAACTTGGTTTCAATCTGTCAAAAGTTAGAGTAGTAACTCTACATTTCGCACTTCTGAAAGTTCACCCATCAACCCTTTCCCCCTTAAACTGGACAAAACCGGCTGGTGGTTAAATGTTGTCTGCTTCATCGTTTTCAACTGATTTCAACAGCAATAAACAACAATTTGACTGAAAACATGACCCAGGTCAACAGCTTTCCTCAGCATGGGTTGGGCACTTACCCATGTTGAGGAAAGCTGTTGACTCAGTCTTAATTCAAGGGGAAAGGGTTAAAGTAGGTCAAGAGACACATCAAGGTCATCCACTTTTAGTAAGCTTCTGAAGCCTCTTAAGTTGCATATCTGGTATAAATTTGGGAAAGGACTTCAATCAGACTGGTAACCAAATTAAGATGAACTGATGGAAAGAAGGATAGATGGCGAAGGTAACAGCAATACCTGTTCAGCCATAGGACTGAAGGGTACAAACCAAAATATTTTAAAACTGCAGCTGCGCCATAAATAGAGATATATGAGGGAGACTAGGCATAATGGCCATGATACTTATATGTTCAGAGGTCCAGCTATATTTGAATGTGGGGCCTGTTTTTCCCAGGACAGGAACCATGGACATTTAGAAATCACATATAAATGACAAAGATGTGCATTGTTACAATTCCTACAATATGAGCCTAACATGATTAAAATCAGATTAAAATTGTCAAAATTCTGACTAGATAAACATTTCAATTGGCCAGGTGACCTTGAACTGAACCTTTGACCTTGAACCTTCAAAGATCATGTGTAATTTACAAAAATTACCACAGGTCTCCAGCGATAATTGCTGTGAGCCAGATTACCAAAATCAGATTCCTACTCCGTCCATTTTAAGAGAAATGAAGTGATTTTGCTCTCACCTTAATCCTGATTATATCATGAAACAAATCCCAGCTTTGGGCGTCAAAAATATCAAAAATACAATGAATAAATGTCGAAGAAACCAGCGATGTACCTCTCTTCAAAGTATCTGTAAAATGGTTCTCTCTGCAACTGTCTGGTGCTGTCTTCTGATTGGTCAACAGTCGACGCAAGGCGGCAAGTGACGTCATGAGATCACCCCCCCCTTCCCGTGGAAGTTCAGGGCCAAACTCAAAATTTTACCACAGAAAATGTCACTGCAAAGGTTTGTTTGTTTGTTTGTTTTTTTTTCCAAATGCCCATTCAAGCATAGCATGATCAATATAATTTAGAAAAAAACAATGAAGAGCGATAGTGACGGCATTATTATTTCCAGTCATGATCACTATAAATCATCCACTCAAGTATCAAAGCGCCACTATTCTAGTGAGTGAAATAATGCCACTCCAAAGATTTAGTTGACGGATAGATGGACAAGAAAGTGAGTGCTTAGTCTTGCCAACAGCTAACACCGGCAAGACAAAAATTGGCAGTTGTCAGGACCACCAGCGGCTGGGACAGTGCATGTGCCCTGTTGAATAAGAGTCCTTCTCAAGTGATACTTTGGGTGGAGTTGTGCAGGAAGCTCCGTACATTTTTTGTTTCAATGCTTTTTCTACTAACTATCATCCATTCTAAGTGTTGACAATCTCTGTAGAAGTAGACAACACTTGTATTTCTTTGTAAACATAGCATCTGTTGTTGCAAATCATAAACAAGGGAAGGCCTAATTTCCTCACAGGCAATAGCAGACTTGCAGGTCTGTTGAAGTTGCACCCTGGAACGCAGCTTACCTTCACAGTTGGGACAACGGCAAAAGCTGGACCCCTTCATCCACTACATGGTTGCCTAGAACAACCATGAGTACAGCTGTGGCTATCATTTAGAGCATGTGAGTGATTCAGCCACAACTCTTGCACCCATTGTGCTAGATGGGGCCTGGACAAGTGGCTGCTTTGTGAGCAAGCCATGGAAAGACATGACGGGGTTAATCTTTCGTGAGCTGCCAGGTGCAAAGGACATGACAGGGTTAAGTTTTAGTGAGCTGCCAGGTGCAAAAGACATGACAGGGTTAAGCTTTAGTGAGCTGCCAGGTGCAAAAGACATGACAGGGTTAAGTTTTAGTGAGCTGCCAGGTGCAAAAGACATGACAGGGTTAAGCTTTAGTGAGCTGCCAGGTGCAAAGCCCTTGCATCTGCTCATTTTGTGGATTTAGTCCAATAGTCCCATTTGCCTTCCATGCCCATGAAGAACACATGTCCCTGCAAGGCACACCCAGTCTCAGCAGCTGACTCCATGCTCTCTTCAACTATGGTCAAGGGGAGCAGGAAGCAACATAACGAGTCTGACTGCTAACAGCCCTCCCTTGAGATTCCTGAATGTCCAGCACAGGCACTGACTGTGACCATGGACTGAAAGTTCACCTTTGAGGGCAAGGTTTTTCAGTTCAGGGCTCTTCCATTTAGAATTACCACAGCACTCCTGGTCTTCACCCAACTCACGCAAGCAGAAGCAACATGATGCCACAGGAAGGCCATCTGCAATTATGTGTATCTAGATAATTGGGGAATCCAGGTGCTTCAGTGCCTTGTCCTACTGCATCACACACTTCAGTCTGTCTTTCATTTCTTTCGCCACCAAGGCTTACTTGTGGACCTCCACAAGGCAAGCCTTTTATTGCAACAAACCTTCATCTTTGTGTGGATTTAATTTCGCCTTCATATGTCTCCGCTCAGAGCACAGATGGGAAAAGACTTTAACCGATTATTTCTACAATGACTGACCAGTTGCAGTCATCCATGCAGTGGCAGGCCCTGATAGGCCATCTGACCTTGATGGAGTTCCAGGTCCCTCTGGAAAGGCTGTGCAGGTGAAGCCTGCAGTTTGCTTTGAAGGACCATAGCGTTCAGGTCTGACTCACTGTGCTTCCCAAAGACTGGGAACACCTCATGCAAATGACATACATGTACATGAAAAGCATTTCCCTATAATACAAAAAATGCTCACTGACCAGGTCTTGTGTCATTTCTATGGTGCTATGCAAATGACATACATGTACATGAAAAGCATTTCCCTAGAATACAAAAAATGCTCACTGACCAGGTCTTGTGAAAAGGTCAGCCAGATACCCAGGCACTAGTGGTGGATGCTGTGGCCATGGACTGGAGCAACCTCTGGGCTTACATCTTTCCTCCTCTGCAGATTTTCATGAGAGTCTTGTGGAAGATCAGGTCTTAGATACAATTGCAACCTCATTATGGTCACCCCCTGCTGACCTGAAAGGAAGTGGTCCTCAGACTTGTTGGAACTAAGTGTTGAACTTTTGCAGAAATTACCAACATGACTAAACCTACTAGTGCAGCCATAGACAAGCAGGTTCCACAGGGACCCTAAGGTGCTGAACCTTCACTCTCGGAAGTTCAGCAGAAATCTTTGTAGTAGACATGCTCATGTCTACAACAAAGATTTCTACAGTAACCAGAGGATCTGCATAAAATGGACCAACAGCTGTGTACATGGAAGACTTATATCGTTTCTGGGGTTAGGAAAAGTCAGTTGTTGCTCAGCAAGTCTGCTACAAAAAATTATAGGATAACCAGAATATCTGCATAAAGTGGACCTAAAGCTGTGTACATAGAAGACTTATTTCCTGTTAACACTTGCTTCTGGGGCTAGGAGAAGTCAGATCAACATGCTTGCATATGACTGAATCTAATGGTTCTTTGACCACTCCCAGGTGACCTCATTTGCACTTCACAGCAAAGAACTAAGTGGCTTGAGATATTTCTATGGTCTTTTGTGCATTTACATTATGGATAAGCCTCTTTTCAAAACCTACCAACACCCCCACCCCAAAAACAGCCATGTTCAGCGAAGGCCCTTCCTTGGTACCTTTCTTGCAAGGGACAGCTCTAGGGGTCAGAGGTCTCCCTTCTTCCCTCCCTTGGAAAAAGTCAGCAGGAACACAATTTCTTCATGGATCAAGCAGACTATTCTACAAGACTGTGCTGGACAGTCCTACTGTTTTCAAACAGATCTTGGGTAGAGCACACAAGGTTAGAGGCTTCAGTGCTTTTTGGCAAATTCTTTACAATGTGGCAGTAGTCAACATTCTGCTGCCTTGCCATTGGCATTCCTTCATGACCTTTGCAAGACATAACTTTTGCAACATGATTGTACTGGAGGACAGCATTTGCATCTTTGCCAGCATCTCATCATGTGAGCTATTTGCTTAGGTTAGAGCTCCTCTTCCCTTGCAATTTCCCTCATGCTGCCTGGGAAACCTTGGTTTTAGTTACATGTACCACCTACATGGTGTGTGGATGTAGTCTGTTGAGACCATCTGGCCACAAAGCAGGTGGCTCCAACTCAGGCTGAGAAACTAGCTTCATGGAAAGTTACAACCATTCCCTCGTGTGTCCTGCCATGCTGCCCATGAACCACCTTGTCTGGCTGATTTCCCAGAATAAGAGGAGTGGAAATTGAAGCAGCTGTTTCTTTAGGAGCTAGCTTTAAAGTTGGTGTACCATCAGGGGACCTTCAGGTCCTATAGTCAGATTGTGAGGAGAGGATCATGGCCCTTTATGGGCGAGATCCTGTTGCCAGCAGGCTCAAGTCTCTGTATATCTGAGTCTGCTCTAGCAGACATCATCTCCTCACCTGGTTTGATGTTTTAACACAGACCATCCACTGGGGACGGCATATGTGCATTTTACTGACCCTCCTACGATACTGCTGGTAAATCAGCATTCAATGTTTGAGAGGTAACGCTGTTATTCACACATGTGCATAAAATTTGCAAAATTTGCAGTGATTTCAGTATTAATGGATATACTCGCCTCTCTTTTGCCATAGAAGTCCAACCCACCTGTCCTTTCAGTTCACTCCAAGCTCCCGATGTCCACTGATCACCCTTGAGAAGAAAGGATATACAGTGGGATGCATGCACTATTCTGGCTCCTAGTAGTTCCAAAAACTGTCAAAATGCAGCTCTGCTGTTGGACCAGTGGTCTTTGTTTGTTTAGGTATACATGTGGTGCCTACTCCCATGGTGTGCTATTTTATAGCACCATCGGGATCATCATTTTGGTGATTGTGAGGTAAGTATGCCTTAATTACTAAAAATTTAATGTACTCACACCATGTGGCTTCCAGAGTTATAATATGCCCCAATGCTTCATTCAATTATTCTAATAGACAAACAGATGCACACAGAATGTATAACAGTTTTACTTTTTATTCACTTGTGGCAGTACATGTATTCCAATACACCCACTTATTCGCATTTGTAAAAAGTAGGGAATTTTCACACTCTTATCTTGTCATTTTCAATATAACAATTTTTTATCAACAAATTTGTACAACCCCAAATTTATCCTCAACCACTATAATGTTATCCTTCATATTTATGTCAGTACTTTTTTGACCAACAATCTAGACAAGCACCAACCTTGAACACAAAGTGCTGACTGAAGGGTGCGCCATGTAATTAGGCTGCCATTTGCTCAAATTAGGTCATGGTGACACCAAAATCTAATCAATTTATCTTGCCAGGTAACATAATCATACATGGCAGCATTCTGTAGATATCACAGTAATCAGAATGTGCACATCCGGACGATGGATGGACAATACGAAAACATAAATGGTCTCCCCATGGGGCGGACACGTAAATATGGCTTCAACTCAGCCTATGTCCTTAACGTCCCATATATACCAATGAAACAAATCCCAATCAAGTTCCAGTTTGTGTTTCAACTTAGCAAAACCAATATAAAAAATCAGCAAATATTCATAAAATTATGACTTGTAATCTATAGTTTATACCCTACAATTGGCAAGAGCATTTCATCAATATGCAATGTATTATCTGATTTAACCACATAAGTTCAAGGTCTTTCATGTACAAGTCTTACAGTTCATGGGTTGAATATTACAATGGAATGCAAGAAAACAGTGTTGAAGACCATTTCATGATCTTTATCCACTAAAAATTGAATGATCTCCAGCAGATGCACTTCAATTATGAGATTTTCTCTTCCCTATTAAAGGTGTGCTTCATGTACATATGTACTGACAAAATTCTTTCTATATTGAAATAAGTGCCACCATTAAAGCTATTGATTCATGTGTAAAACTGTCATGAACCCAACAATAGGATATATGACAACAATCTCTTGTCAGCCCTTTACCAATCCCACATATGATTTTGCTTCAAACTTTGGTTGAAAAATATGATTTGATCATTAGGCTCATACACTTGGTACACAGAGGCATCTCACGAGTAACATTAAGATTACAACCTGTTCCTGAAAATGGTTTATTGTTGAAACTAGTTCATAGATCCAGTGTTGTAGTATAACACACAAACAACACATGCCAGTAGCTTATTAGCCAATTACTAATACTTCCATAGTCTGCATTGCTGGATCAATTGGCAGTTCAAGGATCAATGCCACATAGCTTTACCACCATATACCCTCAAAAAAGCACCATAATTTTGTAAACACACACTAATGTCTGTCAGAAAATATTGATATGTGTCTACAATGTAAAAACACTTGAAAGCATTTTACCTCTTGTTGAGGTATCATGGACTATTTATCCAGTAAAGCTGGGAATAATCCAGCAAAGCAACTGGACTTTTCCACTAATTTGAATTCACAAAGACAGTGTTTATATATTACCAAATGAAAATGAGACCGACAATCCCAGTTATGATCCAAACATATTGATACAAAATGCACATATTCCTACACAGACACACTCATGTCATTCAGCATTTCACATGGGCGATAAATGTTTTATCTAGACATGATTTTTGTTTGCAATCATAGAAATTGTTCAAAAACTAGTCTTACAATTTGCCATGCTTAAATATATAGGTACATTAGGTAATTACATGTAGATACAGAAATATAAAGCTCAAGATTATTTTTGAGTCATTGAACAATAGATGTACATGGAGTCAAGAATTATCCTCTTCAGGCACGTCTTAGGACAAAATGAACAGCTTTGCACTAATCTCAAGTCTTGACAACTCCACAGGATAGCACCCAGATTTAAATACTGTTTCACTGTTTTGAATAGAAAAATCGCAGTATCTCATACAAAAATACAGTTCATGGAAGCAATTGTGGCAAAATCAACTGATACTACTTCTACAAAAATCCTGTAGAAAATAAAAGTAATTCATGTCAACTCAACCTGCACAAGGATTACAGTCAATTGTTTAAGTGAGAAAACTTATTGTAAACTCTATTTGGTGCATAGCTATGTAATGATCACATATGATAATGTGTACATGTAGCTTGTTTTGATGCATGGAAGATTGGGGATTACCATTACTGTCAACTGCTTAGTGAGAAAACTAACTGTAAACTCTATTTGATGCATAGCTATGTAATGATCACATATGATGATGTATACATGTAGTTTGTTTTGATGCATTGAAAATTGGGGATTACCATTACCATCAGGTGGTGACTGCAGTCAAAATTTTCTCAAATGAACAATGTGAGAGTGAATTACAATAATATTTCTTTCTTGAGAAGGGACATTTCTTTAACCCTTTCCCCCCTTAAACTGGCCAAAACTGGTTAGTGGTAAAATGATGTCTGCTTCAGTGTTTTCAACTAATTTCAACAATAATTAAAAACAATTCTGACTGAGAATTGCAGATGAACCCTACTAAGATCACATGCCCCAGATCAACAACTTTCCTCGGCATGCGTTGGGCACTTACCCAACTCATGCCAAGGAAAGTTGTTGACTCGTGTCAATTTAAGGAGGAAAGGGTTAATTTGCTGCAGGAACTGTGAATGCCTGCATTCACTGTAGCATTATCTTTGCTTGATTTTTGCTATTCTGATGTCATGACCTATCATAGGATACAGTTTTTTATTAACTCCATAAAATTATATTTCACTCATAAAGAAATACAGAAGATAATGACCGATCCTAATATCAAATTTGAAAAATGCTATACAAAGTAACATTGTATTTTATATTCTATTCTGATGCCATGACCTATCACAGGATACATTTTTACTGAGTTCCTTAAAATTATATTTAACTCATAAAGAAATACGCATGATAATGATAGATCATAACATAAAATTGTAAAAATGCTATACGAAGTAACAATGTACTTTATTTTCCTATACATTAACCTTTCTATCAGAATTAGGAGCAATCAACAGTCATGAGTTGTTCACTCTTTGAAAAATTGTTGTTGCTCTGGAGTTGCAAGATCCCTTCACAATTATAACAGCTGTCTATGCTGAAGTGTCAAGCAATTAACTTTTTGAAAAATAATTCAGTGTCTGAGTGTCAGCTCCAATCACTCATTATTGGCTAAAAATTTTCAAGTTGTAAGTACAGTGGAACCTGCCCATGCGACCACCTATACAAAGGAACTTCCTGACTAATGCAACAACCTCTGGTCCCGCCAGCCAATTTCTTTTGTTTTTTTACCCATATGATTTGCGACAAACTGTCTAAACACGACCAGCGACTGTCATTTTATGTCCAAAACACCTGTTAATGCATGCGACCATTTTGTTGACGCGCACATTATTTTTGAAATTTGTACAGTACACAGTCCAAACATGGCAATGAAGAGGAAGGACCTCGTGCTGGACCACTAAGTAAAAGCACTAAAACAATGTGAAAATGGCAAAAGCTGCCTATCTATATCAAAGATTGTTCGGATGTGAAAAGACACAAACACAAAATTTGGTAGAAAGGAAAGCTGAAGTCTTGGAAGTGTATGAGAATAAAGGCTCCGGTGAGCTACAGCTGGATACGTCAATGAACTGACATGTAAATTTGTTCAGAGCTGCAGAGAAAGAAATGTGCCATGTACTGGACCTATGATACAAAATTAGGCAATTAAGATTGCAGGTGATCTAAGCATAACAGATTTTAAATGCTCCAATGGTTGGTTACAAGCATTTTGCAAATGGCATAACATTCATCAAGGTAAAATGTCAGATATGCCAGTCATATATCTTTGCATTCCAGTCATATTTATTCTTTATATACTTTTACGATTTCCTAAAAATTGCATTTCAATCTTATTTCAATGTGAAAGCAGAGATGTCAATTTATCAACAGTTAATCAGTGGTTTGAAAAAATTACCCGAGATGGCATCAGGATATTTCCCAAGTGATATTTTCATTATGGATGAGACGGCAGTTGTATTCAGATCAACAGACGGAAAAACACTCACAGAAAAGGTCAAGAAGTGCAATGGTTGTTTTAAATGGCTTTTTTCTTAGTAAAAATCTACAAACATTTTAACCCTTTCCCCCTTGAATTAAGACTGAGTCAACAGCTTTCCTTGGCATGGGTTGGGCACTAAATGCTCAACCCATGCCAAGGAAAGCTGTTGACCTGGGACATGTGATCTTGATAAGTCTCATGTACATTTCTCAGTCAAATTGTTTTTCATAACTGTTGAAATTAGTTTAAAACACTGAAGCAGACGACATATGACCACCAGCCGGTTTTGGCCGGTTTGAGGGGGAAAGGGTTAAAAGTTATCCAGGAACTTTTATCAGCAAGGGCCTTGTGTTATCTGTTCCTTTGAGCCATTAAAAACAAGTAGTTAATCCTTATTGTCTAAAGAATAGAAAATGTATCAGAAGAAAATGAAAACATGTTTTACACAAAGAATTCTCTGTAATTAACAAAACACACAAAACATGTCCTTGTTCTTGTAGGTGGCAAGCAATCAAAGGATAAACTGACCCTTGCACTTTGTACCTCCCAGAAAGGGCAAAAACTTTCTGCCATGTTATCAGAAAAGCAGAAAGACCGTGCCGTTTCTGTGGCATGAATATGGCTGGCCTTCCCGTCCAGTATTACTTTAACAAAAAAGCCTGGATGAATACACAAATTTGTAACCACTGGAATGAAAAAAAATAAATAAATCGCAAAATGCACCACACAGGAAGAAAATCTCTGTTGCTAGACAATGCACCATCACATCCCAAACTTGATCTTACAAATCTTCTTACAATTTCTGCCCTTGAAGTGCACAAGTCATTGTCAGCCTACATGGGAATTATCCAAACAATGATATTGAAAGAAACAGTTAAATTTGTTTGACTGCCAACATGGATGACCACCCAACCTTGAATGGATCCCAGCTATTGAAACTCATCACTGTGCACAGTGCTGCTTTTTTTTTGTTTTGATTGCTGGCATTATTCTTATTGCTATTTTTATTTTTTTCAGTTGCTTGTCAAGTTTTTCTAGAACTTTTACTGTGAAAAACAATTTAAAATTTTAACATTTTGACATGCTTACACCCTTTTTAAATGAACTTGATCCCACTTGAAGTGAAATAAATCGTTTTCCATATTCGCACATCTACTTATTCATATGTTCATGCATTCAGTATACATAGATGGACAAATCTACTGTTCAAGCTTCAACCCTGTGTAAAGCAACTACCTCCCTAATGAGACCACTTTTCACTGTCCCAAGCATGGTTGCCATAGCCAGGTTCCACTGTACTTTACCAGTGAGAGGTGTGTATCACAACCATACACCAGGTCTGTGTCAGGAAGACCTGTGTACTATTTCTAAATGTAGAGATGTTGATAAATTTCTAGGTCAGAATTAACATTTTAAGTACACTAAAATTTGAAGGGAGGAAGAGGGTATTGTGTGTACATTTGTGAAAGTTACGCTACTTTTGAGTAATTCTTAATGTGGCATCAGATTTCTCCATTAGGAAAAAATGACTTACAATAGTTTGCCAGTGAACATCATATCTCACTATTTATAACAAAATGTGCATCAATAGGAAAAAAGAAGGCACAAACATGATAAAGATGTCCATTTAATAATATTGCCATGATTTTTTAAATTGACTGATGACCAGCAAATCAGTTAGTTGGCAGCAGTATCAGCAGCCCGTATGTATTCATCTTTGTTACTTGAATCAAATCCATGAGTTTGCAAGCAAATTAAAAGCAGTCATTGTAGCTGATGCGCAGGACTTTATTTTACACCAGGTAATATGCATGACCTTGAACAAGGATACAACCAAGTCATTTTTAAAAAAAGTTCATGTTCAAAATAAAGACACTTTGGTGTCATACATTCCAGCGCAGTTGATGTCATTGTTGATTGCCACTGTTAGAGTTTGGAAGGCACTGCCATCTCACTGTCTGGGAAGTAGGCCCAAGGCACAGTATCGGTGGGAACACCTGCGATGGGAGCATGAACACAGATCTTTGGATGTCGGAATGCCTCAACCACCTCCAATGCATGCTCCGTAGTTTGACTGCACAGGTTAATATACTGAAACCAAGAGTATCAGTCCAAAACTATGATAAGAGAGTTCAAGCAAAACATACTGCAATGATCACAGTATCAGCAGACCATTTTATCACCAAAAAAGTCACATTGGGTACATTTGTTACTTTTGTTCAAGGTAAAAAGAAAATAAAGTAAACGCACTCTTGTCGCCTGCTGATATACTGGCATACATATTTCAATCAGATCCATCTACTCACTTATTTTGGAAATACATGCAATAATAACCATATGCATATGACAACTTGAAATTATAATCATGATTTAGTGCATGATAATATTGGATTGGGATGTCTTTTATATTTTTTATCTAGCTGCATGTAATTCCCTTTTCCATGCTAATTTGAATTGTACCACAGCAAGGCAAGACACTCACATCATCCCTGATCTGCTTGGACATATTGGGTGTGATGAAGTGTTGCTCTAGGAACCAGGCTTTGTCCTCTCTCAGCACATGGACGGCATAAAGCTTACAGAACTGAAACATGGACAGCACACAGCTTACAGGAATTCAACATGGATGGTATATAGCCTACAGAAATTAAACATTTTTATAATGCCATATAGCTTACAGAGCTGAATCCTGGATTGCACATTGCGTGCAAAACTGAAACATGGTTAGCATACAACAGAACTGAAACACAGATGGGACAAAACTTACAGAACTGAAACATGAACTTAATACAAGTCAGAAAACTCAAAGAACTGAAACAAACTAAACATACAGAGACAGTTTTTACTCTGAAAGCAGCAAGTGCTTTGGTAACCTAGTATGCATTAAACCCTGTTTTGAATGTCTACTTGCTTGCATGCAGGTCTTGTAGATGTACATTATCTTACTTGCCTGCAAAGCAGACTCTGTTTTTTATGTTCTGATGCTTTGATGGAAGTAGAAGGCCCACTTCGCAGACAAAGTATCTTACCTGCCTGCAGTGAAATATTCAAATTTGCTTCACATGCCATGTATGATCTTTACAAGGAAGTGTCACCTCAACCAACAGAAGGAAATGTACTGCCTGATGAATGCTGTTTACTTTCTTCATATGCTTTTATGATCACAGTCATTCTATCTAAGACTGAAGGAGGTTTCGTTTTTCTGTTTTGCTTTCTAAAAAAAGAACTCTCACCTTGTCCAGAATAGCTTTGTCTTTGGGCACTGGACATTGCTGCACTGCCTCTTCAAACTTCTCTAGAGTTACTGTGACAGTTGTACATTAAAGACATGGTCAGTTGTTATATTACATATATATATACATGTCTTGGATGGTTTATGGGCAATTATACATTACCCACAAAAAAAATATACGATGGAATAGGCCCTACAGCCGGTTTGTGGGTCATGCCCATTGTCTGCGGGTCAATAATAATCCTCAAACCGGACCGTGGGAAGTATATACCAAGTATAGCTTACCACAATTTCTGAGATATATTAAAGACACGGTCAGTTGTTATGTTACATATATATATATATATATATATATATATATATATGTCATAAAACATAGAGGTGACTGCAAGATGTCATACAAAATACAGTGTAGTCCATAATCACAACTGGGAGTACCACAAGTCAGCAGTACAGATGCAAACACTTAACATATCAGAACAGAGACTAAATCATCTTACATTGACAATATTTGCCCGTGACAACATTCTCAGGCACTATATAATGATGAATAAAAGGGCCCAAGTCACCATCTTGAAATTTCTTAAATTTTAAATTTTGTTTGTTTCCACCTTTTGCCGTGGAAAAATCCCACAGTTCCCGTGTAAAACTACTAACAGATCAAAATTAATAGACAGAAGTTGCCAGCAGCATGGGAAGGGAATAATGTGAAATTATATGGCACAGTATAAAAACTTGTTTAAATGACCACACGTGAAATATACTGTCACTTACCTCTCTTTACATGACAAAAGGCAAGGCTGGTCACATGATCCAGACAGTCATTCCAAGCCAGAAATGGCTCCCCGTTCGTTGTTGATACCTGGTTAAAAAAGGTAGTCAGAAATGCAAATTATCTACAGAATTTCCCTCAGACCACAAGTGTTGTTATAAAGTACTTTGTTTATTTCATTCTAAACATACTTAATATTTACATGCCATGTCAATTATTAACAAGTTATCAGCTGCTTCATCTATACATGTAATTGTAACATAACACATGTATGTTAATATCAACTCAAAAAATATGTGTTTATCAGTTCCAAGCATAATATCAAATGCCAGATACTTGAGATATTCAACGGAGTTACCCCTGGCAGGATGACCAAGTACCCACCTTGCTGAGCAGTCTGGCAGCAAGTGTCCTGGTCAGTATACCTTCCTTGAAGTACAGTGCTTTTTTCACAAATGCTGCACTGGTTATTGGCTCAAGGTTCACAGACAGAAAGCTGCAAAAGGTTAAGGTTTTCACTCTTCAGCACTGTTAGACATAAAACTCTGACTCCACAATGAATACTGATACATGTCATGTTAATGGTTCTTCATATACTTATTCTGTATTTGCACCCATTATACCTTCAGAATGACTCAAATACAGACTATGTGGTGATTTTTCTAGTGCATCTATTACCTTTGTTGTTAAAAATTCATACTACCCTTGTCGTCCCCCACTGGTTGTTACAAAACCATACTACTGTGTTGTGGTACCACTTTCAGCCACTATACCATAGCAAGTTGGTATCAGCAGCATATGATGTGCAACATTCTGCAAGGAGCCCAAGCAAACAAATAACAGATTCCCCCAGTTACTCCATCCCTGTCTGATCCCATTCAATTCCAATAGTTCTAGGCCTATCCAAAGGACATTACACACTTCTTCTACAACACTGACCAGTTCATTGTGCTCTGGTTCCTCTTCTGGTGCAGTTGTCAATGGTGCTGTTGCCATTAACATTCCATTCAACCCCTGAATGGGCACAATGTCACATTCCATAATGAATATCTTTCATGGCCAACATGTGAATATTTCACAGTTTGAAATTTGAAAGTGATGCCACTTTATTTTTTTTTTATTTCTTTGTTTATTGTTATGACCGCATTACTTTGACAACATTTACAAGATTACTGTCCATGTAGGGAAGATGGATTTGATGGATGCTTTGTGAGACTAGAGAGCATTAGAGACTCCAACTGTAGTAAAAGAAGGTCTAAGCATAAGTGTTAACCATAATTCAAGCACAAGAGCACCTGTGATCAGCAGATTTCAGTGACTTTGTCAAAAATGATAAAAAATGCTGTGGGGTTAACACTGCTCACTTATCATTTGCATTCTGCATTGCACCATGGTATTAATTGAAATAAGCAAACTAGACGAGGGCAAGGCCAAAAATGACGGTTGTCCTCCTGAAAAACGCCTGACCGGTTTCGACACTGCTGTGTCTCATCAGAGGCTGGTGTAACAGCCATGCGCACATGCTTTATATAGTTGGGTGTAACATACACGTAACTAGGGTCCAGGTGTATGTTTCACGTGTACGGTCTTGCACGTGTGACGTGACAACGGCCTTAACTGACACTCTTGTCATGTTTAACCCTGTTTGCAATGTATTGTGGGTATACCTGGGTGTCACAGCTGTGACACTCATTATACCCTGATGACCTGTGGTCATCTTAGGAGATGTATTGGGGCAGTGGTGTGTATAGCAGCCTCCACCCTCAATAAAGATTTTTTCAAGGCTTGTTGGCTTATGAAACTAATGTATCATAAGTGTGTAACAGTGGTGTTAGTAGGCAGATGAACTTGGAGGTAAAATTTTAGCATATGACTGAACAAGGAGTTCATCTGCCCATAACATTGAGACCAAAAGGTTCTGTCGTGCACAGTTGATGGATCCAGTGTGTTTCCCTTGCAAGTCTGAGTTTCAGTCTTTTACTCAGAGTTGGGGGTGTGCGTATGTATTCTAGGATTTGAATAGTGAGTTCTGGGGAACCATGGTTGGGCAGAGCAAAATGTCTCCCCAGGGGTTGTGTGTGGTCTTTCCTGTTAATGTAATAGAAATGTTCCCGCATTCTATCCATGAGGGTTCTCCCTGTCTGTCCAACATATTGTTTCTTGCACACCTTACATGTGAGGAGGTAAACTAAATTGTTGTGTTTGCAGGAGCCTCCCCTAGCGGTTGTGTATGAACTCCCTGTCTGTGTACTTGTGGCATTGCCCCCTGTGTCCATTTTGGGGCAGTACCTTAATTGAAATAAGCAGCATGTGAATACCAAAGAATGTTTTGATTGCACTTAATTGATATGTTATTAACCCTTTCCCCCTTAAAGCAGCCAAAACTGGCTGGTGGTCAAATGTCAGCTGCTTCAGTGTTTTCAACTAATTTCAACAGTAATACAAAATAACTTTGCTAAGAATTGTAGATGAGACCTATGAAGATCACATGTCCCAACCCAACACCTTTCCTTGGCATGGGTTGGGCACTTAGTACACAACCCAAGCCAAGGAAAGCTGTTGACTCAGTCATAATTCAAGGGGGATAGGGTTAAAGTAACAGTGATCTCATATTGGCTAGGTGGATTTTGGTGAGGTAGTCAGATAGGCGTTTCCAATGACATTTGAAGTCATGTTACCATATGAGGGGCAGCCAGGGTTATTTACGTGGTGCATGTAAACAATAGCTAGTAAACACAGTTGACTGGACCGCTACTTACTAAATCATTCTAATACATGCGCAGTGCAACTTATACCAATAGTAAGTTAGGTCTGCCAATACCATGGCAACAAGCTCAGATGCCGGCACATATGAATAAGGCTTTGTTGCCAAAAAGATGGAAAATAGGCCCTGTCGACGGCTGAATGCCACTGGAAGACAAGCTACATATACACTATGATGGAAGAATGCCATATACTTTACCTGGTCCTCATGTAGTCATAAAAACTGTCCTTGGCTACAGACAGAGCTGATGTAAAACCACCACTGCCATATTTCTTGCCAAATTGTGCCAACAGTTCTTTGGTCACTTGCTGAACACAAAACACATGTCATGTACAAACAATTCTGCAGTCAAGACATAAACATGCATTATTTCTTGATACAATGTATAAATTAAATTTACCGCGGCAAGCCTGTGATTAAAAATATGTGCCAATGTAGAATATAGCTGGTCTAACTAAATTTCAGTCTGTCCATCTTTGAACCCTGCATGTTTTATTTGTCTGTAGAATTAACCCCTTCCTGGTCAGAATAAGACTGAGACAGTGGCTTTCCTTGGCATGGGTTGGGCACATTGACAGCAACCTGCCAAAAGCAATAGAAATGGGGTGTGCCATCATGACCGGTCGTATCTACAATTCTCAGCAGAAAATATTTGTAATTTACACAGAACTCAATAAAAACGTTGAAGCAGACAACCATTTACATACTGGCACCTATGGACCATTTGAGCAGGAATGGGATAATTCCACCGAATGGTCAACATCAATACATGTAATTTTGCATTTACAGAACTGACACAACTGTCAAAAAGTGTACATTTGCAGGGCACAATTTGGTGATGATCTGCTTATATTTTGAAAAACAAACTGACGTGTCACATGTTTAACAAAAATACTGTTACAGTAATGATTTCCACAAAAGTATCACTCAAAGCAGAAACTTCGTTATTTAATATTGAACCTGTGTTCAAGTAATACGAGAAGAGTTACAGTGCACATGAAGAATCATTACCTGAAGCATCACAATATTGTCTCCTTCGAGTGTCACAAAGGCATCCACATCCTTCTTCAAACCACATATTCTGTTTTCTTCCATGAACCCCTGTAAACACTCATAATGTATGTATATGTATATATATATATATATATATATATATATATATATATATATGTATATATATATGTATATATATATGTATATATATGTATGTATATATATGTATGTATATATATGTATATATATATATGTGTATATATGTATATATATATGTATATATATATATGTATATGTATGTATATATATATATATATGTATATATATGTATATATATATGTATATATATGTATATATATATATATATATATATATATCATTTAACTTCTAAAGCTAACAGAAAAAATGAGAATACGTGTAGAAGCATATTACACATAACGCATACACATCTGAAAGAAATGTTTGTGAATTTTGTATGCTTTAAGGCATGCAGTATGCATCTTATATTAGATATACATGTACACTCATGGAAATAACTTATGACAGTGGAAAAAATCACTTTCCGTGTTTTTATTACTTTTATTCTTATTCTTTTAAAGGCAAATAATGCAATATAGATGACATAATAGTTTGTGCTGTGATATAACAAGGGATTATACCTTCCTAAGATGTTTTCTTCATTGAGGTGTGAATGCCATTAAATATAAATTCCAATGTTGAGATAAGTTGAGAAACTGCATTGTAGCAAAGTAACATTCTATTTATATACCACTAATTGTTTTGCACTTTAAATCACAATTTGATGCTTCAAAAAGACATAAATATGTTTATTTCACTCCAACCAGATAAACAATGTTCATGGTACAGTACTTATGACCATACAGCTGCCACAAGAAGGTAGCTCTATGTTATGACCACCCCTTCTGTCTGGCAAAAGTGGTCTAATATGGCAGCTAGCCCTCAAGTACAGGCCAATTTAACACAGACAATGTCCAGTGTTTTGGGAGGGCGGCATTTAATAGATATGCACTCTCATCAAAAGTAGTCTTTATAATAGTTATAAATGTAATAAAACTATGTAACTGTCCTTCTCTTCTCAATGTGTTGTTTGCCGAACTTTGTAACCATGCTCAAAGACAAACATGTTACCTGTAACATTTGGTGTTAGTTAAAAGAATTAGACCATAAATGCTTTAGCATGAGCCACCAACTTTTCTCCAAAGTCTGTGGCCACCTGAAGTGCCATAAACCACGAGAAAACCTGCTGACTCAGCCATGTTCAGAGAGATAACACTTGATAAAAGTCTGACCATTCCCCCCGTGCACTCTCTGCAGATTTGCAGGGTCCACACACTCTCCCAGGTACAGTAAGCCTTCAGACCTGCTGCCAGTGCCTGCAGTTGACGATTCTCACTAATATTATGCTTCTGGTAAATATCCTCATCCAGAATTGTCCCAACATATCTGCAAATCAAGCTGCCTGATAACCGCAATCAAACACACACACACAAAAGCAACAACAAGGACAAGCTTACAGAAAAACTTTGCTTCCTACTTGTTAATGTCCAAAATATTAAAATTGAAAGATCATAAGTTAAAATGAACCTCCTCATGAAATATTGCTGAATTTCTTCATAACATAAACTCTTTTCAGACAATGCATATATGAAAGTATAAATGAACATTTTGCTACAGATATTTTGATAATCTCACTGCTGTGCAGTCCTATTTAAATATAATATTATCCTATTAAGACTTTTCCTCAAAGACACCACATAATCTCACTGTTCTGCTGTCATATTTAAACATAATATTACCATACAAAAACTTCTTCACAAAGAGACCACAACCTCTATGATGATGATGATGATGATGATGATACATGTCATCACAGTTGCAAATTTGAGTGAAATGCTAACATTCACATTGCCAGGTATGGCAGGATTACTTAAAAAAAAAAAACAAAAAAAACAAAAAAACAAAAAACACTTGCATTCTTCAGTTGCAGTCAGCTTGCATGGAAAATATATAAAAAACAGGAAAACTAGAATTGAAGAAAGCCCGTTAATCTGAAATAGGAGTACACAGGAGTGCCTCACAAACACTTTGATAGTTTTAATAATCCTGATAGTGTTTGGGTCATTGTCAGTTTGAATATATAAACTAAGAGTTTCTTTCAAGGGTTTTGTATATCAGCATAAAAAGTCCAAAAACATAGAATCACATAACAAGCACTGGTAACTTTACATAGAAGATATCACATAACTCTGTTTAATGTAAGTTCATATGGTGTTCCAACTGTCAATGACATACAGGTGATGAGTGATGGAATATTGCACATTTTTGTAACCTGCTGTGTCACACATGCAAGAAATGATGTAAAAGCGTATGGTAAGGTCTACAAAGGTCAGCATAATTCTTGCTTGTGCAGACATAACTATTGTGAACATTTTTATTTTTCGTGGGGGGGGGAGAGAGGAGAGAGAGAGAGAGAGAGAGAGAGAGAGAGAGAGAGAGAGAGAGGAGAGAGAGAGAGAGAGAGAGAGAGAGAGAGAGAGAGAGAGAGAGAGAGAGAGAGAGAGAGAGAGGAGAGAGAGAGAGAGAGAGAGAGAGAGAGAGAGAGAAGAGAGAGAGAGAGAGAGAGAGAGAGAGAGAGAGAGAGAGAGAGAGAGAGAGAGAGAGAATGTACCTGGCAGCAAAGTTGAGGGCTAGTACTGTGGCAAGTTTGGGCATCAACCTCATCTGATGTGTCTGGTAATTCATCAACAACTGTTCTGGCTCTCCTGGTGGTCCAAACTGTCTCCGTCTGTGATGGTAAAGTAGAGAATAGGAAAGTGACTTCTATTTATAGTCCTGCATCTTTGCCATATTTTTCACAAATATTATAACTCTGTTAAGCCAGATGAACACAGAAACCTTATTTCAAATGTTTCATACTATAACATAAAAAGTCATAATTTTTGCAGTCCCTGTGATCAATTAATATAAAATGCTGATGTTTTCAGCATGAAGAGATTAATGATCAAAAAATGACTTTCAGTATGATGGAGCCACAGCTTGGAATAGGCTACCTAATGAAGTAACAAAATCTGCTACGTTGTTGTCCTTTAAAAGGAACTGTACAAGATACATTATTTCATTACGTGATAATGAGTAAATGTACTGTCATTGTATCTTAAATACTCTTAAAGCCCATATTTTATTGTATAACAAAATGTATCATGTGTATTGTACTGTATTTGTCCTTTAGAGGGCCTCAGGAAGATTAGTATTCTGCTATACTAACTGAGTTACCCTATACAAATAAAGCTCTCTCTCTATATATATATGTGACTAATATAGTCCTTATTTGACCAAAATCTGACCATTAAAAGGATGTATCCATTTCAAGTTGAGGATCAGTTGTAATTCTGCACAGTCAGTCATCAGAATTCATTGGTCAATATGACCCCTATATCACTACGTCAAATTTGAACAGTTTGTAATTATATTTTACATTTGTACATAATTTTATACCTTTAAAATTATTAAATATGACAGATATTAAGTTGTTATACAACAATTAGGGGACATGTAAAAAAATAACACAATTTTCCATTTGAATGTACATTACTGTAAGGACACAATTACAGTGGCACTATTTAAGTTGCCCAAACTACCTAATGAGCTGTAATCTTTACTGCTAGCAGGAAGGGAGGGGAGGGTGAATAAAGCTAGTTATATCTTACAAACAAGTATTCATATGCATTACTGATGAAAATTCACATCTATTGATAAGAAGAATGCTTATCTGTGATTTGATACGATATGATTTGATTTGATTCAAATCTAGATCATAATTCACATAAACAATTATGCAATTCATAAAGAAATGACTTCTTGCAGTCTTGTCAACCTGTCAATTGAAAATGTGGGGGAGATGGCAAGTAAAATTCAGAGAGATTAATGTATTTATATGAAATATGGAAGAAACATGTTGATTAAATTCAGGGAGATGGTTAAAAATTGTCAAAAATCTCAAACTCTTCAATAATTTTCAGCATACAAATTCTAGGAGCCTCATGGTAAAAGGGAGGGTTGGCAACACTGTTCTTCCATGTGTGAGGACCCTGGTCCAGTCATTTGGACCCCCTGTTCTCACCTGTTATTGATGTTGGACACTCTCTTTGAATTTATCACTGTACTATTTGTACATTAAATCAAGTGCTTCATAGAATATCTGACGTTAACACTGTGATCCAATTAATTTACATTCATCCACGTGCTTGAATTGTTATTAGTTGTGAAAGTTTGTACATATCATAGTTTAGCCTTATCAATTTTCCTCAGTATTTTGATGACATCCACAATAATTGATGTCCTTAACAGTAATACACATGCACATTATCTGCTTATTGACTTTCAAAAGACGACAAAAATGTGAAAACAATTGGTACTAGAAAGTTTATACTCAATAATATAATTTAATGAGATGAAATACCTGAGAGTTATTCAGATTCTTACCTAAGACTGTACTTAACTGCAATTTCCAGACCAATCTAAAAATGTACATAAATAGCACAATTACATTTATTAGCTTTTACAGTCACTCAGAAATTTTCACGTGAACTGTTATTGTGCTGTGTTTTCCTCACTTAATGAACACATTAAAAACCCTAAACCTTGCTTTGATTGTACTATGGGTAATCTTTTCCTAGTTCACATAAGACTGAGTCTACATTCTTGGTCACAGGTTGGGTGCTATGTGTAGAAAATAAATACACAAACCCAGCCAGGTTTTATGAAGATATGGTAAATGATTTTGTGAAAATTACAAGCACATGTATTTACATTAGTATGCTTATACAAATCATGATAACATGTACTTGTTGATCATTACATAAGTTTAATGAAAGGGCAGTGTAAGCAGCGTGTGCTCAGCTGACCTGTGCACGTTGATAAATAAATAATACTATTGAGAAAAGTCCCTAATTTTGTGAAAAGCTGAAAAAAAAAAAATGTCAATCATGAGGTAAATTGCATTTTCACATATGAAGATCATAACCTGCAAAACATGTGACCAACATTTAGGGAAGAAGTATAGGCAAAAGAAAAAGAGAGAGAGAGAGAAGAAAGAAAACAGTCCCTTTCCCCAGGATATCTAAACAGGGCCAGAATTTTGCAAAATTTTGCGAGAATCTATTTGGATTTTTGTCAATAAGTTTTCTTTTTAAAGAAAGACAAGTTTAGGAGAATCTTTATGAGAATGGATTCTCGGATTCTCGCCAAAATTCTGGCCCTGCTAAAGAACTCAGTTTTGTTAAAATTAGTTTAAAACTTTTTGAGTGACAGAGAAACACAAGTTTTCAGATGACTAGGTCAGGGACACATTATCTACAACAGCAGGTGTCCAACTTTACTACTGGTCCATTATTATGATGCAATGACATTTTCAGGGCACACTGGACTTTTGACCAAGCACTCTGAAAAGTGGATTCACTCTCATCGCTAAATATGTAACAATAATAGATAAACAGATCATACTGACCCAGAAATCTAATCAATACATCTGAGCCTCTTGAGCCAAAAAAACAAAAACAAAAACAAAAACCAAACAAAAAAAACCCAGACTCTGTCTGCCTCACCTTCGTAGCTGCAAGGGCCTGGGAGCAGAGAGCTATCCTAGTAACCAATAAAGCAGCTAGCACTGAGTTAAAGCGTGCCCCATCACTCTCTATGCTTGTTCTGTAATCACCCTCTGGCCCAACATCAGCATATCTAGTAGTAAATTAAAATGAACAATATGAGAAAAAGAGCAACACATGAGGCATGTCTCAAAATTGCAATCACACCACGGGTAAAAAAATTCCCTCAAATTCCAGTAACACTCTTGCAACAAAAACAGTTTTTAATCAGGATACTGGGAATATATAAGTTTAGAATTGTGTTCAGGTTTACAGTCTCCAGCAAATTTTTCACAAAGACAAACAGTGCTACCATGTCCATTTCACTTAAAATCTGCCCAAATTCTTCCTCATTCCATACACATAAATTTTATACATGTGATGGTCCTGACAATGAATTTAAGGTCATCAATATCCACTTCAAAACCAGTCTCATCAATGTACTTCCTCAAAGGTTGGTCCATGTATTGTTTTGACACCAACTTTATATAAATGGGGCTGTGACCTACAAAATTGCATCAAGGTCAGCCAGTTCCATGCAAAGCTCCACTATAATATATAATGCTACACTTGCCAAGTTTCATCAAATCCTTCTCAACTTGCTACATTGTTACCAATTTCATACAAATGACCCTGTGACCCTAGCTCACAACTAGAGACAGCTGTCACACTTCACTGTGTGCAAATCTCTCCTCACGAATAAAATGGACCTGTTTGGACATTAGAAAACTGGCACCACTTGTTATTTTCAGATAGAACATACTTTATGTCCCCCTAAAATATGCACAACAAAAACACAACAGCAATACTAAATTACACATTCAGGTGCTATTAGCTCTAATGAACACTACTTGTGAGAGACCACAGACAGCCTTTGCAAAATACCAATGATATTTTGATAAATTTATCCTTATTTTTTAAAACACCTGCAATATAAGACCACATTTTGTAAGCAGTAGGTACACTACACTGCAGTTACAACAGTGGTACCTGCTCTAAAGACCACCTCCAAGACCACATCTTTTTAAGACTACTCTTTGATGACCCTTTGTTGCACCTTTCTGTTAAACACCCTTTATTTTAAGACCACCTGAGACCACTTTTTGCTGACAGTAGCGGTAATCTTAAATAGCAGGTACCATTGTACTGCATTATTAGACAATGATATCTCACCTATTAAGCAAGTTTTCTCTGGGAATCCTGACATGATCAAATGATAGGAGTCCATTGTCCACACCATTTAAACCTAAAATGAAGTTAAAACCAACGGTTATCAGTTGTGAGCTGTGTTGTTTGACAAATCAGGTGAGCTAAGAATGGTCACATGTACATCTGAGGCCTGATATTATTTCACATGTACACACTGGCACAACATGACCCAACAACAAATACACATGTAGAGACAGCTGACACATGTTTAAATATTTTCAAGGATAGTGTGATGAAGTCAACAAAAGGTGATATGCAGTAAAAAAATTTTAAATGAGCAGGACACATGCAGGACTGAGGACTGAATAAACATACACAGTAAAGGTGACAAGTTGTGATATGTACCCTTGCACATAGACATGCCTTACAGCCATAAACCGTGAGAGACCTAGTGTGAACAAGCTGGCATGCAACTGTCTCATTCAAAATTGCCAGAAAGTGTCCATTATTGCTAATGTTATATGCTTCTTCATTGTGATAAAATTTGAAATGCCATTTGTCAACTGATTTTCCTCACCACATGCAGCACTTAAAATATACTGAGGAAAACTCGGTCTTTATAGGGTTACACAATTGGCAAATGCCAACCCTGCTTAACACAGACCATGTATTTGATTTATTCAATGTACTGGTAAACACAGTACATTGAGACAGCACAACACTTTGATAAAATTCACTGTCATACATGGCCTTTTACTTGCAGAAATTAACAGCAATATTTCTTTGTATGCCAAATGCACAAATGTTTCTGCCTCAGGGTCAACTCAATAGTTGAGAAGCATAAGGAATTGTTTCAGATGCAATTAACACTATAATGGGCATGCATGCATGCATGCATGCATGCTGGATTCTGTGTAAAAACAGTGTCTGACAATAAATTGATTGAAATTAACAGGACTTAAAAAGATTGCCAATTCCAATTTTGTGTTTTTTACATATTTCTACTTGAGGGCAACTCAAGATTTGAGAAGTACAAGCAACCTAATAGCATACATAAATGTATGTGCAAGCCTGCCACAGAGAAGCTTGCTTAACATATACAGAACCATGTTTGTTTCAGATGCACGTACAGCTATGATTTTGTGTAAAAGCAGTGACAAGCAAAAAAAAAAAACAAACAAACAAAACAAAAACAAAACCATGAACAAAATAAAGCCTTTAAATTAACAGGACTTTTCATGATTTTCAGTGCCAATTTTTGGGTTGTTACAGTTAAGATTAATTGAGGGAGGAGATACAGCTTATTTTAAACATCTTGGCTGCAGATGTGGACATGAATAGTTGTGACTGTGAATGTAATAATCCATTCTACATATATATATATATATATATATATATATATATATATATATATATATATATATATATATATATATATATATATATATATATATATATATATATATATATATATATATATATATATATATATATTCCTTGGGTTTATATGAATGTGTATGAGAATGCCTCCTTCCATTAGATTTAATTCAAAAAGTCAAAAGTTCTTCCACAAATGTCACAGCACAGATAACTTGCTGCTTCATTCAATGCACTGACAATTGAAATGCAATTAATTGCAGGACACAGTAGAGCATCCACACAATAAATCAAAATCAAGGCAAAAGAGGGAACCAGTGTTCTACAAGTTTCAGAGACCTCTATCACACTCAGTACTAGTATGTTCTGCATCAGAACCAATACATGCTCACCTTCTTTGTATCCAAGATCTGTTACTGAAACCCCTGCATGAAGTACTCCATCAGTGGTCCTTATTGGTACCACGAAACAATGTGGACCTGAAGTAATCAAATCAGTCACTGTCAACTCCTATCAATATTTTTATTGCTATTCTTGTCGGTAGTGATTTATTATTTTGCATCAAAATATTATTATTATTATTTCAAAAGTCATCACAGCCAGTATGTGCTGTACCTTATCTAATCTAATCAGAAAACTGAATAGCCCTTGTGACATGAGCAAAAAGCACTCCCTTGACATGCTCCACATCAGTAAACAATTTACCTATATTCAGCAGGTAAGCATATGCACCCACTGAAAGTAATCACCAACTTCTCATATTACTAAAATATTGCTAAGAGAATAATTCTTAGCATAGTGCTCTCTGTAGTGTATACTAATTACCAACTTAAAATGTTTACTGAGAATAACTGACTCAATTTTGGGTGGCAAATTGTGATGCTTAACCAGTTAATTCAAACCCTTTGATACAAAAATTGTGTGGTAGATGGCAGCATTTGCAAATTAAATGTTTTTTTTTTCCCCCCAGATTCTTTCAAATAGGAAGTGTCTGGTTTTGCCAAGAACATAAGTACTCAGCTTCTGACAAAAACTTGCACTGTTATTCGGTTTAGCTCTGTGCATCTTGGTATCCCATTTGTTCTTTATATCCTGAGGTAAAGTATGTTTACACACAGTGTTATTGATGACTGTCAGATAGCCAATATGAACTATCACAAAACACAACTCCAACTACCTTTCTTTTCTCCCTTAATGTAAAGCTGAGCAAAAACAGCTGCATAGTTGCCCATGAGTGCATTGCCAATGTAGATCTTGCACGCATTTGAATTTGGTGTGTTGATAATAAACTCCTGTATAAATGATATTAAAAAATAGCACACGTGTTTGTTATTTCAAACAAATACCAGTGAACAAAGTATGGTGTATTTGAAGAATCCAATCCATATACTCAATGTTGACCTAAAGAAATAATTCCAGAAATAATGATTGCAGTTGAGGTGTCTGGTGAAAATACTAAATTTTATGACACATGTACAAGTACATTTACTGGTATGTGAAAACTTCTATACTTCATATGTTTGCATTATACTTTGCAGTATATTAAGCTTGATAGGTCAAAGTCCAGAAAATGCACTTTGGTTATACATGTACATGTATCCACCAATTTAACCCCTTACTAGCCTGGGGGGCCGGAAATATCTGGCGCACTTTTATAGTCACACACACACGTTATTGACGGATTTTTCTGGTGTTTTTATACTGCTTAGTACAGGCCCTTTGGTGACCCGAAAATGAAAGTGCGTGGCGTTTATGTGTACACAAACCTACCAGCTGTGTGTCTGATGATCACTCAACTATAAAATGTGAATATATATATATATATACACACACACAAATATACAGCAGTTCTGCAGTAGTTCCAATTTGTCATTATGGGTAAATTTACATATACTTTAGTAGATCAGTTTAGTAAATACTAATAATAGTAAACACGTATATCCAAAGGTGGCATTATCAAAGCAGTGCAATAGTTTTTGTGACGTTCACCAGAGGCCGCTATTGGCTGGAGTGGATTTTATTCAGGACTGGTCACATGATCTGTTGTTGTCCGTACTGAACAGGTTATAAGGTCAGACAAACCATGTGAGAGGGATGCAGAAAGTTGAAAAACTAAACATTGTACACAATGGTTAGGAGAGGCGCACAATTCCTTGAAAATACACAAAATGTTTACAAACATTATTATTTGCATCAAGGAAGTTAAAATCAAAGTGTATTATTGAATTTTCAAAAACGTGATTTTTTTTCATATTTTCTCTTGGTGTGTAGGACTATCCAGGGTTTAGCAGTTAAGAATACTTCATATGGTACATATATTTATAACTTTTTCCTAGTCAAATTAAGACTATATCAACAGTTATCCCAGGTACACTCTTGACCTAGGGTATATGTGTTTATAATTTCTCTTGTGAACTTTATAAAAAAAGTTTGATAGAACAAATAAAATTGAAGAAAATGTGTGTGTAAGCAGACATTTTGACATCCCGGCTCTAGATATGGGAAAGGGTTGAAACGCACCTGTGTTTCTGGATCATAGTGTGCTTCAGTCTCTATGGCTCTCACATTGCTTCCATGGTTTCGTTCTGACATGGCAAATAAACCTGAGAACTTTAGATCCTTTGACAAAAAAAAAGAAAAAAAAAAAGAAGCAAAATGTACTTGGATAACAAAAATTAAATCAAAATAAGTATAAACATTACAATATACAACAGTTAAATCATTTCATGATAAAAACTCTGAAAAGGTAAGTGCATCACAAGTAATTTTGATTAATACCAAAAAAGGCATGTGCTATGTACAGAATACAAAAGGTTAAATTGAACACTACATATCTATCAAAGCACAGTACCAAAAAGACTCATGACTTACACAATATTTGGACACCTCTAGAAATAAAGCTGTTCATGTATTTCATGCAACATAAAAATACCTGATACTAGTTTTTAAGCAAATTTGGAGTGCAAGGAGTTTGGGAAATTTCAGTTTACTGAGTAATACTATGAGGAGAAATGCATACATGAATCACTTGTTGGGTATTAGCCTGACTTGAATATACATAGATCCTTTCAATGACAAAATGAATGAAATACACATATACCTTTAATGGTTGAAACCATTTGTTGACATGCTCATCACCACCTAGGTTAGTTATTGCCCCTCCAAACAGCCAAGCTGCTACACCCATCTAAAAAATATTTCAAGTTTACCAGCTTACAATTGGTTAACACAAATTAGTATCACCTTATTCACAGCAGGGTTAAATGGATGCCCTTTAATTCTTGGCAATTATAAATTTGAGAACATTCTGTTTCTAGACCTTATTTCATACACATCCAATGTCCTGTCTGCTTACTCAGAAAACAAACATGTCTGCTGGATTATAAAAATTGAATGCAGAAAGTTGCCTCAAGGTTTCACTGTAATCTACAAATCAGAGATTTTTGTGTGTTATTTATTGGCCGAAGTTCACAAAGTAATGAACTATGGAGCTATTTTTTCAATCACCATATGTCCATGCTTATATATTCACATGATTATCACCACAAAAAGCACAGTAATGAATTATAGCATTTTTTGGTATCATTAAGTGTACTTACCTCTTGACCACCATTTGCCTAGACCTCTGTGTCTGGGTCAAACGCCCATGAAATTAAGTTGAGTTCACTCACTTCTTTCCTGAAAACCTGACGGTCCTGTGACACTATCTCTTGGTTCCTTTGGAACTGGTGGTGACTCCGGTGCACATGCTCCAAGTATGATCCTTCCTCTTTTGAAGAGTGGTCAGTTGACGTCAGGTGAAAGAGGAAGCGGGTTGGTTGGGTGGGCTTCTCCCGTTGTTAAGAGGTAAGCATACTTACTGATACTGAAATTACTAAAAACTTCATGTATAAGTTACATAATGTTACCTCTCGATCCCCATTTACTGATAAACAGATGCAAAGGCCGAAGGTGTAACATTACTGGCATATGGACCACATTTGACCGCCGGGACCGGCAGCTTGGGGGCAAACCATGGTTCAAGGGAGGAAGTGACATCTGAAGGGAAAACCTCAGAGGTTCGTGGACTTGAGGCTGCCAACAGCAGAATCCAGCCAAAGCCAGAAACCCTCCTTACCGACTAGCATGGGATCGCACTGAACTTCTGGAACTCCCCTGCCAACATAATATCTGTCCACCTTTTAGGTAGACGCTGTGTATTTCACTTCCATCAATCCTGGAGATCTAACAGGACCTAGTTGCAAAACTGGCAGGTACCGGGGCTGCTGAAATAGGGTTCTTAAGGCAATTAACTCTTGGGTCAACCGACAACAGGCCAGGATTATAGGACAAACTGCTTGATATGGCAGCGAGATTAGTTCAATTTAGCACAATGCCATAGGCCCACTATGAAGTGCCCCAACCTATAGACTGCAATGGACCTAAACCACAAGAGTGCCATAAGCTGGAACATGGTGGCTGCTCTGATGGGATCCGGCAGGCCTAACAGAGAAGTATTGAAAGCTAACCAAAGGAGCTTGAGATGCCCGCAAAGGCATACAAACTCCTTTCTAACACTATCATGTCACACAAGTAGTGCTCGGCGAATGTTGTAGACGTTCGCCATTGGCAGGCCCGTTGAATGTTAACAACTGTGATGTTACAGGGAACGCCAGGAGGCATCAAAGGCTCGAACCTAGTGAGCTCTGGCTGAGACAAGCTGCAAGGCAGTAGGCCTTTCCAGCGAGATCTTATAGGCTTTAAGGATTGTTTGCTTAATCCACGAAGAGACTGTGCAAACTTGCTCCTTATGAGGGTTACCGAGGAATAGGAAGAGAGGAGACCTCTGTCCCCTGCGTCCGTCCTTGCGTGAAAAATATCAGGGAAGGGCTCTCACGGCACACAAGGCTTTCTCCCCTAGGGGAAGAGCAATCTATAGCACAGAGTGCAAAACCCTTGAAGGCCATAGATGGATCTCGAGCCTCTTGGTTCTTTGCAAGGAAGCCCAAGTGAGGCCTCAGGGTCACCTGAGAGTGGTCAGGTGACCCTTGGAGTTGGTCATGAGCTAGAGCGCACTGTTGGTGTAGAAGTATGCAATGAGCACTGATAGCTAAGGATCGCTCCCAATGCAAATATCCAGGACCTCCGCGAGCGTTAAGGAAATGGTTATTTGGAAACCCTCTACTGTACTCGAGCTCTTGCCTAGGACTTCCCACTGGTAAGGTCGGAAGTCGGCAATGCTGGTAAATATAGCAGAGGCAATCGGTCTAGGGCTGCCAGGGGGCGACGAGGATCGGATTGCAATTGTGGGACCGAACCTTGCACAGTACCCTTGGTAGGATATGTGGAGGTAGAAAAGCATATGGCCAAAGGTTCCTCCAGTCAATGGCTAGAGCATCCACCGCTAGGGCCTGGGGGTCTGGGACAGGCAAGATGTAAACCGACAGTTTTGCATTCTCTCGAGTTGCAAACAAGTCCACATGTGCAGTTCCCCATCTGGCCCACATGGCCTGAATGACCCGTGGGTGGAGCAACCACCCGGTCCCTACCAGCTGACCTCTCTTAAAGAGTTGGTCAGCCATTTCGATGTCCTGGGGCATGCATGCGGTTGTCGTGTTCGGAGCACCATTGAGCGATGACTCTGGCTCACTCCAACAGCTTCTTGGATTGCATCCCACCTTGCCTCTTGAGGAAGGCCACCATGGGCCTGTTATCAGACATTATGAGGACATGCTTGTGCTCCACCAGGTCCGAGAAGAGGAGCAGGGCTAAGCAAATCGCCTCCAGTTCCAACCAGTTTATGTGGCGAGAGAGACACGAAAGACGCCAAACAAGAGCCTGACGTCTGTTTGCATGACTTCTGCTCCAAGCACTCGCACCCAGAGAACTGAGATCTCGACAGCTTCAGTCGATGCTTGGCTGACTTCTTCGAAGGGGTCTCTGAAGAAGGAACAGCGTGAAGCTGACAGGGGGCAATCAGCACATACAACATATCAGCCTGCATCTGAGTACTCTTGGCCATAGACTCCAAGGCAAAGGCAACCCTCGGGTTAGTGACTAGAGCTGCAGTGAAAGTGCAGCTCTAGTCACTGACCATGAGCAGAAGTCATGCAAACCAGTGTCTGTCCAGAATGGACACCTTTTGGTTCCTGTCCTCATATGCCAGGACTGCGGACCATAAGTCTGGGAAGTCAAGAAAACCACCAGTGCCTCAGCAACTTTCCCGAGCTCCCGGCTTCAAGAGCTTGGATCTTAAGGCATGGCATGTGGGAGATAGAAGGTAGACACCCGAGTCTGTGGTGGTGCCTTCTGCCATTAGTGGGTCTTTGGCCCCAGCGGTGGTGGCCTCTCTGGTGACCCAAGTGCCACCTTCAGTTCCCCCACCCACAGTGTCAGCTTTGCCTGCTGCACCTTTGGTGGCTCCACCCCAAAGCGAGCAGCTGGCAATCCGGTTGGCTCCTCTTTTTGAGCCGGATACACCTGCCTCCCGCCCATGAGAGGAAAGCAGAACATTGAGCTCTGCGAGGAACAATGTTTGCAGTGGGAGACTTTGTCTTCTGCCGCTGTTGCCGCCACTGTCACTGAAACTGAGTAGACTCTGACTGCAGAGCAGCTTGCTGCTTCTGCCTTGAGTCAGCTTTCTCTTGGCCCTGAGACTCGGGAATTCCTGGAACTCCTTCATGCTCCCTTCTGTCAGCAGATTTCTGAGTTGGTGGCAGCTATGGGCCCTCAGATGAGTCTCCAGGAGACCCAGCACGTTCCCTCCTGCCAGCAGACACCCTCGTCAGCGGTCGCTGTGTGCACTGCTACCAGTCTGACAGAAGCCCCCCTCTCCAGCCTCATGTGGGCTGAGCATATGGAGGTGTCGTTTGAGACTGCAACGACTTCCGCAGAAATCCTTGCTGCCACTATATCTGTCTTGGTGACAGATCCCCTGCTGTCATAGGCGGCCGCCCTGTCACCGACGTACAGTACATTGTTCCACCAGGCTTTGGGTTTAACCGCTTCCCTCACGTTCCTGAGTCTTTGGACCTCGACACCAAGGAATTTACACTATTACAAAGTGGCATAAATAAAATATTCTTCAAATTCTTGCCAAACAAGTAACTTGGGGGGTATCAGGGGGACAAGTAATTTTTCCCACCTGCCCTGGGACAAGTAACTTTATCTGGGGACAAGTAATTTTCTTCTCCCACTTGTCCTAGGACAAACACTCAAAATCATTAATGTCAAGCCCTGGATCAGTCAGTTGATAATATCTTGTTTGCCTTTGGCTGAAGGTCCCCCAGATGACCTTGTTAGTTGAGGCCAGACAAACAACTCCAAGATAATCTGTATTATCCACTCAAGGGTGGGAGTATCAGCATTGTCACCTTGTTCATTGTTAAGGTTGGGATGATATATCGAAATACCGTGATACTAACCCTGTACCGAACCATATTGTGATACAGTCCTTACGTATCAAATTTTCATGATACGACAAAAAACTTCAATTTCATCATAACTTATGAATTTCATATGAACAAATAGCAGAAAATCATCTCGGTATGGAGATGAACAGCCAACAAAATACATTTCACAGCTTACGTCATCAATTCATTGCTGGTGCATGTAGACACAGAATGATTTATCAAAACACCAGCACAGAGGCTGTGATACTGACTGTTGTTTGTAAATTCAAAGAGTGTGATCACTTCATACACTCTCATGATACATCGTGATATACGGCTCTGTGTCGAAAAGTATCGTGATACAGAAAATAGTAATGATACCCAACCCTATTCATTGTTGCCTAATTCAAGGCTACTTTTTAAGTTGAATTCTGCACTATGCTTTCAATTTTGTGATAAAATTGAAGGCAATGCTTAAAACTCAACTTGCTGCTTGGTAAAGTAAAGTAACAAGTGAAAATCAACTGTGAAATCACAACAAGTAACAATGATGAACAGTATTAGCATTGCCATGTGTGTGGGTGGGGTGGGGCGGGGGGCAGTGGTGGTGTTTAACTGTGTAATCTGGTGCAACATGAGGGCAAAGTCAATGCACTTGTCTGCATTATTGTGTAAAAAAAATACCTACATAATTTTAAAATATTTATTTCCTGTGGCAATCACTACCATACCGAATTACACACTCATGAAAAAATTGTTTTAGATTGCCTTCCCATGCTTAATATATAAGACAGGGCTGATAAAAAGCATCTAAATGACTCAAAATAGTAGCGCTTGAACAATTCTGGGACAAATATTATGAAACTAGGATGGATGAGATAAGGTCCTGAATCCAGGACTGTCCCGGCTAATCCGGGACCATTGCCAGCCCTGACTAAATTCTTAAACAGAATAAAGTACCTTCAGCCAAACAAGAAAGGTCTTAGCAATCAATCTTGGTTTAAACCTTGAATATTGTTAATTGAGGATTTACATGTATGGTGATGATGCTCATCATTTTCAGAGTCTCTATATTCTTCCAAATTATACAACATTCGAAACTGATTTCCAGTTACTTTTGCTTTTGGGAAAGTGTACATAATTCAGTTAACATTTTCATTTTTCTTTTAATAATCTGGCAAAAAAAAGTGCATAATCTGTATTTCTTAACTAAAGTAACGTTGTTATTTTCATTGATAAAAGCAAAAACCATATGCTATAACATAAATGTATGCATGCAGCTCAGTAAAGCTCTTAATTTTTTCCTTGATTGTGACCCACATTTTTCTGTTTCAGTTAATTACTGCACGATTCATACCCTCCTGAAAAACTACAGTAAAAAGCAATGATATATATAGATATATGTTTGCACAATATTTAAGGAGGGTTTAAACAAATATGCGAAATGATGAATATGGTAAATTTGGGGTCATAAAGAGGAAAGGTACAAAACCACTGTTGACTTACCTTTACACCCACAGACATATCTGTAACACTTCCAACTTCTCCAAGAGCCAGACTTCTGTTGATAAAATTCTTGTTGTTCTTTAACTGTTTTCATACAGAAATCCATTAAAAAAAAGAAAAAGAAAAAAAAAATTACATTTGGTACTTCTGATATAGTCACTGTGGTACCTGCTGTATGTGGCAACTGTCATGACAGGTTAGCTCCTTTTTATGGTCAGAGTTTTTGGTAAAGTAAATCAACAAAGAATTCACTTGTCTTTAAAAGACAAGTGAATTCTTTGTTGATTTACTTGTAATGACATGTTACCAGCTGCATATGAACATATCTACTATTCTTAAAGAATAAGGGTTGGGGGGGGGGGGGGAGAGACCACATACAACAGGTACTACTGTAGATTGAATCTCTTTAAAATAAATATGTACTCTGTTTTGGTAAACAGTCCAGTTCAAAACTGTTGACTAACTATAAGGTCTTCTTTGACAATATGAGTCATAAAACACAGTTAATCTTACATATCTGAACAATTTTGAGATACACATACAGGTTAAATTATGTCTTACACTTGCTCTTTGACTGACAATAATTTGACTGTAGCCCAGCTGACTTTAGTAGAAGATGCTTGTCACTTATAAAAAAACAAATAAGTAATAATCTTAAGAAAGGGAAGGAAAGTCTGGTGAAGTAGGTAGCATTTTCATTACAATGTTGAAGTTAAAAATATTTGATCCCAAATTGGTATGAGCCCCCTCCCCCCCCCCAAAAAAAAAAAATAAATAAAACCCCAACAACTACTTTACATTTCAATGCAACTGGAAGAACTTATGCATTTTTTACTTCCACTGGACAGTCACTGATATTGACGAGTGCACATACAGTACACGGATACAGAAAACTAGAATTTACCTAATGACCCCCTCCCCCCCCAAAAAAAAAGTGAAAAAAAAAAAAAATCAAATACACACCTGTTCTTCAAACTGTTGTCTAATCTCAGGAAGAGAGAAGAGATAATTTGCTCTTTCCATTGTCACTGCTCTGTTTTCATTTAGTGTCAAATCATACCTGGAATAAAGATACATATCACTGTTCCTGTGATATTACCTGATCTTCAAACTGTTGTCTGATCTCAGGAGGAAAGAAAATATAGATTTGCTTTTGCCATTATCACTGCTTTCTTTTCATTGTTTCATTCTTTTATTACAAAAGTGTCAAAATTGGTACAATTTTCACTCATGGACTCCTCATTGTATCTCATGTTAACCCTTTCCTGTTCAAGTCAAGCCAACCCAATGCACCTTGATGGAAAATATCATCTGCTACAATGTTTATGTTTCAAGTTTTGTTCAAAAACATTATAAAGAGAAATATTGATGACCTATGAAGATAGCATAGCTTTCCTTGATTCGTGTTGGAGACAATCCATGATGAGGAAAGGTGTTGACTCAGTCATTTACCAACCATAAAAGGGCCAAACTGATAGACTTGGTAAAAAATTATGCCTTGCTTTTCAACTTTGAAGGGTTGTAACTACAAGAAATTGACCAATCTGAAAATTATGAAAGCAGTTTCCAGCTTTATTAGTTCTAAGAGTTAGATTAAAAATCAAAATAAGGGAACAAAATTATGATTTAAAAAAGACGTGAACACCATGGCCTTATCTGTGGTTAACCAGGGACGTGTTGGTTCCTGGGTTAACTAACTTATGTAACTGAAACCTGGAGTCTAGACAGAAACTAGAAAGTCATAATTATTGACCGGATTACAAAATACAAGAGCAAGTATACAAATAATTTGTCAATTTTAAATATAAGCATTAAAGTTGGCTTCCAATGGCGTTTAAGAGGCCTAAGTTATCATGTTGTAAAACCGACAATGGTGTCACTGTAATTCAATTGTCAAATTTCGTAAATCGACCAAAATCTATGTGTGAAATTCAAAGTTCAAAGAGCAGTCGACACATTTATTGATTTAAGATATCTCCTAGAGGGACACTCCCAATTAAATTCTACATTTTAAAACCTTTGCACGACTTGCACTACTCACCTCAACTTGAACAAAGGATTCCCATCTATGTGGGCACGTAATTGTTCTTTCAGAGCCCAGTAAGTCCCATCCAAATACTTGGAGAGGGAATTTGGAGCAGACAGCTTCGCCATTTTGAAAGACTAATGGAATGCCGGGAAATTATGTTTGATTTCATTTTTTACAATTTCTCATTAAAATATTTTGTCCATGAAGACGTATAATTCTATGATAAATAATGTGTTAAGAACATTTTAATTTATTATATTAGATATATAATCATGAATATATATTTTTGATTGCTCGGCAAATATCGGCGTGTCCGGAAGGGTGCATCACATTTGAAACGGCACTCGAGGCGGGGAATTCAAAACAACATATCCTGTGATAGCTTCGCCTTTGCAACCGTTTGGATGGTTTATTGAATAGTTTCTATGCATTCTTAATATATCAGGCGATTTTGTATTATCAATTAGGTCTTCCAACGATGGATACTTCTGTGGACAATTCCCCGGCGAACGAGTGGGAACTCAGCAAGGAAAATGTCCAGCCATTGAAATCGGGCAGGAAAGTTGCAAGCTTGACGGCTGCCCTGCAGCCGTTGTCGACGGATCAAAATAAGATACGAGAACAAAAACAGTAAGGAGAATCACATTACTGAGCGATAAAGCATCAGTTTAAAAGCGCATGCACTTAAGAGTATATTTTATTTATTCGTTTTACATTTGACGGGGTGAATGTCTCAGAGAGAAAAGATTCCAGCTACAAGACAAGTCCTTGATGGGTGTTCAGTTTTGGGCTGAAACTTGCATTATCGCCCGCTGACCAAGCCTAGGCCTATATAATGTTTCTTTTACAAAGACAACTCGGTTCCTTTTCTGTTTTCCCCGGTTTTATTTTTATTTAATTATGATATTATCTATTTATTCTTTACTAGATCGGCCAGATGAGCGTCATGATCTGTCCGATCTTTTAGAAGTTTACAAAATAATGCATAATTTTGAGGGTTTAGACTTTATTTATGAAAATTATGGGTAACTCTGCCCTTCTAACAACTGAACAAGAGGTCATAATTTTAAAATATTTGAAGAAAAAGCCAGACTGGACATCAGAAAGTACAGAAAAACCTCTCTAACCGAACACCTCTATACTGAACACCATTCCTCACTCCCAAATATACTTCCAATGTAAGCAAACCTCCCTATACCAAACACTTTTTTCTGGTCCCAAGGGTGTTCAGTATGGGGAGGTTTAACTGTATTTCTTTTCAGAGCATGAAATTGTCATTTTTGGTCACCAGTCAAAGTGCTCGTAGTCGTAGACCCATATATTTGGTAGAGTTGTATTATGTTTTCTTACAGCAACTGAAGGGACTTATAATCTCAGACTTTTATATATAATTTATGAATTGCCTTGTCATGATGCTGTATCTCACTCGGTCAAAGTAGGATTTTGGAATGTAGATGTTCTGTTTCAGCATGGAGATATAATTATGGTTTCAGAGACTGGATGGCCAGAAGTCTTGCAAACTCGATGATCCTAAATACCAGCAAGAAATAAATTAAAAAACATGACATCATTGGTCTTGCAGAGACTCACTGTGGTAAAGACGAGACACTCTGTTTAGACAGCTACTTCGTTGCAGCAAGGAGGCTAGATAGAGTTCTCTATCTAGCCTCCTTGGTTGCAGTTAATGCTTGCCCCAAATTAACTAAAGCACAGAAACACTCAGGGGGCTTGGCTGTGTGCATTTGATCTGAGATCAAGGCCTGACAGTGGTTAGGGCTCTTAATAGACAATCTCTACTTCAATCAAGAGCAAATACAGAGGCCCCTAACCCCAGTGAAGAAAAGCTATTTCTCATCACTAGATACAATCGGGCCCTACCTCCAATAAAATATATCATTGAAAAAAAAACTGGAATGTCGTGCAAGCTTCTACGTACAACCTAATCCTTGCAAATAAGCAAATTACAATGGGATTCAGAAGAGCTGGAAATCTGAAAGATATGCTAGTACATTCCAGAACCAGGTATCTCGCAAAAAGCAACATCCTCCACCCAGCCATTGCAGGAAAAAGTGACCCAAACCCCTGTGCAAAGGAAGATTGCAGATACAGCAGTCCCTGTCGTGAGAGACCGCTCTTCAGATTCCCAGGTCCTATACTTTCCATGAATTTACCTGTCGTGAAAGACCACCTGTCTCATAAGACCATTCTTTTGTTGCTCTAGGGGTGGTCTCTGGTGACAGGGACCACTGTACTGCAATAAGTTGGACACCAAAGGCATGGTGAAGAGCATCAAAACTGGACGACGCTACACCACGCCCAGTAGTGGTTCCCGCTAACACAACAACCTGGTCTATCTTATCACCTGTACAATTTGTCACAAACAATATGTGGGCCAAACTTTTCGCCCACTTATGAAAGACTCAGGGAACATTTCTATTACATAAATAAAGGGGATATCAACCAACCACTTGGCAGACATTTTGCCAAACCAGACCATCAGGGCCTCTCCCTTAAGGTCCAGATCCTGGAACATATCCCCACCCCACCGGAACTGAAGAAGACAGAAATTCTCCCATTACAACAAGAGTATTTTGGATCCACCAACTGTGCACTATGGAACCCTTTGGTCTCAATGTCATGGGAAAATAGACAACCTTGCCGAGTCTTATGCTAAATTTTTAAGTTTCTGTTGCCTGTTTTCCCTCAGACATATTTTTTGAGATGACAGATGTAATCAATATCTGTCAGTAACAGTAACCACCATGTCATCATGAAATGCTTATTTATGAACGTCACTTATTACTAGCATGCATGTGAACATATTTTATTTTACATGCTTAATGCATGAACACTGAATCTCATGAGTCACCTCACTCCTAGATGACAAGGGAAAAGCCTCCTCTTTTACCTGCGCTTGCATCTTTCATCCTGGGTTCATTTAATTAATCACTAGCACCCAATATAAGGGAATGGTCCCCTGAGAGGGTGACCATCTACCCTCCATGTAAACAATATACATAATAGTAATACTTAATTGCATATTGCCCTCCTGGGGCCATTGCACATACAACATGAGCGGCCCGCTGGCTACAACAAGGTATTGCCATCTAGCGGTCGCTAAATTAACTACCAACTATTCACTAATGACTACAGTCCACATAGATAGTGAACAAGAAACTGCACCACAGTACAATGCAAATAAATACAATACATAACAATGTTATCAGTGTAGTCAATGTATAAAGTAAATGGACGGAATGTGAACTGTATAATTAATGGACGGATTTCATTAAAAAAAAAAAAAAAATTTAATAAATAAATAAATAAATAAAGAAGACAAAAAAATTAAGCCAGGCATTCAAAGCAAAATTTGGAGACATTCTTAACACAGCTGCCCTCGGCACTCAATAAATAAAACACTTTTTCTGCGGAAGACAAATTGGTGAATAGTTTACACTCCTTTGAAATTTCTCTTATTAGGGTTTCCCTTTGGGAAGCAAATGCACCACACCTAAGTAAAAAATGTTCCTCATCTTCCACTTCGCCCAGTTGACATTTCCTACATAATCTTTGATTTCTGTTGATACCATATCTGTCATACCTACCTACTTCAATATTCAGTACGTGTGCACTTATCCGTAACCTGGTTAATGCTTTCCTGTGATTAACATTTTCAATAATTTGGCAGTAGTTTTCATAACCATGACTGTATTTAAGTTTGGCATAGAGGGTTAGTTTACCAGAATTGAGGTCTTGTAGCTGGGACATAAAGTATGATCTATACAAAGCTAGAATTTTATTATGTGTCGACTGTATATCATGTACGTCTTCACCACAGATTCCACCACTTTTTGTGAAGAAACCTAACCAGCTTTTAGCACTATTTTCAACTTCCAGTTGTTTACTGGCTATAAAGGCACTGTGCATTAAATGTTGTGTTCCGAACAATGACAATCTTCTGTTGTACTTCATAACCTTCCTTAAGCCATGTAGCATCAGTGGATAGGTGCCGAGTTCTCCTCTAACAGCCAAATTTACTGCTCTTTTGTTAACACCTAAGACAAATTTGCAATAACTTAGAAATAATTTTTCCATTGGCAACTTGTTTTCACAATCTTTGAACAATTTTTCACAAGAGCTGCTGCCCAACGACACGGGGGCCCGCAATTCAGAAGCATATGTACATATTGGGCTTACAAGTGAGTGAAACAGAGATAGTGCATTTTTTGGCTTAAGGTTTGACTGGGCTATCACCTGCTTTAATTTGAAACTTGCCTTCCTGGCTTTCTCAAACAGATAATTCTGGGCCCTATTAAATAGGCCATTACGTGTAAACAGTATGCCCAAATAACAATATTCATGTGCTTGTTTGATAGATAGGCTCCCATATGACAGGTGTTCTGAGCCAATTTTACCTTGAGACCCGAAAATCATGAAGGCGGACTTATCCACATTGACTTTAAGTTCCCATTCATTGAAATACTCACGGACCCTATTGACACTCTGCTGTAGTCCTGACATGCTCAACGATACTAGAGCGATGTCATTGGCGTACATTAAACAATTTATGTTTCTTCCTCCTAGTTCAACCCCGTCTTTTGGGCTCAATATGCTGGGAATATCATTTAAGAATAGATTGAATAACGCAGGACTCAACACATCTCCTTGTCTTACGCCTTGTAGAGTGTTGAAGAACGGGGTGAGCCCCATGCTTGTATTCACACAGCAGCTCACCTTCTCATGCATACTTTTAACACTAGAGTAAAGTTTGCTTCCCACACCAATTTTCAGAAGTTTGTATAGCAGACCGTTTCGCCAGATACTGTCAAATGCCTTGCTGAGGTCTATGAAGCATACATACAATTTCTTTCTCTTTTTAACATAGGAGTCAATTAAAGTTTTTAGGACAAACATATGGTCTACAGTTTGGGAACCCTTTTTCGATGCTATTTGTTCCTCTGCCATAATGTTGTGGTCATACAGGAACTTACAGAATCTATTGTTGAGTACACCGCTATACACTTTTGATAGACAGCTTGTAATCGTGATACCTCTATAGTTGCTCGGGTCGGAAGTTGACCCTTTTTTGTGTATTGCTGTAATGAGACCTGAGGACCATTCACTTGGGTATACCCCAGAACTGTAAATGAAATTGAAAAGTCTAATGAATACTTGTGGGATGACATCGAAACTAGCTTTGATAATCTCGTTTGATATATTATCCAGTGCAACTGCTTTGTTGTTTTTCAGGTTTTTAACTACTTTGCTAATTTCATTGAATGTGATGTCATTGTCCATATTTTTACCCAAGGTTTCTTCCATTTGTTTTATCTCAGCCATCATTTTACTATCTTTACTTTCATCGACCGTATTTTTGCCTAACAACTGCTGGAAATATTCGTACCAAGCATCGGGTCTAACCTTATCTTCTCTTTTTGAACCATTTTCAACCTGTCTTTGCAGTTCACGTACCAACTTCCAGTATTCTTTTGGGTTACTGGAGTGTAGGTTTTCAAGCTGATCCAAAATTTTCTCTTTATATTTTCTCTTCTTCCATTTCAACACTCTCTTGTAGTCTTTTTTCTGTTTGTAAAACTCTACCTTTAAACGACTATTGTATGGACTACCAGCTGCTGCTTTCGCGGCATCTTTAACCTGCTGTCTTAATATATCACATGATCTGTCAAACCATTTTTGTTTCGTACCCCGTTTTACCTTCTTTTTATGCTTTGTGAGACACCTGTCTCCAGCTTTATGCAGTATAGTATTAAAGCTCGAGACTGCCTCATTAACACTGATATGCTTGTTCGGGATTACCTGTGTAAGGTGTCTAAAATTATCTTGTATGTCATTTGAGCACAGTGTATTTTTGAATATTACTGAAGATTCTTCATACCATTTGTATTTACAAGGGCGGGGGCTCACTTTGCACATAATTTTGCCTTCCACGCGGGTATATGTATTTAAACCAAATTCTATCGAACAATGGTCAGATATATGCCCCATCCAATCATTCACTCTAAAATATTGAATATCATCATACACATCACAATGACTTAAAACATAATCCACGGTACTGCTGCCCCCATACTCGTGACAAGTGAATTTTCCAAGCAAGTCCCCAAATTTCCTTCCATTTAAGATTCTAAGTCCACTCAATTTACATAAGTTCACCAGTTTTCGACCATAAGAATTTATTGTCTTGTCGTGATTTAGCCTGACAGGCATGGGTGTGTCCGGTACGTACTGGTCAGGGACTGGAATGTGAGTGTTATTACCATCCTGGTCAATGTAGTCCTGTTCACTTGAGGTGCGTGCATTAAAGTCTCCAACTACTACCAAGTCACCTACACTAGAATGCTTTGCTATTTCATCCTCCAACATGCTATAAAGATCGATATCTTGTCTTACCACATATGAAGAGTTGATGGGACTCATGTATGTTACCCCTATATAGACATCTTTCTGCCTCCTAAAGAAATTTTTATTAAGCTTCAGCCATAACAGGTCATAGGGGAGGGAGGTAGATTTACAAACCGCGATACCTGCTCTTAACTCATTTTTCATTAGCACCGTTATTCCCCCAGAGGCTTTTCTCGCTCTTCCATGTTTTGGTCGGTTCACAGAGACACTTGTGTGATTTACTAATGCTATCTCAGTGTCAGAATCTCCATGCGTTTCAATAAGGCAAATTATGTCATACTTCGATAGTTCTTTCTGAACTTCACTGTCATCAAGTTTGTTTCCCAGTTCCTTGCTTTTAATGCCCTGGATGTTCCAACAACATACTTTAAGTGTTTGTAACGTACTGACTATCAGTAGTGTTTTGCTGAGAACCAGTCATCTGGTTATTTACCTTGCTGTTCAATATTGCCCATAGCGCTCATTACGTCTAAAGCCACCATTGGGATATCCCCTGTTCTGAAACATAGGTCGCCGGTTTGTGTATCCTCTATTGTTATACCTGTATCCTTCACCGTTGTACGTGCGGTAACTGTCTTGTGTGTCTGGCCTGTCAATCGGCCTATCACGTCTCCATCAGGACCCGTCCGGTGATCGTGGACCACTGTCGTTCCGGGGTCTGCGTTGATTAGGGCCCTTTGACTCATTGGACTGGTACCTGCCCCCTTTCAGCCCTAAAGCTTTGACGATTGCTCGCCTTATGTTAGTGGCCAGCTTTCTGGTACCATCGACACTGGGGTGGAGCTTATCAGGTTCATAGTCATCTGAGTATGGGTCAAGGCCTGTGTGTTCGACCACTGTCACCAGTGGATTGTCCAGGAAACACATCTTCAGTTTCCCACATACTATTTCACTCTTAATGGCTCTCCTTTGGTGGTCTTGTCATATGAAGCCTCTGACGTAACAGTACGTTACCACGACGGCACACCATTGTGTCCACAGCTACCATTATTCAGGCACAGGGTTCATACAAGCCTTGAAAAGTTTTGAGAAGTTTGGAATTTCATGTCATGGCCTTCAAGGCCTTGAAAAGTCTTGAATTTCACACTTGTGTCTTGAAAAGTTGGAAAAATTCTATTTTGTACAGCTTTGGGTATTTTAATTCATTTGGGACAGAAATGTGGAAGTTTAGTTAAATGATACCTGTTATTTTTGTTACGTGTTGGCCCTGATGTTACTCAAAGTTAGTTTGGAATTTTGGAGAAATCAGTCTGGAAAAGTCTTGAAATTTGTGGCCAGACAGGTGTATGAACCGTGAGGCAACTGATGAACCCCAGGTAGGGCAAAATGCGTCTCGCCAATTGTACAAAAAAAAACCTGCTGAAAACTCAGCAACCGATTCCCAAGCCGTCAGGCAGTCGCCTGGTTTTCTCGCGATCTGAGATCAAGAAGGAAATAAAGATATTGCCAAAATCCAAGCCTGACCTCCTTTGGATTATACTGTGCAGAAACTACTTCAATCTTGTTAAAAATACATATGTATGTTTTTTGTTTTTTTTCGTGTCTATGTATATATAACATATTTCTATTCATTCTCTATCTGTACCATAATGTATCCTACAGTGTATATACAATAAAGTTCTTGCTAGTGTTTTGACTTAAGTTTTACAATTAAAATGCATATACGTTGAGACAAAGATACACTAACCAAAATAAAATCTCCACTAGCTAGACAAAATTTTTAATGCCATTTGGCTGGTGCTTAAGATTATTTTTGCATACAGCATTCCTCTAAGAAAATCATATATCATAGTCTAGCTAGCATAAATGTAAATTCTGCAGTAGTAAGGCAGCACATTTTTTGTCACCAGCTTTTGTGACGTGTTGAAAGCAATTCTCAAATAAAAGTATTTACATTTGGTTTAATTTTTACCATTACATAACACATATAACAAATTTACATTTGAAGAGGTGACATTTATATTATTTCCCCATGGACGCCAGACCAACCTTTGTGTATTGAATGGTCTGGCCATTAATGGAAATGCATCCTTATGATAGCTGGATGTTATTTCTGCTAAATTCAGAAGCACACTGACACCGTGATTTACGCTGCCAACTTGTTAGTTTCAGGACTTTAACATTTTACAAGTTGATGCCAATAAGTGTAATTCTACACAATTGTCATGAATGTTGACAACACTGTTCATAAATACTGGTACCCGGTACTGTAACATACTGTACCATTCATGCATATGTCAATGTACCTACTGTATTCATGAAGTGTCAATCAAATTCAATTCATGGACTGTGCAAGGAAAAAATGGTTTAATATAGTGAGTATGACCTCATTAAAATAAATGCATGTATATACATTGTATTTTGTTCTTTCAGATTATTTGAGGCTGAAGTACGGACATATACTGGTGATGACCCTTTGGATGTGTGGCACAGGTATTAAAGCTTTGAATGAGATGTCATCTGCACAAATAACACTACAAACATGATTACATGTGTAAACCATTCGTGATATTGCTTGGTTGTCTGAATAATGTGCATTCTTGTACACAAGTCAAGATGGCAATCTTTTGCACAGACTTAATAAAGTTTAAAATGCAAAAAATGTAGGTACTATTGACATCTGTGGAACTGAAATCGTGACACATACTGGTGCTTAATTGCTATTTAAACTACAGCGCTCCATCTTTATAAGCCCCCTTATTACAAGGTGGATTTTAATACAAACAAAGTGGGTGCCTCACTGGGGTCCCACTAAAGCACTTTTCTCTGTTACTAAATGTTAAATATCCCCTGATTGTGTGGCAGTTTTGCTATAACACAGCCTATTCCATGGGCTCCCATCATCAGTGTTAACATACAATAATTTTGAAATTTAAATATTTGGAGTTGTTAAAGAAAAAAAGAAATTGAATTGATTATTATATACTCCTCAGCAAAGCAAATATCTCTGTTTTCGAAAGGTGATTCTCACCAGCAACTGCGCATGCGCCACTGTTAAGGCGTTACTTCTTTTTGGTAGTTCTGTGAGTCTGTTTGTATTCTAAATACATAAAGCACATTAAGAATGAAAATGAGAAAATGTTGCAATTTTATTTTCATACCCAAGATTAATATACAAAATAAATACATGCACGCTCACATTGCAATGCTGAAGCACAATACAGTAAGCAGCGGTAAATAAGTTAAAAGGAGATTTAAATTTTCAGGGAAAGACTTTCCGTATCAGTTGCAAGTGAACATGGACCTGTTATTCTAATTCTGAATACTAGTACATGTATTTGAGTTCAACAGCCTAAAACTAACTATGTTTGCTGCTGTCCACAATTTGAATCATTTATTTTTAACCAGGGTATTAAAAATACATGAAATATATGCTAGAATGTTAGAGAGAAACTGAGTCATGTACTCGAGTTCAACAGCCTAAAACTATGTTTGCTGCTGTCCACAATTTGAATCATTTATTTTTAACCAGGGTATTAAAAATACATGAAATATATGCTAGAATGTTAGAGAGAAACTGAGTAATTTTGAAGTGTCGCTTACGCAAGCTGTTCAAATGCGGGACACGTGAAATACCACTTATCTGCTCCATTGCCTGTTGTGAGTAGCCTAAGTCTTATCACCTGAGCGCAAGAAATGCGGCCTATCTGCTCAGGTACTTGATGCATGAAATGTCGCTTATCTGCTCCAGTACTTGTAGTGAGTAGTCTTTAAAGAAGTCTATTACTTGAGTGCAAGAAATGCCACTTATCTGCTCAAGTACTTAATGCGAGAAGCTTAAGTCTAACATCTGAGAAAGAGAACTTCACAAGACAGGGTCAAAACAGTTCAGGCTTCTACAATTCCTATGATCCTGTTGTCCCGGACAAGTGACTTTTGAACATCACTTGTCCAGTGGACAACCAAATTTTTTATCGTAAATAATAATTTATTAAAGCCCAATTGCCTGGAATACTGACTGAGCCAGTGGAAAATGCGAACAAGTTAGCTGGTGTAGCATAGGGCTGGGCTGAAGGTGCAGCGTGGGGACACGCTTAAGGTGTCACCAAACATTGGCAAGCTGTGGTTCTCTTTGCAAAAATATATTTGTAGCTTCTAAAACTATTTCCCGAAATACATGCATATGAGACAGACAATTATTCAGTATTGATTGAGACACCCCGCCCTCTGATTTCTTTGTAATGCATGATCTATGTTAGAGGGACGTACAAGTGAATTTTTAGACGGACAAGTGAAGATTCAGATTCACTTGTCCTATAGACAAGTGATTCTGGAAAAAAGGGTAGAAGCCTGCAGTTTTTTAAGTAAATGGTTTGGAAAATGCAATCTGTAAAAAATATGGAGGGTAGATTTGCAACAAGGATAACGACATGCTAATGATGATAATTATACATGTACATATAAAAAAGTTGTCAAATTTTACCCTAGAGTCGGTGAGCAAGATTGCGTCAACTATTTTCCTATAATTTTGGGAACCAAGGAAACATATTAATTACATGCATGCATTTATTTATGTTGTTGTATTTTCTTGCCTGAATCTTACAGAAAACCAACTTTCACGCGTATATCATGTTATATAGTTTTTTTTAGCTCTGCTGACTTGTCAGTCGGCAGAGCTTATAGAATCCATTTGCATCTGTCCTTCCGTCTGTCGTTAGACTTTTTATATTTTCAACTTCTTCTCAAAAACTGCTACAAAGAATGTTTTGATTTTGCACATGGATGATCCCCAGGTGGACCTCTACCAAGTTTGCAAAGGAGATGATGATGCAATAATTTTTCTATTTTTTATGAATTTTTTAATTTATTTTTTGAAAAAAATTAAAATTTCTTCATCTGAAGAACTACGAAGTCAATTGCTTTGATATTGCACATAGGGTCATCTGGGGTCAACAAGTTCTTATTTTGGCCAGCAGGTGGCGCTGTGATTTTTTGCTATTTTTTTTATGAATTATTGCCTGTTAAGGCTATTTTCGACTTCTCCAGAACGGCTGAACAGAATTGCTTAAAATTTTATTAGAATATAGTTGGACATTAGACAATGAAAGTTTGCGAAAATAATATGGATATGTTAATTTTAGGCAAAGTTATGGGACATCAAACTTTGCAACTGTAAGGAAGTGCTGCAGCTGTATATATATATATATATATATATATATATATATATATATATATATATATGGTAATACAGTGCATATATTACACTATTTTATTTACCCTTTTGACTTCTTCTCAAAAACCGCTGTATGGAATGTTTTAATTTTGCACATGGATGTTGCCCAGGTGAACCTCTAGTAAGTTTGCGAAGGAGATGATGATGCACTAATTTTTCTATTTTAAATGAATTTTTTAATTTATTTTTTGAAAAAAAAAAAAATTCTTCATCTCAAGAACTACCTGGCCAATTGCTTTGATATTGCACCTGGGGTCAACTAGTTCTCATTTTGGCCACCAGGTGGCGCTGCAATTTTATTCCTTTTTTTTTTATGAATTTTCGCGTGTTAAGGCTATTTTCGACTTCTTCTCCAGAACAGCATGATAGAATTGCTTACAATTTTATCAAAATATAGTTGGACATTAGACCATGAAAGTTTGCGAAAATAATGTGGATATGTTAATTTTTGACAAAGTTATGCGATATCAGACTTTGTGACTGTAAGTGAGTGCTGCCACTGTACACCGGCAGCCTTTGAAACAGCAAGGTATGTCAATTGATTATACATGTACTACCATCAGCAGAGTTTATAGAATCCGTTTGCCTCCGTCTGTCCGTCCTTCCGCAAAATTTATTTTAAGGACAAACTTTGCTACCACTGTACATACATGTATATAGCTGTACAAATCTAGACTGCAGTCCATGTGTTCCAATACTGTAAAAGTAGATCCCAGTCAGCAGAGCACAGGATCATCATGATCCTCTTGTTTTTTTTTTTTTTTCTCATTGCATGTCTTGAAAACGAATCTGTAAATTGACACATTTATGTACCACCATGGACGTTGTTAATGTTGTTGGCATATAGAATCATTTTGGAAATCACAATTTTGTATATTTTACCAGACAGATAGATGTATTCCCTTGAACAATGTTCCCAACATTGAGAACCTGTTTTCCCTGATTTATAAAATACCAGTGTGCAGCACTTACATATACTGTAGTCTGGGGGTGGTGTTGACCTGGCTGATATACTTCTTTACATTGACCACCATTTATTTTATTTTTCGTCTGTAACATCTCTTTCATTTATAAAAGTTGTAAAATCACTTAGGATGAGGCAATAAGGTAATGTACATAAATAAAGGTTTTATCACCAACCTTGGATCACAGAACATTGCATAGAGGCAGGATAACCATATTTTATTATAATGGGTCTGGGTCATGTTTATCTAAGGCAATGAGGTCAGACATCATTATATGGACAGATTCAGTTACTTTGCCAGTCCCAAGTAAGAATATATGTGTAAACCAAGTTTGATTTTTTTTTTTTCAGGGAAATACTGCGCTTTCAACAAGTAATGATATAGGTCTCATTTTCTTTATATAAAAGAAACACTTCAGTCACTGTTTTCAAAACAATTAGGTGTTAGTGATTACTTGTCAGGTGAAAATCTAAAAAAATGAATATACAGGTGTACTTTGTCCCATGCAGTATTATAAAAACACCCTGGCACATAACACGCAAATCTTTGCATTTTACATGGCATTTCACGCTAATCTAAGTCAGATTGTACCATATAGTTTTATATGCGCTGACTATAAGTATGGTGGTTGAGAAACCCCTCAATCCCATAAGCCCTCATTCAATGTGGCAGCTGGTGAGAACCCGCTATTAGCAGTGCACTTTGTATGGTTTTATATACATGTTTGGGCAGTGTGGCAAAAGTTTGTTTACTGATGTGAGTGTATGTGTATATATTTGCATATGTGTGTGTGTGTGTGTGTATATATATATGTATATATATATATACATGTACATATATTTGTATTATTTTTTACAGATATATTGAATGGACAGAACAAAACTTTCCAAAAGGAGGCAAAACTAGCCAGCTGTCAGTCATTCTAGAACGATGTGTTAGTCTTTTCAAACATGATGACAGGTACAAGAATGACCAGCGTTACTTGGATGCCTGGATAAAATTTGTAAGATCTTATACATATATCATGTTTCAAGATTATCCTGATTATCCATATTTGTCATATGTCCCCAAGTTGTAGAATGTCTTCATTATATGCAAGAGAGACTGGGTGTATTGACATAATCCCTATACTACACACATGCTTTGCCTGATTTATGTACATGTATTGGTGTATCATTTATTAGGGGCTTATATTGAAATACTAGATAAATCTAGTGAAAAATAAGATGTGAACCATAATACAATAACGTCTTTATCAACTGTGTGTATGTTATGAACATTAACATTAAAACAACAGAAAATCATCAAAAAGGGAAAAAATTATAGAAAATATTGACCATCACAATGCTTATTGTACAGTATGTTTAAATGTTCTTGTTTCATTTTACAAATTTGTAGCTTTATACTTAGATACGACTCATGCATATTGCCAAAATAACCTGTCTTGTCACAAGGCAACAACGATAAACATCCCACATGATATGGAGATACTGATGGACAGACCAGTGGTGGCTAACTAATATGCTTGGAAATGAAGAATACATGTAGTTTGAAAAAAAAAATCTCTAAAGTGAATGGTATTTGAGTAAATGTTCATGTACTGAATTCTGCTACCATCAACAACTATACTGCGTAATTAAACTAATATAGCCAGCCCCCCCCCCCCCACCAAAAAAAAAAAAATAATGTTGGTGACTGTTCCCGCAGTTTGTCTAATTAGTTTGTAAAGAAAAACAACTATTACTGTGGTCACCAGACAGAAAAGTCTCAAGTTTTTTATGTTGGCCTTTGAATTTTCATGTTCAGAGTAACAAAATGACATTTGTGATTGTTGTCGTGTGGGTCATTACCAAGATTAAAGAACAAAGAATTTTTTTGGTATGTTTAGCGGAAAGTTTAAATGGCTTAGGATTTTTTATGCTAATATCACTCTGAATTTCAGTACATACATTTATTTTATGCAAGTTCTTCAGGGAATGCAGTTTACATCTGTTTGCTGTTTTGTGTCTAGTTTTCATCTCTACTGACAAATATGTCTCATTTCTTCAGCCAGACTACAAGTCTACAAACGCTTGCAAATGGCATATGTTGGAAGTGTGCCCTTTTTACACGGTGTTATTGACTTTTTAGCTTTGCTAGCACAGGTCACAGAGCTCATGGCATCAGTCTTGTCTGTCCACCTGTCTGTTTGTAAACTTTCGCTTGTGAGCACGATACTGTCCAAAGATTTCAAGATAGCCCCATATAACTTTCAGGGCTCATCAAGTGTATAAAAATCTAGGTTGAGTTTGATATTGGTGGTGCCACCTTCGGCATTATGTAATATATGGATCAAAAGTTGAGAATCTTGTGACCACTCTAGCATCCTTAATGTTTAATAGATCTTCGTGAAATTTAATGGGATTGTGGAGGAGGTCAAAATCTCAGTTGCATCTTGAATATGATGCATGTGGTGCCACCTATAATTGAACGGAAATTATGAGCCAAAATGTGTTAAAAGATGTAAAATTCCATATCTTGAAAAGTTATTGAATTAGGCATGCCAAATTTATAGGAATATAGACCTTGTCCAATGCTAATATGTTATATAATAGCAGTGACCTTGACCTTGTTTGTTAAGTCACCAATCATTATGTACTTTGTCGCTTCTCCAAGTTTATAGTTTTTCTAGAACTTGAAAAGTTATCACCCAATAGACCATGTGTGGAAAGCTGGATATTTGGCTCACATTTTGAACAGTACCAATTTTTTAATCCAAAATGAAGGTTAAGGTCAAATGGTCAGTTGGAATAAACGGGGTCATCTTGTGAATGCTTTGCGTCCCACAGTTTTTGAGTTCCATATCACTTTTAGGACTTACAAAGTGTATGGAAATCTATTTTGATGTCAGTGCTGGTGGCGCCACCTGTAGTATTATGTAATATATGGCTCAAAATATGAAAACCTTATGACGAGTCCAGCATCCTGATTTTAATGGATCTTCATGAAATCTTTTGGGATTTTGGAAGAGGTCAAAGTCTTGGTTGCTTATGATACTTGTAGTACTCGTAGTGCCACCTATACTTTGATGGAAATTATGATTTATAATGACCTTTTTTTGGTCACCTTCACCTATTTTCAAGGTCATTAGGCACTTAAGAAAGGAACATTTAATTCCATGTCTTGATAAAAAATAAGGCGAATGATACCAAATGTACCACAAATGTATATCATGTGGAAGTTTGATTAATTTTCAAACTTATGGATAAAAAATTATCCCTGAAAAACATTTCAGGGATAATTTTTTGGTGATGGTCATCAGCAGAGCACCTGACCCATGGGCCTAATGTTTATTATATGTATGACACAGTTTAATTTTTTTCCATAGTCCAAAATTTGCAATGATCCTCTGGAGATCTACAATTTTATCTACAATCTGGGCATTGGAGGCAAGCTTACAACATTCTACAAAGCGTGGGCATGGGAACTAGAACAGACTGGCAACACCAAAAAGGCTGATGCCATTTATATGCAAGGAATACAGAATGGTGCTGAGCCTCTTGATCAGTTGCGTCGAGAACACAGGTAGGTGTAGGTATGAGCTTATCAAAAGAGGTGCTGCATGTACATGTAATTTGTATTTGTGGGTATTTAGCAAATGGACTACACACATCTTTGAGGTTTTCAGCTTTTCTGAAACACATTGCACTGTGGTTTGCTTATTGTCTAGAGCTGGATTCCAATTTAGAAATTGTATTGTACCCAATTTTTGCAAATGATGTTTTCTACATGTTCAATGGAAGTAAAGCTGGATGGTACTGTGTAATCATGATAAGCTGGTCATGACTTTCATCATGCTGTTGAGGACTTTGTCCTGTTTATAACTTTCACAGTTGACAGTGACACTTTGCAATAATGTGTTGGGATGGCCTCTTAATGTGTAATACACAAGAATGGTTTGTCATTTCTTTCATAATAATGTGGATGGGGGCACATATCTTTGACCCTTAGTAGTTGGCTCTTAGATCCAACTGTTTTGCTGTTTTTTTGATCTGCGAATGTGAAATGACAATATCTGTGGGTAACTGCATTTTTTGTACAACTTCTATTTTTACTGAAATGAGCCAAAATAACTACAAAACTAATTTCCATATCACTGTATATCTGGCCGGATTTGAGGTAGAATATTAAAGCACAGAACTTATGATTTTTCTGTGTCCAGATATTTGGACATACTTACTGAAATAGATTTGTAATTTACCACATGTAGTTTTTGTTATAGGGTTTTCACTTTCCCGTTGTGTGGATTTGTAAGATTCTTAGGGAGAGGTCTATAGTGTTCTCTGTTTGACAATGTTGTGGCTTCTGCTATGTGGTCAGTAATCTTCATGACAACCACATGTACATGTATTGATGAGCTTTTGTCATCCTCTTCTAATCTCGAAAAATGCAAGACGAGAGTGGTGTATCACTGGTTTGTGTGTCCTGTTTGAATACTAATTTGTCCTTGGGAGTATTTCCATTAAGTTCAGAACTGTAAACCAGGTGACCATTATAACTTTGTAACACATAAATGAAAATGATTTAGATTCACAACTGGAACTATAATAGAAACTTGTTTTTATGTTTTTTTTTCTGTGTTCATTAATGCTGGTTGAATTACTGTCTCTGTTGTTGTAGGCAGTAACTGGGTTTTCTATTATGACCCCCCCCCTTGTGTTTTTGTTTGATGAATATTGCTTCTGTGTGTGCCCAGTTGTTTAGCCTTGGTGTTTTTGGTGTATTGGCCCTTGTTGGTATAGGGCCAGGACTATCATCGAGTTTTTTCTCCCAATTTCTGCAGCAACTGAAAAAGATGATCTGTGTTTGTTTTTTGGAAACATTTCTTTTCCTCCTAAAGCTTTTCTAAGTTTGTTGGTCGTCACCACTGTGACAGATGGGACATTAGATAGGAACTCTGTAACTTTCAAACTCTTGAACTTAAAAATGGAAATTGTAAGCTGCTTATTAGTGCCAAAATCTATAGGTCTCATTTCACTCTGATAATAAAATGTATACTAATCTGTGAATATGTCTTTATTTTTATGCATGTGTTTTATAGTACATCTGTAGTTTGAAACCATAACGTTTCAATATCGTAGTAAAAATAAAAAATCAGTCCAAGTTTAAAAATGTCCAAATGTTGACAAGCCCATCAACATGACCATCACCAGCAAGACTTGAATTTATACCAAGCAATACATATTGAATATCTAAAGACAATAAGATGTCAAATTGACAGCATTAAAAAACAACTGTCGTGAAAAATAGAAATGGACAACAGTTTTCAACAATGCCAGAGAAACTGCATCAAAGATCTGAGTGAACAAGAACCATCCATGATCAAAACCTGTCTGTAAAACATACCACTGTGACAAATGAAACAGCATTGGACATTTTTTTTTTTTGCATACTCAATTGTTAAACAGAAAATATGTTGCTGGACATTTAGACAAACAATACCTTAAACTTCTAAGCATGGGGTACTGAAGATTTTTGGGACACAGTTTTGAAGAGGATAGCCAGGAGGATGCTCCTCTTGCATGTATTAAAAACTGGATGGGACAATTTAGTTGCAACAGATAAGACTGCATCTAATAGCTTTGTTTAAAATGACTGTATCATGGATGTATTAGTGTTCTATAGGATTTATAAATTTCAAATTGATACATGCACATTTAATATTTAAGATTTTTGACACTTTTCATCAAAGTAACCATGTTGAAATATCACATTTTACAAACTTAAAATTTTTAAATATTTGCTACTATAGATGCATGAGAATTAAACAAAAACTTTTTATTGATTTATTGTTTGTTGTATGTTGTCTGGTACAGATATATACAATATTCACTGAAAAATTACTTGCCATAAACCAGAACTGCTTGAAATTCTGACTGCAAAATTTGAAATAGACTATGACAGATGAAACAAGTACATGTACATTGAGTTATGGACCACAGTGCGCCAGCTGAGGCATACTGAAAAACTTAGAGCTTGAACAGTCAACACTTATTCATCCATGTGGGAACATCTTCAAGCAGACCTTTGATTTGATCTGGCCCATGCCACACAGCGTCTCTCTCTGGCTCCAGTTTATAGCCAGCATCAGTATCAAGTGTATCATTTTCGAGCAAAATGTCAGCCAGATTCACTTCAAACTTGATGGGGATGTGCCTTGAGTAGGTCTCTACCAAGTTTAATCAAATGGTCATGCTCCAGTGATTTTTGGATTTTTATGAATCTTTTTGGGGGGCAAATCTTAAAAAATCTTCTCGGAAACCCCTCACCCGATTGCTTTGATATCGCACAGGGACACTCCCGGGAACACAGTATTCTGAATTATTCACCAGGTGGCTCTGCATTTTTTTTTTTTTTTTTTTGCTATTTTTGGCTTCATCTCCAGAACCGTCATTTAGATTTAGCTGAAACTTGGTGGATATGGTCCTTGTGGAAGGGTCAAACAAAGGTTTCACAAGATGGCACTGCTGTGGATTCCTGATTTTTGACAATTTCTTTCTATTTGGGTACTTATTGGTCAATGCAGCTTTCCTATTGATTACTCAGTAAGTCAATACTAATGCTTTTTCACTTTTTGGATTCTCCAAAAAAAACATCATCCAGGTTGACTTCAAACTTCATGGCAATGTACCTTGGGTGGGTTTCTATCAGATTTGTTCAAATGGTCATGCTCCAGTGATTTTTTGGAGTTTTAATGAGTTTTTTGGGTTTTTTTTGGACAAATCTTACAAAATCTTCTTCTCCACAACAGCTCGCCGAATTGCTTTGATATTAGATAAGAACACTCCTAGGGACTCCTAGTTCTTCATTTGCTCACCAGGTGGTGCTGCAATTTTTTCATTTGTTTTTAAATGAATTTTTGTGTGTTTTTGTTAATTGTCACTTCCTCGCCAGAACCGTCCCTCTGATTAAGTTGAAACTTTGTGGACCTGTTCCTTGTGAAACGGTCAAGCAAAAATATTCACCAGATAGCACTATCATGGATTTCTCATTTTAAGCGATTTTTTTTTTAAATTTGGATACTTATCGCTATATGCACCTCTTCTTGTTTACTATGCAAGTCAATGGGCTTTTTAATGCATTCCAATGGTAATTCACATTTTGGACTTCTCTGAAGAAACTGTCAGTCAGATTTACTTCAAACTTGGTGGCAATGTACCTTGGGTGGGGGTCTACCAAGTTTGTTCAAATGGTCACGCTCCAGTGATTTTTGGATTTTTTATGATAAAAAAAAATCTTTTAACAAAAGTTTGATAGGAAAGTTTAACATGGAAATTTTTGGTAATGGTTATAACTTAAATAATTTTGGCCAGATTTGTGCCAAACTTGGTAGGGATGTACCTCTGATGTAATTTACTTCATATTGATTGAGTATACCTCAATACATAGGCCTCCCACAAGGATGGGGTAGGCCCTTATAAGACTAATTAGTATCAACAAACATCAGAAATTAATCAAAAACAGAAAAGTTCTATCTGTTTATTTATTTTAATTTTTAATGTATAAAATAAGGTTTCAAAAGTTATTTTACTCCTTTGAAAGAGTATTGATTACCTTTCAATCATGACGAATTGGTCCTTACCCTGTTGGCTGAATATGCACAATTTTGCAGCAATAAAAAATTTGCCTGAATTTAGAAATAAAATCAACCTCTTTTAGTTTCTTTCCTAATACAGTAGAACCTGTCTTAAATGACCATCCAAGGAAAGCTGAAAACTGGTCCCTGACAACAGGTGGGCCCTTAAGGCAGATTCAGTCCTGGCACAGTATGCTGTAAAACATGTACCATGTTAAAGAATGACATACATGTACAGTCAACAAGTAGGTATATATGCCCATAATTTTATTATTTTGATTAAAATACCAGATGGTGGGAGGAGCATTCGCTGAAATACTGCCACACCAGATGATCAATTTTCTAATTTCCAATAGTTTGAAGTTTTAACCCTTTCCAGGCCATACGTGAATTCTCCTCATACTTGCTCAGTACCTCTGCTTTTGTTTTCATAAGTCTATTAATTTGTGTTGATCCACAGTTTAATTCAGTTGTGATTGCATTGCAACTTTTCCAGAGGTCATGCAGCTTTACAGCTTTGTATCTTTGAGAGACAGGCAATTTCTAGGGGTTTTTGGCCATGGTTTTGCCATGATACCACATTGGTAATGGACACTCCTTGTAACAGTTGCAAAAATAAACAAAGCTTTTTGCAGAAAAACTTGATGCAAGGCTTGTGCCTTGTTTTAGCGTATCGGCAGAAGTCTGGTTAATTTATTACCGACAGATGGCAATCTTAGGCGCTAAGCACAGGTTAATTGCATATTTGGGACACATCTAGGGTGGGCACTGGCTGTATCAGGGAGTTTGGCTCTTAAGACAGGTAAATATAAGCTAAAATATACTGGGAGGAACTGAGAGTTGTCCCTGATGACAGGTGGGGCGCTTAGCACAGGTGGACGCATCAGCAGGTTCGACTGTACATGTATTTTATTATTCCTTGGTGTTAGTCAAAAGATTTTTTCCATATGAGGTGGATCAAGTATGAATATGGAAAAATTATGCCTAAGTGGTCAAATATTGTAGGCTTATGCAGACCTAAATGTACCTTTTAAAGGCTTCCTCTTTAACATATTTTAAGATCTCAAGACATGCATGCATAATTTGTTATACATGTATATAAAATGGGAATTCTGCTGTCTGAATTCATAATAGAGCCTCTGTACCTTCAATTTAGAATAAGTGCACACTGTCACAGATGGGACAATTTGCAATGGCAGATACATGTAGTACCAATGTTTGGAAACACTCAGACTGCCAATGTCCACCAACACTTATGTCTGAATCAACTTTAGATAGACATTCTAAAATTGTGTAACAAAAGTCATTTTTTTACTACGGAAACAAAATAAAACAAGTATTTTGTGACAGATGGAACATATGAAGATTTGTGGCATTGACACTGAATTGAGTTTTTCTTTTTCAAAGCCTATAACCACCATTTTTCAGAAACTGAAAACAGTAGTGCATAATTTAGAAAGTAGTTTTAGTTTTATGAAATCTTGATATCTATTGTTCACATTCTGCTTTCTAGATAAATTAACACCTGTAAAAGTGATGTGAAATGTGACAAATTAGCTTCAGTGGGATGCGAAAAGGACAAAGGAGATAGGACCATATCATATACATGTAGCTCCTGATATGTTAAATTGTTTAATTAACTTTTGTATCCATGGTGCTGTGGAAATAACCTGTTGTTGTTTTTGCAACAATCTTGGCTCTGTCCCTCCCAACAAAGGTAATAATAGGCTGCCAGGCTTGCTTCAGACGGATGATGTCCAGTCCATTATGGTTCTTCAAGGTTGTTGTCTCATTAACCCTCTGTAGGTTGCATGTATTCACTGTTTGTCCTGGTCTGTCTTTCAAATGGATGTGGTGTTCTGAGGGAAAATGCAATTTGTTTCTAGTCTTCCACGGCTTTACATGGAGAGGAAATGCTTTGTGGGAATTTGTGACAAATTTGCTTCAATGGAATACAAAAAGGACACAGGAGATAGGACCATATCAAAAACATGTAGTGCCTGAAAGGTTAAATTGTGTAATTAACTTGTTGTCTGTGGTACTGTGGAAATGATCTGTCGTTGTTTTGCAACAATCTTGGCTCTATCCCTCCCAACAAGGGTAATAAAAAGCTGCTTGGCTCACTTCAAACCGATGGAAGCCAGCCCATTACGGTTCTTCAAGCTAGATGTCTCATTAACCCTCTTTAGGTTGCATGTTTTCACTATTTGTCTTGGTTTGTCTTTCAAATGGATGTGTTGTTCTGAGGGAAAATGCAAGTTGTTTCCAGTCTTCCATGGCTTTATGTGAAAAGAAAATGCTTTGTGGGAATTTGGACCAGTACTCAAGTTCGGCTAGCACAACATTATGTTCTATGCACTTGGATTAAAAGTCTGCACTGGATGATATTTTACCAGTGCATACATTTTTTTTTGTATTTATTTTTATTTTCATTATAGAAATTCTCAATGCATTTGGGAGGTATGACCTGTTCTTGCTGATAGTTGTCTTTATTGTGTTCAGTCGCACCTCTCGTGCATCTGGATGTGTACTGGTTGACATGGATCAGAGGGCTAATATTGACCAAGTTGATCCATTATGTTCCCAAAAGTGTTATACTGTATTAGTTCCTATGCTGCAAGTCTTCCTGACACAATAAATTTCCCATGCACAAACAGCTGGTGAATATAATGTGTGGTATTTATTTTGTCTATTGCAGTGAATTCCAGGCCAGAGTGGCTCAGAAGCTTGTTAGTAATATGGCAGCACACATGGATGATGGGAACACTTCACCATCACGCTCTGCACTTGGTGAACTGCGGACCACTGGTTCCAAACACAAGGTACCAGTCAATCGTGTTGACGCTGTCAAACCAAGTGAGTTTTGACTGTTGGGTGGATCTGACTAGCTCCTGATATGTGTGTATCATGTAGTGACTTTTCAGTTGTTATATGTGGTTTCTCACCAGGACTAACTGTTGTTAAGCCACTGCACCAACAGCTTACACTGTATTTTCACACTCTTTAAGTCCCAGGTGGATGATATTAATAAGATTATTACATTAACGAAATCATTGGAAAGATAGATATGAAATGTTATTTAATTTTGAATGATTTTATCTGTAAGTTGGAAAGAAACTGCTCAAAACTGCTGCCTTATATGCCTGTATTTCCCCCCCTCTGGGGGTTTTAGTCAAATGATTTTAGAGACACATGATAGTTATTTGTGTTCAACATTTTTTCCCTGGAAGGTTCAGGTGGGTTCAGAACAACATTGGCTCCAATCAAGAGTAATACAGGCCCTGGTTTTCAAGTATTTCATGATGAGAATGAAGCGTCAGCTTTTGCACTTCCTAAACCCAGTGGTGAGTGGAAGCAGATGGGCGCCAGATCTCAAGTCAACAGGGAAAATGAACAGAAACCAGGCATCTGGTCAAATGTCAAGGTAAACTATGACCATAATATGTTGCTGTAGGTAAAATCTGCTGATAGAGTTAGTTTCAAGGGGCCTGTGTTTGTTGGAAATTACATGTATAAATGGTGAGCTCTCTTATGTAGAAATAATGGGATTTGGTTAGTTTATTGGAATTTAGCTTAGTGTACAGTATGTGGGACTACTGGTGCTCATATCAAAGTGCTAAATGAGTAACACCCACGAACTTAGTATACATACTTTTTTAATAACTTTCTTGTTTGCACATGTTAGCACAGTATAGAACTGATGCAACATTAAGTTTTCATTTCATTCATTTTGGTATTGTTAAAAAATGATTTTTTTGTCCACTTGTTCAGGAATGTTATGTCATTATGCTACTACATATATTAGTGAACATTATTTAAACTGTTTTCAGTGAAACCAATGATTTCAAAAATTGAAAGCAGTGTCCATGTTACCTTTGATCTCAAATTAATAAAATGCAACGAAGATTAAACAAATCTAAATAATTTTACAGCATGCACATGCATCAAACCTTGAAGACTGCAATGAACAAGTCATATCAGTGCCATTGTATGTAATTTATTGTCAGGTGAAGCAACGCAATACTGGAGTGGTGCCAGTGTCTGCTGTATCCAGTCACAGTGCTCCCAATTTTGAAGTGCATGCTGATGAAGATGTGGATCATGCACTTATGTAAGTATACACAATAGTGGATACCCATACATGTATATCCTGTGATCCCGGGTCAATACTAGATGCCCAGTCATGCTATGGTACCAAATAAAAGCAAAGACCTGTGTGTGCCTTGTTGCCTGTCCTTAGAGACCACTGCTGCAAAAAGCAAAAAGAAAACCAAAAAAAAATGTGATTTGAATTTTTGTAGTCACTTAATTTTACAGTAAATATCTAAAACCTGTATATCCTCATCTGGTGAGCTCTGTATGGAGAATCAAGCAGGCTGTAGTTGTCATTGATAGTACTCAGAGACCAGTATGGAGGCAAATTCCCAAGACAGGTAGCATTAATGTTGTCCTCTGCAATCCAACTCAAGTGGTATGTATGTGGCTTGTCTGTACATGTGTGTGTGAGCTGTGTGTGTTTGTATATATATATATATATATATATATATATATATATATATATATATATATATATATATATTTGCTGGTCAAAATTGGAGACTTGCTAATCAAGTTGGGTAGTTTGAGTATATACAGTTGTCTTTGTCTTGAAAGTTCACCCATGTGTATGATTGCTTTCTTTCAGGACACCAAGGAAAATCACACAGGTGGATCAGATTTTAAGGTACTTTATCTTTTTTTTATGTATGTGCATGCAACCTAAGCTTGATGTTTACAGTAGTTTTTGTTTATTACATTTACAAGTTGTATTTGATAGTACTATTTAATAGAGGAGAGTACTTATAGAACCATTCATGCAAATATGGAGGTATTAATCACAGCTTGATCTTGTTAATGGGGGATGATATATTGAGTATGTGTCCTGATTTTGATATTAAACAATCCTTCTTGTTGTTTTACCATATTTCTTGTGTTTTCTGCAGTTCCAAGAAGGAAAAAAATGTCGACCCATTCCAGAACATTCAGCAGCAACCCCAAAACAAAAAAGAAATAGTTATGTACTGTAAGAACCTCATCTATGGTGGTGCAGAGGAATTTTCTTTTGAAGAACTGCGAGCAGCAAGACTCCGGGCAAAACAGAAAAGGGAACAAAACAGAATTGAACGTAAGTGTCACTTGCTCATAACAGTGTGAATCATAGAGAGAATATAAATTTATAACGTGTAAGATGATTGTTTTCCTTTACATAGCTTTGTTCGCTTTCTTAAGGGCCAAAAGAATAAAAATAAGTTTTACTGAAGATGAACTGTATGGGTCTGTCTGTGTTTGTAAGTACATGTATTGTTAAAGTAGGCTCTTTCGAAGCTGTTTTGATAACAATGACGAAGCTGGTTTCTTTAATGACCAGCTTGTCAAAACTGGTTGCAGTGTATAAATCAGAATGAGAGATGTTAAGTAACATCACTGGAACATGAAACTTGAATTTTTTTTTTTTTTTTTTTTTTTTTTTGAAACAATGCACCATCTCTTTCATATCCTGAGCCAACATGCTTACATAAAATGTGAAAATTAATCCACAGGAGATTTTTTTTTAAAGTAAGAATAACTGATTAAAATAAATGAGAAGTAACAAAATGTTAGTTTGGGATCATCACCAAAGTCTAGATTACCAAATCGGCATCCACCTTTTTTTTTTGGTGAAATTTCAGGGTGAGTCTTCTACTACATGTGTCATGTTTGTAACATGTTATTCAATAGTTACCTGTAAAAAGGTTTCAGGAGTTTTATGCAAATGACAAACTCTAAACATTATATGTACAGTGTATATATTGAATTCATAACTTTTTTCCCCCCTGATAATTGTAAAGAATTACAGAAAGAGCAAGAGTTGCTGCTGCAGAAACAAAAGGAGGAAATGCAAAGGGAACGAGAAAGACTGCTGCAGCAACAAGAACTGCTCGAGCAGCAAAGATGGCAGATGCAACAGGCCCAGGAACAGCTTGAAAAGGAAAGGTAAATAAATTTATTTTTTCTGTGATCTGTTTCATAGCTTTTACCTTTTCCCTTTAGCTGCCAGAGCAGTTCACTTTAGGTGTTTGGTGTACATGTATGCATGAAATTTAGCATGAGATAAGGTAAGTCTCCCCACCTATAACTGCATCTGCTGCTAGGCAGAATGATTGGAATAGGAGAGGTTGCTATTAGCAATTTTATGTGTATTTTGCTGAATACACAACCCAATACACAACATTCTTGCAGGTGGGAGGTGTGTATTCTCATAAGATTCTATGTTAAAGTAACATTCAATATGTTGAATAGTTTTGCACCAAAAGTGATCAAATGTACAGTATTTTAACTATATACAACCATGTACAGGTACCTCAAAAAATTTGGTGTGACATAGGTGCAAATTAATATGGAAACTAATGGAAATACACATATCTAGCCAGCCTGACTGCAGGGCCCTCCACTGAGAACCCACTTAAACCAGTTGATTTTGACCTTACAGAGAAATGTGATCCAGACATACTTTACTCTGCTCTTTTTTTTCCCAACATAAACTTGTTAAATATGTTTGTACCTATCTAACTTTATTTTTCATTGTTATATTTGTGTGTGAAAGCATATAATATAAATACAGGCACCTTGAGCTAAATTTTCATTCACTTTCACCATAATATCGATGGTACTGGAACCTCAAAATCAGTTTTATTATCAACTCAAAACTGTGCATTTCTGATGTATGTTGCACAGGCAACAACAGCTACAGAAGAACCAAATAATGGAACAACAGTTACAGCAGCAGCTGCTGGCCAAGATGAGGGCAATGGAACAGGCCCAGGCTGAGTGTGTGCAGAAGTAAGTTGTTTCACTGTCTGTTTACAGTATGTGTCAGGGTGAGAATTTCATTGCGGTTTTTACTTTGGCTGACTTGTTTGTCAGGTGAGGTTACGGGATGATCTGTTGTCTATTCACATATAGATTTCATCATCTTCTCCAGAACTGATGATTAGATTCTTTACAAACTTGGTGGAGATGTACCTTTGGTGGGTCTCTACCAAGTTTTTTTGTTTTTAATATTTCAGCAGGTTGTGGTGTAGTGTATGACTGAATCTTCAGTAAAGTTATTTGTTGACTTGGGGGAAAAAAACAGAACAAAAACACTCCCCCCCCCCAAAAAAAAAAAAAAAAAATCACATAAGGGTCAGAAAAGGAACATGGTTAGCATAGGGATACCAGTCTACATGCTTGTATGTAAACTAGCTTCACTTCAAACTTTGTGGTGATGTACTTTGGTAAAGTCTTTGTGAAGTTTCTGTAAATGATCACACTCCAGTGCCTTTTTTTTAATATTTTTTCTAAACCTTAAAAATCTTCAAAAGTGCTGAGCCTATGGCTTTTAAATTACAGGGTGGGACTTGCATGTATTTTGGGTTGAAAGTATCAAGGTCAGCTGAGGATAGGCTGTTCATACAACCCTCTTGTTCAATACTTCAGTTCCAGCACAATTCATCATTGGCACTGTCTTTCTAGAAAAACTACATGTACTACATAAATTGATAAAATTATGACTTATTCCATGTGGTAGGTTGATATTATTATGGGTAGTTTTTGGTAAAATAAAAAAGACTAGGTAAAGCCCAATCAAGAAAAAAATACAAGAAGTGGAAGGACTATACTAAAAAATTCCAGTATTTGAGCAAGCCAAGCTTTTGGTTATTGTGTGAAAACAGTAGACGATATCTTTTCTCTGAAAGTGCTCATGGGAAATACACTGTAGGCATATCATGCTGTTATATTGTGGTCACCCTGGTAAGAACTGTCACTATAACTCTTGTTTTGTGTGTTTATGCTGTCTAGAGAAAGTACTGGTCCAACAAACCGATGCCTGGCTTTCAATACCAGCATGACAAAGCAGGCTGCAAATATGAGTGGTCTCAATACTAGCCAGAGGCAGGCAGGCAGCAGGAACACCAGCTATCATACCCCCAACCTGTCCTTCAATACCACTTCTTCTGGAGGATCAGCCAGAGTGGGGTCCCAGGGGCCAACTCCAGATAGCAGTGGCTTCAACCCATTTCTCTCATCTGGATCTGGTTCAAAGAATTCATCAGCCAGGACCGTGAGTACAAAAATATCTGGGGGAAAAAATGGCGGCTATAATGTATTTAGAAACACTGCCTGGTGGCCATACTATGTACTAAAGTGTACACAGCTTATATATTAAGAACATATTTAGATTAATTGTGCCTGATAACTTAAAAATGAAGATATCAAGTTCAAGCAGAATAACTTCACAGATATTATTTTGCTGCACTCCAGTCATGCATGGCCCCCATTTCCAATAATAATGATAAAACATGCATCGCCATGTAATAATCTAGGTACCAAGAATGTGTGTGCATGTGTGCTCATTCCCATTTGAGGGACATACAAATGAGAAACCAGGGTAACATGTATGCTCACTTTTTTGCCAATGGATAACTTGTGGTCAATTTTGAAAGATATTTACAAAACAAATAACAGTTTATGTGGAAAAAAATCAATCAGACTAGGACTCAGAATCAGAATCATTTTATAGAATTTCCATTCCTATGTATTGCCAGAATTACTATTTATGTTACGTAATTTCCACCAGGAGCCCAATGGTTTGACCTCAACTGCCAATATGTTTAATGAAATGTGTGCGATTCGGGATGGGAATTTGCAATCAAATATGAGCAAAACTGAATGTTGTGATATACTTCATTACCTTTGTACTAACTGAACCTGTGAAGGACTTATGAACTTTTGGGCTTGGTTGGTTTTTTATTTGTTTTTGTTTTTGTCTCTTGATTAGTGTTATCTCTTTTCTTTTTTTCTCCTGGATGTACGACATTTGTACGAAATAAAGATTTGATAATAATAGTAATTTGACATAAGTATACAGTGAAATTTCATTAGTAGCTGTGATATCTGTTGGAAAAAAAAAGTTTGGTACAGCTCCATATTAGTATAATACATGTACATAAACTTGGTACGAGGTGCTATTCTGGCTTACTATAACACTGAGTTGCAGTTGACACAAACTTATGCCAAATCTTTGACCAAAGTAAAGGCTAATAATGCAATGTGATGCACTTAATTTTGATGACTAAATGTGTTGGTTATATTGTTCAAATAATATTTAACTTATTTGATGAACTTATGCTGGGATGTGGTATATTCTCATTTGGTTGCTTGGTACCAGTCAGGTTGTAGAATATGTTGATAATTCCCACCAGATATGTGGGAATTTAAAAAATGTATATGTATCCTATCTGTTTTAGAGTTTGGTAGCCCCATCCCCAACTGTGAACACTAAAGAAGCACTACAAGTAGTGATGGGTATGTTCAACCAGACACTAGAAATAGACAGGGAATATGGCTGGGGACATCATTCCTCAGCAGCAACACAGGAACACATTATGGAAGCGGATTTCGCAGCCGAAGGGCCAGGTCAGTTGTAGCTTAACCCTCTACTACTCACAGTGGGCCTCTGTGCCTTGAAGTCAAATGCCATCTGCTGCAGTGATGTTACTTAAATATCTTGTTCATTACAGAAAAAGATATTGACTGAGATTTGTTGATGAAAACTGTGTAGATATGGTGTCAATGATTAACATGTTTTGATGGTGCAAGTTGAGCAGGTAGCACCCAACCTGCACCATTTGCCACACAGACACAGGCTTGGGCACAGGAAACTTGGCAGGATACATAGCTGGGATTTCATAATTTCTCCTTGAACTAAGACATTAAGTTTAAAACTGTCATCAGCTGTCCATGGCATGGGTTGGGCACTTAGGTAAACCTGTGACTTCTAAAGTGTCTCATTCTTATTTGACAACCAGTTGCTTTAAATGCTTCTTGTGTGGAGACCTGTAAAAGTTTTTTTTTTTTGTTGTTGTTGTTGTTTTTTTGTCATTCTTCTAAGTGCTTTACATGCTTTGTATACGTGGCTTGTGTGCAAGTGTATTTTGTAATTTGACATACTTGCAGTTTTTAATGCTTTGTGTGTCTGAGTCTGTAAAAGTGTCTTTTATTTTCATCACAGCAAATAGCCATGTTCCAACCCTTTTTGGATCAGCGTCAACTGCCATGGCCAGCGCACCATTTGAGATCTTCCAAGAGAACCCAGAACCCGCCATGGCTCCTTCAGCCACTAAGAAGGAAGTCGACTTGGAAGACAAAGAGAATGTGTAAGTATTGATAACATCAGAGAATTATTTACTGTTTGCAGAAGGGAGAGTTTCTGGGTAAAGCTGGCTGAGTGGGCTGATGAATCTTGCTGCTTTAGGCAAGAGGCAGACAGCCATATCTTTGCCCTTCAAAGAAGTTTGAGACACAGGAAGGTCTGGCTGAGCAAGCAAACTTAAGAGACTTTGTTGACTGTTTTTAAATCACATTTCAAGAAAAATTTGAACCTGGTGATTGTAATGTTCAAAATGTGAATATGGATGTTTAACATTAAAAAATTTTGTGTTACTGAAAAGGGGGTTTAACTTGAAGGTGTTATCAGTTATTCTTTCTCAAAGAATACATCTATACCACAAGCAATGGTAGTTGCCTATTTCTAAGTCAAGTTGGGCAATGTCACACCACTTGAGAATGTGAATAGTTTCTTTAAGATACCCATACAGCTGACCCTTTATAATCTAAAGACAAGCATAAATTTTGATGGTATATCTGTACATAGTATAGATGAATTGTATGAAAATAAGTTTTTCTGAGGACATATTTTCAATTTTTTTACTTGAGCAGGTCTACTGGGGAATATTTGAGTCAGGAATTATTTTCCATCTTTTAACAGATGTTGAATCCAATTCAGGGTCAATTTGAAAGAGTAAAACTCGGAAAATTCGATTTGGGGTTCAAATCAGGAAAATGAATGCTGGGGAATATAAACAATTATACAGTACGCATCAATCACGTTCAATTGTCCGTAGGCCTTGCAAGGGTTATCAGAATGGACCAAAAAGGACTGCACTGTCAGGCATTCTGCAGGCCTCAACAGACATCCACTGTGTTCCCCTGGAAGAACAGGAGGCACAGCATAAAGAGGAGGAGGCAATGGAACAGTGTGATATACAACCCAGAGTAAGACAGGTAATGGAACAGTGTGACATACACCTCAGAGTAAGACAGGTAATGGAACAGTGTGACAAAGAACCCAGAGTAGTACAGGTACAGTATAATGGAACAGTGTGACACACAACCCAGAGTAAGACAGGTACGGTATAATGGAACAGAGTAAGACAGGTACGGTATAATGGAACAGTGTGACATACTACCCAGAGTAAGACAGGTACAGTATAATGGAACAGTGTGACACAGCCCAGAGTAAGACAGGTACAGTGTAATGGAACAGTGTGACATACAACCCAGAGTAAGACAGGTACGGTATAATGGAACAGTGTGACATACAACCCAGAGTAAGACAGGTCTGGTATACAGTGGTACCTCTTTTGAGAAACCACCCCTACAGCGGGTCAAAATGTGGTCTCTCAGAACAGGTGGTCTTTCATTAGAGGTACAACAACATGGAAAAGATAGCGCAGTCTTCTGAGAGAGCGGTCTCAAAAAGATATATGGTCTCTCATTAGAGGGGTCTCTCAAGAGAGGTACCACTGTAATGGAACAGTGTGACATACAACCCAGAGTAAGACAGGTAGAGTATAATGGAACAGTGTGATATACAATCTAGAGTTAGACAAGTCAATTCCTATTCATGTACGGAGTACAAAATTGTAGTTTATTGCTTCACACACATTTTTTGGACTCAGGTCCATTTCAATATGCCCCTTGTCCCCTTCGATCTTTTTCCCTGTGTTATTTGTCATCAGATTTGACAGTGATTAAGTATGTTCTTTTGGCTATATCAGATGAAGGATTCTCCAGATTTTTTAAAGTGTTTGTGCCAAGAAAGATGTTATACTTTGTGTAATCTTGACGTTTGGTGGTCTGATTTCAGACACAAAAATCAATGCTGACAGAAGGGATGATGGTCTGATATGAAATTTTCATCTGATATTGATTTCTTGTATTTTATGAATCATCTGATACGGACGGGAGAATCCAATCAAAAATCAACACTAACAGCAGTGATAGTTTGATGGTCTGACTAGAAATTTTCATCTGATTTTGATTTCTCATATTTTATGAATCATGCAATACCGATTTGAACATTGGCAACCGATGTTATCCAATGCGTGCATTGTGTAAAAAGAAGAGTTTAACATTTTAATATACTTATCCCATGCTGGTCAAGTAAATTTCCTGCCTATTGAGTTTGTGGCAACCGCAAAGGTAAAATTCCCTATCTGGAAAAGTAATTGAATTAGACATGCCAAATTGATATATTGACCATGTCCAGTGCTGGAATGTCATTTAATATGAGTGACCTTGACCTATCTTTATGAGGTCACCATGCCTGTAAAGTTTAAAGAGGTGATTTTGTAATGGTAGGGTGTTGCTTGGACATCAATGGCAATGTCAGGCATGTCATTCATTCACTTATCAGCAATAATTCACTTTTTTTCTGAAAATGTATGAAAATGAAGAGTTATGATCTCTGTCTAAGAATTCAGAATTTGAAAAATTTTAGTTGTTGGGGGTCAGCCCTTGTGCAAATTCACTCATTTTGAAATTTTCTGAGTGACATGCCTTCAATGTCAACACAATGCAAGACCCATGGGCCTCTTGTATTACATAATCTGGGTGACCTTGATCTAAGGTCACTGAGGACACAAAGTTAAGGACTTCCTCATTGCCTTGGCACATGCAACAATATCCATCACAGGAATATGCGCAAATAAGCTATGATTACATGTGGAGCGAAGTGCCATCTGGTGGACAAATGAGGCTAGAATTACATAAGCTTTATATGATCAGAATCCACTTGAGGACCGCAACTTTGAAATGAAGATGTAGGTGCAATATAGCCACGGTGCTGGCAGAGCACTAGGCCCATAGGTCTCTTGTTTACAGCCTTTTTGGCAGTTTGTCATGATGAAAAGTGACAAAACCTTCAGCTCTGGTGTACTGCTGGCGGCCAGGTCAGGGTACAGGCACAAACCTCTTGTTGGCAGTATTAATCCCTTAAATAAAGCATGGTTGAAAACTGAAAGTAATTATGTATTCTTTCTACAAACTCTGCATGAGACAGGCCTCACTTTTATGTTCTTGAGACTTGACAATTTTACACACAGGAAGAAGAGTTCATGGAGGGAGTTCAGGAATTCTTGATGCCAGAGCCTGGAGAGGACATGACTTTTGCTCCAGCTTTCAGTTCCACACGCAACTTCACAGACATGGCTCGCCTGGCGTCCACACCTTTCAACCAGTTGGAACAGCCTGGCTCCCTGCCTGCTCCCCCCTTGAGCACCATCAAGCCTGTCGACCAAATGCCACAGGCCAACAGCCATGCTGACCACACGGTGCTGTCTGTGGCAGAGGAGCTAAAGAATGACTGCTCTATGGCCAGGGGCCTGTTTGGAGAACCCAGCAGGGTGCCAGGACCACCCCCACCTGAAAGCTTTGAGGCATCAGAAGTTCAGGCCGTAAAGTCCAATAAAAAATTGAGGCAAGCAGAAAATGCACTTGGTTTAGAGATTTTATGATGCCCCCCCCCCTAAAAAAAATAATAATAAAAAACAAAAACAAACATGCATGCCAAATTTGTGACCCTCTGTGTTTTGCTAGTCAAATTAGATATGCTTGTGGCGAGGAGTTACGAGTAAATGTCACCCAACAAATTAATTTCTGCTTTGCACAAACATGATAAATGGAACATTTGAAGGTCTGCACAAAATACAGTATTATCTACTTTTATTATATTTCATCTATGTCAGTTATTGCTCATGGTTGTCACTGTATGTATGTTATGACAGAGGACACCATAAATAGTGTATCTGGAGTCTGTAAGTATTGATGTATACGTCCACTTTCTCAGTGGAGACTGCACTATAGTGGCCATTTTCATCTCTGCAAGTAGTAATGTCTTTCTATCTGTTCCATGAGTCATATCAAGAAGGATGAAAGCAGATAGTTGCAATTGTACATGTGCAGTGCAGTGAGACACCTGTACTGTAATCTCATAATGTTACTGTCTTTATAAGTTGTAGTTGGTAGGCAATAGCCATCATATCCATTTTGCATACTCCCACTGACATCAAAACATGTTAATAAGTTGACATTTAAGAGAAAGCTTCAATTGTTCGTGTAACACATGATTTTCATCAAGTGAGTAAGTTTTTTCAAATATATATAAATGTAAAAGTTGAACTCTTCATTATGATCATTGATGGGTGACGGTAAATGGCTGGCATGCAATTTTTTTCAGAAGGTAACTTTGATCTCTTAAGTAGTCGTCACATTTTGTTTCAGTTTTACAGATGGAATTGTTTACTTACAGCCCAATCCTGGAAGGCAGTGATGAGCTGATGCACTGTAACAACACCACAGGAAGCACAATGTGTGCCACCAGCCAACACTGCACCACCCTTGGCTCCAGCTACAATGGCCCCAACTCTCACAGCACGTCTACTCACCACCACCCTAAGCTGCTACCTCCTGTCAAGGAAATACAAAATAACTCTTTTGCAAAGCCTGAGTCAGTTGCCAAACCTGTTGAGAAAGACAATCCGGCAGACCAGACTTACCATGAGATTGATGTGACAAATTATCTTCCTGCAGACTTTGATGTAAAAGCATCGCCGCTGTGCACCTCTGTATTGATTGATCCATATGACCCATTTGACGAAGAGTTACTCAGCAATTTCTTGTCACAGCTACCAACACCTATCAGTTCATACCCACATTATCATAAGTTCAATGAAAAGATGCCAAAGATGCGTGCTGGCTCTGCTATTAAATTAGGTACATACAGCTACTGTATATATTATATATATTTGAATCTGTCACAGGGAATAAAATATATCCCCAAATCTAGGGCCAACAGGAAAATTCAACAAGGGCTAGCAACAATTAATTTAGTGTTGACTAAATTAACAGTTTTCCAATGGTACGGACCAAATGAAAGAAACTTTAACATTTGGCTCATTAGAGAGTGCTGGAAATGATTGCAAATCTGCGAGAAATCAGCCATTTTGTTTCCAAAGTTCGGCAGACAAATGGTTGAATGTGGTAAACAACAGAGTAAACACTACTTATTGTATTTATTTCTTCAGTCCTCAACATATCTATGGAATCATTACATGTTGATAGCAGGGCCAGATTTTTGCAAATTTTGTGAGAATCTATTTGGATTTTTGTCAATAAGTTTTCTTTTTAAAGAAAGACAACTTTAGGAGAATCTTTACGAGAATGGATTCTTAAATTCTCGCCGAAATTCTGGCCCTACTATGATAGGTGTTTTTTCTTATATGGAATGCTTTGAGTTTAATGTTGGTGTAGAGAGTGTACAATATGATGGTTGTTTTCCCACATATTCATCTTGTTTGTGAACAGGTCAACAAAACTTGGAAGGTCAAAGGAATATGCCCACAAAATGCAGAAAAGTGGTCATTTTAGCCAAATTGCGTTTAACTCTCTGCTTTTTCAAAACCAAAACACTGCATGTAACAATCTGGTGTTCTGTGGATTTCATTGATGCAACTTTCATTTTGTTTACTAAAATGTTTGTTTGATAATTTGAATGCTGAAAATTCTGTTTATTTTGAAAAGATACTTTTGGTTTATTAAAAGACCCTCTACACTGTGCACATAATGTCTCCTTAGTGAGAAAAAATTTCCTGGTTTTTGTATTTTGGGGAGTTAGTTAAACAGGTGCATGCATTAGTATGGAGAAAAAAAATGTGGTGGGTCAATATTCTGTCATTTTTAGACATTAAATTTGTTTATTTGTATGGTGGATTTTTTTTTTTTTTTTTTTTACCATTTCCTTGTTCACAATGAGGTCACACAGGCAATGCAACAAGGGTGCGACCCACAGCGTTCCGGTAAAATGAGCTCGCACAGTGTTAATTCTTTCATTCCAAATGGCAAAATAGACACCAACTGTCTGTTAAACGAAGAAATAACACGGATGAAGACCTAGCTTCAAAGAAGGGCCACTGGTGCCCTAACTTTTATGACATACATATCCCTGATGGGGACCAGGAAAAAAACAAAAACAAATACACGTACATTGTTATTTTGCAGGAAATGAGAGTTTCCAAGTGGAGAAGAGTTTAGGAGAGGGTGGTTTTGCAAAAATCTACCAGGCTTGCTCTCTGAATATCAGCATGGATGATGACCTTGATGGGGGTGATGAGAAGTGTGTGTTGAAAGTAAGGAACATTTCTGTACACTGTAAAAACTTGTGGAAGCTTGATTGGTTCTTTTTTTTTTTTTTTTTTTTTCTTCTTCACCTTTTTGGTGCTGACTCAACAGGTTTCTGCCAACACATCCTGGGCCTGGGGGCAATGTGTGTCCACAGTGCTTAGAAGAAAAGTGTTGGTTAATGGCATATTAATTGATATTTTTATATATATAGAGCATTGTCTTCTGCATTTTTGATGCAAGTTTGTAACTAAAAGGTGAGAATTAAATCATTCCACCCGAATGACGCTTTTTTCCTGCTAACATCTAAATGCCGTCTGCTTATTGTATTTTACTAATTTAGGGATTATTTAAAAAAAAAATTGGATGAAACTTGTATGGAAGATTATTCCAAATTATTCCTTGGTGCTCTGGGCACAATGCGCCCAGAGCACCAAGGAAAGCTGATGACTTGGTCTTCTATCAGGGTGGAATGAGTTAACAAAATGAGAAACAGACAATTTATACAACACTGGACACTGACTGCTACCTGCCACTTCTGATTAGCAAAAAAGTTGTACATTGATGTATCAGTTTTAGATACATCGAAGGTGATATATATTTGTTTTATAATGTGCTATCCATGGACCAATGCAGCTGATGTCAGGGTTTCCAGCAGACAAGAGCAAAATTTCTGAGTCCCTTGATCCATTATTAATTTGCAGATCTTGCATATAGCATCCTCTAGCAGTATGAAGTCTAGCGTGCATGCAGACAGATTACTCCTACATGTATGCTTCTTAGTTTAGATTTTTGGCATCACACATAGCATGGGTGATTTTGTTTGCTTTTGGATATTTATCTCCGCAGGTAATCATAGTCCTTTTAACACAACCTGGGCCCTGGCTCTGGTTATGCCACCACCCACTGTGGGATTTTCTTAGCTTCTCGGCTGTTAGCAATCCATGGCAGTGGCCATGGCATTTGCTTTGTCACCTGTGCATCTTCATTTTTCATCTATGGTTCAAGTGCATGGTGAGACTGATCTGAGGATGATCCTATTGGAGCATCCAACTGCTCTGTTGAATTTGGGCCAGGTTCTGGCTGACACTTTCACTGGGCCTTAGCAACTTAAGCAGCACCCCCAATGTTAGATTCAACCCCACGTGAAGTTGAGCTTGATTCTGTCTCAGTCAGTGTTGAACGAACGGTGCTGTATGCCTTCACTTGTCACACAATTGGAGCCATAAACACAAACACACTTTAGAACACTAAGTAGGCATGCACCTCTTTAATCTGCATGTGTGCCTCAGTTGATGTCATAAGGGTCCGAGGATGTTGGATCCTGTTTCTACCCAGGGAGCTGATGGCCCCAATGCCTTTCCCAATTTTTCACCACCTAAGCAGGCTGTGAAGCCCAAGGTTGAGACAGTGGTGGCAAAGACTCCTGCTTTCAGGGTGAAGCTCATCAACATGAGCCAGTTATGATAGATGGTCCGCTGTATTTGATGTCACTCCTGTGCCTGATAGAGCTCCCCAAAATCTGGTAATGCCTGGCAAAGGAGTCCACAGAAGCTCCACTGGTTAATCAGCTGAAGAGCATGACTGATCTGATCAGGATTGTCTGTTTAAGCCTGAAGGCAAAGGTCAACCTGTGCAGCTCCTTGTGTAGCTGATGTTTGCAGGGATATTATAGTGACTAGCTTGGCTAGCAGAGACACTGCTATACATGTATCTTGGGTTGATACATTATGGCTTTTACTGCCTTTGGAGGATACTATAACAAAATGTGGGGCGGTCCCTTAAAAAACCGTTAGCCAGATTTACTTCAAATTTGATGGGGATGTACCTTGGGTAGGTCTCTACCAAGTTTGTACTAATGGTCATGCTCCAGTGATTTTTGGACTTTCACGATTTTTTTTGTTCTTTTTTGGGGCAAATCTTAAAAGATCTTCGACTAAACCGCTCACCTGATTGCTTTGTTATCACACAGGAACATTCCTAGGGATTCCTAGTTCTTAATTTGTTCGCCATGTGGCCCTGCAATTTTCTTCTAATTTGTTTAATGATTTTTTTTTCTTTGTGTTTTTGCTATTTTCGACTTATCCAGAACTGTCACTCCGAATAAGCTGAAACTTGGTGGATATGTTCCTTGTGAAAGGGTCAAATAAAGTTGTGCACTGCGTGTCACTGCTGTGGATTTTTTATTTTTAATTATTTTGTCAATTCGGGTACTTGCACCTCTCCTATTGATCATGTTGATTATAATGCCAGTCAATGGGCATTCTAATGCTAATTCACATTTTGGACTGTCACTTCTCTGAAGAAGCTGTCATTCAGATTGACTGTAAACTCGGTGGCGATGTACCTTGGGTGGGTTTCTACTGAGTTTGTTCAAATTGTCATGTTCCAGTGATTTTAGGATTTTTTCTGAATGTTTGGGAAAATCTTTTAGAAAGTTTTAACAGGAAAGTTAAACATGGGAATTTCTTGTAATGGTTCTAACTGAAATAATTTTGGCCAGATTTGTGTCAAACTTGGAAGCGATGTATCTTTGATAAATGTCTACTTATTTTGCCCTATCCCAAGTTCACAGAACCACCAGTGTGATGAATCTCTATGTCAGCTGAGCATGGGCTCTTTTTCTTTTTTTTTTTTTTAAATTTTTATGAATACATAAATTATTCTGGAACTTCATATACATGCAGGACAATAGAATCAATAGAATATTGTTTGATACTGCCCACAGAGAGTAATCCTGCTACATTTAGGTTGATGCTTAACTAGGTCCTCTATTCTATAAAGGAAAAGTCTACTTAATGCAGCTTGATCTGTGACTACTGTTTACTTATTCTGCTCACTGTCAAATGGCAGGTACAACATCCAGGCTGCCCATGGGAGTTCTACATCACCACCGAACTACACCACAGACTTGAAGAGCTCCAGGAACCAGTCAATGTGGTCAGTCAAGACTTTAATTCTCACTCTCAAGGGGGCAAGATCTGGGTCCAAATACTGTTCTTCATAATAAAAAAACATATAAAGAGGGAAGTTTCTGGCTTAAGGTAAAGAGTCAAAGTGACTTTGTCTGTTATGAATACAAGTGACTTCCTGCAAATGTCACACCAGGTCAAAGGTCATGATATTGGTAAAGAGTCAAAGTGACTTTGTTATGAATATGAGTGACTTCCTGCAAATGTCACACCAGGTCAAAGGTCATGATATTGGAGGCTGTAAACAAATCATTGAGTTGCTTTTGATTTTATATAAATATGTCATCAATCAATGTAGTAACAGGGGCGAAAAAAAATCATTGAGTAGTCTTTTTTCATACTTGTGTCATGTACCAGTCAAAAATACTTGTGCCTTAAGGATGGTTGTTCATTTATAGACTATGGGTGTACAATTTAAATATCTAATGAAAGATATCACATATTTTATTTTCCTATCAAATATTTTTATGACATTGCTTTAAATAATGCATATAACTTGTTGTTGAAAGCTCAAGGAACTTCAATTTTGATAAACATGCTCATGGAACTTTGTTTCGACAGATATATAAAAAACTGGTACCAGGGGACTGAAACTGACATCATTTGAACCTGTATATTTTGTTCTGCATACACTGTCAGTTGTAACTCTGTAGTTTCAATATCATGTCACTATTCATCATCCTCAATATTGGATAAAATTTCAATAAACCCATCCCTTTTTTTTTTGCACCCTGAAAAGTGAATTTGAGAAGAATTTGCATAACATGGAGGCAAAATGTGAATATTTTAAAAATTGTGAATGCAGATGATGTGATCCAGTACGATCTAAGACAGAGCCCATAGGGCATTGCTGAGTGCAATACTGTCTGATGCATTCTTAGTTATGCTTTATGGTACAGTATACAGTCTAAATTTTATACCAGAATGTTAATATTTTGTCATGATCTGATATAAACTAGTGTATGTTTAAAAACAGCTTTTGTTAAATTCTGAATTTAGTTCAATACAATGTTGTAAGGAAATAGGAATTATTGTTGAATATATGTCCGACAATCTGCACCTAAGGTTTGAAGCTTTTGTTATTCTGCAATCACAGATATGTGATTCCATTTTTATAAACCCCACATAAGTAACATCATTAACATTGTTCAAATGGTCATGCTGCATTGTTTTTTAATTTTTTTATTTTATTTAATTTTTTATTTGGGGCAAAATCTTGAAAAAATCTTCGCTGACTGTCTTGCTGATTGCTTCAAAATTGCATAGATACATTTCTGGTAAGCCCAACAAGACCTTAATTTGACTTGTAAGTCAGCAGTGCTTATGAAAACTGTTTGCTTCCATTGTCCATCTGTCTGTCTGTCTCTTCAACTAGGTCTCTTTCTCGAAAACTGTTGCAGGGAATATTTTGATTTTGCACTTGGATGTTTCCCATTTGTTCTTCTACCAAATTTGTGAAAGAGATGATGCAATAATTTTTCATTTTTTTAAAATGAATTTTTTTTATATTTTGAAAAAAGTCGTAACAAATACTTGGCCAATTGCTCTGATATTGCATTCCGAGTCAAATGGGGTCATGCAGTTTACATTTTGGCCACCAGATGGCACTGCAATTTTTCCCTAATGTTGCAATGAAGCTTTGTGTGCCAAGGGTATTTTCAACTTTATCTCCAGAATGGCTGAACTGAATAAAATTAAATTTTACTTGAATATATTATAACTGAAGGTGATAAAAGTTGATGAAAATATGTTAATTTTTACGAAGTTATGGCATATTGCAATTTACGACCACATGTTGGTAAATGCTGCCATTGGACATGTGTGCAGGAATGCAGCACATACATTGCAATATTGTTAAATAGGTTTCGTGGAATGCTCTGATTTTACACACAGATGTTCCCCAGGTGGTCCTCTGCCAGCTTTGTGAAGGTGATGATGCAATAATTTTTCAATTTTTATTGTGAATTTTCAAGTTTATTTTCACAAAAAAAAAAAAAAAAATCCTCTGAGGCACTGCTTGATGTGTTGCTTTCATAGTGTATACGGGGTCACTTATGGGCATGTAGTTCACATTTTGGCCACCAGGTGATGCATTTTTTTATTTTGCAAATTAACTTTCAAAGTTGGTGGGTCTCCACCAAGTTTGTTTCAGTAGTCAATCTGACAAAATTGTTCTAATGTGTCAGGCCAATTGCTTTGAAATTGCAGTCTTTTCTTCCAAGACCTTAACATGTTTGATATGTGACACTGTAACTTTTAGTATTTCTTTTTTTTTTTTTTTTTTTTTTTACTATATTTAACTTCTTCGAAGCTGCAAATTGGATTCTTATAAGACTTGCTGGGAATGCACCTGGACTAAATCTCCACCATGTTTGTTTACTACATGATGTCACTGCCATTTCCTGATTTTTATTTATTGAAAAAAAAAGAATTATTGATAAAGACACAAGTACATGTTACCATTGTTGCTATGAGAATAGCAGCAACTGTGACATATTGGCTTGTTTAGGTGTTCTGGTGTTGTTGATTTTGACCTTTAAAGGTCAAACTGACATCAGATTGGCTTATATCTCAGTAATAGTGGATCCTTTGCCCATGGATACATTTAAGCACTAATAAGACATTGCCTACAGGTTTTTTTGTGGTGTTTTTAATTTTGATCTTGAGTAACCTTCAAAGATCAAACAAGTTGGCTTTAATCTTCACAATAGTGAAATCTCATTTTAATGTAGAAAATTACGGCTCCAACACTGAGTGAGTTAAGACTTTGATATTGGAAACAGTGATGATAATCATGCAGAAAAGTGACCTCCATAATATTTTGAAGGTCACAGGATCACATCATTCTCTGTATGCAAGTTCACCTGAGCACTGGAGTGTCACAGTCCTCTTGTTTTTTGTTTTGTTTTTTTAAGCTCCAGTGCTAATCACTACTAAAGTCATGCTGAAGTGAATCATTCTTATTATCCCATATTCAAAAATCTTGGCGAAAAGACCATTTATTCAAGTAGCAGAAAGCTTGTTGTTCCAGAGAAGATATGAAGTGTCTAGGTCTGTAAGTTTCCTTGGCATATTTTGGGTGCAGAGTGCCAAAGGAAGATGTTGACTGAGCGGCTTATCTAGAACTGAAAGGTAAATGTTGGTCCTAATAAGGCACAGAACTGCATTCTGGAAATGTCTGTCTGCTTATTTAGGGTACCACCTGGTACATTTGTTGCAAGATTCAACTGAATGGGTTTTCTAAAATTTGCAAATAATTATGATGGGATATCTGAAGTCAACGTACACAATGACAGGGAATGCTGGTGGCATTAGCCAAATGCTAATGTTTCATTCCTTTGGCTGAAGAAATTGGGAAATGGCTAATTTATTTTAACAGGAACAATATGAGTTAGGTCGAATCCTGCAGTGATTACTCTTTTATTTCTTAATTTGGCTGTAAATTGTCAAGGCTTAGATCTGTCCCTGCTAAAGATTAACTGATGAGACATGATGGTATCATTGATTTTTAGAAGTCTTAACAAAGTGTTTGTTCTTTCTGATAGAGACCATCCATTATGACTGTGGATCATGGATATTTCTACACTGATGGCAGTTGCTTGGTCAATCAGTTTCACATCAATGGCACTCTTCTGGTAAGCATTTCTAAAGTCTTTTTGAAAGCTTTTTTTTCTGAATGACTGCTCTCAAAATAATTAGACCAGAGTTCCTTTGTATTTATTTCACAAACTCTGCTGACATCATATTTGGTCAAATCAGAAATATAAATTTAAATTTGTCCTTTTTTATTTCTGCTGATCAGCATGGGTAGGACATACATGTATACTTTAAAAAATTCTGTGCATGAAATTTGCACATTTCATGTGACAGTTTCTGTTCAGTCTTCTTTACCAGCTTGCTTGTTCGATGTTTTAGAAACAGGTGTTGTTTAGAACAGACTGTTTTGTTTAAAAGTCAGACTTTATTTTTCTTGTTTGTGCCTGTAGCTTAAATAATTTAATTGAAAAACTGATTTAAATGTATTTTGAACTTCTGTACATGATTATACATTTACATATACATGTATGTACGAAGCAAATGCATGCAGCATTCAGAACCAAATTATTTCAACAAATTATATCAAACAGACATTTGGAAAATTTGTTTAATGGATAAGTGTTAATTTGAATGTGTGCCTGTTTGTATATATATTTTTTACATCATATTCAAATGTTTACCTGTTGCTTTTGTGATACAGGATTTGGTGAACTTGCACAAGAAGAAAGGGATCAAGATAAGAGAGCCATTGGTGATGTACCTGGCTATTGAGATGCTGCACTTAGTTCATCAGATGCAGAAGTGTAATATCATCCATGGAGACATCAAGCCAGACAATTTTCTCATCAGAGACATGTAAATAACTCCTTCTATAAATTAAGACACGTTTATATGTTCAAAATATTAAACATGTGACCATAAAAATGTGTATGTTATTAGAAGAACATTGCTTAACCCTTACCCTTTGAATTAAGACTGAGTCAATAACTTTCATCGGCATGGGCTGGGTGCTAGGTGCCCTAAGCAGACAATAGTTGGTTTCAGCCAGTTTAAGGGGAAAAGAGTTAAGTCATAAATTCTACAGCTATTTTACAATGGTAGAAAGTCAATCCCACAGATAGTAATTTAGTGGAGATTTAAATGGAGCAGAGTTGTATCATGCCTCCCAAAGTCCAAGAATACTACTGGTTAAGGCTTGAGATATCAATTTACCAGCTGATAAATATACCAGACTTTTTCAGATTTTTATTTGTTAAATTGACTTGACTGTATATATGATGCCAAGTAAATTGCTGCTGCGCATTAAGGTATACATTGTGGAAAAACAATAATTTTGAGTTTCTTACATACTGCATCTGCTTCATAGTTTGGTAGCCTCAGCCTTAACTCCTTGTTTGCTCAAAAATTAAAAAAAAAAAAAAAAAAAAAAAAACTTGTTTTATTGTGTATTTGGCTATTTCCATAAATATTGGGAAGGAAAACGCCCACTTGCATCAGGTTAGGAAAGTATTTGGGAAACTTATCTTACCTAAACTGTAGATGAACTGAAATCTTGGCATTTTAAACAATGCCCCCCCCCCCCCCCCCCCCCCCCATAGGTAGGGCATATACATGTAGTGCACAATTTTTAGATAAGTTTGTCCCATACAAATGTATCAGAACTGAATGACGTGTCATGTAAATGCAGGTCCTGAAGTCAACTATCAGGCCTGGCACAGCAGAAGACAAGAGTCCTGCTTCATGCAATGCATGATTGCGTTTTAATTTTCATGAGAGTGCAGATGATGTATTCAAGTACGATCTAAGACAGAGCCTGTGGGGCTTTGCTGAAAGCTAGTTTAATCTGATGCATTCTCAATGGTTATTGAAATGGAACCTTCCAAGTATCAAAATACAGCAAAGCGAAGATTTGATTTTTGTCTTGCCAGCATGAGGTGTTGGCGATACCAAGCACTATTTTTCTGAATGTCTGTTCGTCCGTCAAAACCAAAACTTTAGAGTGGCATTATTTCACTCACTAGAATAGGTACATATAGGACTTTCATACATGTACTTGGATGGATAATTTATAGTGATCATCACTAGAAATATGTGTCTTCATTGTTGATCATGCTATTTGCTTGAATGAGCATTAAAGAAAAATTTTGTTGTTGCATTTTATCTAAACTGGACTATGTAGGGCTTTGATATTGGGTAATATGGTTCATAGCAATCATCACTAGAGACATGTGGTAATTCTTATAAATTATGTTTGATCTGTGAAGGTCAATGGTCAAGATCATTTGGCCATCGGAAATGTTCTAGCCAGAATTTGGGCAATTTTCATCTGATTTTAATCACGTAGGATTCAAATTGTAGGAATTGTAATAATGCACATCTTTGTAATTTATGTGTGACCTCTAAATGTCCAAGTTCAAGGTCATTTATATACTGTAGTGGCTACTTTGATTAAAAAAAAAGTGGTTTATTTTCAGTAAATATATTTAGATTCATTTCATACATTTAATCAACATCTATACTGAACCATTGTAATGTTTGGACTTATAATTACATTGCTGACGAATGCTGGCGAGACATTCATGCCTCCTGGGTATGGCTGTGGTTTTATTGATCAGATCTTGTCAGCAGCTTTTCACTGGCGAATGATGTGCTGGTGGACAGCTGATATCTAGGGGCATGTTATGTTGAGAGGCCTCTTTGAAAGTCGTAAGAAACCAGGTTAAAGGCAAGAAAAGAACACCATTGTGACTTGTTTACTTGTTATACATGCCAAAGTCAGCCAGATGTACCTGTAAGACATTGTCTGCTTCGCTGGTTTTTTTTTTACTTCATCTTAAGTGTGAAACAATATTGAGAATAGACCAGCATACCCCAGGTCAACGGCTCTCCTTGGCATTGATTGAGCACCCAGCTTGTACCAAAGAAAGCTGCTGAGTCCACTCTTAACCATTCAAGTGCTGATTTAAGATCGAGTCAACAGCTTTCCTCGGGACACTTTGCGCACATTGCGCACAAAGTGTCCCGAGGAAAGCTGTTGACTAAGACTACTTTTTGCTTCAGACAAGGCTTGCTGGTATTTGAATGAAAGGTTCTTCATGAGGAATTTGACTCTTTTAACCATTGTATGTTTAACAGTAATGAGAAAGCAACTATAGCAGTGATTAGCACTTTAAGGGTTAAGATGTGTGATGCTGATTACTATGTAAATTATTAAGACAATAGTAAAAATATTGCAGATGGGAACAAATGTTGTAAATGTAAAAGACCTTGAATGCAGAAGGGATTTCAAGGGGTTAAACTTTCAGTGTGAATGAATAAGTGTTAAAGATTGTCTTGCAGATTTAAAGTTACATGTAGTTCCATTATGGTATTTGTAACTCTAATTTGAAGAAATATTTATCAAACAGTTCACAAAACAGTTTCTGATACTTCTAATCCCATGGAAAGCATTTGCATGTAGTGATGATATTGGTGTGTGTGTTTTTTTTTGTGTGTGTTTTTTTGTTTTTGTTTTTGATTCAAATCCTACCATTTCAGCAAAGTTACAGTGCTTGATAGAGATTTGTGCCTCTGCGTATTGTCCCTTTTTTCACCCACAGTATATCTTTGTGTAGACCCACTGTGATAACCTAAATCATAAATGCATAAAACAGTTGATGTGCTCTTTATTCCCCTCAGTCCGACATCTTTAGACTTTGGCCAAGGGTCCCTGATCTCTGAAACCAAGGTGCTGAAGTTGATTGACTTTGGCCGAAGCATTGACATGAAGATGTTTCCCGATGGTACCACCTTTATGGCCAAGGTCAACACATCAGGATTTGAGTGTATAGAGATGAAGACAGACAGGCCATGGACTTTCCAGGTTATTGACACCTTCCTATTGGTTGTATAATATTTTGGGTGATGCTGAACAGATGAATTATCTGCCCATGCTACTGTACATAACATAAATTGTGCTTACCTCATATATATTGAAAATTAATACGCACCTGAAGTCTGAGAGGAAATTGAAAGTGCTGACCCTCATCTCTGAGTGAAGCATCAAATTTAAAAGTGTAAAATTTAGAGACTTATGGCCACATCATGCTGATGAGGAAGGCAGCTGGGGGGGGGGGGGGGGGGATCACCTGCATTGATTTTCTTCAATGTTTGACAATACAACACAATTCTTTTATGTCCAAGGAATCTGATGGAGTACATTGTGGTTAGACTTTTTTTTCTTCTTGCAATTTAATACTTTGAGGATCATACATCCATTGGACTTGTACTTTTGTGGAGTTCATCATTGTTGATACAACAGATTTTTATCTTATAAATTATATTTTATGTTGCAAAAGGATGGGCATACATATGTACATTCATGTATGTTTTCCAGCAACCTCTTTTTTTTTTTTTTAATGCACAAACGTGTCTGTTTTTTACTTAAAGACTGACCTGTTTGGAGTGGTGGGCACCATTCATGTGATGATGTTCAGCCAGTACATGAAGGTGTACCAGGAGGGAGGCCAGTGGAGGACCACCAGCAACTTCAAAAGGTAGACACTTTTAATGCACTCATGTTCTGTGGGTTGCTATGTTATTTCCAGGTGTTCCCTCAAAACCTATCATGGTACAGTAGAATCTCCAATTAAGACCACCTCAACAAAGAGACCATTTCTGTATTAAGACTGCCAATCTATAGACCCATTGTTTATCCTTAATTAAATTATATGCCCCATTAAGACTACTGCTCTATTAAGACCCGATTTTTCAGTCCCTCGTGTGGTCGTAGGGAGATTCCACTGTATATGCAGGGCTCCTCAATGTACATTCAAAAAAAACCCCAAAAATGGAAAATTGATCTTTTAGATTACTTGTGCATTATTTACAACAACAAAAAAAATACAAACTTGCATGTACATGTGTCTGAGGGATGGTAGAAAATTTAGAACTGGAGTTGATGGAGAGATGTTTTACGATTATTTGCAAGTGAATCCAATTGGGAAGCGAGATGGAGCCTTAACCCCCCCCCCCCCCCATTTATTAGGAGAATTTTGAAGATAAATTGCCCTGGGAAGTACAGCATGTAAAAAGAATTGGCATACTCTATGTATGCGTTCATAACCTTTGGAAAAGATAGCTGAAGCTGTGGGTCAACCTACATGACCAGTTGTAATCTCTAGCTGTGATGTTACACACACTAAAATATCAGCAGGAGGAGCATGATACATTATGCGAAAGAAAATCTGGAATTTGACAGTCTAACAGGATAACTTGCACCCCTGAATAACCATGTTTCTGGGGCATTTATCCTTATTCGTGTATAACTTTCAACTGTCCTTATAACTGTCTACATTTTGATCTTGTAGTTCACATTGAATGGTATCCTGGTCTAACTCTATAAAGTGTCAAGTGTATTAGTTTGTTTGCTTTTTTTGTATATAAAGAATCCTTTCAAACTGATTTTGTGTAGTCCAGGTTCAACTGTCAACTGAAAAAAATTACATTCTTTATAGCTTCCCATTTTCAATTGTAAAGGACACTTGATGATGTAGTCTTTATTTTTATACATTGCCTCATGCAGGTCACTCAAAAACAAATAACTTAGTCCACTTGCAAGTGTAAAACATTACACAAAGTGTGACATATTTAATAAATTCTTATAACTGTTCAATGAAAATTATATGGAAAAGCAAACTGGGTGCAAATACGTAGTATCACCATGCATTGCTCTTCTTTTTGAGTGATTACACAAAGGCAAACACCTAAAAAATAATGGGATAATTAGACATTGAAACTGAAAAACAAACCAAAACAAAAAAAATTACTTCGCTCTGTTTTCAGCTCTGCTGACCAAAGGTTGCACAGCTTATGCGACTGCTCTGTCCATCTGTCTGTAAACTTTTGCTTGTAAGTGCGATACCGTCCACAGTTTTCAAGTTAGCCAAATATAACTTTCAGGACTGATAGAAAGTATGAAAATGTAGGCCCCTTTCGATATTGGTGGGGCCACCTACATTATTATGCAATATAGGGGTCAAAATATGAAAATCTTGTGAACACTCTAGCATCTATAATTTGTGACAGATCTTCACCAAATTCAGTGGGATTGTAGGGGATGTCCAAGTCTTAAGTTACTAGTGATATTAGTGGCACTATCTATAATTTGATGGAAATTATGAGCCAAAATGTGTTTTAAGATATAAAATTCCATATCTGGAAAAGTAATTAGATTAGACTTGCCAAATTTATAGGATATATAGACAATGCCCAAGGCTAGAATATTATTTAATATCAGTGATCTTGACCTACTTTTGTGAGGTCACCATGCCTGTAAAGTTGAAAAGGTGATTTTGTAATGGCAGGGTGTAGCTTGGACTTCAATGGCAATGTCAGCACAGCACAGCACTAGGCAGGCCCATGGGCCTCTTGTATTACATAATCTGGGAGGGGGGGTGTCCTTGATCTTCTGTCCCAAGGTGCCTCAGGACATAAAGTTAAGGTGTCACTCATTGTTATCCTCGCACATGCAACAATATTCATCACAGGAGTTGCACATATCACCTATGATTACATGTGGAGCAAAGTGTCATCTGGTGGACAATTTTTACATTAAATGTACATAAGCTTTATATGTTCAGAAGCTATTTGAGAACTCACAACTTTGAAATGAACAGGTGCAATATAGCCACAATGCCAGCAGAGCATTAGACCCATGGGCCTCTTGTTAAGGTATGTAAAGCAAATCTCCAAATTGATGATACCTACAGTAAACAAGAAGGGAAGGTAATAAATGGACCTGTATAATTTGATAGATAATGGAAAACAGTCAATTAAGCCATATTCTGTAGAAGTTCCATATGATTTGCAGGAAAAATCATGCAGCCAGCCAGAATGAGTAATTTTCATTTATGATGTAATCTATTCACTCGATTTTGATGACTTAGGGTAATGTCCAACCTGGCAAAGTGACTTCACTTCTGGGCCAAATATTACAGAAATTCATTCATGCATTCCTATATAAGGAACCTATATACTTAATAGGAGACATTCATAATTAACTGTGATCCTGCTCACTTCCTGTGTTGCAGGGGCAACAGATTGATGTTTCCACCATGATCAGGGCAGATTTGTATTATATACAATATAAACATCCATAAATAACACCTTTTCAACCAAAAGAGAGCCCATTTCTAATCAATTTAGGCATCCTTTATGTTTCAAATGTATGTTAATACATTTTCCTAACAATATTATGTGTTTGTGTAGTTCATTTTGTTGAGAAAGTACTTTTGACCATGCTAAATACATGGATCTGCCCTGATGCAGGTGGCTCCCTCTTTTGATCAATAGGTGTTAGAGTAGGACCGCATTTAGATATGAATACATCCTATTGATCTCAAGGCTTACCTGAATCTGTCTGCACTGAAGATGGAAATGTACATTCAAAGTTGTATAATCATAAGCATTTTGGGTAAAAATGTGTTTGTGAAATTTTGGATATTTCTTGAAAAATATTCAAGATAAAATGGTCATGCTTGTGCCATAATGATCTCAATACATTTGTTTACAAAAACAGATCAGGGATTTTTCATAACTGCATGGTGATACAAAAATTGCAAAAAAGGCTGATTTTTACAAAATTGATCAAGTTGATGGACTCTTCATATTTGACACACACTAAAAAAAATAAAACTGTTCATCTCTTAGAAAATCTGTGATATGTTTTTGCTCTAAAGAATTTTTAGAGTAAATCAGTTTGATTAAAATTAGATGATTAGTTTTAGAGAAATATCCACACCAGCTGGACATTTTGTTGTGAATACCTACTGTCTATGATCAGGACTCAAAGCTTAACATGGTCCATTGACTACCATGTTAGCATGAAAAGTACTTTCTCAGTTTCTTCAGATTGTATTGGGACTAGAACCACAAAGTCTTGACCCCTGATAGACAGTATACATATATATGTCTTCTAAAATGTCCAAAAATCTCAATATGAACAAAATTATCAAAAACTGGTTGGACATTACCTCAAAAAAAAAAAAATTGGACATTGGTCTCTGTTAAAGCTATAGGATGTGTGTGTGTGTGTGTGTGTGTGTGTGTGTGTGTGTGTGTGTGTGTGTGGGTGTGGGTGTGGGTGTGGGTGTGGGTGTGCGGGTGTGCAAAGGTGGCATTTGTCTATACCTGAATAGCTCCCACCCCATCCCACTCCACATTAATCTTTTTACAGTGAATTTAGTATGTATGAGTGAATACAAAGACAAAGTGTCAGGACAAGAAGGATGATTATCCACTGCTCACCCTCCCACCCTTCCCCCTCTCATTAGCTGTACAAATACAAATTGAAAGGATGGTTGTCCAGTCTTGCATAACTTTCTTGCACCTTCATTAGTTTTCTTGCTGGAAACTAATGTGTAGGTAAAAAAGGGTCAAATACAACGTGTGTGTGTGTGGGCTGGTGTTGAAGTTTTTCTCAGATAACTTGCTCTGGAAAGGGGAACTTATCCTTTATTGACTTTCCCCATCGGGGAAGGTATCCAAGATGAAAGTTATCGTAATACACAGGTAAAGGCACACTGTACAGTAAAAAAATACTTAATCTTTCTCTCTTTTTTCTTTTCTGTGTTTTTTATGCAGCTGTGCACACTGTAGTTTTGATTTATTGCCCCATGATACATCACAGGAAGACCATTGACAGTTCAGATCAGCATTTAAAGATGTTGTAAAAAGAGTATCCTCAGAAGTAAAAGTGTAATTAACTTATGTGAGTGTTATAACTATGTCCAGGAAAGTGGGAAGGGAGAGCACTCCCCAGCTATGTATTATGTAAAGGATTTATGTGCAGGAATAACTGTATCACTGGTTTCTTGAGGATTGGATCTTTCAGCAAAGGTCCAAGCCAGGATGGCGTGTCTTAATGAGATGGGATGAACAGCTTTATTTGCCCCCCTATGGTTGCTGAGTACCCACAGAGCACCGAGGAAAGCTTTTGACCTCCAGTATGATCATCTTTTCCAATCAAGTCTTTAAATCCCTGGTCATAACATTGACCAACAAAGTGCTAAATCAGAACCTAGCAATCAATGTTGACCAGTTTTAGAGGGAAAGTGCTGGCCTCTCCTGAGCATATTTTCTGGAGCAGCCCTTATTAATCATGTTGTTATTGTGTTTCTGAAACAGCCCTAACAATCACATGGGGAGTCTCGTGTGTGTTTGTTTTCAAGCACAGGACATGATTTATTGTGGCTGTTATGTGATGATTTTGTCGAGGCAAGAGTCAAAAACTTCCTGTGACACAGGTCGACCTCTTTGTGCCCAACTGGTATTGATCAAGGAAAATTTGGCTTTACAGTGCTCCCTCCTTGGACAGATCACCCCTGTGGCAAGTCTAAAACGTGGTCACATTAGGCAGGTGGCTTCCCAATGGGGGTCAAACATCACAAACATGGCTCAGGGGACCTCATAAATGTGGTCTTAAAAGGCTAGTGGTCTCCCATTTGTGGGGTCTCATGAAGCAAGGACAATTGTATACATTTATACAATATAGATGCCATCTACACTTCTTACTCAAAATGTTTTGTATTCATTGACAATTAAATAAAAGCAGTAAAGGTGGTGATATTTGACATGCTGGCTCCTGTTGTCACTTTGCACAGGATAAGGTTGATGGATGTGGTTGGTTTGGCTGACAGAGCCTCCTGCTTGTAAACTAATGGGTCAGTGTAATAATACCTGCTAATGGCTACTAGGGGCTAGTCCAGCATATGAAGCTTCCTGCCAATGTGTGCCAAAGAGTTTCTTAACAAGGACTGCCCTTAAAAGGATATTGTACATCAAGGTTTGCCTGAAGAGCTGCCATCCATTTGTTCTATATAGTAGTATAGATCACCAGAAGCAGCACACTAACATATAATCCCTGGAAACAGAAACCTATGATCCCTGGAACTGGAAAGTCACACTTATATGGCAGGTTCTTGTTTTGAACCAATGGATATGCAGTGCATGCTTTAAAAATGAAAATATTTTGCCTTCAGATTGGTTTTAAACAGATGCAAACAAGTGATATATTGAAGTTTGAAGTTATTTAGGATTTAACCAAATCTTGCATTTGTCTTCTACTTTTGATGGGTCTACCTCAGCTAGGTCCTAGCTGTTATGTTTTCAGGTGGTTTGTCCTTCTTTGTTTCTGTCTGTCCACAACTTGTTTTCTAACACAGTATCTCAAAACTAACTGGCCACCTGAAACTCAAATTGTCCTTCATAATACCTTGACACCACTTATTGACTAGATAACATTTGGGTGACCTTGACCTCATTTTCAAGGTCACAGGACCCACTTATGTGCAAAGGTGGATCCGTCAGTGTATGCTTTGCGATGAAGTACCTCCAGTTTGACTGTTATAGTGGATATGTCTATTTTGTTTTGTTTGTTTTGGTTTGTGGATGGCAGCTTTGCCACATGAAATGTCTGGTTTACCTGTTAAATGTCTGTGATGTCCAGGAGAGAGGATGCCAAACAGTTATGTTTTTTAACAAATTAGGGAAGAACTTCTTTTCACTGCATGCACTGCTTTCAGCTGTCCAGACTCTAAGAGGTGATGGACCAGATAGGAGCACATGTAATGTAGATATGTACACAAAATCAGCTAATGTGATTGTGCAAATACAATTTGTGTAAAACTGACTAGATACATATATTTGAGTTGCCAAACACTCCGTCTTGTCCCAGGTAATTGCACGTTTTATAGTTGTTGAAAAGGATTTATGGCAGTTGGTGCAATAGAGTTCTCACCTCTAGGGACCTTGAGTTCAAAGAGGCTTACCTTCATTTGTATTGATTAACCCTTTCCCATTAAGCCGGCTTGTGGTCAAATGCTGTCTGCTTCAGTGTTTTCAGCTAATTTCAACAGTCATAAAAAACTATTTGACTGTAGATGAGACCTATCAAACTAACATGGCCCAGGTCAGCAGCTCTTCTTGCATGGATTGGGCACTCAAGTGGCCAAGGAAAGCTGCTGACTCAGTCTGAACCCTTTTCCCCTTAGACCGGCCAAAACCGGCTGGTGGTCAAATGTCATCTGCTTCAGCGTTTTCAACTGATTTCAACAGCAATGAAAAACAATTTGACTGAGAATTGAAGATGAGACCCGTCAAGACAACATGACCCAGGTCAACAGCTTTCCTCAGCATGAGTTGGGCACTTAGTGCCCAACCCATGCCGAGGAAAGTTGTTGACTCAGTCTTAATATAAGGGGGAAAGGGTTAATTCAAAGGGAAAGAACTAAAGCGACATATCCAGCAGACACCTTACCCATACTAACATGCTGCAGTGGCACTACCCTCAACTCCAAGCAGACAAGTAGCAGCAATCTGATGCTGATAGCTTTGTTTTTGTTTTGATATGTGGGGAAAAAAATGTTCAACATGATACAACTTACAGGCCATCTTCATAAAAAAAAAATTGTGGCAGTGCTAAAGGGTCTGCAAGTACAGTAGTACCTGTCACGAAAGACCACCCTAGTGAGAGACCACCTGCCTTTTAAGACCACTTTTTAATATACTTTTGCAGTACTTTACTTGTTATTTATACCTCTCATGAGAGACCACCTGTCTTATAAGACCACATTTTGATCCTCCCTAGGAGTGGCCTTTGGTGACAGGTACTACTGTATATGTATGGATGTTGAGGTGGGTTTTCTTGTCATTGTACAGATAAGACTATTGGGGGTTGGGGTAGGGGATGGGGGGTGAAAGGTGTCTTGAGAGGGTGGACAAGGTTGTCCAAGCATGAATATTTAACCCCAACCTTTCATCTTCAGAACCAACCATGTGAGATTTATTGGGTTTTGTGTTAAGCCAGTGGGACCAATAGTATTCTAATGGTAAATTTATTTCCACTACCTGGACCTTACAAATTAGGTGTAAGTGAAACAACACCCATTAGATTGACTGGGGTCAGGGCTGATCTGACCAGCGAAAGAAGTTGCTCCACTCAGCATGCCATGCACTTTACTTAATGCCTGCGCACTTTGATCTTGGGGCAATATTTTGTTCAATATCGGAGAAGCATGTCTCATAAATTTCTTTTCTTTTCTTTTTTTGTTTGAAGAATTTTTTTCCTCATGTTATTTGGTTCCCAAATGAAGAACAGACTGAGAAATACGATCAGCAAGGAAACAAGGACATATATGTTGTCTTGTTTTTGGCTATCAAGCTTCAAAAAGTAATTTGTTTGCCATTGATGGAAAATATCAATCACATGCGGCCAGTTGCAGTTAGTTGATTTGACATCTCATTTCTTTTTAGTATGTCAGCTTGCAACTTGCTTTCCCATTTCCCAGTGGACAAAGGATAAAACAAAAACTTTGAGAGGCAAATGCACATGCACAAATCAATTAAAGGGGATGGAATTAGAGTGGTATCTGCTGTATGCAACCACTGCCATGAGCAGCCACATTGCTTTTTGTGGTCACTACATGTAGGCTCAGACATAGGAGTCAATTTCTTTGTAAAATTTATATGTGGTAACAGGTCACCTGCTGTATGTGGCCTTTTTTTCTTGGCAGAAGGGGTGGCCACATACGGCAAGTACCACTGTACACATGCTTTTTATATGAAGCTTTGGGGATATTTGACACAGGATTCTATGAGTAGGCCAGTAGTTTGTACATGCAGACATATACAGTGGTACCTCTTTTGAGAGACCGCCCCTATTGCAGGTCAAAATGCGGTGTCTCAAAATATGTGGTCTTTGATTAGAGGCACAACAACATGGAAAAGATAGCGCAGTGTTCTGAGAGAGCAGTCTTAAAAATATATTGGGTCTCTCATCAGAAGGGTCTTTTTAGAGAGGTACCACTGTATTGGTCATGCCAATGTTTGCTGTTGGTTTACAGTTTTTTTTTTCTTTTTCATTATTATGGCTATTGCTGTCTCTGTTCCTGTTTTATAAAATCCAATTCACATTGATGTCAGGTTTCTATTTGTATCATCAGCTTTCAAGTACATTTTATTTGTGTGACATCCATACATCATCCTGAAATAAGTTAGCAGTTAGTTGTCTCAAAGCATGATTAATTGCAGGTATATGTGGAGACACTTTTAAAAAAGTTGGAAATAAATGTGAAAACATGCATATTACATTACTGAACCAAATCAATTGTCCGTGGCAACTGGATAATATCTTTTTTGAAGGACATATTTCTTGGTTTTAGTGTGAATTGTAAACAGACAATACTTTGAGTGTTTTTTTCCCCCGGTTGCTCACAATTGAGTGTAGTAAATGTGGAGTATCAGGGTCTCCCCAGGCAATCACACAGTACCCAAAACAAATGAAAGCAAAATTGAGTTGGCGTATCTGTTTTAGATGACGATGACCACAGAAATAGGCAGTACTTCTTCAGTGGTAGATTGTACATCACATGATTATGGGATGGCTGTATGAAATACATACATATCAGAATCAATAGATCTGTTCCTATCACAGCACTCTACTTAGAGCCCTATGTGACACAAATAAATCATATGTCCTCCTTTATTGAAACTGCTGTGCATTTGTAATTTAAACACCACTTTTGTGTGCAGTTGGTGGGTAATGTCAGCATGTGATACACACAGGTCTTTCAGCTCTAAGCCAGACAAGTATAATTAATATCTCTTCAGCATGATGTGAGATGTATTCCTCTTTCATGACTCAAGTTATTTTGGGTCTTTGCCAGTCTTATTACGTGACAACTCTCAAATATTTGTTGCTCTCAGTGTGATAAATGATACTTGTTACATTAATGCAGCTATGAATTAGATTGGTACAAAATAAATTTAGAAACTATGCTCTGGCTTCAGATTAAATACTTGCAAAGGTGGAGTAGAACCTTAAAGTGAAGTGAAAAGTCTGTTTTTATTACCTTAGCTGACAAGTGTGGCTTGAAACTTGGTGGGGATGTACCTTGGATGGGTCTCTTCCAAGTTTGCTCAAGTGGTCACACTGCATTGATTTTTAGATTTTTTAAGGATTTTTTTTTTGGTTTGAGTTTTTCGCAAAATCTTCAAAAATCTCCAAAATTGCTATGCTAATTGCTTTGAAATTGAATTGCATGGGGACACTTCTGAGGACCCCCAGAACTTGATTTTTTTAACAGTGGCGCTTCAATTTTTTTTTTTAACAATTTTTTTATGTTTTTCCCATTTCAAACCTCTCCAAAACCACCACTCACATTGTTCTGAAACTTAGTGGCAATGTACTTGAGGAAGGATTAATCAAATTTGTTCACTAGATGGATCCTGGAATTTTAACAAATTTTTCAGTTTGGGTACTTGTCCATTAATGCTTGCATTCATGTTGGTTACCATGTAAGTCAGTTGGAATTGCAATGGAAACTCCCAAGTTGTACTCCATCTCCAAAATCCCCACCCACTAGACTAGAGTGGGACTGATTGTGGGTTGAATGTCAAGGTCAGCTGAAGATGGGCTGTTCACACAGCCCTCTTGTTTTGTTTGACCTGTTAAAAACAAGGGGGAATATTTATTCTTTGTTTTAAGATTTGAAAATATGTGACTGCTAAACTTTCAAGGTAAATTTGTGAAATTAATGATTCTTAACCCTTTCCTCCTTAAATTGGCCGATCCCGGTGATGGTCAAATGTTGTCTGCTTCAGTGTTTTCAACTAATTTCAACAATAATGAAAAACAGTTTGACTGAGATCTGTAGATGAGAAATATCAAGATCACATACCTCAGTTCAACAGCTTTCCTTGCCAAGGAGAGCTGTTGACTTAATTTTAATTCAACATGTTCAAGGGGGAAATGGTTAATCATAAAGGCTTTATATTTACATGATGTGATGTTCATAAAGAAAATATATGGGACATGTTATATGGCCATGTAGCATTTGGAACAAATGTTTTGCCTACCTTTTCACAGGTTGGTAATGGAAAATACATTAGAAATACAATCATGTGTGTCTGTGTCTGCTGTCTTGATATGTTTTTTAACAATAAGTGCAAGATTTCCTTGATCTTTGTGTCAATAATAAATGTGTACTTCTACCTGGCTAAAAGCTAATGTGCAAATTTACAAGGTGTTGAATTTATCCCAGAGAATAGTACATGTACAGGCATAAATTTGTACATGATTCCTTAACCCCATTTTGTTCAAAGTGCATCTGAGGCGTTAAAAAGAAAAACTGCAAAGAACAACAAATACAAGTTATCAATCAAGATTTTTCACCCTAAAAGTATAAAATAATGCAAAAAAGAAAAAAGTCAATGCAAGTGATTTTCTTTAATTGTGTCTTTCTGCACAAAAAAGTATTAAGACAGCTCCAAGAGAATAAAAATTTAGTAGGTGAAAAAATAAATGGTGCGGGTTAGTGGTTGTATGTATGTATCTGTAGTAATCTTTTTTGAGTAAACAGCTGAATCAGGGGGACTCGTATAAATACCTTATTGGGGAGATTTGCCTCCCATCAGCTTTTCATTTGCCTGAGAACACTGGAACCTGTAATTAAAGACCACAGTCTTGAGAGACCACTGACTAACAAAGACTTTGAGTTTAGTTGTTATCATCCACACCTTATGACAGTTGTGAGGCAGAACTTCTCTATACATAGGTCTGACCAATATAAGTCTATAGCATGGAAGATGACATGTTGGCCTCTACAATGAGGTCAAAATGTGAAGAATGACAGCTGGGGGCATCTGTGTCTGATGGACACTTTTCTACTTTTTTTTTTTGTTCAAAATTATTATTATTGGGTGTTGTTTCGAGTCTTGGGGGGTCTCGACCGATGTGTGAGCTTTTAATTTTGAAGATTAACTCTGTGGGTTGAAGATTAGGTGATTTTGTTGGCCATTTGGTTAGATTTGGTGTTTAAAGACAGGTCAGTTGCACACACAGACACACACAGACACACACACACACACACACACACACACACACACACACAAGAGAAATTGATTATGATGTCTTGTAAATTGTCACTAAAGTTAAATGGTCTCTGAAGCCACACAACTATTATGGCAGGTACTCCTGTAAGAAGTTTGAATCCACGCAGTATGAGATTGACAGGTAACAGGAGCAAGGCATTGTCACTTGAATACCTTACCCATGACTGCATTCGGTTCTGCCAATGTATTATTTTGAGGTGAATAGTTCTATGGTGCCTAATAAACACCTGTATAATAAAAGGAGATGATGCTGAAGTTTGAGCAATTACTCTGTAGTGGCAGTAGGAGAGGTCACAATTACCAATTACCTCTGTATATATTCAGCTGAATACACAATCCAACACATATACACATAATTCTTCAGGGCTAGAGATGTGTATTCCCATTGGAGGGCATGTTAAATTAACCTCAAATGAAAAGATTACTTTTAAAGCTGCAAGAAAAAAAATTATATGAATATTTTAGCTATGTATATAATTTTATTACACAAATTTTGTTTCTGCAACGAGTGGTTTTAAAGTTATTAAGCTGTAAATTACAATGGAAAGTAATGGGAAAACACAACTGTAGCCCTGAATGATTGAAATGCCCTCTACAGGAAAGCAGTAAAAGCTTCTATTCTTACTCTCCTATATTGCTTTATCTGACAGTGTTGCTTTTACCTTGTTGTTATAAAGGTACCATATTTGCACAAATACAGTGTAAACACCATCTCTCATGAGAGATGTCTCTTTAGAACGACCCCCTTCATGACACTGGACTCTATTTCTCTACTTATTTCACTTATTTTTAGGGCCACCCGCAATGTGAGACCAATTTTATGCTGGTGGTTATGGTGTTCTCAAATAGCAGGTACTAATGCATAGATGGTACGAAGTCAGGTAATTGGTATCAAATAGAGTGTTGGCATGCATGTACTGAAATTGTGGGCTTGTTTGTGCATCAGTACTGCTTCAGCGGCATGGTAGTGTGGACTTGGATATCACTTTCATCAGTCAACATGAACACAATGTGATGACGTGGTTTCTTTTAATGGATAATGACACTGATAGAGATTGATGTGTGTGTGCAGCCAGGTGCTCCGTTTCTCACTGGCTCCTACTTTGACAAACTCCCTGTTCAGAAGAACACCTGTATCTGATGTCTTCAATGTAATACATGTGCATTTCAATCTTCCATTGATAATCATATCTTTATGTGATATTTACAATTAGAAAAAGAAAGAAAAAAAAAAAACGGCTGCAGTAAAAAATGATTTGTTGACCTCAAAACATAAGGAGAAAGACTGAGATGAAACAACTAGTGATTGTAGATGTAGGAGACTTTACAGTAGTCCTGCTACATGTAGTTTCAGTGCTGCCTGCAACTCATGAGGGATTGGCAAGAAACTGCCGACACCTGGTACATATGTATGTATTCAAGAGTAGCTAACCAGCATTACTATGTGATAAAAAGATCAGGCAAACACTGATGACTACATGAGCAGATCAATCTGTGGTGTGACACTGAAGCAGCTGCTGCCTGAGAGGATTTAAAAAAAAAAATTATTTAACTCGTTCAGCGCCAAATTTTGGGCTGAGTCAACAGCTTTTCTGGGCGCACATCGGGTGCATTGCACCCATTGTGCATCGAGAAAATCTGTGACCTTGGATATTCACTTTGGAACTATAGGCTTGCACCAACTTGAATGAAAGGTCTTTTTACGAGGAATTTAAATCTGGGATCCTTATGATAATTCAGACTAGTCTGACTTAAGTCAATCCACTTAAGTTGTGCTGGGCACTAAAGAGTTCATGAACTTTTGGAATTTTGTAATGGTCAATTCATGTACACATTATCATGGTTAGTCCTGTTAGTGTAGGGGTATTAATTTAAATGCATGGGTATATAGTTTGCTCAAAAACTGTCTGCAAGATCCTTCAAACTTTACTGGGATGTGCCTTTGGTGGGTCTTTGTTTATTTTGTTCAAAAGTTCATCTTTCAATGAAAATTTGATTTTTAATGACTTTTGTGTTCTTGAGGAAGATCATCTTAGCCAATTGCTTCAGAAAGACAGGAACACATTTTTTAGTTCATAGTGGTTTAGTTGTTACATGTGTGACCTTGACTGAGCTTCCAAGGTCACCAGGAGAGATTCAGCGAACATGATTTTGGGGGTTTCAACTCCAAAAGTATGTATACCAGGTCTTTGATGCGGGACATGAGGGTGGTCCACTGTGAGGGCTGGTTTGGAATTGCCTTTGGATGTCCTTGGTATAATGCATGATGATGGTCGACTGGAAGGCCCAAGGGCAGATTGCATATGGGTGACCTTGAGTTGTCGTAATTTGCAAAGTCACAGGGTAACTAGCAAATTTAGTGAGTAGGTCAAATGTCAAGAACTATTTGAGCAGGGACTTCAATATTGCATGTAATTGTAAGATGGTTCTCAAGAAAGGCCAGATGGGCACTGTATATGAAGGACCATGACCTTAAGTTTAAATAAAAAAAAAAAAATCCAAGGTTACAGGGCTACTGTAATATGTTATTCTAAACATGCAAACTCAGCTGACACAGGACAGCTACAGTCCTTCAGGTTGAGAGTACAGATGTGTAAATGTATGAGTACATTTGCGATTTTCAACAGCTTTTTTCAAATGTGCAAGGTGACTGATACTAGCAGGTTTGGTAATGTGTTATGTGTCCTGACATTTAATTTATTTATAGAATACGGAGGATGTAGTATCTTGGCATTAAAGCTTGGAGTCCCCATTTGTATTTCTTTCTTTGAAGTTCAGCTGACTTGTCAGTCAGCTGAGCTTATGGAATGGGTGGTAATGCATCATCTGTATGTCCGTCCATCAGTCTGTAGATCTGTCAGTCGGTGTGTACACATTTCACATTTTTGACATCTCCAGAAGCATCATTTAGATTCACTTCAAACTTGTTGGGGTTACACTTTGGGTGTGTCTCTACCAAGTTTATTCACTTGACATGCCCTACTGATTTTTTATTTTCCATTATGTTTTTGTTCAATATTTAACCAAATCTTTAAAAAAAATCTTCTCTGAAAGGGTTCGTCAATTACTTTAAAATTGCATAGCATACTCCTGGGGACCCTGCAACCTTAATTTGTTCACCAGATGGCACTGTAATTTTTTCCCTTTTTTTACAGTTTGCGGGAGGGTTAAACAAAACTATTCACTAAGAGATGATACTTTAGATTCCTGATTTTCAACATTTTTTTTTCTTTCAGTTTGGCTACCTGTCGGTTAATGCATGCATCCCTATTGCTTACCATGTAACTCAATGGGAATTGCAATGGAAATTCACATTTTTATGAAATTTTGTTTTCATCTTTTGGCAAAATCTTAAAAAGCCCTTTTCTCCAACACTGCTCAGCCAATTACTTTGAATTTGCACAGGGACACTTTTGGGAATCTTAATCTATATGACAGATGATGCTGTAATTTTTTTAAACAGTATTTTTTTGTGTGGTTTTGTTATTTTCAACTTCTCCACAATTGTCCCTCAGTTTGTTCTGAAACTTTGTTGAAATGTAGCTTGAGGGAGGGTTAAACAAAGTTGGTGATGCGCTGGATGCCTGACTTTTAACAAAATGTTCAATTTGGGTACTTTTTGGTTGGTGCATGCATTCTTATTGATTAGCATGTACGTGTAAGTCAATGGGGATTGCAAAGCAATGCAATAAAAATTTGCATTTTTGACTTCTCCAAACCCATCACCCTTGTTCACTTCAAACTTGGTATGGAAGTAGGTTGGGTGGGTCTCCACCAGTTTGTTCAAATGGTCATGATTTGATGATTTTAAGATTATTTTACAAATTTTCTCGTGCAATTATCAATAAAATCTTAAAAATCTTCTCCAAAACGGCTCAGCCATTTGCTTTGCAAGTGCAGGGGACTCTTCTGGAGATCTTGAGAACTTTATTTTTCCAACAGGTGGCACTGCAATTATTTATATCTCCATTAAGAATTTTGTGTTTTCACTTTTCTTGATTTTTCTCCCAAACCCTAAGTTGGATCCTCTTCAAACTTCTTGGGAATGTACATGGACTTAATCTCCACCAAATTTGTTTGCTACATAGTGGTGCTTTCATTTTCTGATTTGGAACAAATTATCGAAATTAGGAACAGGATGTATACAAATTATCAACTGTGATGATACATGATATTCTGAAGTTTACAGGACTAATCCAGACTTAGTATGTAAGATCAGCTGAGCACAGGACTATCACAGTCCTCGTTTTTCTTTTTACTTTAGGTTTTGTATTCCTATAAAGCCAGTAACATAGGAAGTGGGGAGGTGAATTATGGTAACTGCACAAATCTCTCCCACATAATGTGCACTCGCATAAAAACAACTTACATGTAGATGGAAATGACAGTGGCTTGAGGACATTAGAGATACAAAGATTTGGTCTTGTTTTCTGCTGCCTGGGCTGTCTAGAGGTAGAATTACTATCTATGCCTTTGACATTTGCCAAGAGATATCCTGTGCTGCAAATTCTCAGGAGACCATTTATAACAGAAACTTTGATTAATCCTTGTAGCTAAAATTAGGGGTCCACAATTCTCTTCCATGGTTGTGTGAGTAGAGATGCACATTTCAATATGGGAAAGAGATGGGTGGGAGGGGGACAAAAAAATTTCAGCTCATGAAAGAATACTGTGGAACATAATGGTCACAAACGTAGCTATCTAACTATAAAACTGTCCTTCATATGCTCTATATTTCCAGTGGCCAGACCTTTTACAAATCTTATGGACATCTCTCTGTCATGAGAATGCAAAAGAATCAATTTAGCAACATATCACATGTCATAACTTACCTCGGTACATCGTGCATTATGAAGGTTATTCGTGTGCCGAGCGGTAAAACTTGATTTGTGTAACGATGAAAAAATCCATCAGTAAGGTCTCACACATACAAATGAAGAATCTATTGGAAATTGAGCCATATCAGGACAGCCATTTGTAAATTTACATGTCCATTTTTCCTGCCTTGTAGATGGTTCACAGGAAGCAGCATATTTGAGTAGGAGATATTTACCAGCATTCTTTACTGGTCAAAGATAACAAGATTTCATCGTTTTTACTTCTTTGTCAAGTTTTATAAGAAATAAGCTGTATGCATGATGAAGGGCTAGGAGGCCAAGGCTGAAGAAATAGGGTGGCGTATCCCAATTAAGTATTTTGTAATGGTTCTCTGTCTACAACAGGTTGTGTTAATTGATTGACTTGAGAGGTTTACCCAGTAAATTAGATGGCCAAAGCAGATGTTCGGACAGAGGCAGTTGTTTGCTGCAGTCTATACCAAACCTTTAACTCTTTCAGTGCTAAATGTTGGACTGAGTCAACAGCTTTTCTTGGTCTGCATTGGGTTGCGCCCAATGCATGCCGAGAAAAGCTGCTGACCTGGGGTACTCTCTCTGGAACTGTGCGCATACTGGTAATTGAATTAAATGTTGTTTTAAGAGGAATACAAATCTGGATTCCTAATGATAATTCAGACTAGTTTGACTTCAGTAGATCGATTTTAAACGTGATTGGCACTGAAAGAGTTAATCTGTGTGTGGCCAAACTCCTTCTTTGTGGCATATTATGTGTGGTCTGGAGTGGTCTCCAGCCAGGGAGAGGTGTGAAGCGGCAAGCTTGTCAATACCTGACTGTATGCCATCCAGATCCAAAGAGACCTATTTATTGTAAAATTTTCCATACATCACAATGCAAATGGTGTTTTAGGCATTACTCTGCTGTGGTCATTTTGTCCATTTCTACATTGCCATCTGTGTCATGTAGGGAATTTGTGGTACATGTATAGTGTTTTGATGATTTGTGTAGATTTTTGTGAACATTGTCAATACACAATATTGCGTGTATAATAATAATTTGACAGAGTATGTAGATTTCAGCGTATAGTCTTCTAAATCAAAGTCGGCAATCCATTCTGCAGGTGGCTGAAACTAGGAAATTTGCCAACCATGGCTTATTCAACAGAATAAGGGTTAATTGTGATTGAAGCAAAACAAGATTGTCACACAATAGTACTAAATCATTCCAATTGTCAAAAAATACTATATGCTTTGTCATCAGAGCAAATAGCATTTCGCTGAGAGCATGCTTAAGTGTTAGGTGATGGGCACATACAGGTTGTTGATGAAAGTGATTTTGTTGTGTACCGTCAGGTTGTAATTTTAGCCAGATGGGCAAATGCCGTGTTCCCATCCATAAACTGTTGATTGTCCACAGGTTACAAATCTTCCAATTTGGCAGTGGCTAACTTCATGCTCATAAAAATTGTGAAGAATTTAGTCTCAATTGGTTGCTGGTGTTCGCTATAAATGAAAAGGACAGGGTGAGATGACGGGGAGGGGGGCTTCCAGTTTCAAGACACGCGTGATCAGTTCTGGTAACAGGAACGTTTGGGACAGCTCAATACCTCTGCTTGCGAATTGCTGAGCTGTAGACACAATTTTGTGCAATATTATTTTACATTTTGAAGGGATTTAAGCTATTTTTCCAAACATATGGAAGCATGCTATTAAAGTGTGTATTAAGTGAAATATCCTGGTACATTTACAGTGATCCTTCTCTAATTTTGCCACTTTCCTCGTGCATTCAGTGGGTGGGGAGCTTGTCAGAAGGGGGACTGCTGTATGTTAGTATGTGTGTCAGAAATTATGGTAAACTGGAAAACAAAAAGTTGCTCGACAGCAAATCTGTGTGTGAAAATTTGGCCCATTTTGATAGCAATAATGGATATTCCTATATGTACCACTTGTCTTCAATTTATTTTAGAATGAAACCTCTGCTGTCTCTGTAATAGTTTTATGGGTATTCAACATTGAAATCCTATGTATTGACCTAATTAGCATAACACTGTACATTGAATGTGCACATAGCGCAAACTTGTAAATTAAAGTTCAAATGGCACCACAATCTATAATAGTTTTGAAGACATTGATCGTTACACCTGTATTCAACATTTCAAATTTGTGTTTTGGCTAAAATTAGCATAAATTAATATCTAACAGTTTTTAATCCATGTTCACTGGATGTGGCCAAAGCACAAACAAAGGATGGATGCAACACCGAACTTGCACCAAGGAAACTGTCGGCTTAGTGTTTATATATTCCTTAAAGCTTTCCTATTCACCTTGGACACATTCCAGATCTTAATTAATGGTGACCTGTTTGCAAGTTGGACACAGGGGAGTCTGCAACTGTGAGAGTTTTCCTCATGGCAAAGCCCAGGCCCATAGAGTGGATACCATTGGAGCCTACCTGCAATTTGTCTGGTATAAGCAATGCCTGAAACCACATCATTATGTTTCATAAATGTTAAATGCATTGTTTCTGAAGGGATCAGGAGATTACCAAAGGCAATCTTTGTGTATATCTGGACTGGTGCTAGCCACTTGCCAATTAGTCACAGCTAACACTAACAGAGACTGGATTTGACTCAGCCAAATTGGGTGCCAAAAAAAGTAATATTGTGTGTGTGTGTGTGTGTGTGTGTGTGTGTGTGTGTGTGTGTGAGTGAGAGAGAGAGAGAGAGAGAGAGAGAGAGAGAGAGAGAGAGAGAGAGAGAGAGAGAGAGAGAGAGAGAGAGAGAGAGAGAGAGAGAGAGAGAGAGAGAGAGAGAGAGAGAGAGAGAGAGAGAGAGAGAGAGAGAGAGAGAGAGAGAGAGAGAGAGAGAGAGAGAGAGAGAGAGTTATTAATTGGCTGTTAATCTGAACCTTTGACTGTTGGTGAATTAAGCAGAGCAGTTTTGTGGGGAAAAGAAAGGCTCAAAGTATGCTCTGATGACAAGACCTGACCACTGACCTTTTTGTTCTTTCTTCCTGTCTGAAAGTGTAGGGAACAGTTGATAGTCACTAGGTTTATATGTAATTTGGACTGAATTATTTGGCAGTCACTCCCGCTAAGGCTTGAAAAAACTCTGGAGGAACTGAAGCGCATGAAAACCTTTCAGAACAAAGAAAATGGAAGCTGTGAGGAGTACAGCACAGGAAAATCTCCCATGTCTGCATCTTGCATTGGATCTTTTTTGTCAGGACAATGGGGAATAAAAAGGTCAAGGGCTTAAAGCAATGCATGACCTGTAATACATTTATGCCATCAGTGTTTACTTGATCGTATTTTCTTCCTTTGTAGTCAAAATCACGAAGGAGTAAGAACCAAGAAGTCCATTTGCGTAGACATTTATAAAATGAGAGTAATAAAGAATAGGTGGTGTTAGTGTACTGACCAGGCTGTAAGCTGGATTTTGCTGGCATGACAGACCAAGTGAATGGAGAGATAAAGGGACACCAGGATGTAGGTGGCAACTGGGAGTTTGGGACTACTGTGTTAAAAGTTTAATCTTCCTGAGCATCAGTTTGCCAAACTTCGTTGACTGAATGCTGAAAATTTTGTTTTCCCAAATCTCCGGTATGGGTGCACCATAAGCATTTAAAGTTAGAATTTCATAGATATACTTTTCCTGAATGGGACTGCTTCAGAATATTTTTTGGGGAAAATGCATGCTTATGTAGTTTACTGGAGTAGCAGATAAGTTGGGTCAACCTGTGAGTTAGGATAGAGGATACGTTATGGGTGGTAGACAGGTAGCAGGACAGACGGGCAGGTTAACCCTTTCCCCTTTAAACCGACCAAAACCAGCTGGTGGTCAAATGTCGTCTGCTTCAGTGTTTTCAACTAATTTAAACAGTTATGACAAACAATTTCACTGAGAAATGTACATGAGACCTATCAAGATCACATGCCCCAGGTCAACAACAGCTTTCCTTGGCACGGGTTGGGCACTAAGTGCCCAACCCATGCCAAGGAAAGCTGTTGACTCAGTCCTAATTCAAGGGGGAAAGGGTTAAACATCCCAAAATGATGTTAACATTCCTAACTACAGTGGTCTCTCTGTTAAGAGACCACTCCAAAGAAAGCCCACCTGTCTTGAAAGACTTCCTTTTCAGGATACTTTACATAGCACTTTTCATATTAATTACACCTCTTATGAAAGACCACCTGTCTTGAGAGACCACAATTTGGTCACCCCTAAGGGTGGTCTTTCAAGACAAGTTTTACTGTTGTGACAAAGTGATACACACATCATACTACATGCATATAGTAAACAGAGAGTCAGCCTCAGCCATTCAAGTCACACTGTGCATAATGGTTGTATGAACATAAGAGATAATGGAAGGAACTTCCAAATGTACATTTATGGTTATTTCTGGGAAATGGCTGGGACAAAGATAATGTTTTATTTTGTAGACTTAATACTTCTGAAGCGTATCAGTGATTTTTTGTTCAAGGATTAGTTCTCTCGAAGCAATGGGTTAAAAAATGAGTTAAAAAAGCCACAGAAAAGCCTTGTCTTAGAAGTTTCTTCAAAGGCCAGGTCTCTCAGTGCCTTTGCTATATCATTTCAGAAGAACCAATGCCTAAACAAAGAATCGCTCTTATGCTTTTCTAGTATTTAGTGTACAGAATTAAATACGACAAAAATCGTCATCTTTTTCCCAGCCATTTCCTGGTAATAACCATAAATGTACATTTGGAGGTTCCTCACATTACTCGTATCTCCAGTGTTTATACAGTGGTGCCTCTCTTGATAGACGACTCCAATGAGAGACCACCTGTCTTGAAAGACCTCCTTTTCAGGATACTTTACGTAGTACTTTTCATATTATTTACACCTCTTATGAAATACCACCTGTCTTGAGAGACCACAATTTGGTCATCTCTAAGGGTGGTCTTTCAAGACAGGTTTTATTGTGCAACCATTATGCACACGATGTGACATGAACATGTTGAATGACTGTCTGAGATGGATTCTCTGTTTACTATGTAGTATGATGTGTATATCACTTTGTCACAAGCTAGGAATGTTAACTTCATTTTGGGTTGTTTTTGAAAGCCATACTTTCCCAAAGAGAGGTCAGCCCAGCCACCTTAAGCACATAGTGAATAACTCATTCCATACTGTAGTCACAGGCCTTGGTCAGTGGTTCTGGCACTGACTTAAGACTATAGGCATGTTGGTACTTGAACGAAAGCTCTTTTCATGAAGAATTTGAAGATGCAATTGTCGTCTTAAATCTAGGTAAATATGCGGAAATGTCAGGGACTGGTATGGAATGAGTTAATAGACACAGTGTATCAATAATTTTGTATCTGACACTGTGCTTAGTCAAGGATTGACCACTTTATTTTGGTATAATCATTGTACAAAATAGACAATTATATTATGGCAGGAAGTGTGAGGATCAAACTCACAATTGATCGACCCTCCTGATAGTCACGTTTAGCTGGTGTCCTAGCAATTTTAATCTTTGGTCAAAATCGTGAAAGAATAAATTTGCCTGCGCAAAGGCAAATTTCAGAAAAAAAAAAGTTGGTTGCAGGAAGCCAAGTTACTTTTACGGATGGCCTCATTGCCCTGATCACAGATTCAACTTATTACAGTCTGGTGAAGGGAAGACATGTTCCAATCAAAATTTGTTCTCTTCCCCAGTTATCAATAATTATAATCTGCTGGCAGTCAATCCAGAACTGTTTTTCTACTGTCACACTTTGCTGCTTCAGGACTCATAGTGCAATGAAAGTGCACATAGTGACCCAAAATTTTGTGATGGCAACTAATTGAGATGTCTGTGGAAAATGGCCTGCTTGTAACTCAGGGGAAAAAAATAAAAACACAGTCTGCTTTGTTGGCAACTGAGCGACATCAATAACTGTTTGGTAGAGAACCCATCAACTTGCTTAGAACAAATTCATGTGCAAGTTAAGTCATCCAGTTAACACATTCTTAACGAAATAAGACTGCGTCAATAGCTCTCCTCAGTGCAGGTTGGATGAAGTGACCTGTGCTGAGGAAAGCTATTGTACGTGCAATGTGCCTTTATGATAGGCTTAGCTACGATTTCGGCAAAAATGGTTTCAGTTAACATGAAATTTAAGTAAAGACATGAAAGAAGACGACAACTTACATGGGGGCCTAGTTGACCTAGGACTTATGGGAAATTGAGCAGAAAAGGGTTAAAATATTGTGCCTAATCCATACACAGACAGTATGTAAGAGACAGGGACACTACGTGAAATGTCTGAAATGGAATCTGATCTAGTTCTGTATGTCTGATAGGTTCTCTTCACAATCTGCATTCAGAACATTTTCTGGCACGAAAGTGTGGGGAAAAAAAGAGGAAAGAAGCAGACAATATGTGACAAATACATTTGGTTGATATAAGGAAAGGGGTTAGTCACAGATTTCAGAGTGGCTGATTGCATCTCTTAACCCTTCCTGGGCCAGAGTAGGACCACGCAAAAAAAAGTGTAGTGCCCAACCTATTTCAAGGATAGCAGTTGACCTGGGACTTTCCATCCTGAGGAATCTCATCAACAATTCTCATTCAAAATATTTTCTATGTGAGGAATAAAGGGAAAACATTGAGGCAGACAACACGTGACTGCTGGCCACTTTTGGCCAGTTTGAGGAGAAAATCGTTAGACAGCAAATGGTTTTCCACCCTAAGTGAATTTTAGCATACTCATCTTCAACATCTGGCTCTGTGTTGAGGTCTGCATTGAATGTATCTAAGGTCTGCACAAATTATTTACATAAATCAGCAATAAATTTGATAAAAGCAGTGGCAAAGCAGTGGCTGTCTAAACAGCAATTTATAGGGTCTGGTTTGAACAACAGAGTATTTCTAATTAAATCATTCGTTAAGCCTATGGTTCATTTTAACAAAGCTCTATCATGTCCCAATTGGAACTCTCATAAATATGACAGATTTTATTGGTTCGTAAGTCTCGATATTTCAGCCTTTTATACTTTTGCGGTTATCATTTGGCATGATTGCATTTCAAGAAGAAAGAGTTGCTGTAACAATTAAGATAAGCCAAAGATGTGGCTACCAGTTACATAGTTACATGCCAGTGTGCTGGAGAATCAAATGTTGGGCCTTAGTGTAACTTTGAAGGGTCTCATTCTGTGAGTTTCCTTGTAATTCTGGTGGGATTTGATGAAAGGGAAATCTTGCCCAGTTTTATTTGTCTGGTGCATTAACTCTTTAAGTGCCAAATTTTGGACTAAGTCAACAGCTTTTCTCGGCATGCATTAGGCGCAATGCACCCAATGCACGCCAAGAAAAGCTGGTGACCTGGGGTATGCTCTCTGGAACTACAGGCATGCTGGTACTTGAATGAAAGGTTTTTTTACAAGGAATACAAATCTGAGATCCAAATGATAATTCAGATTAGTTTGACATAGTAGATCCACTTTAGTCGTGATTGGCAGTGAAAAAGTTAAATCATGTAAAATGCTGACTGTTGACACCAGTGACAACAAGCAATGATAGCCAATCTATATTTTGAGTGTATGCATCCCAAAGGATATCACAGTAATTATGCCAGACAACTTTCTGCGGTCTGGAAAATTACTGTAGTTTTTGAAAACTCAATGCTATATTATATTCCCTTTAACACGTAGGTGCTTGCTATATCAATCAAAATATTTTTTAAGATCAGTCTAGGTCATTATGGTACTGTATAAACTAGATTCTTAATTTAGGAAATGGTAGTCCGAGCTAGGTTCCTTATTTGAAAAATGATACTGCTGTCGGTGTAGGATTTTAATTGACATTTTGAAAAGTTGTGTCACTGCAATGTCTCAATTGTTTTTGAGGCCGTTATTTTTGGACAGAAACTGGCGCATATTAGTTTCCAGGTGGTGAAAAGTTGCTGTGGGTAAACATTTCTCCTGGGACATGTGATGCAATTGGAATGAGTATGAAGGATTTAATGAAAAAAAGCTGATTGGAGAGTGTACACAAGAATACATTGTAGCCTTTTTTTCTCATTCATCATGAAAAACTGCTAATATATAGGTGAACTAAGCAAATATTAGACATTGACAGCAAGTTATGTTCACAAGAACCTTACATTAGATTGTTTGCTGGATGTTCAATTTCACTTTGTCTGATATTTGCCGCACCAACACTTTTTCAATGGAGGTGGGGTTTTCTGATTTCTAAATCATTTGATAGATTGAATGTCTGTCTGGGGGTTCTGTTTGCACTTACTTAGCAATCTAATTTGCTTGAATGATGGTATAAAATTAAAATGTACAAACTGTGTTTAATGGAAGCAGAATGTCAGTTGCACACGATTGAGTGCAAATATTAGTAGAATTACAGAATTTAAGTGTGAAGCTATTTGGACTCGTCTTAGTTTCCATTTGTCACACATTGGCAGAATATGTCTCATGTAGAAAAATTGAATTACTCTAAAGCAGTGAAATAGAGTCATTTTTCTTCTGTGGCAGTGGATATATTGCTTTTGTGTTTTCAATATTTTTATGTAAACCTGTGACTTTTACATCACACAGACCAGTTTTTCAAGTCATAAGCAATTTCCCTGAACCAACGGATAAGTGATTTAATCATAGCTCATTTGCATTGGGGTAGTTGAAAGAAGAATAGGTCTAATCATGTGGTATATTGAGGGGAACAAACCAAGGATAAGTTAGGGAGGCAGCTACATTCAGAATACATTCATCTTGTGTTTATTAACCCCTTTAATCCTAGGCTTAACATGAGACCATGGTGATTAATATTGTGTGCTTCCAATATAAAGGGATCAAAGGGGTTGCAAGTCTGATCACAGTTGTGGTGATGCTTACAATGAAGTTTTCCTGTCAATTCCTTGTTGCAAGAGAGGCTTTATTAAACATAGTGATCTGATGCTCCCCACGGTAGAACAGGATAATTATACATTTGTATGTGTATAAGGTCCTGTATCTGATGGTTATCAAAATAAACCAGGATCTTATACAAAAACAGCTAGGTGGTGATGACCAAGATCAAGCATGATCTTATGTAAAAGTCATCTGATGATGCATGTGCTTAAAGTAAAGCAGGACCTTATGCATGTTGCAGTGAACTGGTGATGCTAAAAATTAAACTAAAGCATGCAACAGTCTTCAGATGGTTATCAAAGTAGAGCAGGATCAACAACAATCTGATGGTGCTCAAACATAAAACAGGATCATATACATCTTACAGCAATCTCACAATGGTTTAATAAAGAGCAGGGTCTTATACATTTAAGTCATCTGATGGCTATAAAACAGGATCTTGTACATGTAACAGTCGTGTGGTAGTGGTTAAAGCACAACAGGATCTTATACTCGTAAAAGCCAGCTGATGTTGGTTATAGCACAATATCTCATATATGTAACAGTCATCGGATAGAAGTTGGAAGAAGTAGATCCCATACATATGATAGTCATTTGATGGTAGTTGAAGCAGAATAGGATATATACTTATAAGTCATCGGATAGTGGCTAAGGTAGAGTGGGATTTTGCATGTTACAACGGTTTAATGGTGCTTCCAGTAGAATGGGATTGTAGCATATCTCAAATATCTGGCAGTTGTTAAAGTTGAAAATTCATATAACTTAAGGGTATGAGCCTGGTAGTTAGGTAAAGTAAGCAATGAAGGAACAGGATTTAGTTATTTAAACTTTTGAATTTGTTCAGATATATTGTTAGCACTTAAAGCAAATGACAAACAAATGCAAGCAGGGTTGTGTTATAAGAATTGAGGATCTGTCGGCCAGGGCTGCCAAGTGACGCTCAAGGATGTGTGTCTGCAAAAGATTTCATCTCATGAATGCAATGGAACAAGATATTGTTTTGCATGAAAGTGTTGTTCAATTTGATGACAGATCATAAAAGCCGCGTGTGTGTACAATGCTTCCCTTTTATGTGTCCTGTTTTAAGAATGATGTATTGCAAGGAGGTGAAGTGCTGCTGGCAATTGCATCTACCATAAGACAATTCCGTTTAACTCTTTCATGGTTAAACATCACACAAGTTGTGCTCATCTGAAGTACTATAATGATCCCACATTCAAATCTGTGCTAAAATGTTTTTCAGTTTGTACCAAAATGCCAAAATTTCACCACCACCCCCAAAAAGCCAAAATTTCAACAGCAACAGAAAAATTTTTTTTAAAAATTAAAAAAAATAAAACCTGGTCGTTGTTTACAGCTTTATTGTGCCTGCTTTAGGTACATTGTGTGCTAAACTGCTGAGGAAAGCTGTTGACTTGTCCAAACCTCTACACTGAAAGACTTATCACTTATCTTGTCTATTTTATTAGCTGTTGACTTGTCCAAACCTCTACACTGAAAGACATCACTTATCTTGTCTATTTTATTAGCAGTTGACTTGTCCAAACCTCTACACTGAAAGACTTATCACTTATCTTGTCTATTTTATTAGCTATTGACTTGTCCAAACCTCTACACTGAAAGACTTATCACTTATCTTGTCTATTTTATTAGCTGTTGACTTGTCCAAACCTCTACACTGAAAGACTTACCACTTATCTTGTCTATTTTATTAGCTGTTGACTTGTCCAAACCTCTACACTGAAGACTTACCACTTATCTTGTCTATTTTATTAGGTGTTGACTTGTCCAAACCTCTACACTGAAAGACTTATCACTTATCTTGTCTATTTTATTAGCTGTTGACTTGTCCAAACCTCTATACTGAAAGACTTATCACTTATCTTGTCTATTTTATTAAGCAACAATCAACCCTCTTTTGGGAGACACCTGCTTTATGTGACCACTTTATGAGGTGTGCTAGAGGTGGTCATCCCAAAATGAGGGACTTCTGCATTTCTGTTTTTGTGGTGGAGAATAATTCAATAGTTCAAGTCATTTATGGTGAAGAAGTCTATGGCATAAATCAGTATGTTTTGGTATAGATTGACTGATGAATTGGCAATCACTGTCATGTACACCGTCAAGCTGGGATTTGTTGATATGTCAAATAAATCTGTTCTTAGTTCTGATTGAGCGAGCACAAACTAGACTTACAGCCAAGGTGGTCATTGTCTTCTCAATTATGTTGGTGACACAAAAATTAAATCAGTCTCCATGTATCCCTGGTCCTTTGGCAGGTTAAAAAGTAGCTATTGGGTGAGACATTGAACTTAATGTATGTATGTATGTATGGATGGATGGATGCATGCATGCATGCATGTTCCCCACAGGGTAATTTTAAAGCAAATTCAAATACAAAGTGGTTTTGAGATATGATTTTGCAGCATGTAGCAAGACAAGAAATGGACAGACACTTGGACTCTACACAGAGACTCATTACAGAGAAATAGACTTATTCTAACTAACTAGAAATTCTTACCTGTAAACAACCATGCTCCCCCCCCCCCCCAGCCTGTATTTGTGGTATTTTGACTGCTTGATGCAAGACAAATCTTCTGCCACCTGCTCTACCCTGTGTTAAGTTGGTTTTTAAGCTGAAAAGTATCCTTCCTTGTTCCTTTGGCAGGCTTAAAAGTAGCTGTAGGGCAACACATTGGATTCTTGTTTTCTTCTGCAAAATCATTCTCCTTGACACCCCCCCCCCCCCACACACACTCAGGTTTGATGTTATTGTTAACTGAAGACTGCAACCTAAGCTATTAATGTGCTGTAATGTGAGGATTGAGCAGTGTTGATTTAGCTATAGCATTGAAGAAGATAATATTTTCATATTTCATAACAGTTAAAGGATGCTTGTAATATTAATCATTACAATTTATGAGAGTTATTATTTTTACCAAAGGAAACATAATGTTAAATTTAATCTTGTTCCACATCATGTATTTCAATCCATGAAATTGAAACACGGTGAAGATGATTAATTTACCTGAATTAATCCCCAGAGGCAGTGGGAGAAGAATAGACAATGCTAAACTTCTTCATGCATAGAGAGGTCTTTAATTGCATGACAACAATGAGTAAAAGATCCTAATTTGATTCATGTCTTTGGTATTGAAATTCTTCAGTGATGAATTGGGTCAACTTCAGGCTTGGTTTTCTCAAATGCTTCACTTTTGTTACAACACTTTGTTGGAGCCTATTAAAGATAATATCCTGTTTTGTTTTGTGAGGTCAAAATTTTGATGGATGAGAGGTAGGGAAATATTTTTGGAATGAGTTTGCAGGGAATGATTATTACAGTTTGTTTGCAATTTCACGGGTTACCAACAAATAATTTTGCCAGCTGAAAGGAAACAATACCTGCTATAAAATTTTTATGGGTGAAAGCGTGCAGTTGTAAAATGGAATTTTGTTTGGAGCAACATTTTTTTTTTGCAAAAATATTTTAATCAGGATATGTTCTAAAACATGAACATTGTTGACAAATGAGAACTGAAAATTTTAAAGGGGTTTCTGTTTTGCAAAAATTGTTGGCTTTCATCCATGAATTTTTATATAGCAACAAAACTTTCTTGTTAACAAGTCTCCTGGACCATTATTATTGTAATACTTATGTGTTTAATAGGATTCTAGCTGTGTTACATGAACATATATTGCTATTTGTCAAATAGACTTACCCGAAGTGTTGAGAACTTATCATATCCTAAATAATCTGAACCTTTGAAGAGATTTTCTGAAAAAGGGTAACAAACTTTTAAAATTGTACCCTCTTACCTTTTTCTTGGGTTAGTTTGTACATGGAGTTGAAAATGGGTAATTTACATTAGGATTATAAGTTAGAAAACAGGGAAACTGCTCATCGGGATATACTTTGGGATATGGTGTCAGCTATATTTCAGAAACATCAGTCTGTTATCCATACATCTTTGTAAGCAAAAAATCTTAAAATGTGTACTTTTTACTGGATATGATAATAATCTTTTATTATCTTTCGGGAGAGAATAGGAGATGGCCATAAACTGGGATCTTGTGCTGTCACCTAGGCTTCAGCAAGGAACCTGACAGGAAGGAGGGCAGATTCTTGTATGAAGTAGGGCCCAGTTAGCTTCTATCATAAAAATAACAACTCGAGAAAGCAAAAAAAGTTTACAAAAAGTCATTTGCTAAGTTTTAAAATGTACAAGATGCTAAACATATTTAGAAAATTTCATTTGTTTTTACAAAAAAGTTATATTTGGATGGTTAAGTAACATAACTGGTACAAGTGCCCTCATCATGGCAGAGGTATAGTTCTGTTGCCTAGCAACTGAGGGGACCTGAGCAGGTCTGCTGTTAATGCAGTTAAATAAGAATACCTCCTATTGTAATTAACTTTTGCATTAACAAAATAATTTTCAGACATGTATGATGTACAGCCTGTGGCTATGAGGCACACATCATAGTTGCTGATGAGAAAACTTCAGATTGCTGGCTACTGCCTTACAGCATGGAACAAGCAAATCCCTGCAGCCAGACTTTGATGACTGTTACCTGTGGCAGTCAGTGTCGCTATACTGGCATGTGGTAACTGTGGCTTTGGTTATAGTTTCATGTGATGTGCTCAAAATTTCTGTACATCATGTCAACATGTTCATGTTGACAGTTGTACGGGTAGTCAAGGTATACATGTCAAGTGCTTCTTTCGAGATGTTTATGTGTGATGTAAGTTAGGACATTACACCCTCTTACATAATGGCATAAGCAGTGCCCACAGCAGCTCCTGACTGGCTCCAGTGAGTTAATTTCTTACAGAATGAAGCTGGTTGGACTACAACAACTCTTATACTGTTTTTGCTGCTGGTCTTGCATGGTCTTCCATGCAATGTATCTAAGTGTAGCAGGGTGATCAATTATATGTGGAAATCTTTAATTTCTAAAGATAAATGCATGTAGATTGTCCTCCTTTTCTCACATCATTCTTCAGAACTTATGCTTTTTAACATGTACAGTTTACCTGTGTTAGGGTGGCCAAATAACCCACATAATGCTTGCACAGTTCCAGGAGTTTCACTGTGCAAAATTGTGCACAGCCATGTTTATGTGGCACAGCAACATTCCAATATGCATTCATTGTTCCTGTTGTAATTATAAGCAAGTTATAATTGTTCATTACATGGGAAAACAAGCAATTATAAACAAATAAATTAAATTACAAGTATATGTGTCCAACATATGCAGGGCATTCAGTCATAAAGATGTACTGGTACAGTGTCCGTCCCTCAAAGAAGAGAGGTGTAGATAATAAGTGTAGTAAGTATCAATTATTCATGGGGAATGAATAACGTAATTATAAGCGTATCAGGCAAGTAGTACACATTAACAACACAGTTTACAAATATGAAAGGAAATGTCTTAACCCTTTGATTATAACTGAGTTAAGCACCAGAAAAAGCTTCCTGAATGACAGACACCCTTCCACCCTATGTCTTTGGGATAGCTTTGACCTGGGGAATGCTTTCCTGATCTCATGAGCAATCATCATTCAGAATGTTTTCTATTAATGAAAAAAGTAAAAACATTAAAGCAGAAAACATTTTATATTCAGTATAGGGTCAAGCAGTAACAAAGGGTTAAGTAATAACAGGCTTCAATAACAACAGAGGGTTAAGTGATAACAAAGGGTTGAGTAATAACAGGGTTCAGTAAAAACAAAGGGTTAAGTAATAATAAAAAAAAAAGGAGTCCTATTGGTCCTGATTAAATTTTTATGCAGTTCTTCAATGTTAAATGTAAGTAACATGAAACAAGCATTGATGTGCAGTTGGTCACATCTAGTTAAACATATCTTGTGTAAGTTGCATCAAGTCAACATGAAATAAAGATTTCAGTTTGTGCTGGTCACGTAGTGTTATGTAGCTGATATTTCTGAGATCTTTAGATCACTTACATTAAATCTCACATAAAAAAAAAAAATCACATACCTTATCATTGTTCAGAAATAGTAGATACAATATGAAATTAATAAGAGGCATACAATATCATTTGGAAGACCAGCACATTTTATTCTGTATTACTATTTTCTTGCTTGCTTCATTATGTACAAATTTATGGGGTGCATGCCACAGTTAATTGCTGTCATAATCAATCTTTGTCTGTCTCCATTGAATTCCGCCGGGTGGTTCGATGTTCCATCAGATCAAAGCAGAATCAAAATTTTCCCCTGACTATAGATATGCAAACAAGTTCCCAGATGTTACAGAACTGGGAAATTTTATGGCTCCCTATTCCAATAATTGCTTGAAGCATGTAAACAAGGCAAATTAGCTGTCTAAGCTGGTGGGGTAATAAGTTTGGTCCTTATGGACCAGTACTGGTTGAAGGACTGGTTCAGTGCTGCAGTTGAGGTCCTGAACCAATTTAATGGTGAAGATGATGGTTCTGACAGTCCATATGTCCCCTGATCAATAGGGTCACATCTGTAGGTTTGGAAGGAATAACGTAGGTTTATTGCCATCACCCGCCTTGGCTGTGTCTGTTGGATGATCATAACTGCCTTAAGCAGCTTCATTACTTTTCGATGCAAGGCTTGTCAAATGCAGCATCACACACTTTTTTAGATCCATGGTGTGTTAGGCTGGTTTTCACAAATTTAAAAACCTCCTTCTCTGATGTTAACCTTTGACATATACAGATTTACACAAGCTTTCAGGTCATCTACTTGGAGGTGGAGAGTGGTCTCTTTTATGGTCAGTTGATTCATTGTTACAATTGGCTTTAGTTTTTAAATGTCAGTTGAATATACCAATAAACAGAATTTGTGGTTACAGATATGACATGTGAAGACTGTTTTTTTTGGGGGGGGGGTGTCAGAAAATACATGGTGTCACATTATTATCATTAAACTCAGTATATTCAGAAACCAGTATCATTAATCTACCCTACCATTCTCTTCCATTGCTTATACCTGCCTCTTTCTCACTTGCAGGTATGCAGGCACATGCATACACCAATCCACAATCCATTGGCCCCGTCCACACTCACCCTCAGTCCACCCGCCCCCCCCCCCCCCCCCCCACACACACACACTGTGGGACAAATGACTGGAAGTGATACACGATTATTACTTATACCACAGAACTTCCATTCTATTTTCCAAGTTCCAAGTTTCTTTACCTTAACAGAAATGACTTAACTTAACCTACTTCTTTCACTTGAAAAAAACAAAAACAAACAGTGTCAATTTGAACAAAAAAAGATATGTAGTACTTGAATGCGGATGTGGGTGTTTCTGTTTTTTGTTTTGTTTGTTTGTTTTGTTTTGTTTTTTTTCTTCCTGACCAGCCTCAAGTAAAGTTTCATGCCTGTCACCTTCACAACACACAAGTCAGAAATAGCTCCAAGCATACACAGTACATTGTACATGGAAATACTGTGTACCTGTGTTTGGTGGGTTTTATCATGCCGTTAGCATGTCCGGATAAAACCAACAAACTAAACCAGCTGCCAGTCACAGTGATCAAGTGCTTTTCAGTGAACTAAATGAACATGTTCCTAGTTGTTACACAGCTGTCTGATAGCTTGTGGTATTCATTGGTGCTCAGGTGCATGGGGCAGAAGATGGGGCAGCCATTGATTGGGGCTGTATGTGATCTTCACTGGACACTGCTCCCTAATATTTTAAAAGTAATACATGTATATTTTGTACGCCCCCCTTTGAAGAAAGCACTGCATGTAGCTTTGCTCATGTCTGTCGGTTGGTATGTTGGTAGAGACTGTGGTTTCCGCACTATAACTCCAGAAGTTTTTGAGATAGGACTTTGATAGTGCCCAGGTATATACTCCAGTATAAGGGCTAGGTGCAGTATGAAGGTGGTTGACCTTGACCGTATTTCCAAGGTCATGGAGGTACTAATCTAATAAGTTTCGGTTTCGCTACGATAACTAGAAAAGTTTTCATGATAGGACCTGTATATTAGACAGGATTATAGTCTTCATGCAAGGCTAGATCAAGTTTGAAGATGGGTGACCTTGACTTAGATTCAAAGGTCACAAGGTCACTTTAGTGAACTTGATTTCTGCATTGTAGCTCATAATTAAAGTTATGACTTCAATATTGCAGATGGTAATAGTCCTCAATTAGGGCTTGGTCAGCTTAGACAAGATGGATAACCTTGACCAATTTCCCAAGGTCACCAGGTTAGTTGGTCAGTCAGTCGGTCATTCGGAAGAGAGACTGGTTTCCACATCATAACTTGGTGACTTACTTTTTGGGTCACTGTGACTCCGTGATTATGGAGTTTAGCGCATGTCCAAGTTTATTGTTTTTCATCAATAATTTTAAAATTTATTACCAGATTTGAACAAACAGATTATATATGGAAAACTGGATGTAGGGCGCATATTTTGAACAAAAAATTTGTTTTTAATCGTTGAAGGTCAAGGTCAAATGGCCAGTTGGAACATAGGGGTCATCTCGTGAATGTTCTGCACCCTACAATTTTTAGATAGGGCCATATAATGTTTAGGACTTAGAAATTGAATAGAAATCTTTGTCGACATCAATGTTGGTGGTGCCACGTAAAGTGTTATGTAATATACAGATCAAAATGTGAAAATCTTGTGACTGTAATACCATCCACAGTTTTCAAGTCAGCCCAATATAACTTTCAGGACTTATAGGTTGTATAAAATCTAGGTTCATTTTGTTATTGGTGGTGTAGCCTACAATATTACGCAATATAGGGGTTAAAATATGAAAATCTTGTGTACACTCTAGCATTTTTAATTTGTAGCAGATCTTCACCAAATTTGGTGGGATTGTGGGGGAGATCAAAGTATAAGTTGGTAATAATACTAGTGGCGCCACCTATAATTTGAAGGAAATTATGTGTTTTAAGATATAAAATTCCATATCTTGAAAAGTAAATGAATTAGACTTGTCAAATTTATAGGATATATAGACAATGTCCAAAGCTAGAAGTTGATGTAATACCAGTGACTTTGACTTATTTTGTGAGATCACCATGCCTGTAAAGTTGAAAGAGGTGATTTTGTAATGGCAGGGTGAAGCTTGGACATCATGGCAATGTCATCACACAGCGCCAGGCCAATGGGCCTCTTGTATTACATAATCTGGGAGACCTTGATCTTCTGTCTCAATGTCATTGAGGACATATAGTTAAGGACTCTCTCATTGTTGTTTTGGCACATGCAACAATATCCATAACAGGTGGTCTCTTATTGGAATGGTGTCTCAAGAAAGGTTCCACTGTATTAAAAACATGAAATGTGTGACAGTCATCCTGGGTAACTCACTTACTGAATAGATTCCTCAGTTTTGTGCTGCATAGTATCCTTGGGTAATTTGCAACATTCTGAAAAAATAAGATAAAAGTAAATAAGTCACAGGATGTTGCTACTGTCCAGCAAAGTTTTTCTCTGTATTAGTCCCAGGTCATCTCTCACCTGTCTCAGTCATGTTAGAAAACGGATTAAAATCCTGAAACTAGTAGTGTTTTACACCAAAAAGAGCATGGTCTAGGCTTCTTTACTTTTTGTATACATGTACATGTATATATATATATATATATATATATATATATATATATATTATATATAATATATATATATATATATATATATGTATATGTGTGTGTGTGTGTGTGTATATACACACACACACACACACACACACACACAATGTTCCCTCCTTACATGTCAAATTCTGATATTTCAAATGGTGGGATCTTGTCACTCATTGAAGCAGTTTTCCTTTTGCTTCTATAGTAAATGTCCTCTTGCTACAACATGATCCACTCCATGGGTCCTGTCACTAGCGTAAAATGAGGAAGCATCTGTATATATATATATATATATATATATAATATATAATATGTGTTGTTTGTTTTTGGTGTTTAACTTGAACTTCCAGATAAAAACTTTATTTTAGTAACCGAGCTAAGTCTTGAAAAACCCTGAGGATCAAAATAGGATTACAGCAATGGCCAACTTGAGTCCTGGGTTTGGGCCTTCAAAGTGCTGCATGATGCAGATACTTGTCCCAGATAGGATGATTGAGTACAGAAGTTCAAAGATTGTGAGTCTTCAAGTGACAGTAATGGAAAATGTAACAAGGTGCCTCTCAGATTGAGACTGGTTGCAAATCAATATTTGTCTCTATAGTTTTTGTTATAGTTCTGCTTACCATGTGCCTTATCGCTGTTGACAATTTCAAAGCCAGAGAGACAAACAAATAAGCTTATCATATAGGTAGTGCACACCTTGACTCGGGGATTAACCTTTCCATATGTCAACAGTCTTCTTATTTGTAGAACTATTGCTACCTTGTGTACTTATTGTGTTGAGCAGGTCAGATGTTTCATATCAAGTATTGAGTGCACATTTCCTGTGTGGCCTATGTCTTGCAGCCATTTTGTTTTGAGTTATACTTATGGTATGAGTAATTTCCTCATGATAAACATTGGCCAAAGTTTGCCGAAGAAAATGCATTATGAATGTCCGGTGGATATTATATATATATTTATTAACTGATGGGCTTGGGGCAACCATGGAAATAAAATATAGAAACATGTGGTCCATGTTCATGCATGTAATGTTCTTGTGTATGTGGTGCCATGCAAGGCAGTTCTGGTCTAACATGCCATATCCCTTGGATCTTGTACATCTTGATTTCTGTGCATATTTGTGTTCAGGAATGTCAAGAAAACACATTGGGAGTCTTTATGTCATTGGCTGCGGGAAGAACCCCAAGATGGTATTTATTTTGAGAGAAACCATATATAGAGCCACAGGTTTTCACTGAATGATCCATGGCAGAATAAGATATGGGATTACATTACAGTTAGGTTCATGTCCGATTATGATTACATTTTAAGCCTAGGCAATACTCCAATGGATTCTGTAACGTGGATGCAATAAGCAAGAAAAGTGATGGTGGAAATAATACCTGGTGGCAAGAAGTTGTATGCATCCAGAGAGTGATAAGTTATGCTACACATGTTTCTTTCCTAAGTCACTGAAGTCATAACATCACCACAGTCCATTTTCTCCACTGATATACTATATCCTCAGGTACTTGTCAATGTCCAAGGCATCAAATGACCTGATTTAGCTTCTATTATCAATACCTTGTTCTAATAGTCATTTAGCACCCATGAGCTACACAACTTATTGAGAATTCCTGCAATTGCTGGGTACCAGTACAGTATCCTATGCATGGGAGGGTTTCCAGGCAGCTGAATCTGAAGGGTAATTGCTGTAGTCAGGCATGCTAGGGATGCAGATGGAGAGGAACATGTCTGTTCTTGAGTAGAACACTCAGTCTTTGTGCATGTGTTTTGAAGAGTACACATTTCATTTTTGCATAAAAAAAAAAACAAAACAAAAAAAACACCCCCCCCCAAAAAAAACAAAAACAGAAAAGCAAACAAAAACCACCACATTCTGGTGTGATTTCTGTCAAAGCTGTGTTATATACTTCATGTGTGTAGCTCTCACCACAGGCACTAGCATACACTATCAATTTGTCATCATTGTCTTTGTCTGCATAGTTTGTGAACACCTCACCTGATACGGTGAGGCTTCACTGTGATGTAGACTCATGATGCTGCTATGGAGCAATGGGCCACCAAGCTTGTAAATCTGAATACAGGTATAGCGCTTCCCTATTATAACACTTATGATGAAGTCCATGGGCCAGAACAGGAAAAATTAATCTGTGGGAGCCATGTATAAGAATCCACCATGTATTCAGGGTCCTTCTAAAGAGAGAGCACTGTAAAAGTTTGCCCTAGTCATATTACATGTATTTTTCTGCATAATACATGTAAAAAGGAGTGCAAAATACCAATGTGTACATTTTGGAGTCACGGTTGTTACTCCCCGAGTATAAGGGCAAAGTGGTTATCACTGTGTATGTGTCACATATATATATATAGAGAGAGAGCCTGTAACTTTAATGCTTCCACACACAGGTTTGTCATGTTATAAAAGTAGGTCACTAGGTCAGTTATCAGGGTGACAGGCAGCAACAGATTCTTACATTTACATGCAGGTGTTTTAATCAGCAGCTTCCAGTTGCCAGTACATGTACCTTCCTTACAATCTCGTGATAACCAACCTTTCACTGGTTGACATTAATTGCCACAAATTTGTGTTGACAACAGACCTAGAATACTATGTCTCCAGGTGAAACTGGAGAGACGTATTGTTTTTTTTTTGGGGGGGGGGAGGTGGGGCACATTTCGTCTGCTTCTTGTTTTTCTTAAACACTTTTGTTATGGTGTGATGTCTTGAAGAACTACACGAAAAATTATGAAACTTGGTAGGATATGTTTCCAGGTAAGACCTATGTGGGCATTGTATTTTAGTCACCTTGACCTGATTCTCAAGGTCACGGGGTCATTTGTATGAAATTGGTTTCTGTGCAATAATTACTGAAAACCCCTCCAAAAAAAATTTGAAACATAGTAGGATTATGTATCTTGATAAGGCTATGGAAGAACTTAACAAATTTCAGTGAAACTTGGTAGGATTCTGTTCATGGGTGAGGTCAAAGTTTGGATTGTAACTGTGTCACCTTGACCTAATTTTCAGTCACAGGGTCACTTAAGTTAATTCTGTGACTTATGTGAAATCAATTTGGGTACCATACTGAAAATTTTAACGTTATAAAACGTGGTAGGATTATGTACTTAGGCGAGACACTAGTTTGGGTTGTAACTAGGTCCCCTTCACCTAATTTTCAAAGTCAACGGGTCACTTATGTGCCACTTATGTTAAATCTGTTTCTGTGTGATTATTACTGAAGAAAACAAAACTTGGTAAGATTAAGATATCTGGGTAAGACAAAGGTTGGGATGGTATCTTGGTCACCTGATAGAAAGGCTGCTGCAAATAGTGCTGGTGTCCATTGTAAATTCATATGATTATGTTACAAATGTTGAATGAAATAAATGTTGATTTATTTTTGCTTTGAAGGGGGGGGGAGGATATAATGTGAAGGCAACCCTTGCTGCATTGAGAAGGGGCCTCGCAAGAGGGGGTGGCCTCTCATTGGGGGTGGGGGAGGGAGCAATGAAGAGGGGGACCACTGTAATAACTGCCCATGCAGTTGTAATACCCCTGTATGCACTGAGAAAAGAAGTTTCTAGGCTTGTCCCAGTGACCTGTACTAACATTTATGACCAAGAAGCATATGTGTTGAGGTTGTCTCCTCAGCAGACTTTCTCTGGTCCCCAGCGACGGGGCCAACAGTCTGTCACCCTCCGAAAAGTCTGTTTAGCAGGGAAGTGTTGAGGATTCCCTATTTGCCCACAGCAAAGTCATCATTATTATCACCACATAGTAACAACAAAAATACTGACCACCTTTAGTCAGAATAAATGGCCTACATGTGCATATACTGATAAAAGAGGCTGATTTTAATAGCATGACAAATTCATTTTTGTTGTGGCCTCCCCCAACAGAATATAATAAAAATTTATGACAGTAATCACCTCTACAGCTTAGAACAGGTCTATATATAGTATCAGGTTGAGAGGCTACACCGATAACTATGACCTTAATTTGGAATCAGGATTTTGATGTTGAATAGATTGCTTCTTGAGCTTACATCATAAAAGTTCAGGAACAATAAGAGACTCAGTGACCAAAATAGGTCTAGTTCTGGTAAATAGAGTTTGTAAACCTAGTTAATGTCTTAATTGTCATGTCCTTTTGTCCTCCTAGCTGAAATTTAGGTATTGATGTTGGTTATCCAATGAAGCTTTTGACTTTAGTTCTATGATATTAGAATATGTGTATTAACTATGTATCCTTTTGCACCAGCTGTAGACTGTAGTTCTTTATTAGAATCTGTGTTAACCACGTGTCCTTTAGCAGCCCCCCCCCCCTCCCGGCACACTACAATTCGCATAAAGACATCCATCAAAACCACAAACATGCAACAAGCATGCAACCAGCATTGATCCTTATCCGGGTTGGAATTGGTTACACGTGCAGGTGTTAGAGGATGCTCCCACCAAATCCTGCCCTATGGATACTTTACTAAGTTAACCTAGTTCCTAAAAGAATTCTTGCAATCCCTGGAGCCTGTCATTACAAGCATTGTTAACGTTTCACTCTCCAGTAAAGAGGTGCTGTTCAACCTCAAATAAGCTTTGATGTCTCATCTGATCAAGAATGTATCTTTGACAGGGAAATATTGAGAAAGCTATGCCCAGTATCAAATTTAACATTCATTTTACTGGTAAATCATCTTGGTAGTATACAGAAGCCATGTCGCTGTCCACTGCCGGAGGCCAGTTTAGGATTTTGAAGCTTTGTGGTGGCCAGCAGCAGTTGATGGCATGGCACACAGTGACAGTCAAGGGCAGACTCTTCTTTGTCTTTGTGCTTTTAGCAGCATATCACTGCTGTCTGCAGCCAACTTCTGTCGTCCAGTAGTAACAGCATTATAACTAATTGAATAATTAATTTGTGGGATCCTGCAATTACTGGATTCATGGATACCTCCTTAGTTATTATGTACCAACTACCATTTATGCTTTGTATGGGGAGTTGATAGGGAAAAATCAATGACATGCACTGTAATTCAAACTGTACTTAAATGCACTTATCATGTTTATTGAACATTAAGAATTGTATGGATGTTTTTGGTACAGCTTGTCTTCTTCAGCTTCAATAAAATGTAGACAGTTTGAAACTATAGTGCATGTTGTTGATTTCTCCCATGTTATTCCCTATTTAAAGCAAGAACAATACAACGCAATGTCATTAAGTTGAGTTATAAAGCATAACTGCAGACGTATACATGCATCCTGTTACTTTTTGGTACATTGAATTCATATTTTATATGTGTTATATTTGTGCTGTTCCTACCAGCAGGGCCAGAATTTCGCAAAATTTTGCGAGAATCTATTTGGATTTTGGTCAATTATTTTCTTTTTAAAGAAAGTCAAGTTCAGGAGGATTTTTATGAGAATGGATTCTGGGATTCTCGCCGAAATTCTGGCCCTGACCAGACAGCACTAGTGGATGACAGACAGCAGCCACTGGCCATAGAGGAGGGTCTGACACCTACTACCCCGGCCCCACTGTCTGCTGTTGACCACTCCTGGCCACGCCAAGCTCCAAAGCCTTAGTTGTCTTTTACCACCAGCAGACAGCAGTATTGTTGCTGGCTGTCACAGTCTGTTGCTGGTATGGTGCTACGTGGCTGTGATGAGTTAGTTGCTTTTAAAAACTAGTGGAGAGGGCTGTATGGTTTGCCTGCTAGTCCTTTGAGTGCCTTGCCTTTGAGTTGGAGGGCACCCACACCCAATGGCATGGTAGTCGGCACACCAGAATTAACCAGCCCACTAAGTCAGCTAAGCAGGCTACTATATGGCATGCATACAAATCATTTTCTTTTCCATTAACCTGGAACAGAAAATGTAATTAGCAAGCAAGTATGGTCACAGTTCTGAAAGAGCACTGCTGGGAGTCAAGAATGACCTACTCCATGCTGTGGATCCTAATAGTAGTGCAGCACATGTTCTCCTTGATTTCTCTGCTGCATTTGACACCATTGACCACAACATCTTGCTGAAAAGTCTCACAGAGGAAACGGGCATCACCGATGAGGTGTTAGGATGGTTTCACTCCTACCTTTTTGGAAGACACCAGACAGTATGCATCAGAGGCCCTAGATTCAATAAGCAAATGCTGCAATATGGTTTACCTCAAGGTCCCATACTTAGATCTCTTCTTTTCAACATGTATACCAGATCATTAATAACCTGACAGCAAGACAGATACTCTTACATCCACTCACCAACAGCTGTACAAACTATTCAATATCATTCTTAATTGGAGGTAACAGCGTTGCTTGAAACAGTGGTGCTTGCAATCTTGCTTGTATATACACACACACATAAATTGAGAGGTTGCCTTGATTATAAATCAGCGGAGACACTTTATACGTGCATTTGTCACTGTGCAACTGGACCTCTACAACACGTTATGCTGTGGGATATCAACACCATCTTCAAAAGATGCAGAGGATTCAGAATATTGCAACACGTGTTCTTACTGTCACAGAAATACACGAGTGCATCTCTCTTGTACTTGCAAAGTTGAACTTGCTGCCAATGTATCACAGAAGCCACTTCAAGATATTGGCTTTGGCAAACAAATCATGACACAGTTATACCTGCAAGATTTGATCCTTCTGTATGGGCCCTGGTGTTCCCGGTGGTCTGCAGATCAGCTCCTGCTGACCATTCCACATACAAAACTCAAATCATTCAGTGATCTATCCTTCGTTTAAGACACCCCTGTTACTTGGCAAAACCTTCCTCATGACATCTTTGTTGCTTTATGTTTTGTAGTGAGTGGCTATTATTTTTATCCATATCTGGTACAATGAAAGTGTGCTTTTATGAATGTGTGGTTTTATATCATTGAATTAGACATTTTATCTTTTTAATGTAAACTGACTTTAAAAAAAATAATTGATATGCCGTCACCTGTACGATGATAAGTTTTGCCTTATACATTGTTGTATTTGTGTCTTTTTGCCCAGAACCACTTCCTAGTAGTCAATATCCTATTCCGCAGTTTGAACTCTTTACTCTCCATAAGCTAACCTGTCCCTGTCTAACCTGTATACATATGGAATTACTATTGTCTTTTTTGCACACGTTCCTCTGTAAAATTTTGACATAGGCTGTATCAGCCCAAATAAATTAAAGGGTCTTCAGCGGGTAACTACTCAACATGTTTCGGAGCCTTTTACCCGTACATGTCTCTCTGAGTAGCGGCTCCTTGTCTAAGCTAAATATTCAGCAAAGACAACCCACATAATAAAGAATAAATAAGAACGTGGCAAATGATGAATTAGCTAAATACGTGAAGTTTTGCTTATAAATGCAGAGCTTCGTTATGAAAGAAGAACCCCTGTCAAACAAACCATAATTACTAAATTTGTATAGTACAGGTCCAGATAAGAACAATTTGACTTACCCCTGAACCAATATGTACCCTTTCTGGCAGGACAGTTTATCCTAGTTAAACCACCCGCCAGTGTATAACTGAAGTGGAAACAAGCTGGGGCCTTATATTCAGTCCCAGTGATAGTAAAATAAACAGTTGCAGCTAGACCACCTGTACAAACCAAGGGAAATCCCAACAAGGACTGTAACAATGGATACCCTGCACCAGAAATGTAAAACAAACTCTGTGATGACACCTACCCCCCAAACAATTAAGCTCTATTTAACTGCCAACTCTGAGTCAATGTATCAACTTAATGTGTCAGGTTTGTGACATTTAAGAAAATACTGTCAATTTTGAGTAAATGTGCATTTAAGCATGTCAGAAAAGAATGAAAGTCATTAGCATTTATGTCAAAAAACATGTTATCAAAACAATTTTTCTTAACAGGATTTTGAGTACAATTATATGTGTTATATGGTACTATATAATAAAACAAAACATTAAATTATTAATTTTGTATTTGTTATTTTATTTACTTTAATATTATCATGTAGTGTGCCTGGTGACTCGTGCTTGCAAACAAACATTTGAAAAAATGATAATAATAACACATGCAACGTAAAAAAAAATGCAGTTTGAATTCTCTACTGCTCAAACTCTTTACGGGTAGTTCTGTCACTTGCACATGTTTGCAGTGTCTGGCTGGCGACCCTCACACATGTACGTCATTGAATAGTCCTCACTTTGTATTCCCCCCATGAGTTGTTGTAGCATGATATAGTGTTTTGCTTAGAACATGTTACAACAGCCACTTGCCACCTTGCTCAGCTTCCAATCTCAGAGCTCCTAATATTTACATGTTCCTGATCTTTTTAGCTGCCCAGGTACTTTATAGGGAAATCTATAGGATTCATAGGAAGACATGCCCCGGGCATGTATGCTTACCAATTACCAGGGAGAAGGCTGCACATATATTTTGTCCAAGATAGGCTATTATGGAGTATGACATGAAATGTTAAGTTGATCTACATTTCTCAGTCATATTGTTTTTCATTATTGTGGAAATAGGTTGAATACACAGAAGCTGATAACATTTGATCACCAACCAGTTTAACCAGTTAAGGGGGAAAGGGTTAATAACCTTTCCTTTGTTCTTCAGTGTTCATTTCATTTTTTTTTTTTTTTTTTTTTTTTTTTTGTATTTGAAAAATATGTACTATACCAACATTATTTATTTATATTTCTGGTCAGACGCTTAAATTTAGTCGACAAGTTTGGCTCACTGCAGACAGGTTTCAGCAAGGTTGACTAGTAAATTGTCACAGTGAGACAGGTTATAGCAAGGCTGACCAGTAAATTGTCTCAGTGAGACAAGTTGTATCAAGGCTGGCCCGTAAATTGTCACAGTGAGACAGTTTGTAGCAAGCTTGACTAGTGGATTGTCAGTCTGAGAGACAGATTATAAAGATTACCAATGGATGTCAGTGGAAGAGACATGCTATAGAAGGTTGATCAGTGGATTGTCAGTGTAAGAGATAGGTTTTAGCAAGGTTGACCAGTAGATTGTAATTGTAAGAGACAGGTTGTGGCGAGACTGACCAGTGTATTGTCAGTGTCAAAGACAGATGAAAGCAAAGATGACCAGTGGATTGCCAGCATGATAGACATGTTATAGCAAGGTTGTCCAGTGGAATATCAGTTTGAGAGATATATTATAGCAATTATGGAATTATGATAGACTTTAATTCCGTAGTTATGTCTCACATTAAGGGGGGGGGGGTGGGTGGTAGGGTGAGGGAAGGAACACACACAAACCAGGAAAAAGTAGCATGGGAAATAATTGGCTTCAAGAGCAACAAGTTCATCTCAGACTTTTGCTTACAGGCCAGCCTGCCAAGTGCAGCTCAGTCTTAGGAGTGAGTGCTTGACAGTTCATTGGCTTTGGCAGCTTTTGCTGAAAGTGCTTGCCACCTGTGCAGGTGATTGTATTCACTGATTGGAAAGACCAGTCTTCAAAAGGTATGTGGGTGTCAGCTGGTGCTGTACACAATATAAAGTGAATTTTTCAGTAAGACTATAATTATTTATGAGGCTGCTGAAAGCACTTAATGAGTTTTGTCCCAGTCTTTTTTCTTTTTTTTTTTGGGGGGGGGGGGGCGAAAGGGTGGTCATATCTTTTAATTTTTTTCTCCCTGATTGACAATTTGATGAAATGGCATTGAAAATATTATGATGAGTCAGTTATCATGAATTAGTTTGTCAGATCACCTATCTGCGGCCAACTTTGTAATTTTCTTGGCCATTTTTAATGTCCCATTGTGATACCTGATGTGCCCGGCACCTCTCCTCTCCTTCCTTAAATATATTTTTAGAGCCGATAAATTACGGAAGGACTCATTAAGCTGGAGTGCTTTTTGAGAGTTTCACAATTTGATTCCTGGCACAAAGGATGTGCATATACCTGTGGGTACACTCTGATGGTTATAGCATGCAGCTTTGGGGAACATAACAAAGCTAGCAATGATTGCTTGGGAGAGAAGTTCAACAAAAATAGCCATGGGCATATGGCAGTATGATAGTGGCTGGTCCGCTCAACACTTATCAATTTTTCAATCTATCACCAGACCACTGCTGGCCATGACACTTGTGCAAGTGAGTTTTATATCGATTTTGTTGTTCTGTGAACACACACTCGCAAAAAAAAACTAGCTTCAGTCAGATCACTTTATACCTGTAGCATTTTTTGGCATGATTATGAGCTGAAACAAAATGTTTTGCAGTAGATATTAGGGCTAGCTGGAGGCCAGATCAAAACCTTGCCCTCTTCTGACCAGTGTGTGACATAAACTTCACCAGCATGTGTATGCTCCAATGGAGAGAGACTTGTATCTTTACTCTGAAAGTTGCTTATTGATGTCATAAATTTTTGCCAGCTCAATATTTTAAGTCAAGGTCATTTTGGGTCATGTTATTGAACGGATCTTTTTGTTTTCTGTTAAAAAAAAACACCACTTAACTTACTTTGAAGTGTTTGAGTGCCCGTATAATGATGTGTATCACATTTACAAGCCTTCTATAATTTCATAAAACCGTTTATCTTGCGCTACAGTTTTGTCTGCAATGTACTGATTTAAGGATATGCATCGAAGCATGCATCTATAATGATACTCCCCGGCCCCCCAAAATTTAATCTGTTTTTTACCTTTTGTCCATTCCTTCTTTAGTCCAGCACAGCTGGTCGCAATTGAATTTTTTTTTTTATACTGGTGATTACCAATGTAACCACGTAGGCGTGGAGAAGGCAATGTGATGGCATTTTGTGGTGAATAGCCGAGTACACTTGCCATAGAAAACAGTGGAACACATCCATCACGGCAGATTCACATACACTGTAACTGTCTGCCTGCAGCCTCCTGTACCTGATGGCTGTAGCATCTGCTCCTGTGTACTTAGAATAGCATGTACCATAGCTTCGTTGCTCCAGCGTCTGTCTGTGTGGACTGAGAATGGTCTGTACTATATTGTGAACTCTGATGGTGTAGATCCTGACAAAGGAAGAAGTCTTTCTTATCTGTCTGTTGTAACTTAACCCAAACTGTATGGCAGCTCAGGATATGTTGACACAGAACCAAGCTGTGAGGGGCACGGTGTTCATTTAACCCTTCCAAAGATATTTTGAAAAAAAAAGCTATGAATGTGCATGCCACATTCATAAGTTAAACTCCCCAGTACAATAGTCATGTGAGGGGCTTAAATTTTTGTATGGAACATTTACCCCTCCCTAGGAAGACCCCCCACCTGAGCTTGGGTCCATCCAAATAAAGCAGATAGTGCAGGTGGATGTGTGTGGTGCATGTTGATTTGTCTGGTAAATCATTCCACATGAAAGGCCTAGGCCTGCTTCTTTGATTTGAACAGAAACCTCACACGAGCAATCCTGTCATTTTGCAAAAAATCCACAATTGATCTGTCCTTGTCTTTTTTTTTTTATATTTGTACATTTATGCTCAAATACAAAAACTGTATGAATGTTGGAGAAAAGATGCATTTGTTTCTCTTCCTCAGCTTCCTTTCAAAATAACAACTTAGAAATGAGTTTTATACCCCAGCAAATGGAATTGAGGGGTAAAACTATTTTTGGCTTGGCCTACTGTCTGTCTGTACAAAATGTAGTTCAATCCTTATGAGCAAAATATCTCAGGAGTCACATGCTGCATGAGAACCAAATTTACATCACTTGTATTTTGGCACCATTTCTTGACCTCATTACATTTTGGTGACCTTGACCTTATTTTCAAGATCACAGGACTCATGTGATTGCAAATCCTTGCAAGCAAAATATTTGGTGACTTGCAGGCCATATCAAATGCAAATTTACATCAATTGTACCAAGACACCGAAAGGACACACATGTTTGCAAATCTGCTCTGCATGATACTTTTAAAAGTTTGAAATCAAGCATTATTATATTACACAAGATTATTCATGATAGGGTCTAAATTAAGTTGAAAGATGGTTGACCTTGAGCCAATTTACAAGGTCTTGGAGCAACCATTGTGTATATTGCAAGGGGTATGCAGTCTGTTGGCCAGAACTGTTCTATAGTTTCTTTTTGTTGTGATCTTTTGCCTAGAAAAGCTTCTTTTTTTCAGAATTTTTGTAGACATTCTCAAATGGCAAGAAGGTTTGTCTGCTAATGGATATCAGTATTTCATCATGATCTGATAGATCATTCTTAGTTTAGCACCATGGTTTGCATGACAGTATCTCTTAACAAGGATGGTATTTTTCCTTTTCTGAAACATGTTAAGTCCATGAACCATCTCATCAAAATTGATGGATGACTTTTCATTAGCATCTGCCTTTTGTGGGAAATACGAGGATGTCCCCAGTGCAGACATTGTAGCTCAATGTGAATTGTGAAGAGTTATTCAAATATAGATCTAGTTACTCATACATGCCTTGAATGTGAAGGATATTACGAGCAAGCACTACCAGGCGTCATGTTAAAAATTCATCACCACTTTTTTTCAGCAGGCAAAATCAAATTCACTTTAGGGAGCTGTGTTCTGTCATCATTACTGCTGTCTTGTACAATATATGTGTATGAAGTGTCATGAAATTGCCAGATGTATAGATGGTGCGCTTGCATGGAATTTTATGATTAAGGTCGTAGTTTAAACAAACTGCAGGCAAAAAAAAAAAAAAGAACCCACACCACAATTGTGAAGGCATTTTCTCTGGATTATGGCCCTCAAGACTTATTGATTGACAAACAGTTTTGAGAATACAGAAACATGAAAGGTACACAGGAATGGAGGAAATATTTCGTGACCTGACATTCTCCTCACCTGTGTTCATCAGCAAAACCACTAGATTATGTCTTAGTCACCATGATTTTGTCAATATTTAACTCTGTGGATGCACGCTGCCAAAATGAGATCAAATGAAACTTGGCAAGCGAACAAAGTGTACAGTCTGATATGTTGTCTTGTAGTCTTCTTCACAGTCACTCAAGCTAAAGGCAATTTAACAGTCATATGTTGGTGTTACCAACAGTAATACATGGACTGTAACATCTTCTGTAGAAAACAGAAGTGCCTAGAGAGTAGTAGAGATGAGAAAAATTCCTGAAGTGATTGCGGCATCACAAGTGTTAAGAGCAGAGGAATCTTCACAGGGCAGCTTGGTGTTAATTAACCAACTTTGGTGTTAATTAACCAACTTTAAATGAAAAGGAAAGTTGCTAGCTGGGACTGATTGGAAGATTACTGCACAGGGTTCCTGCCTTAAAGCTTTGTATTCAGACGATGGACAGATGTCCTAGCTGTGAACTTGTGTCAACATTTTCATCATGAGCCCACATGCAGGGTGCAGACAGTGAGAGACAAGAGTTGTAACGTCCCGCCAGAAAACTGGCCTCTTTGAGAACGCTAGTCATGGACAACGACCAGTGTTTTCCCCTGGGCAGCGAAACTTGAGGCATTGTGTTAGGCATGTCATGTGCATCATAGAATTACCATTTGAAATCTGAAGAAAAATGGACCAAAAGATCTCGTTCTCTCGAGCTGGCCTTTTTATTCAATCTCTTTGTCATGGAAGACTGGTGTCAACACTCATCAAGCTTATCCGTGTTTATACAATGTAAAATGGGGCGTATTATGCCATGTTACGCATAACCATTGGGGATAACAGGTAGGATGCAGAGCAATAAACTGCATGATACACAGGACTCTCTGATTTGATTTTAACTCTTTTCCCTTAAAGTGTGACTCAGAAGTGCCAAACCTGCCCCAGGGAAAGCTGTCAGCCAAGGGCATGTTATTTTGATAATGCTCATTGACAATTTCCTTTTTTTTTTTCCATTAATAAAATATGCAAGCAGATGTTTACCTGCACCTTGCTTTGGCTGTTTTAAAGGGAAACTGGACATTTGCATAAAGGAAAAGCCTCCCTCTGTATATGCCCAACCAGATAAGTTCTGTTAACAGCCAGAAGATTTTACTCCATTAGTATGATCCTTTGTGCTCATGCTTATCACTTTCAGGAAATGTCACTGATGAAAGTCTTTCTCTGTGAGAAAACTAAGCTAATGGCTTTCTCAAGTGTTTTGAAGTGCAATGGAAATTGTCAATGAAAGACTTTATTCATTGAATTCCACAATTTTCCTGCAAAAATTTTTAATGAAATTTTAGTTTTAAACTGTTTTATTTTTAAAATGGAAAAAAGCTGAAATTTTGAGTTGAAGACAACGTTCGAGACATATAGGTTAATTATTAAAAAATGTAAAGGTCACTGATCATTTAAGTGAACAGATGAAAACTTTCAAATTATATACACTACTAGGCTAACACAATTCATAATCCAAATTGCCATTGATTAAAAAAATGTGTGATTTTGCCAAGTGTATTTCATCATTGCTGAAATTTTGATACTCATAATCATGGTACTTATTTTATTTTCAAATTCAATTTTAAAATGTAGACCTTTGGTAGTGGTTTTGGCAACATAATCAGCATTTAGCAAAAGAACTTTTTGTTGTTTTAGCCAAATTGGCTACATTAGTGAAGTTGTTAGCCCCAGCTTAGTACTTGGTTGATCAGGTTATAGCCTACTTGTGTTAATTCTGTTTCTTGGCAACTAAAGTTTCCGGATAGCAGATGAATATTCCATCCATTATCAGATCTGATATTTGACATAAGTATTCAACCTTTGCTGCTCAAGTATCATTTGATCTAAGAACCTGTAAATACAACATAATTTTGAATCCTTTCTATGCCTTACATGGGCTGCACAGTTCAGCGTATTTTAGGCATTTTGCTGAATTTTACATTGAATTTCACCACTGGTTTAGACAAACCACCACCAGTATAGGAATACCACAGATTTTTCAATACAGTAGCACCATGGATTCAATGTAAGATTCACCACAAGTATGAATTTTATTATTACAGATATGCTAGTAATTTCACAAGTATTGATATACCATCAATTTCAGCACAAGCATAAATATGGCCACTGTCTGTTGAGACACATAGATTAAAAAATATTCAGAAAACCATAAAAAATGATTTTTTAATTGTAGGGCATGATTTTACAAGTCTTTCTTTATCAGCAACTTTCAACATAAAGTTGGACATTTGTGACAAAAATGTAAAACTCATTTTGCCTTTTAAGGTGACATAAGGGCAGCTACATCCAATTGCATACCACAGACTTTGGTGTTGCACTGTCCATGGGGACAGGTTAGTTTCATCTCAGACATTTTTACAGTATCAGATGCTATTATAAATAGGAAAAAAATGAATAAAATAAGTGTGATATTTAAATGTCAAAAAATCAATACTTTTCACATATTGACCAAAATTGTAGTCAGATGTTGCATTTTGTATATTTTTATACATAGATAATATGAAAGGCAACCTTTCCTGAAAATTTGAAAATGTGTAAAATTTGATAGGTGTATTGATAAAAATAAATATACAGCATGACACCAGAGCCTTTAGTACACTATCAGGGGCAGCTTCCCTTACACCTCCTTAGTCCTTAACCATGTTCACCGGAACAATCTATGTTTTTTTTTTCTCCCTGTCACAAAAATGTATTTGCTAGTGAAAAATTGAAATAATTTTGGATGTGTTTAATTTGTTACTCTTATTTTTGGCACAAAATTGATGCACACTATGGGGGTAAAAAAAAAAATGCATCATGATATTAAATTTTGGTCAGTATTTCAGCTGTATAGACCATTTACAAATTTCCAGGCATTTAAAAACCTGAGGTTCTCAGAGATGGGTAACTCTTTTGTATTGATATCTAAATTCCAACACAAATACAAATAACCACTGGAGGCACTTCAATGCATGCATTGACTGATGGGTCAAACTTTGTACATGTACAGTTTCTGTGCCCTTGAAAATGAGGTCAAGGTCACCAGCCGTATGAATAACACTTACAAAGCTATGACATGTTTGATTTGTAAGGGATATGAAAATTCAAATGTCCATGTTGGTTTTTTAAACTGGCTATGTGGCCCATGGCAGAAAACAATAAGGTAATCTGGTAGTCATGGCAGATACTAGAGTTGTGATGTTGAGAAAGCTTTGAACTTTAGAATATATTACTTGTCAGGAGTACACTGTACTAATGTCAATTTCTTTCATTGTTCGTCACAGGCCCATTCTGTCTTTCAAGGAACAACCGGTCATAATTCGTGGCCCCTTTTGTCAAAACTGTTTTTCATTCCATAAAGTATGTCATAACTTTACCATCATTTCATCAAAATTAACATAATTTTCATCCACCTAATCTTTGATGGATCATTAAAATGGTCTGAAGGTTTTATGTTTTTGGTACCATTATTAGCAGAAAGTGAGTTGTCCAGGAAACAAAAACAAACAAAAAAAGTTTGTCTAATGGAAACATATTATATGGTTATATTGAGCTCGTTTGTGCAGGAAAGAGTTTCATTGCAAACACCATGGCCAGTTATTTGTCTTCAATTTGCAACATAAAGGAACCAAAGAGGTCACCAGATGCCAGTATTTCTTTCATGGACACTCATATTTTCCTTATTTTTATCCATGTTTTAAATTGTAATTTTGCAAAGCATCATGTCTACATAAATTGACAATGTACTGTCAAGTGTTGCTCCTATGAGCAGTGGAATGTTGTATACGATGTGCTGGCCAATCACTGTACAAGTCATTTCTCTTTTGGCACCCTTAATCATAAACAGTAAAAGGAGACGACCTTTTTTTTCAAATAGAAATCACTGGTGCATACTTTATTCAAAGTTTTAGCAGGTCATTGTTAAGGGTGTGTCACTTCATAAAGTAATTAGACAAAAGATGGAGGCAAGTTGGCAGTGGAATGTGACTTAATTGTACAATATCATTGGAATAAATCGAGTTACAAATAAACAGATGACTTACTTTCCATAATAAATCTACTTTTTTCCCCAACACAAGACAGGGTGCTGTAGTGTGACTACACCAGATAAATATCTACACACTCAAATCATCAATTACTGTCCACAGAACAGGAGTGCAGGGGATAAGCATAGCGTAGGGTAAAAGGTAAACCTCCTTAAGGTGGATATTAGGCAGCAGTAAACGTAAACCTGACAGCAACTCCTCCTGCGTACTCAACCCTGGGTGGTCATTCTTGTGATCGGTGAGCTACTTTGGTGGCAATCAATGGTTGAGTGTTCTGTGAAGAGCTGTAGATGACCCCCAGGGATGTTCCTAACTGTCTACTGTGCCCCCAGTGACAGGCATGTTTTGTCATTCTTCCTCACTTGTTTCACCATGGTTCAGAGCATGTCACTTCCGTTTTCTTCACTCATTTATCATTTACATACATTTACAGGTGTAACCCTTTCTGCCCATTTTATGGGAACTACCGTTGATGCGAAATTGCACTCCTTGCATCTTGAAAAATAGTTACTCAATTATGGCCACAGAGTTGATTTACCTGTCTGAGTAATTTGGCTGGGAATTGTTTCGTGGCACCACCTAATCAGTCTTGCTGTCTATGGTTGCTGTTTTTGTTGAAAGTAAAGACTTCCTGGGTTGGCACTAGAAAAGTTATCTGTGTAGCCAACCTGGCTAATGAGTGGAAAATATGATTAGCCAAATTTAGCCGAACTAAATTTTAGGGGATACCATTCTGGGCTTAGGCTAGGGATTTTACTGCATTATCCATTTCGGGTTATGATCAAGAGTATTTGATTTCAAAAGATAAACCAGACTTGAATATTATTCTCATTTTGAAATAAAATAATAACTTGTTTCCAAGTTTTCCTTGTACAACTTTTATTTATATGAACAAAATCTTCTTTAGCCAGTTTGGCTAATTGATTACAATAACTATTAGCCAAATCATGCCATTTTTAGTCAGTAGCTAATTGGCTAGTGGCTAGTGCCAACCCAGACTTCCCCAAATATTTCAGCAGTGCCTTTTGATATTGCATCATCCACATGGCATTGAGATCAACTGGTAAAATGAAAGAAAAAAAAATAGAAGTAATATCATATGTGTTTACTTATAAAAGATATAGACACCTCCTATACCCTTTGTATATATCCTGAACGCAATAGGTGGAGACAAGTTTTAGACGACAATATTTGCTACTACAATGTGGACAGAAAGGGTTGTTCATATATCATTTTCTTTTGCACAAGCCAAAAATGGCAGACTCTCTGAAGTGAGAGTCTTCATCTCTGTTAACTTATGTCAGTTGAATTTCTTTGGAGTATTTTGTCACAGCTGTCTAAACATTTCTGCACAGTTATTCTTGTCTTTCTTATAGTTTGTTCTGAATCGGAATTCTCTGATGAGCTGTCTACACCAGGCCACTGACTTAAGGACTTGGTCCAATATTCTCTTATAGAGTCCAATTTCTGCCTTGTTTCCTCCCGTGTCTTTTCCATAATATCTTCTAAAGATGATTCAATTTCCTCCTCAGTCCTGTAAGTAAGCCTTGTCGGGGTGCGAGCGCTGGCAGTAGATTGACTACGGGTGAGGGTAGTTGATCTGTTAGGAGTGCTAGAAGACTGGGGGTCCAATTCTAATGTCTCGTGCATGACTACAGGCCAACTAAATCGAGGAGATGTTGAAGTCATATCACTAACACTGTGAAAAGAGTCTTCGTATGTCATGTCATTTGGTAACAAATCCTTTTGAGCATTACTGCATGTTGAATCATGATAAATATGGTTGTGTCTTGATGAGTCTCCATTGCCAACTCTTTTAGGAGTTGGATGCATGGAGGCCCTGTAGCTGGCCGAGCGCCTGATCTGACGCTTTGGGGATATCTGATATTGCAAGAGGTCAGTAAGATTCTGTGGCAGCTTTGCACCATCCTCACCTTTAACTTTGATGGCCCTCTCAAATTTATGCCACAGACTTTCTTTGCCTTTGTACTTGCCCACGTTCCAGTGTAATGTCAGCGAGATCTTGTGAGAACTGCCAGATATATGCCACTTCAAGCAGTCCTTGTGCACTTCCATGTACTGGAAGAGTTGGATCACCGCCCTAGGTAGGCCGAAGCAGCTAGTCATTTTCCACTGCACCGCTTGGCACTGTATTTACTTCTGTTCAATTGCGGTAGGTATCCCAGGAAGCAACATAATGTAGGATATCAGCAGTCTGAAACTGGAGAGAAGAAAAAAGGGATTAAAGATTACATGGCAGTCCTATGTATTTTATTGCAGTGAACTGATATACCTGCGGGACAAACAATGAATGTTGCAAGTTCTGGTGCTCATGTGTTCAGTGGCCTGTGTCAACATTTAATCAGCCTGTCAGCTGTTCAGGTGTTGACACTTAAGACCACTTTGTTTCACTTGGCTCTGCTTGACTAGTACCCTACTAACACCTGCCTTATCTGAGACGGCAAACAGCACAGATGTATGTCTACCACTATGTTATTTGATTGCAGGTATTACTATAATACAAATTCACGTGGTACCAAAAAAAATAGTACGCACACCTTGCTGAGTACTTAAACAATCCTTGTGGAAAGTGCAGTAGTACATGATTCTGATTACGTGCATAGAAAGTGTTACAGTATATTTGGTTTGGTTTGTTTGCAGCCTTTGTAAAATAACAATAGGCGTAAACTATTGAATTGCATTCCTCAGAGCTACACTTTGAAAGAAAATAAACGAATCTAGCCATACCAGCAATACATGTCTAGGCGTGAACCTACGTGCATATTGTTCCTCGTGCCTATCTGTCTGTACTAGGATAGTGGCCTATTGTAAAAGATGTACAGGTTTATTGCCCCACTGATCTTGTGACTGTGTGTACCCATACACGCTTTGCATTATAAGTAGCTTGTTTGCTGTCATCACGAAATCCAGAAAATGTTGGTCAGGTTACTTCAAATTCTTCTCAAGTTTGCCCAATTCAACACCATTTGTCAACCAAGCTGCAGCTAAAGCCCTTCAGCCGTGTTGGAGAGCCAGGAACCCCTGTGTATTTGAAGTCATCCTCTGGTGGATGAAGTCTGACGTACAGTAGACGGGTACATGTACTCAATCAAAGGTAGAGCATCCCTGAGACCCACCTGCCAGTGTGGGTACAGGTGGCGGATACCCAGGGCTTTGTGCCAAAGGTAGTCCCCGCCAGTGCTTACATGTATGCTCAGCAGAGAAACACTGAGTAAGGACCCAGTTCATGTTGCATGCAGCTCATCTCATCAAATTAGTGTCAGCACCGTGATGCCATTGAGGTGGCAGGGAGGGGTATTGACTATCAGGACAGTTACAAGGCGGGTATGATTCAGTCTGGCACACTGGCTCCAGAAACTCTGACGGAACATTATCCCAGGTTAACTCCTACTATCTAACCTACACATACCAATTCGGGGTTTCCCTCTTGATTTTTTTCTTTTCTTTTTTTTTTTCTGAGGGTCTTCTATACTCATTGAGATCATTTTGGGAGTGTTTCCAGTATTCTCAGAGGGTCACACAGATATAAAGTTTGAATAAATCTGTTTAATCAACATTTAAGGTCCTTTTTTTTTTCTTCTTTAGAATTGCCAGGGGAGTCTCTTCTACTTTTTAAGCTTATATTTTTGGGTCACAAGTTAATTTCTATGCATCGTATATTCACAGAGAAACACTACTAATTGGATGTATGTGCCTCCATGCATACCTGTAATTACACTTATAAGTTATGCAGATATACATCTAAAATATGTTACGCACATTTTGGTTGAAAATGATACAGCAATGCTGTCTTTGGGCCATCCAAACAGCAGGCCTAAGAGTTATCTACCAAGACAAGAATCCACAATCAAAGTTGTGTAACACTGACACTATGGCTTTATTGATGAACAGGGAGAAGGGAGAGAATGTTTGAGATGGTCTGGCCTTTCATTGTTGCATGCTTACATGTAGTTATCACGCAGATTTTATTGTAGAAGTAGATCAGACTGGGATCTCGAGGGTTATAGGATGATATTTAATTGATGCTGGTGAATGAGTTGTCTGAGGGCTTGATTTCACAGCCAGCCCTATTGTCTGGGACAACTGGATATATTATCAGGACCATAAAAAAAAATTTGTGCTGCATGGAGATTTAACATATTAGTTTTCCAGACATAAGCAAGATTTTCTGGTGGACAAGCAAAAGATGTTAATATAATTCCCTGGGTCTACCATGGAATGTTAAAAATCAATGCAGCTGTCTTGGTTGCCTGTGATCATCTATTGGCGCACATGTAAATTAGCAGGATTGTAAATTTTCCTGGTTGCATATCTTGTTTGGGGAGACAAAAGAAGTTTTATTACTTCTATGGAGATTAATTAAATCATGCTCACATAAAGAATTTGTACATTACTTTCATTTTCTTCACCAGCAAAGGCAGGCAAACTAGAGAGCAGTGCAGTGATACGAGAATCCAATCTGAACTATTACGGGAATTTTCAGTGGGATCTAATGCTCATGCCCATGTATGCTTAGAGTTCAATTTCTATTAACCCTACTATTGCCAAACAAATAGGACAGAAAAGAAATTTGTTTTTGGCCATCTGTTGTGGTTAAAACACATACACAAACACACAATAAATGTAAAGGAAAAAAGAAAAGAAAGATCCTCCCTGTCTAAGAGATGCGTGTACTGTTGGGAAGCATCTGTCCATTCAAAACAACCACACACACATAACCACAGGCACATGCGTGCGTGCACACACACACACCCCTAAAGGAAAAAAGAAAAGAAAGATCCTCTCTGTCCAAGAGATCCATGTACCCTTTTGGTAGCATCTGTCCATCCAAATCAGGCAGATGCTTATTGTTTGAAGCTATAAACAGAAACTTCATGACATAAATCCTGTAAGTATGTACTAGAACTGTATGGCAGGCATTACATAGAATACACACAGCTTTTAATAGTGGCATCTTGTTGATTTTGACATTGGGTGCAGGAAGGTTTTATGCTCATGATAAAATGCTGAATTCAGGTGTCACACAAAGTATTTTAGTGACTGCCTCTTTGAAGTTTTATGCTTGTTGCAATGACATAAAAAAAGAAAAAGAAAAAAGACTGGATTAAGTATTACACTCTTTGGACCATAGCTGTCAATTACAGCTGGCCATCTGTCACATTTGAAGCCCCATTTCTCATTAGAGGTGTTCATTGTTTTAGCTTGATGGGATCGCTCCACTGGGATTCTTTCACCTTAGCATTTTCCAAAGCTGTGAAATTAAAAACTTCAGTAGTTAGGTGAGTCATTATGCCTTGTAGCAGCAGCATCTGTGACCTCCAAGTGAAGGTTTACAGTTAGGGCATACCAGTAGCATTAAACGAGAACTTCATGCTTCGGCAGTCTCAGCACTTTTGACGTCTAGGCAGCTTATCAATGCACAGACAGAGCTTGTCACAATACACGCAGTTATGGACCAAAGAGATGGAAGAGAATGTTGCTTGAACGTGATTTTGAAGACTGGAGCAAGCAGTCCTTTTTTTGCTACTGTCTATTCCTTGTGTTTGGGTAAACCTGTTGAGTAAGCCCTTTGCACAGCGATTCATCCATGCATTTCTTGCATGTTATGACCCTTGGTGAAAAGTCACACTGGCACAATCAAAAGTGTTGCCCCTGTAGAAACTGAATAAGCAATACATATAGCACTGATGGCTACATTTACAAAGCTTGCAATTCTTGGCAAGACTCAAATAGCAAAAAATCCAAAGATAAAAAGTTGGAAGTTTATGGAAATCAATGGCCGATCCTTGTTGGCCTTGTGGTTCATTCATTTATTACCTGGGTTGTAGCACCCAATGGGGCCTGTTTAATGTGAAATCTAAACTATTGCCCCTCATTTGTGACAGCATAAGGCACTTGGCGGCTAGTGTTCCTGTGTGCACTTCGCTTGTTTTTATGGTCCTTTCCATGCACATATTTACCCAAGTGAGTGACTGAGCAAAGTTAGGAGTGAGACACTATGTTTTTGCTGTAAGTGGAGAAAAGTATTTGCAGGCGTTCAATGTAAAGTGATCTTAGTACAATGTACCGTTAATGAATCTACGTATTAGATTAAATGTCACCTGAGGCATTAGTTCCTGGCCCACCTGTGATATATCTAAAGCAGGTTAAATCGTCACATTCTGACCACAGAGTGGCGTCATGAATGCAAAAGCACACGTATGCACACATACCGAACACTTACCTGTCTGTGCCAGTGTCAGGGCATAGGTACCGACAAACAGCGTCTTCTTTGCCACCACTTTCCTTTCAAACCTCAAGTCTCAAAGTATTTATGCTAAATGCCCCCACTGTGTAGAACTGTACATCAACATTTCGCACTGGGCCACATGCAGTCCATGCAGCCAAGTGAAATACACACCAGGTTGATACCTAAATGCCGGCCAGCACAAGTAACCATGCAGTAATGATAGGTAACTTACCTGATCAATCCACACCTATTGCCTTTGAAGCAGAACTGATTAAAGTCTGCAGGATAGGTCTCTGCTGGTCGTTTACGCTGTCAAACACCGTTGCCACTGTAAGTTCACTGAACAAGGCTCAGTGTGTGTTTTATCCAAATCAAATGAAGGTTATGTCAATCCACTTATCCAAATTGCCCACTCTTTAGGGATTTGAGTGGCAAATCAACTATTTGTCCAAAGTCGGATAATCTGGCAGAGAATGACGGAGCATTCTGCGTAGTGTAGGTAGTTGGAAACCACTGTCTATCCCAGGTTTTGTAATGCTCCTTGGTCGACGCAAAGCGAAACTAATATGCTAAAATAGTGAAAAAACATTTGGCCAATATTATTGCCTATCTCATACTTATAGTATTTCCGCTTTGCTGCATGGCCTAGATTTGTCCAGGAATCCCTAGGTCCCTTTTATCTTTTGGCAGGTAGGTCACATGTGTTGGTTATCATGATAGATCCCCTGAGCTCATCACCACAATAACCCATTGCCGTTTATGTGCCACATATTAAAGCTGCCATATTGAGTTGCTGCCAATAGCTTGAATGAATTACCTGTAAAGTGTGATGCCGGGGCTGTTGAGTCACTCCCGCCACAAGCCTGTCACTGGATTGGTCCACCTGGCATCAACGACCCATCTTTGTGGTGGGCCTGCTGGTGTTGTTTGTGCCAGACATAATGCGCAGCAGTACCCTATTGTTGACCATTTATTTTATGTGATGGCCCGCCTTGATTTACAAGGTACAGTAAGCTTATTACAAGAGTACCAGACCACAGCATTGAGGCATCTGTCATGGTCCTTTCTTATGCACTATTAGATAATGAAAGACTCTGCGATAGGGCATGCCTGTAACTCTCTAATTGTAGGGTAAAAACTGTGGCCTCATGTGACCCACTGCCACAGGCTACACCTTTACACCCATTGTCTCCTCTGTACACACAACTCATGTATTATGCATACATATCATCAAAGTGTGACTTAAGTTGGTAAAGAAAACACAAAAAAAAAAAACTTTCTTGTCACTGATTGTATACGTATCATTATGAATAATGCGCAAGATGAAAGAAATTGTAAATGTTACGGCTTTACCAAGTTTGTGCATTGTGCAACTTTTTTTTTTTCAAAGTGCCGGCATATGTTTATTTCAGAAGTCCACATTTATACTGAAAACTAGATACTCCATCCATAGGGAAGCAAATGTTTACATTTACTTAGTGATTTCTAAATGGGAAGTTAACCCTTTCCTGGCCAGAGTAAGACTGAGGCAGTAGCTTTCTTTGCCATAAGACTGAGCACATTTTATGTGTTGGCACTTATTGGGTGATATGATTGGGAAAGGGATTTAAGAAATGGGGAATTGTGCTCTGGAGAATAACAGACTTGTCTGTATTTAAACATGCTCATGTATAGTGGAACCTGTCACCAGAGACCACTTGTGTGAAAGACCACTGGCATAGGGAAACTACATGTACTATGAATAAATTCATTTAATATTTTGCTGTATTTTTCCCCAGTTATTCACTGGTGACACAAAAACCATGAAAACAGAAACAATGCTATATATTATTTTAACAGTTTTGATGCAAACTATGGCCAAAACAGTAAAATTAAAACTCCAGATAAATGTCTGAACTGCAAAAACTGTGAAAAGTTATGCAGGTGAAAATAAGTATAATTACAGTATTTACCTGTGGCATTCTTGAGTACATTAACCTATTATGAAAGACCACTTTGGACTTGTCTTCTGGGTTGTCTCACAAAACAGGTCTCACTATATCCAAACAAGGTGTAGCACTCTGAATAATAACCAAAAGAATTTTCCACCCATGCCCATATCTATAGCGTCACTGCATTCTGTTGATTTAAATAACAGAGTGCTAAAATATCATATGGAAAATAATACATGCTTATCAAATTAAGATCTTTCTCAAGCACTCCACTTTTAGTATGACAAAAACAAGCAAGAATGACTTGGAAAGTGAAGTTTATTGTCCTGGATACCTGTGTTTGCTCTTTTTATTTTTTTTTTATTTTTTATTTTTTTATTTCTGTTGTCTCTATCATGCATGGTTTTAACAGAGACATGACATATTGTCAGGATTTTCATCAAAGGACTCAAATGGCTGTCTCAATTGAACACATCCATGTTGCACTGAGCTGGCATGTCCACATGCAGGGCGTCTGGCACCAGTATTGTTTGTTTACAGATCATGTCCCTTTGAAGTTAGTCTGATTTGCTAGAAGACACAGGGTAGCTGAGAAACTTTCGGTTTGTATGATGTTCATGCAGTTACTACTGCCTGGCTGCTTTGGTTTACACAGTCTTAACAACTGCTGGTTTTTTCTCTTCAATCCCATCTACCATGCCATACAATACATAATACCAATACATACAATCATATTTTTTTGTATTAAACTTACTGAGAAAAAAAAAACACACACAAAAAAAATGCTCAAAAATGCTCACACATGTACAAACTGATATTCAATTTTCTCGCCACACTTTGTCCCAAAAGTCCTTTGAAAAGCTACACTGTTTGAATAGTGTATGCAGTACATGCACTTGTCATAGGAAGAGGTATAGACACAAATGGAAAGAGCAGGGATGTTTGTGTAGTGACTGTAATGGATCAAATTGAGGACCCCATGTTCAATCATTGTAAGTGCTCCACTAGCAGATCAAGAAAGAGAAAATTCAAAAAATGCAGACCCTGTGAAATGGGTGTGTAAGGAGATAGTCTGATAGCTTTAATGTTTGAAGTTGACTCCCCCTCGTTACTTGCGTACAAGATACATTAGAGTTGGGGTGGGGTGTGTCGAGGCAAGCATAAGTGAATAGTTTAAGTCGTGGATCAGCTACTGGATACAGTAGAACCTGTTATAAAGGGCCACCAAAAAGCCACAAAGTAGTCTGTCATGACAGGTGATTCCCAAGGCCAGGTGAACTTGAATCAGCTGGGATTGGTAGGTGGGTGCATTGGCATTTGACAAGATGGTTTGCTTTGTACAGTGTGTGAAATATTGAAGGCAAACAGTTTCTGTGGACACCAATGATTTTATTCAAGTATTTATACAGTCGGGCTGGTGAAACTTGGTTTAAATTACCACTCAGAGCATGACCATCATGTGCCCAGAAACTGCACAAAGACTGGCGGACAACTGAAATAAGTAATTTTGTATAAAATGGAAAGGGAAAAAAACTTGTTTTGTGTGAAATATGACCAGTGCCCCTTCCAGCTTTCTCATATCTACAAAGTTATGATCTTCATTTGTCAGCCATCTGTCTGACCTTTTTGCCCATTTGAAGTGCTATCTATTGATTAGGCCACTATTTTATTGAAATCTACTGGAGGGTGTGGTGATAGGAGGTGAGACATATACTATCACCCCCCCCCCCCCAAAAAAAAGAAATTAAAAAGAAAAAATCATCTAGGCTTCTGAAATATTGCACGATTTTTCTCATCAGTGTATAAAAACACATATCAAAGGAAAATGTAAAAGTTGCCAAGGAAGCAGGAAAGAGGCCTCCGTTTCACCTGTGGGGTGTGCTGAGACTAGATACCTGAATACTAAGCTTGAAATACAGAATGACTGGAATATGAGACACTGAGTGACTTACACAGCAGCATCAGTGCTTAATGGAGCCTCCCTCAGTACTTGTGTATGTATGTGCGTGTATATATATATATATATATATATATATATATATATATATATATATATATATATATACACATATATAAGCTTCAGATTTGGACAATATTGTCTCTCAACATCTTAAAGAGGATTTTATTGGAGCTGACATGTATAATAGTCTATGTAATATGTAACAAAAGTTTTAAACAACCTTTAAAATAACCTGATAGTAACATCACTCATTACATGGGTCTTAGAGAAATTCTGAGGTATCAAAGGATATTCCTTCTGAAGAGAATATCATGACATCTTTGAAACTGATCTGGCTTCTCTCTGTTTGAGGTTTATCCGCCACTGGTCTTGCTTGGTCCTTTTCTGTTACATTAATATATAGGTTTATGGAAAACAAACTACATACATATATTTTGTTTGCCGTGATATGTACACAACAGGCATATGCAATATGCTTTCAACATTTTGATGTTTGACAGCAGATATTATAAAGATATACTGTGGCTGTGACTGCCGGGAATCTTTTTTCTTCAGGTGATTTATGTTGACCTACTGACCCATTTTTCTCATCATTGGTTATGAGAAACAGATCATATTAATAAGAAAGCCCTAATGCAATATGCAGGATATGAGAGGTAAATGTATTACAAACATAACTCCTGACAGATACAGGGAAATATACAACATGTGTGCACTGTGACCAGGCATAACTTACAGTATTCATATCATGTGATTAGTATTGCGGCAGTCTCAGACTGATCTTATGCCTAATAGGAAACATGCACTGTGATGGAGAATTCAAGAAAACAGGGTGCGTTGGCATCCAGGCATAACAAGGGTTAAGGGCACTGTTGTGGCCTCTTGTAGTGATGCTATCACTGTTAACACTCTCAGGCCTGAGCACCCAGCTATTTAAAGGTGTTATTTGACGCACAGTTGTGCTTTAACCACTTCTTTGATAAGAAATTACAATATGGTATTTGTAAAGAAATATGGATATAACTTCTTACTGGTTCCAGGAAATTATGTCTGGGTGCGAACCCAGACATTTTGTTTTTCCAAAAATTCTTTTTTTCTTTCCTTCTTTCTTCTTAATGACCAAACTTGTCAGGAGTTTTTCTCGGACACTATTACTTCAAAAACCACCAAACTTGGCATGGTGAAATTATACATATCATTTGGAACAGCCCAAAATCCAATCTTCTACTTGGGGAATCGATATACATCCATCTTACATGCCAGACTACGTATGGGTTGCAGTCAGCTGAACGATCACTTATTCAAATTAGGGATTAAAGATTCAAAATCTTGCTCATGCGGGGGCACTGAATGAAGATACATATCATTTTTTCTTTAACTGCCCGAAGTACAACTCTATTAGAATTGATTTACACGAAAATGTCATTAGAGTTGCATCCTTCACTCTCAAAACAGTACTTTATGGTTCAGATGAATGCTCCTACTTTGAAAACTCTTAAAATATTTTTGGCTGTCCTTGGTTTTATAGAGAAATCAAAAAGATTCAATCCCCCATAGAGTGTATCTTCATTCTCTCAAATATTGTAGTGATAGGAGGCCAGTTCATCTATATCAGTATACCATCCTTTTGTATGCGTCCTGTCCTATCTTGCACTCCGTCGGCGTTGAGCCCTCTATACGTGTTGCGATGTTTCATCTCCCTCACCTCTGTGTGTGTTGTCTAGTCCGTGTCTGTCCTGTATTGTCAGTATCCCTCATCACCTCTTTTACAAAATAATGTCCTACTGTCAAATACATTAATCCTTTACTTTTATTTTTTGTTATTGCAAGAAGAGTTCATATGGGGCACAGCCCTTTTCTCTAATCGTTAGATAAAATATGTTTAAACCAATTGTCATAATGTGTAAAATTATGCAAAAAAGGACCATAAAAATTTTAAAAGCTCCATATCTTCCAAACTATTGCAGATAGACACAAAATTTCAATGTGCATGGATAGGCTTGTGACACCTGCCAATATAATGGACCATAAATGAAAGTTGTAGAAGTTCAAATTATGCTAATTAGGGGCATTGAAAAATTTAAAAGGTGATTATCTCCAAAACTATTATAGATAGAGATGCCATTCCAACTTCAAGTTATAGGTTTTTGGCAAAGCCGCATCCAATGAACCATGAACCAAAGTTATAGGATTTTAATTTATGCAAATTAGGTGAATATGCAAAATTTAAATCTTGAATAGCTTCAAAATTATTATAAATAGAGGTGCCATTTCAACGTCACTCTATATGCTTAAAACATATGTGCATCCAATGAACCATGAACTAAAATTGTAGGATTTAATTTATGCAAATTAGGCGAATACACAAAAGTTAAATCTTTGAATAGCTTCAAAACTATTATACATAGAGGTACCATTTCGGCTTCACTGTATATGTTTGTGACATAGGTGCATCCAGTGAACCGTGAACCAAAGTTGTTGTATTTTGATATATGCAAATAAGGTGAATACACAAAATCAAAATCTTGAATAACTTCAAAACTATTACATTTAGAGATACCATTGCAGCTTCAATTTCCAGGTTTTTGACATAACCACATTCAATGAACCATGAACTAAAGTTGCAGGCTTTAAATTTATGCAAATTAAGCAAATACACAAAATTAAAATCTTGAATAGCTTCAAAACTACCTTAGATAATGGTGTCATTCAAACTTGATTTAGCAAGTGTGTGACATGGCCACGTCCAATGCACCAAAAACCAAAGTTGTAGCATTTTAATTTATACATATTAGGCTAGTACACAAAATTTAGATTATGTTGAACAATGGCAAAGTGTAGCATTTCAAACTGTTGTCATTTTGAAGGCACCCAAACAGATTTGCTGTGAAGCAAATTTTTTATTAGATGTAAACTTTTTTCTATTTTAACATATGTGGCTGAAATAGTGTCCCATCATAGATTTTCTTTATGAGAGCATTACCTATAAGGCAAGTGCCCAGCAGAGTTTGCTCTGACCTTCCATGTGTGTCCAACCATCACACATAGGTTTTGAAATGATAACTACAAATATTTCACCTCAGACATTGTACATGATGATGGTCCTTCATGAGGACTAAGCACCTGATATGGGTGACTGACATCCCAAATCACAGAGCAACTTCACTGAATTTCTCTCTAAATCTGAAATCTATTTCCACTAGGATTTCTATCTTTTAAGTGATGATGATCTGATATGAGGGCTACATTTTCATTGAATGTAGGTGATGGAACATATTGTTTTTGCGTCTGTTTCTTCTTGTTCTTCAACACATTGTTGCGAATGGGATAACTCAAGAAACATTTGACTTAGGAAGTGGAAACTTTTTGTGAATATGTTCCTTTAAAAGACCTTGCTTGGGGATGGCAAATTGGTGACCTTGATGTATTTTAAAGGTCACATGGGCATTTCATCTAAAATCAACGCAAACATGGTAATTCTCCAAGGATTTGACTTAAAAGGTGCAAATTTTGTATGATTATATACCATAATACAAACTAGAGTAGGACTTTGGATGGGTGACCTTGACATATTTTCAAGGTCACATAACCACTTTAAAAAAAATCATTGCAGACGCACTTGAGAAGGATTTGACTTAGAAGGTTGAAATTTTCTATGATTGTGTTTCTATAGAAGACTTTTATAAGACCTTGCTTGTGATTTCAGATGTTTGACCTTGACCTATTTTTCTAGGTCAAAGGGTATTTCCTTGAAAATTATTGCAGACCTCCAGAAGTTGACTTAAGAGGTTGGAATTTTGTTTGATTATGTACAAGTAATTAGTATAAGAGCTAGGTTAAGATTGTAGAAGAGTGACCTTGACCTATATTTCAAGATGAGATGGCCGTTTTCTACAAAATCATTGCAGACATGATAAGTCCAGAAGGACTTGACTTGGGAGGTTGAAATTTTGTGGAATTGTTTATTTTAATAAAACCTTGTTTGGGATTGCAGATGAATGACCTTGACCAATTTTTCAAGGTCACCTAGGTGTGTCTTTGAAATCATTATGGAAGCATTCAATCTAGAAAGATTGAAATAAGGGTGAAAACTGGTAAAGGCACATGGGGAGGCATTTGATTTTCTGTTGGAAAATCAGCCTGTTCTAGTTATATGGTGATACCATGTCTTTTCAGGTTTTTAGGTCATTTTGAGGCTTTTTAATGTTGAGAAGTCACATTCAATTTGACTGTACCCACCATGGGTAGCCTCCAAATTAATAAAATAAATTTTGTAATTTCTAGCACATACCAACATATGTACGTTGAATGCCCACTATAAATTGACCTGCCAGAAGTTCACAAATATACCTTAAATGCAATTATTTTTGCTTAATCCATATTTTTTGAGACTATAACATTTTAAATTGTTTCCTATCTACCAATTCTATATTTTCATGTGACAGGAAACATTAGAAACAAATTTTTTTCCTCATAAAGCCAGAAAAAGGATAGGAAATTTATTTCACGAGGGCATCCCCACATCAAATTTCTCATTAAGAGAAGCAAGAAAGAGAGCATGCTTCAAGTCAACAGTTTTCCTTGGACACAGCTGCACCAGGGAGAGCTGTTGCCTGAGTCATAATGCGAGGTGGGCTAGACTCCAATATGTGATGAGGGCTGACTATGGTGAAACTATAATGAATGAAAAAAATCTTGTGTCCCTGTACTGTAGGGACATTCTGGTTTTATATGGATTACATACAGGTGCACTGGTCCCAGCATTAATATTTATTGATGGAATTACGAGCTGTGTAGAATTGTAAGACTTGCTATGAAACTGTGATTATACATGACACACACTAATACTTTGTAGCAACAAGACATAATGCCAATTAAGGTAATATGGTTTAAACTGATAAATTGCAATGTTTTCTCTACCTGATGACACTTCTGTTCTTCGCACGAAGCTTGTCTGATGGGATTTACATCTATTGTAATCCTTTTGATGCTTTTTAGGCAAAACTTGATGTTGGATATCGAATTAACTCTGGGATATCTCTTGCTGGGTTATTGTTTAATTGACTTAACACTATTCCCACTCATTTCAGTTTTCACATTAGTGTTTGCTAACCATGTGCCTAGTGGAGAAGACAACATGTTAAAGTGTTGACATTGCTATTTAACGATTATACAATCATACAGGAATCTGTTATACAAAATTTTACTCCTCAGTGGTTTTTTTATATGCATTTGTACACATATTCTGTGTTTGTGAAAACCCCCTAGGCATGTCAATTTAGCTAATATATGCTGGGCCAAAGCCACAAATATTTTCCTGTCTTCTTACTTACTTACAGTTACTTGTCAACTTATTCAAGTTCATTTGGAGTATGAGATTCAAATTGCAAAACTTATCCATTGCATAATAATAATCCATGGACACTATCAATGATATTTTCCGTCCCTCCCCCCAGTGCCCAAGAACCTGTTATGGGAATGTATATATTTGTTGTGAATGAGATTTGCTGCTAAGATTTTTACATTTCAGGTCTGAACACCTTGTCTTGTAAAATTATTGTCAAAGTTTTTTTTCCCCCCCCCAAACAAGAACTGAGTTTTCTTGCAGAGGCATTGTTAAGCACTAGAGGAAATAGAACAGAAATGCGTAATGAATTAACTTTTAAAAAGTGTTTTAATGCAGACTATTTTTGTCTTTATCTTCTTTCAGGAGCTTCAAGGCAAGCAGCCTGTGGAAAAATTTGTTTGATGACCTACTTAATGTCCGCAGCTGTCAGGAGCAGCCCGACCTGGCGGGCCATATTGCCAAGTTTGAGCAATACTTCCAAGACAATATGACAACTTTGTTTGCTGAAGTAATTAAGACTCTGTCCATTCAGCTCTTTGAAGAACATTGACCCTGGTGATACTGATTAAAGATGAGGTACTTTCCTCAGCCGCAGACCTTCTGTCAAGGTGGTTAAAATGTCTGGATCAACAAAATGTTAGACCATGTCATGGTTTGCAGCAGACCTTCTGTCAAGGTGGTTAAGATGTCTGGATCAACAAAGTGTTAGACCATGTCATGGTTTGCATTAGTTCCTGTGCATGTGTTGGATTTTTAACTAACTGCTGCAAGGTTTGAGCATTATACAGAAGTTCTTTTGGTTCAGTTTATAATGACATGTTGGACACAGCTTGCCCATTTTAGTTTGTATCATATGACAACAGTTAATGCTGACAATTTTGAAGAATTCATTTTTTTTTCTTCAATAGGGATGTGAAATTTGGACAACAGAGTAATTAAATGTAACAGTAAGTTGTTATCAGTCAGATGAAGCATTTCTGTGCATTTTTATTTGACATGAATGTAACAAAGATTTTTAGTTTTTTATTTAACTCATCAATAACTTTACCAACTTTAGCCATTCTCTTTCTATTGAAAATACAACTTGCTGTGTTGCATCCTTTGATGTGGTTCATCTCTGATCAGCATAAACAATAAACATATGGTATTTTTTTAACCTTCTGGTCCCTAAGAATTAATATATTGGCTCTAGTTACATTTAGTTGCAAAATACTTACTAGGGTCCAGAATGTTAACTGAAACAACACCCTGGCTGTATAATGAAAATAAATAAATAAGTAAGTAAATAAATAAATAAATAGATAGATTGATAGATAAATAGATAAATAGATAAATAAATAAATAAATAAATAAATAAATAAATAAATAAATAAATGAATGAATAAATAAATAAATAAATAAATAAATAAATAAATAAATAAATAAATAATTCAAAAGCTTCTGGAACAACAGAGCTTCTGGAACAACAGGTACATAGGGGTGGTGGGATTATAGTCTGAAATGTATGATGTCTTGTTTCAGGTGTTATAGTATAAAGTTCCAGGTATTGATATCTCTTTGTAGTATCCTAATGAGAAATTTTACAGCAGAGAGAGAGAGAGAGAGAGAGAGAGAGAGAGAGAGAGAGAGAGAGAGAGAGAGAGAGAGAGAGAGAGAGAGAGAGAGAGAGAGAGAGGAGAGAGAGAGAGAGAGAGATGAGAGAGAGAGAGAGAGAGAGAGAGAGAGAGAGAGAGAGAGAGAGAGAGAGAGAGAGAGAGAGAGAGAGAGAGAGAGAGAGAGAGAGAGAGAGAGAGAATGTGCATGTCTGATCACAAACATCAATGAGAGAGAGTGTCAAGGTGTGCATATCATGTGCCTATTTTGTGCATAAAAGCACTCTTTGTGACAAAATATAATGAACCAAAAATGGAATATCAAGTGCTTAGATTAATGATTTTTTTTTCTGGTTAATGTTAGTGTGAGTTAATCTTACCATTTAAGTTCCTTGATAAGACTTCTGTTAAATGCAGGAAATGGCACTGGTGGACTTCAGTGAATCCTGTTCACAGTTTTGATATTCGTTTTTATGAGATATCTGAGAGATATATGCTCTAGTCTGAACCTCTCTGGATTTTTAAAATAAATTGGCTGATGTCAGCTATGTGTATAAAAAGAAAGCAGCTGGTTTAAAAAGCCTAGACTAACAAGTACAAAGAGACAATTAAGATACATGTATGGTATATGATACAGGTAATCCTTTCAATATTTGAACCTTGTTTTTTTTCCACATGTTTTTAACAGCAGCAGTCAATGGTGAACTGTGAATACTACTATGGCAGAACCACCCAAATGTGTGTGTATGGCTATGCTGACAAAAAGGGATTGTTACCAGTTTTGTAGACTTTTATCAATGATTGATGTTTTAAACACATGTATAAAGGTGTGAAAGATGGAAATAGCAAGTCTGAATGTGACCCTGTAGAACATATTTTTTATTTTTACCAAAAAAAAGATGAATCCTTATGAATAAGCACATATGGATGGACATAATGAGCATGTATACATATGCAAAACTGTATTGTGTGAGCAACAAAGGTTAACTGGATGTGAAATATTAAACATCTCAACTTTAAAGGCATTGTATAAATTTGTAATACCAATTCTGAGGTTTGTTCCCCCAGTTTTGAAGTCATGTTCTCATTGTATGGTAACAGGTGAATACCAAGGATCTTGTTATAGATGAGGTACAAATGATGAGAACATTCAGTATATTGTGACATGTGATGAGTGAACCCAGTATGGCAAGAGTGTTCAGTATTAAACATGTGCATATACTGTGACAGGTGATAAAGAGTATCCAGTATTCAATGTTAAGTGATAAGAGTATCCAATATACCATGACAGATGATGAGAGTATCTACTGTCCAGTGACCTGTGGTAAGACAAGTACAGAAGTAATATGATGCATAACATGTGGTCTGCTTCTTAGATTTGATGTTGGTGATGTCCCATGCTCATGTTTCAAAGAAAATAACCCATTTCACTTTAGAATAGAATGCAAGAAGAGATGTAAAGAAAGGATGCCATGAATAAAGATGTATTTATGTATATATTACAGTATTTTGTTTCTTTTGTCACCAAGGGATTATTCAACTTTTCCTGGTTTTGTTATGTTACCCTACTTAAGGTGTTTTGCAAAAACAGGAGAGAAATTAAAATGCTCCCACTTATATTGTCTTTAAGCATTTTTAGTAAACATTGAAATCAGCCTGTCAGAAAATACATATAGCTGAATATTTATTTTATCATGAGTGTGTATTCTGGGACAGGGAAACATACTTTTGAGTCCACTTTGCCAGTTCTCTCTTTTCTTCTGCAAAAGCTTGGCCTGATCATAAATTGATAGTATTGATAAAAGTTAAAAACATAGTGAGGGACTGTAAAAGAGTGGGAAGCTGGTAGAAAAAAAAAAAAAGAAAGATGGGCCTCCTTTGAGTTCATAATGTGAGGAAAACACTGACATGTAATGGGCTTGGAGGACTCACCCATTACATAGTAAACAACTTTCCATTGCTTCACTAATTAGTTCAAGGATGATAATTGATTGCCATTTGGCAACTTTCAGCCAAAATTGCCTTCGTCAACAAAATAAAATGTTTTTAGTTTGGTCTAACTGCTACAAAACTGTCAAAATCTTTGGGTAGGGCATATTAGGTTGCCAGTTTGCTCTTGGGGAAGGCAAAATGCACTTCCAACCATTCTCATCCCTGTAGTTGACAGTGATATAGCTGCAAAGACAAACTTGATATCTTATCTTGACATTGAGAACCAGGCAAGGTCATCCATGGTCAAGCCATGTATAGTCTTCAGTGGATGAAACCAAGGGAGACAGACTGCATTATATTTCTTATTCTCTTGTTTCCAACAAATCCAGATAAATTTTCCTGTAAGATTTGCCGTATACAAGTAAACAACTTTCTTGATTCTGGCTTTTCAGCATTGCATGTAAATTGATATAGTTTCTATTAGCACATGATCACTGTTATGCTGAGATGGCATTCCTGCTCAGAACTGACCAGACCATTTTTTCATGTGAGAAATGCAAGAAAAATTACAGTAATTTTGTCATTTTTCAAGCATCTCCAAGAAATTTTTCCGTTGATATTACATACTAAAATTCCATCTTGGGATTTTTTCTTTATATTTACAATGTGATAGGCAGCACATCACAAATACATGTGGAGATATTCAAAATCATGCACACTTTGGCCATAAGGTGGCAGCACTATCAAGACCTGTTCCAAGTTTTGATGCCCAGGTGTGCAGTGTCCCTTTAGCTTCTAACAATCTTTTGGTCATTGACATATCTCCTGGTCAGTTTCTAAGGTAAATAACACTGAGAGTGAGACAAGAACAAATTTTCTCCATTTGAATTTCTCTGGGACTAGAGAGGGAGTATATTTCAGGTCATTTATCAGACTACAACAAGAATAAAACTTCAAGCAACCAAGTGTGCAATGTTGTCTGGTTGAGCTTATTCATTACAATATTTTGAATCAAGGTTGTAGATTGACCTCACAGAACATGTTCCTAGGGGCAGCAAATTTCCTTGGTGCATGTTGGGCACTTACTTGTTTGTGCATTAAAAACTCAAGTCTCTTAGTCTTGCTCTTACCAGGAAAGGATTCAACAGTAATGGGTGAGTTTACTTTCATGGTGTTCTACCAAGCCATGATATTTCTAAAAACTGGGACAAATTTTGTCCATATTTGGCACAGAAATACCTTCTAATGTTCAGATGAGGTCTGTTTATCCCTGCAGCATATATATTTAGTGAAGAACATGAACCAACAGAGTGCCATTTTTGCTGTGATGGTTGGAAATAAACATTTACTTTCTCTCTACTTGGGTCCACGAAACAGTGAGTGAGCTTATGCATAGAAGCTCAGTGTGACAACGCAGTGGTCTAGGGCCACCTCCCCCATGTCATTAGCACGAATGATTGACTGCACAGATGAATACACAATACTTTATTGCAGATAAGGCCCTATGTGGAACATTGCGCATACATATGTTCCAAGTTCACACCCTCTCCTCCCTCCCCCCCGCGTATATTAGCACATATGCTTGACTGATTGAACGTTATGAGCGCCTGTGGTTCAAATGGTCATGCTCCAGTAATTTGGGGATTTTTTTTCTGATTTGTTTGGTTCTTTTTGGGGCAAATCATCTCCGAAGAAACCACTCACCCAATTGCTTTGATATCACACAGGATATCAAAGACTCTCTAAGAGACTCCTAGTTCTTAATTTGTTCAGCAGGTGGCACTGCAATTTTTGCTATTTTTTTTTTTTTATATTTTGTGTGTTATTGCTACTTTTGACTTCTCCAGAACCATCAATCAGATTAAACTGAAACTTTGTGGATATGTTCCTTGTGGAAGGGTCAAACAAAATGATTCATTAGGTGGCACTGCTGTGGATTGCTGATTTTTAATGATCTTTACAATTTGGGTACTTTATCCGTAAATGCACCTTCCCTATTGATTACTATGCAAGTCAATGGGCATTCTAATGCTCATTCACATTGAATTTGACATCTCCAAAGAAACCGTCTTCCAGATTGACTTCAAACTTGATGGCAATGTACCTTGGATGGGTCTCTACCAGATGTGTTCAAACGGTCATGCTCCATTGATTTTTGCATTTTTTATGAATTTCTTTGTTCTATTTGGGGGGCAAATCTTAAAAGATCGCAGGTGTGTATGTACATGTCAGCTGAGTACAGGACTGTCACAGTCCTCTTGTTTATAATTTTTTTTTTTTTTTTTGAATCTTTCATAAAGTTTTAACAGGAAAGTTTAACATAACAACTTCTTGTAATGATTATGACTAAAATAATCTTGGCCAGAATTGTGTCAAACTTGGTAGGTATGTACCTTTGATAAGTGTCTACTTATTTTGTGCAAGTGCTCATGCATCAGTGATTTTTGGATCTTGACCTCATTGGCAAGGTCACAGGATAACTGACATGAAATTTACTGATAACTTGAAATCTTTTTTGAGTTAGGACCTTGATGTTGCGCTTGTTAATGTTTCTCATAAAGGTTACGCTTAGACAGTACATGAGTGACCTTGACCTCATTTCTGAGGTCACATTACAACTTACATGAATTTTACTCTTCAATATTACATGAAAACTACTTGAACTGGGACCTTGATGTTGCACATGTTAGTGTTCTTCCATATAGGTCAGACTTACTGAGGCAGTCACAAGATTTTTATATTTTGACCTGTGTATTACATAATACTGTAGGTGGCATCACCAACATCAAACTTGATCAAGATTTTTATACACTTGATGAGTCCTAAAAGTTATATTGGTCTATCTTGAAAACTGGACTGAATTGCACTCACAAACAAAAGTCCACAAACATTTTTGAGATACATCTATTTTTCCACGCAAGTAGGTACATAATCAGTAAAGTAAACCCAAGAATTGCAGAAAAGTGCATCACAAGACTATGCTACTACTCTCATGGTTACCGACTTGTGACAGTCTAAAGAATATTACTCTTGGTTGTGTTAAACCCGTTTGGCCTTACGCTCCCCATGCATCATTACGCAGACAGTGCAACACAGTCACCTTACATCCTCAGATTATATCTCACCATTTATGCCAATGTAATGTGGTCTTTACAGTTCAAGTCCTAGATGAATTATGTGATTTTCGGTAGTCTCATTTTTGTAATATAGCGCACCATAGCATTAAAGACATACTACTAGCATTACTTTCAACGTGTACTTTGAATACTCCTTATTGCACAGTTTTTCCATCAACAATTTTATTCTCTGTATGAAGTCTTCCTTGCATAAAGTATTATTAGTTATTCTGAATATCTACCCAATGCAAACAGCACATGTAGGACCTTCAGCAATGTTTCCTCTTATATCAGGATATGAAACAATAGCAAAACTAAAGTTATCACTCTCAACATAAATTTTAGTCCAGTACTTGTTGTCTTCTATCCAAGTCTACAAATGAAGTTGCATCATCTCTCAAGTTCTCCTTGATTAGAATAACTTCACTGGGATAGATATTTCTCTAGTTGTTACTTAGGTGTTTGTTGTTATTCAAAGTTGCAAGGTCATCAATGAATCTCCTTGTATGGCTCTATAAACACCATAATTGTTTGCAGTCAAGCCCTCCATATACATGAATTCATAGTAAAATAAATGAAGCTTAGCCATGAAAGGTGCAGGGTCTGTGCCTATTGGTGTACCAATAATCTGCTGGAAGCTTGTGTCATTCACTGAAAACACTGCATTTTCAATGTTACAATCCATTATTGTTCCTATGTCAGCTATGGAATATAATCTAATCGACCAGCCTTTTTTTTTGTTTTTTTCTGGAACCAGAATGAAATGGGCTCCCTGACCACTAACTCTGATCCATTGGTTACTTCCGCCTTTGAATCCTTTAATTATCAGCCACTCATTTCAGTTTTTCATTGAGTTTTTCAAGGATGATTTTTGCATATAAGGTGGTCAAATCACCATGGATTTTTGCTGTTGTTTTAGTACTGATAGGGTCAATGTCCTTCAGAATGTCAGCAGTACTTGCATTACATGTAATCCACATGATTCACACCTGTGTGGACCTTTTATCTTATCACAGTCATTTTTAGCACCTTGAGAATGACTTTCAGAATATTTGTGAGCTCTTTGGCAATTGGTATTGAGACATACTGTTTTGCTGCAATAATATATATGTATATATATATAATAGCTAATAAAAAAAATGTAATTTTCATACGTGAATTTTCTTGTAAATGCACACATATTCAAAAAAGGAATTCAGACACAAACATATGAATAAGAATATGAAACAAAAGTATTGCCACATTCCCGCGAGGCGGATTTGAACCACCGACCTAAGGATGTCTATGATTGCCACTACAGTCCTCCGCTCTACCAACTGAGCTATCACGGGTTTGACGTGAAGAGTAGAGCCAAAAATTTGAACTTAATTATAATTTAATTTAAATCGTTTGAATAAATATATTTGGATTTTTGTCTTACATATAGCAAAACTTAGATGTCCATGAACAAACTACTGTTACAGAATTGCTGTAACAGAAGTCAACATGATGAACAAAGAAATCGTAATTGGGGGGAAAAAAACGGAACTACACGTTGCAGTTTCTGTATCTTCCACAAGATGTCGCAATTCATCCTTAGGTGCCCTCTAGCGAACGAAAAGAACGTTTATGACACATGAATTCTATGGTTGCTGATGGTTTGACATTTTGCACGCGTATTTGCACAGTTTGGTCACCAGTATGAGTGGTCGAATTGGTGCAGACCTATCTTTGGACGTTATTGACAACTGGTTTCGAGTCGGTAAACCGATAGGTTCAGTGAAAACTGTACCAAGATCGAAAAGCGCCGGTCGTGGCCTTGGATATGATGCAGAGTCCCTGATACCGGAAGAACCGTTTGTCCCGCCTTACAAGCGGTAGGCTTAGGCTGTACATTAGTAATGTTAATCATTGTTATATACTTGGTAATTAGGTGTACAGTATGTCAAAGGTTGAAAGAATGTGGAGCTCCTTTAACGCAATTAAATAAACTGCACTCAAGATTCACCCATTGAAACCAATAAAGTGGTAACTTGGGTGCTGATTTGCAAGACCAGCAGTAGTAATTTCAACCCCTAAAAATGATAAACCACATGCCAGACAACACAGATACAGTGTTTCAAAGTGTGCCCATTACCCATTTTCTCCATTTGACAAGAGTCTCCCACTTGTCAGTTTAACTTTCCAGGTTTTTGATATTGGTATTCTTAATGTTTGCTCAATTTGAAAAATCCCCCCACCCTAAAAATCTGTTAATTTCTCTATTTTGTGTTCAATATAAAATCCTTCATGGAAATGAAAACATCTATTCCTCGTTAAAGGATGCTGACCGGTATGTATCTGGGTTTACCACACCCAAAGAAATATCCAGAAATTCAACATGCTCAAGTTTCTACAGTGCTGAGCAGCAACATATGTCACTAGTAACTTGATTTCTGTTTTTCCCATGTTTCAGCAGGTCTAGTGGAATCCTCTTCAGACCACATGATAAGCCAAAGTTGCCATCTGGTACAAAGCCGTCCATCACCAAATTGCTATCTCTGTCACTTTCCTCTTTTGGCTTTGCCTCAAAGCAGACCAAGTTCCATGTTCCTACACTTGGCCTGTCCTTGTTTAACAGGATTTTATTTATAGTAAGGGAAACAAAACTTTACTGTGACCCTCCCCCTAGACTGAGACGCCAATCAGGAAGTTCATCATTATCCCCTAGACCAGTAGCAGCCTCTTGTCCCTAGTGTACTTAGGCCTGTTACCATAGTAACCATACTCAGCATGATTAGAAACTGAGTCACTTTTCCAAAGCTAAATAGTGACCTTGTCAAAGAAGGGCAGACCCCAACGGAGTAGACAAAATGCGCAGCTTGAGTCTGCTTTGGAGGCAACTTTTGGCTGACCACATTGATAATGGGTCACCAATGTTTTAGTTTAAGTTTCTTCATCTGATTTAATATATTTTGGACACAATAATTAAGTTATTTTAAGCAAATATTGTTATTATATCCTGTACTTAATCATATTTTGGAGCTGAATTTTCCAGATTTGGGGAATTTTAGATATTCATATTTTGAATAATAACAGATATTTTTTTTATATTTTTTTGTTGTTGTTTTTTTTAACTTGCCACTGACATTTGGTCATTCCAGCACATCTGTAACCATGCTACAGCTGGCTCAGACACAGGAAGTTATTTTACTCCCTGACAGCATGTTTCATAAACAATTAGAAGATAAGCAATTGGACTACCAGAGCATGATTGAAATATGCAGTTTTCCACTGGTGAAGTGATCAGTTGTAATGGAATGCACAGCTCCCCAGTCTTGCTGGTGGTCTTGTAGCTTGTAAGGTCTTGCATGACCACCTCATAACCAGCTGTTCTCACATAAACAAGATGCATGAGTGCAATGAGAATACAAATCTTCAAAATTCAGTGTTATGCTGTTGTCTGCTACAAGAATTGAAATCATGATCCCAGCAGCATTGACTATCCATCTGAAATTAGTAAGAAAAAAAAGTAAAAAAGTAGCTGAAGAAAAACACATCAATCAACTGAATTGGTGTTTACAATATCTATGTAGTCGTCTTTGTACAAGAGGCCCTCATATAGGCTGGTGAGCCTGTCGGCCAATTGTGTTAATAAAATATGTTTAAACCAACTCACAGAACTCTGATTAAAATGATAGTGTGTGTATACACCTGGCCATTTTCATGATAAATACAGTACACTACTGAGTAGGATTTTCATTGTGCATGAACCAAAATTATCCAATTGCAGCAGCATACTGCAACAACAGAGAGTCTGAGTGAGCATGGGAGGTAGGTGGGGTGGGGGAAATTAGTGAATGCAGCATTACTGAGCTGGCTTTGAGATTGATCATTGCACCCAATTACCTGCTAAATGGATTAACATTCCTGTTGGTGGTGTGTCTTAAAAGCAGATTTTCTTTTCTTTTTTGTGGGTGGGTGAGGGAAATGGCTCAGAAAATGGGCTTGTTAATATTAGCGCATATATGAGTGTGTTCATGCTGGCAAAATAAAACTTTGATTTGCATTGTAATACAGCTGCAATATTACACCAATGAAGGATTACATTTTTGAAGAAAATGTCCTCGTATTCATGATATGCGTAATATTAGAATTTAAAAAACTGGTTCAACTGTGTAATTAGGCCTATATTAATAGATTAATGATTGGTCTACTCTAACTGTACTTCGCAGGCATCCTCGAAAAAACAATCCTAACCAGACGGCATATGCAGCACATTACCAGCAGCTGGAGTCCCAAAGCCTCACACAAACTTGTCAGGTAGATACTTTGTAAGAAAGCACTGTTGCATCAAGATACTTGTTCATGATGGGTGTATCCTGTTAAATGAGGTGGGCAGCACTTTTTACTACAGTGGTACCTGCTATTTAAGACCATCCCTACAGCCAACAGAAAGTGGTCTCATACTGCAGGTGGTCTTAAATTGAAGGTACATTTGACATGTAAATACAGCAGAGGGTCTTGAAAGAGTGGTCTTAAAAAGACATGCGGTCTTAAATTGGAGGTGGTCTTTACAGCATGTACCACTGTATCATAAAACTCAAGTTTGGCAAAAATCACCAAATGATTTTAGGACAGGTAAGACACCAAAAACCTTTGAATGGCCGATTTGGAGATTTCAACGGTTTTTACAAGATGAATGTCCTTTCTGTAAGTTGTCAAAATTTCAAGCTTTTAACTAAAGTAGAAATATGAGAAAAACGCCAAAAAATAAACAGGCATGTGGACATCCGAACGTCCATGTGTCATTCTTTCGGTTTTCAGCAGCCAAACGGAACAATGCCACCCGTCAATCATACTTCACAACCTGTCACATGGCTACAGGTAGCGATGGCCCATGGCAAAAGGAGAGTGGTATCACAACGGCACCACGAAATCAGGCGGCATGCCGAAAGTATGTTTATGGGCAGGGAAAAGATGCAAATATGCTAACATATCATAGCCTTAGTGGTTTACTTTATAGTTATCTTGCTTGTTTTGCGTTCTAATGATGGAAGACTTTAAATGTTCATGAGGAGCGGGAATCGTCAGACGATGTCCCTTCAAAGGCCGTGCCATGATGGATTAGCCCAGTGGTCATGCACACCAAAGAGAGGAATGGAAAAAATAAAACTGGCACCCAGTACACAATAATATTTATTGAAACCCAGGGATGAGGAAATAAAAGTACAAATAAACACATCCAAATAAGCCTAAACGTGAATAGAAGAAAAAACATACAATATTGAGATACAAAACTCCGGTTGGAAAGAGAAATGAAACTCATTGAGAAAATAACTACAAAATAACGACAAGCTAACTAAGTAAAGTGTACAGACAAGTCTAACAAGCTAAGTACATAAAGTTTACAGATAGGAGAAAATACAATAAAACACCATCCTTAAAAACGGGATGAAGAGGTAGGGGCGGAAGACCAAACCCACCACCAACCACTGACCACAAGTAGCCGTAGGCTGCCCTACCGAAGCAAAGCAACACAACTTCTATTGCCAGGCTTGAGGTCACAAGGCCTGAAGGGCCGCCTCCATGACGTCACGCTTTGAAACCAGATTGTCACTGTCACCGTGTGACAGATCGCTGAATAATGTTTTCCGTACTTCAAAGGCTCTTTTATTCCTGTGATTGGCCAATAATTGATTGACAACTTCACCAAATGTTAAGGGACGATGTTTACTACGTTTTGTACAAATATCAGCTGAACTTGAGCAAACTGTATTGTTTCAGAGGCAAATAATCAACATCCAAGGCCTTTGAAGCTTGTTTTCTCAGAAAGGATAAACGGATGAGAACCCCCCCCCCCCCAAGAGTGGTTATTCCAAGAAAATGAGTGGGTGAAATTTAATCCGGTTAACGGCTTTTGATTCTGTGATGTCTGAACTGTGAAAATGATTCAGCGATTTTCAAAATTTTGCTTCGTTCTTTTTCTATGAAATGAAGAAAATGAACATCCTGGAAATCAAAGGGAAAATTGAAACGGCATACTTTCAGGATGGATAACAGAAAAACTAAAAGATCGCAGGATTGATTTTGTTGCCAATATGTCAGGATTAAGATGCAAGTGTCAAATACTTGACCAAGTGTTTAAAATACTCTGCCTGGTGGTCAGTGTGATGCAGCTACATCTGTACATATATTGGTGGTGATGGCACTGTAACCATGGTAGTGCATCATGTAACATCAATGACATGTAGCTTCTTCTTTGCAGTGAAGTGCCATATTATCCATTTTGAGGTGCTGGCACTTACCTGACACCTTCAAATTAATGAAATTGAGCTTGTGATACTTTTCAGATGATGAAGTACTTATCTTTATCCATGCCAAAAATTTACACTATAACATGTTTACCTTTATGCAAAACTTAAAGATGAAAAAGTGTCCCTGCTTTATAGAGTCAATAAGATAATTGGCTCTTAGATGTGGTCATTAATGGTGATGTTTAGATAACCAGTCAAAGCCTCACTGTATGTGTTTTTACAGGTGAGCGGATTATTTCACAGGTGACTGATTAGAACCACCATATTTTTTAAAATGTATAGGTCAAAGTTATGACAGAGTTTAGGAGATTAGCCATCCTTCTTAATGGCCTGAGCAGATGTCATTACAAGACTTGGTAATTTTAGACAGCCTCACTCAAAACTGAATGGATGAATCTTCGTGAAATTAACAGCTATGTAAAGACAAGAGTGTAACTTAGTTAACCATCTTTTTGTCAGGCAATATTCAAACTTTAAATGCTACTTTTTGAGCTCCAAAGTGGAACAAATTATCAATGTTAATTGCAGATGCTTCAAAATTCAATAACATAAAAAACATTCCTTTTAACGGAAAACAAAAAAAGTGGTTACCTCAGTTATACTATTGTCTTTACATGACCGTTGATTTCAAGTATTATATACGAAAAGTTTTGTTGTGACCCTTTCTCAAAGTGTAAATCAGACCCCTTGAATAAAATGCCCCTCAAATTTTACAAATTAATCTAGAATAATATTGTTATATGCAAAACAACTACACATATTTACAAAACTGAAAATGTATACATCGATGGGCTTGTATCCAAAAACAGAGACACAGTGGTAATTTTTGTACCACTCTTTTATATGTACCATAAGTAAGAGCATAAGCACCCCGACCTTCATTTTTCTGGGACAAAAGTTCTGAAATATTGCAAAATTATATGTATTACAACAACAGGTAAATCATCATGATATATAGTATATATCATAACTTACCTGCTTTTACAGCCAAATATTCAAAATTTAGGTCTACAATTGGAGCTCCCTTCAATGAGGGAAAGGACACTTAAAAGGGGTAATATGGTATCAATTTACTTGTTTTCATTTCAAGCCAGTGGACTTGACAGGTGGTGGAGATGGAGTTCCCAGCAGAATGGAAGAGATTGAGAGTGACAGTATTGCTACTGGCACCACTACGGTTACTTTACCTGGTGATATGACAGAGGAAGAGGCCAACCAAGTCTATAAGCACTACTACGAGCCGCATCGCCCGCACAAATATGATCCAAGGCTCCCCATTACAGCATGTCATGAAGAGGTAAAAATGCAACCACACTTCAGCTGTCAATATTTTTACCTGGGCTGACTTTATCAGTCAGCTGGTCCTTTGTCCTTCATCAGCATCTGTCAATAATTGACCTTTTTGGCTTCTTAACCGTCAGCTGGATTCACTTGAAACTTGGTGGGAATGTACCTAGGATGGGTCTCTATCAATTTTGTTCAAATAGTCACACTCCAAATATTTTTGGATTTTTTAAACGATTTTTTTTTTTCAGTTTGTGGCAAAATCTTCTCCGAAACATGCCCAGCCAATTGCTTTGAAATTGTACAGGGACAGCACTGGGGTCCCCCAGACCTTAATTTTTTCAGCAGGTGGCATTGGGATTTTTAGCTCAGCTGACTTGTCAGTCAGCTGAGCTTATGTTATGACCAGCCATCCGTCGTCCATCTGTCCTTCCGCTATCCACAATTCACATTTTCGACTTCTCCAGAACCACTGGCCAGATTCACTTCAAACTTGGTGGAGATGAGTCTTGGGTGGGTCTGTACCAAGTTTGTTCAAATGGTCACACTCCAGTGATTTTTGGATTTTTAAAAAAAATTTTGTTCTTTTTTGGGGGCAAATCAAAAAAATATTTTTCTCCAAAACTGCTAACCCAGTTGCTTTGATATCGCACAGGGACACTCCCAGGGACTCCTAGTTCTGAATTTGTTCACCAGGTAGCGCTGCAATTTTTTTCTAATATTTTATGATTTTTTGGTGTGTTTTTGCTATTATTGACTTCTCCAGAACCGTCACTCAGATTAAGCTGAAACTTGATGGATATGTTCCTTGTGGAAGGGTCAAACAAAGATGTCCACTAGATGGCACTGCTGTGGATTCCTAATTTTTTTCAATTCGGGTACTTATCGGTCAATGCAGCTTTCCTATTAATTACTATGTAATTCAATGGGCATTCTAATGCTACTTCACATTTTTGACTTCTGATTTTTAATGATATTTTCAATTTGGATACTTATTGGTAAATGCACCATTTCTATTGCTTACTGTGCAAGTCAGTGGGCATTCTAATGCATTCTAATGTTAATTCATATTTTGGACTTCTCTGAAGAAACCGTCTGTCAGATTTGGTTCAAACTTGGTGGCAATGTACCTTGGGTGGGTCTCTACCAAGTTTGTTCAAATGGTCAAGCTCCAGTGATTTTTGGATTTTTTATTAATTTTGGGGGGTTCTTTTTGAGGGGTAAATCTTAAAAATTCTTCTCCAAAACCACTCACCCACTTGCTTTGATCACCTAGGGACTCATAGTTCTTAGTTTGTTCACCAGGTGGAGCTACAATTTTTCATATTTTTTAAAGATTTTTTGTGTTTTCACTATTTTTGACTTCTCCAAAAGTGTCACTCAGATCAAGCTGAAATTTGGTGGATATGTCCCTTGTGAAAGGGTCAAACAAAGGTTTTTACTAGGTGGCACTGCTTTGAATTCTTGATTTTTAACATTTTTTTTTTTAATTCGGGTACTTATCGGTAAATGAACCTTTCATGTTAATTACTGTGCAAGTCAATGGGCATTGTAATGCTAATTAACATTTTTGATTTCTTTGAAAGTCGACCGCCCAATTCTCTTCAAACTAGGTTGCAATGAATCTTGGGTGGGTGTCTTCCAAGTTTGTTCAAATGGTCATGCTCCAGTGATTTTTTTATTTTCAAATGATTTTTTTTTTTTTTTTTTTGGTGTATTTTTGGAGGACAAATGTTAAAAATCTTCTCCAAAACCACTCACCCAGTTGCTTTGGTATCACACAGGAACACTCCTAGCCCTTGGTTTGTTCACCTTGTAGTGCTGGAATTGTTTTTGTTTGTTTTTGTTTTTGTGTGTTTTTGCTATTTTCAACTTCTTCTCCAGAACGGTCACTCAGATTGAGCTGAAACTTGGTGGGTATGTTCCTTGTGAAAGGGTCAAACAAAGCTGTTCACTACCAGTAGTGCTGTGGATTCCTGATTTTTAACAATTTTTTCAATCTGGCTACTTACCGGTAAATGCACTTTTCCTATTAATCATTAAATGCAAGTCAGTGGGCATTCTAATACTCAATATCATGAATTTTCTTCACCAAGTAGCATTGTTCTTTTTAAAGTTCTCTTTAAATATTCTTCAGTTTCTCATGCTCCAGTAAAATTTATATTTTTAATGAATTGTTCTTCAGGCAAATCTTAGGAATACTTCTGAATGTCAACATGTACTAAGCTAAAGCTCAACACAGGTCTGTTCAGTTTCAACTTTAATTTTTTGAACAAGCTTAGATCAGCTGAGCATGGGCTGTTCACAAAGCCCTCTAGTTTTGAATAATCTTTTTCTCTGAAACCGCTAAGCCAGTTGCTTTGACATTGCATAGAGCTATTTTTGACTTTTTGTCCAAAACTGTCACTCAGATTGTTCTGAAAGTTAGTGGAAATGTAGCTTGTGGGAGGATTAAATGAAAGTGTACACTAGGTGGTGATACTCTGGATTCCTGAATTTTAGCTAGGTTTTCAATTTGGGTACCTGTTGGTTAATGCATGCATTCCTATTGATTACCATGTAAGTCAATGGAGATTGCAATGGAAATTCACCTTTTACTTCATCTCCAAAATCCTCATCCACTAGACCAGAGTGGGACTTGTCATGGGTTGAACGTCAATGTCAGGTGAGGATGGGCTGTGCACACAGCCCCGTTGTTTTAACTTGACAATTTTTATATTTTTTTGGGAAATGAGATTTTAAATGTTTTAATGATGACAGAGTGAGTTCAATGATGGCAGTGCTGCCAGCCATTCAGTGCATGAGCATTATCCTTTATCTTGTCAATCTAAGTAAGACATGCTTGGATACATTTAGTGCATTAGAGACTGGTCATGAGAAACTTAAGATAAGGTAGTTCAGTGAGTTGTATTGCAAGTAAACCCAGTGAAATTGTGCTTTAAAAACTATACTGAGATTTATGCTTCAGAGAATTCACTGCTATTTTTTAAACTGTGAGAAAGAAAATATGCTTCATCTACAATGCAAAGTTTGCTTCATTGTAGGGGAGAGGATGATGTTTATTCATACATTCATTTTGGGCCTGTGTCTGTTTTAAATAATTTGTTTCAATTCATTGTTGTTAATGGTTTAATAGAAAGCCAAGAATTTATCAAGTATGACATGTATAGTTTTGCTACAAAACAGCATATTCTTAGAACATTGCTGCCAGCTGCCAAGTATCCATTATTGTGTGACTGTTTCAGGTGGTTGCCACTATTGAGAGTAATCAGGTGACAGTAATCCAGGGTGCAACAGGCAGTGGTAAGACCACCCAAGTGCCCCAGTATATACTGGATCATTATGCGAAAGAAAACCGCTACTGCAACATCATTGTGACCCAACCACGCAGAATTGCAGCCATCAGTATAGCTATGCGAGTGTGTCACGAGAGGAATTGGCAATGTGGTAGAATATGTGGATATCAGGTGTGTGTTAATATGTACAGTTTTCCCAAGGCTTTAAATATAGCCTGGAGTTAGACACTTCATCGATTATGCTTATGGCCCCCATTCAACAGTAGGCATGCTGTGATAAACAGAACATTAAAACAGTACTGAAGGTGTCAGACCTGGTAGTGTAATGGATGGCCTGCTCAACTGAAGTACACATAATTTTTGGTTCAAACCCTGCCGCCCTACATACAATTTTTGCTTGAAAAAAGCATAGACAAAAATTACTGAAATTTTACCCCCAAAATCCGAAGTGACTACCACTTCAAATGTGTCAGGTAGATCTATATTTGAGATATGTCCACTTTGGGCAGATGTATTTCAAATGTACTCCAGACCAGGCGAGCTGTGTGAAAAGTAGACAATATTGAAGACAAAAGAGAACCATAAACATTATAGACAAGAAGCTGCCAATGCGGGGGGAGAATTTCGGCGAGTATCCATTCTTGTAAAGATTCTCCTAAACTTGTCTTTTTTTAAAAAGAAAACTAATTGACAAAAACCCAAATAGATTCTCGCAAAATTTAGCAAAATTCTGGCCCTGCAGTGTATGGTAATGCATCTGTACAGTCCAGCATTCAGTCTGGAATTGTTTTTCAACAGGCAATCATTGTCATGTGCAACAAACTCGCTCAGCCCACCAAATTTATCATGTCTGTGTGCCAACACAGACATATTGTTTTTCCAGGAATTCTTCCTTCCTTCCTTCCTTCCTTCCTTCCTTCCTTCCTTCCTTCCTTCCTTCCTTCCTTCCTTCCTTCCTTCCTTCCTTCCTTCCTTCCTTCCTTCCTTTTCTTTTCTTTCTTGGCAAATTTGTCTGACATTTCATTTGAAAAGTATTAGTTATACGTAGAAACTCCAACTCCACAGTTATACTTCTATAGATGAAGTCTCACCTTTTTATAATGAGAGGTCATGCTTTTCAAAATTATGCAAATGTGGGCTAATTAAAGTTTTAAATCTTCAATATCTTATATACTGTAGTAGATGTGGTTCCAAGTGTATAGGAGTTGGATCATAGCAGGCCAAAGGTCATCTCAAATGTCAAGGTCATGTCAAGGTCAAAGGCCAATTTTTGGTCAAAATGTCACTTTTAAGGTCAAGGTTCACTTCAGGCAGAGGTCATCTCAAGGTCAAAGGCCACTTTCAATGGTGGCTTTCTTCTAGCCATAACTTGGTTAATTTTTATCCAGTTTTGATCATGTTGGGCTCAAATTGTAGCTGTTGTAACACTGCACATTTTGAAAGTTACATGTGACCTCTAAAGGTCAAAGGTCAATGTCATTTGGACCTTTGAAAGTTTCAGCCAGCCATAACTCGGCCAATTTCCATTCAATACTAACCATGTTGGACTTAAATTGAGGGTATTGTAGCACTGTACATTTTTGTAATGCACATGTGACCTGTAAAGGTGAAAGGTCAAGGTCATTTGGACTTTGACATTTTCATCCAGCTTAATGGAATGTAAAGTATCAAAGGACAAAAGTTGTGCCATTTAATATTTACAACTTTTGAAGGCACACAGATTTGCTTTGAAGCAAATCTTCTTTTCTAGTTACTTTTACTGGGACATCCATATCCATCCGAGGGTAAAAGTGCAGGCTTGTCTTGAAGTCATACTGAGCACATGGATTATCATGTTTAAACTCCGTCATTGTTTACTGTTTCAGTTCACTGTTCAAAGAAGCATCGTTTAGCTAAATACAATGTAGATATCTTAATATGTATGATCACTGTCATTATAGTGATAAAGCTGATATAAAGACATTCATTTAGGCTGAATCAATAGCTTTCCATAGCAAGGGTTGGGTGCAGTTAGCCCAGCCTGTGCCAAGGAAAGCTATTGACATGAGATGTGCTATTATGATAGGTCATACATATAATAATGAGCAAAAATGTTTGCTATTCGTATGAAACTTACATAAAAACATTAAAGCAGAGCACAACTTTCATCCAGGTGCTTTGCATAATTTGGCAATTTGAGTGAGAAAGCATTAATTTTATTTTAAGTTCCAATCATTTATGATACAGAGAACCAGACTTTGACAAAGAGGAGATGGTATACGTGTTTACATAAGTATCCCTTTTTTGCTGGCAGGTTGCCATGGACAAGGAAGTCAGTGAAGACACAAGGTTATCCTACGTCACCACAGGCATATTGCTCCAGAAACTAGTCAACAACGCAAACATGCACGAGTACACTCACGTCATACTTGATGAGGTAGACACTCTCCTGCTTGTGTTTTGTCTTGTGTTCTAGAATTAGGGCCAGTACTTTTCCACGATCACGGAAAACGGACGGAATTTACGGAATCTATGATCTCAAACGGAATTTATGATTTGGAACGGAAATCGGCAAATGCCACGGAAATTAAGTGGAATTTGTGAATTTTGCCTCTCAAATAATTCAAAATCACCATATGTCATCGCATAAAGCAAAACACACAGACTTGGAAACAAATTTGACGAGTTGGCGGCGTTATCGATACCACGTGGAGCAAATTTAACGACAGGTTGGACACCTGCGCGCTATACCCCATTACTACCATATCCATTCATTTGCATGGCATATAGATATAACGTGCAACAGAGGTACAATGATAATAGCGCCGTCTGTAGGTGGAGGCTGTCAAACATACATAGTAAACAATATGGAGTCACTTTGCCGTTCGTCGATGGATCAACATTTTCCAGAGGCGATAAGATCAACTGTTTTTCCTTTTTTATTGACCAGTGCTAAAATCGAGCGGTAGAATTAGTGAAAAGGAAATGAAACGGAATTTGTAGTTTCCCAAAACGGAAAAACACTCATTTTGAAACGGAAAAATACAGGCCCTATAGAATTAATAAAGATACAAATCTAATTTGTAACCATCTAGATTGGTGAAATGCAGTACAGTAGTACCTGTCACCAAAAACCACCCCTAGGAAGGATCAAAATGTGGTCTTATAAGACAGGTGGTCTGTCATGAGAGGTACAAATAACAAGAAAAGTACTGCAAAAAGTATTTTAAAAGTGGTCTTAAAAGGCAGGTGGTCTCTCATTAGGGTGGTCTTTCGTGACAGGTTCTACTGTGTTGGTTCCTTGGTGCCCATTTACTGATGTTATTAAGAGTTTTAAGATGGAAGGCACTTACTTTCACAGCTGTTCAAGTAAAATTTACTGTATATACACGTAATTTTACTCAAAATTTTGATCTTTTTAGTTAGTGTAGAATCGGGAGCAAGTTGCAAATTTCTGTTGCATCTCTGTTCAAAATGGTTGTGGGAAGTTATGGGAACAAACAGTTTATGAAAAACTGTTACCTAGTAAAAGACCAAAACAAGTGTAAATTTTCAGAATATTACAGTAAGGGTCTCAAAAACTCTGGTTGGCGCTCATTATTCAATTGTTATGCAAATTTTCATTTCTTGCCTGTTCAGAATAATAGAGGAAAGTTATAGAAGAAGACACTTGTGTATATGTTACCTCACTAACCTAAAGCAACTTTTTTGTCCCCATCAGTCTGTTCGATAACTTAAAACTATGGTATGGTATGGTACAGGTACATACATGCATGGAAACGAGTACAAGACTTCCGGCCCTTCAGAAAAACTACATCTTTAGAACTAACATTATTGTGGAATGCCTTTGTAGGTGCATGAACGAGAACAGGATTCAGACTTCAGTCTGTTGGTTGTCAGAAAGTTGCTCAGGTCAAACTCAAAACATGTCAAGGTAAGTTGTCATGAGACCTCACACTTACTTAAGAGTGCATGTTGTTTAGCTGAGCAGCAGTTAATTAAAACACTTCAAAGAATAAAACAGTAATTTGTAGACATGTACCACCAGGTTATTTTATTTTATTTGTGGTTAGGCATATAGACACCTGTATAAAGTATGGTCTGTGAGAATGGCATTATCATGATGCCTGGTAAACCTTCAGTGTATGCTTAGGGGAAATCCTGATCTAGATGTAGAGTCAGACAAACTTATATTCTCCACTGTGCAAATTTATATTGGAAGCACCAGACAATTTTTAACATGAATTCTTCTCGACCTATGAATGGTTGCGTACAGGTTGTGAGGGAGTCACATTTGGGAACAAAATCTTAAGAATTGTTATGAATATGTATTACATGTGTGTCCTGTGTGTATTGTACTAATATATGTGTTATGAGGCTGGAGAGTCTCCAGATTAGTTTATGTAAACTACTAGGCAATCCATGATAAAAATATGTTTATGTAAATATCAAATCAAATATAGCATAACGTAATATTAATTATGATGCCTAGACATCAGGATGTTTCAGTTAAGTAAAAAACCAACACAAAAGTGTAAAATTCATATCCTTATAATAACCTCTGTTTGAATAAAAACAATACCTGTAAAGTATAAGATTTTACATGTCAGTCCTTGATGGGTACTTTATTGTCCAGGCCACTACAGATGTTGAGGCATTGAGGCATCAGCACCCCCCACCCCCAAAAATATCCATCTTGGCTCTTTTGTCAGACTCTTTATCATCTACAAGTGAAATTGAAGCAATCATGTTCAGGATCACTGCTTCTCCACATGCAGGTCATCCTGATGTCAGCTACTTTTGACACCCACAAATTTGCAGAGTACTTTGCTGTCAATGTGAGGGGAAGCTTGCAGGCTGCCCCAGTGGTGTCAGTTGAAGGCGATATGTACAAGGTGCCTGAGTATTACATTGAGGATCTTAAATCTCTGGGACCAGTAAGTATGATTTATGATGCAGTATCACAGTATTTGTTTAAAAAAAGATGTGAATTTTGTTACACAGCACATCTTTTATGTACATGTAAAGATTAACAATGTGACAAAGAGGCAGTCATAAAAGAATGCTTCCTCTGTATTTTTTTTCTTTTTTGTCATACATTATATATACACACACAAAAATATATATAGTGTCTAATTTCAGTGCAAAGTCAAGAAGTTGTATATTTTCTTTATTTAACTCTGAAATTAGACATAGCATTTGTTCCATGGCAGATGTAAGAAAAAGTTCCAAACTGTATTTTTGGGAATCTTCTACAAAAGTACACTGGCAATTAGAGTGCAATGTCAGCATAGAAATGTATCGTGTACCACATTTGAAAACAAAAGAGGTCAAAAATGCCCTACATGTTTTACTTTTTTTATGCTGGGAAACTGTAATAGATGTAACTGTAGATTCTGTTCTGACTGTTACAGATGCCAGACCTGGATTCAGCTGATCCACGTATATCAAAGGAATCATTCGAGCTGGCAGTGAAGTTGATCAAGCACTTTGATGCACTGGAGATACAGGAACAAGGGTAGGCCAGAGTTTGTTGGCTCTTGGTAGGGGTGGGACGATTCATCGATGAACTGCAATTTTTTTTTTTTAAAAGGTACAGTTATTGATTCAGAAAACAAAATTGCAATATTTAAAGATACATATTTAATCTTTGTAAAAGTTACGTAGGCCTACATTGATAGATTAAGTTACCAATAAGGCAAAACAAATCATGGTCTCAGTCTGACTTGCTGTTTACAAAATTATGAAGTGCGCTGAGACAAATAGAAAAGGAAGCTTAACTTTGATTGGTGGCTTTTTGTGTCAACTAGTAGCATTCAACTTTACTTCAGTGTTCGGGTATTCAGCCAACATGGTGGACCGCAAAGGTACACATTGCTATTGAAATGCCTGGCAGTGCTTAATCAAGGTGTTGTATGGGAACACCTTGGGTTTCCTGTGTGCAAGAAGGATAGAGTCAGGTAAACAGATTGTTCTCAATCAATCTGTAAAATTATAGCAGCGTAAAGCTAAAACATATGCAGAATTATACTATTCACATTTGGCAGCGTGCATTCACTGTCAATGTCATCATCCTGTGGCTACGGAATATAAACAAGTACTGAGTGGGGAAGACTGAATGGGAAGAACTCATTCGGGCCTGATTGCCCCATCAATGGGGCATGACCGTCTGGACAATGCTCCCGAATTTAGCTGTGGAAATTCCACCGTAACTTTGGTAGCATTGATAAGTCTTACCGGATGCCAGACTCTGACTGCCCGCCTTACAGGGTGCGCTATTACAGTCTGGTATTATGTAACAACTGGTCATTCCCCTGAATGATCTGTCCATCTGACTTTATCCTTTCCTTCTGAGAAAAATAAACTGACACCTCTGACTATGCTACCTGCATTGGTGAATGATTATTTATCAAATTAAGGACAGGTAAGACACCAAAAATAAATCCCACTTTAGTCAATCCTAGCTCAAAATGTATTTGCTTTAGAATAACATATCATATATGTGTGTACTCGTCATACTCCAAAGAATTTATATCTTCCGTATTTGGGTGTCTGTGATGTTAATTGTTGAATAAACAATTGAAAGTTGACCGCAGAGCATCCACCCCATAAATGTCGATATAAGTCACTAATTATTTGTGATAAAATTATAATTACACTTGGATCTTAATCCTGACATGTTGGCAACAAAAAACGATCCAGCGATATTTTAAATTTGGTTTTGTTTTTCTGTTATCCATCCTCAAAGTTTGACGTTTCAAGATGTTCATTTTCTTCATTTCATAGAAAAAGAACGAAGCAAAATTTAGAAAATCGCTGAATCGTTTTTGCAGTTCAGACATTAAAGAATCAAAAGCCGTTAACCGGATTAAATTTCGCCCAGTCGTTTTCTTGGAATAACCATTCTTAGGTGGGGCTGTCGTCCAATTATCCTTGCTGAGAAAACAAGCTTCAAAGGCCTTTGATGTTGATCATTTGCCTCTGAAACAATACCTTTTCCTCAAGTTGAGTTGATATTTGTACAAAACGTCGCAAACATCGTCCCTGAACATTTGGGGAGGTTGTCAAACAATTCTTGGCCAATCACATGAATAAAAGAGCCTTTGAAGCATGGAAAACATTATTCAGCGATCTGTCAAACGGCGATAGCGACAGTCTGGTTTCAAAGTGTGACGTCATGGAGGCGGCCCTTCCGGCCCCGTGACCTCTAGCCTGGCAACGAAAGTTGAGTTGCCTTGCCTTGCTTCAGCGGGGCGGCCTGCGGCCGCTCGTGTTCAGTGCACGGATGGCGGGTTTGGTCTTCCGCCCCCTACCTCTTCACCCCGTTTTTAGGGATTGTGTTTTATTGTATTTACTCGTCTCGTATCTGTATACTTTATGTAGTTAGCTTGTTAGACTTGTCTTTACACTTTACTTAGTTAGCTTGTCATTATTTTGTAGTTATTTTCTCAATGAGTTTCATTTCTCTTTCCAACCTGAGCTTTGTAACGCTAGTTTGTGTGTTTTCTCTTGTGTTCACGTTTATGCTTATTTCAATGTGTTTATTTGTACTTTTATTTCCTCATCCCTGGGTTCTGATAAAGTATTATTATGTGCGTGGGTATCGTTGATTAGGGTGTAATTTTTTTCGCCCGCCTGTCATTGGTTTGAAGGACCACTGGGGTAATCCATCGTGGCACGGCCTTTGAAGTTTGAAGGGACATCGTCTGACGATTCCCGCTCCTCTTGAATATTTAAAGTGTCCCTTCATTAGAACGCAAAAGAAGCAAGATAAATATAAAGTAAACCACTAAGGCTATGATATGTTACCATGTTTGCATCTTTTCCCTGCCCACAAACATACTTTCGGCATGCTGCCTTATTTCGCATTGCCGCCTTGACACCACTGTCTTTGTGCCATGGGCCGTTGCTACCTGCAGCCACGTGACAGGCTGTTAAGTATGATTGACGGGTGGCATTGTTCCGTTTGGCGGCTGAAAACCAAAAGAATGACACATGGACGTTCTGATGTCCACATGCCTGTGTGGTTTTTGGTGTTTTTCTCATATTTCTACTTTAGTTAGAAGCTCGAAACTTTGACAACTAATAGAAAGGACATTCATCTTGAAAAAAACGTTAAAATTTTAAAATTGGCCATGCAAAGGTTTTTGGTGTCTGAAGTGTCCTTAAGATTAAGATTTGTAGACGATTAACAAATTAAAGTTGAATTTGTGTTAAGATTTACTGCTTGTCTGTGTGTATGTTTGGAGGAACAATAACAAAAAGGACAACAAAAGGCAGTACTATACTTCTGTTATAATGCTTTATTTGTTAAATTAACAAATCATCTTTCTTCTCTACTTTTTGTCATGATTGATTATAATCCCATTCTTAATGTTTATTCAAAATCAATTGGCTGCTATATTGGAATTTATTTACAGAGTGTATTATCCCAGCCCTTGGTCTTGTCTTAACTTTTCCCAGAATGTAAAGAATTGCTGCCTAAAATTAAGTGAATAATAGGGAGACTGAGTTGTTCTAATGAAGGAACCCTGAATTTGACCCATTTGGTGAGTGCCATGTCAATGGTTACTAACCCAAATTCATGTATTAAATTATCACAATACTGAAAAGTAATATTTTGTCCATATATCTAAAAATATCTATAATATATATGTGAACAGCTTAATGATACCAAAAAAGTATAGTTTCAAGAGTATAAAGGTGAAAATAAAGATGTTGTATTACTATGTGATGTTGAAGGTATGGAGCTGTAACTACAGAAGGTTACCCACAGCCATTGTGTAGCTTGGTACTTACAATTCATATATATTGTTTACTTGCAGAAAAGGTACGACAGGGTTTGCCAAGAAGAGAGGTACAGTCCTTGTGTTCATGCCAGGTAAGACCTCTGACATACGAGTGAAGCATGATATCAATAAGTTATGGTTGTGGAAAATCTGTAAAATATACTCTCATGAAAGCCATCGAAATGGTTAAAGTTGTGACAATTTTGTTGTGATGTATGTGTATTTTTATTGAACAAAACTGTATTGAGAAAAAAGGTGTAGATGTGTAATAATATATGCCTTTATTTATTATTTGGACAAGAAATATGAGTATAGAAAAGGAATCGTTCATGATGAGTATATTATAAAGAGGGCTCTCATGAGAGGGCTTTCCCTTTGAAACAGTTGGTTCATTAGAAGAACTTTGGTAATTGTATATACTTTGCTCTTTCTCAGGTTTAGCTGATATAAATGAGATGGAAGAAATGCTGGACAAACTCACCACATCTCACTTGTAAGTTTGACTTTGCTATTATGTGAATGATGTCAAGTAGTATGTCTGTGGCTTTTTATTGCCAAGTTTTGTCGATGATCCAATGATGGCTTGACAGGGCATGTGGTAGTCACAAGTTGTAAGTTATATAGTTTATGTTTGGTGCATAAAAGTAAAAAGTGTATTTTGAAATTGAAAAACATTCAATTTGTATTTATCCTTTGGAATTTAATATTATGCACAAAATGTTAGGCAAAGTTGCAGACTATTTATTTCTGTGTACATAAATGTAGGGAATACATGTAATAAGTAATCTGTTATTATACTCTCCCCCCCCCCCATATGCCAATGAAGTTCTGATGGTGTCAAGATTTGGTTCTTTCATCTATACAACTGCATTGTATAGCAGCAGATGGTGTTTATGTCCCTCTGAACTTTGTTCATGTAACAAACTACTGACCCTTTTGTTTCTGGGACAAAATTGTCTGCACTTCTTTTTCTCTTTTGAGAATTCATTAAACTTGCAGACAGCATTTTTGCTGCTGTTGGGGGAAAAAAGAAGGGAAAAATGAAAAGTGAATCATGAAAATGGACTAAACGTGTCAGAGGCAGGAACTGCTTGCATGTAAAAATGGTGCTATTATATTTCAGTTTGAAGATTTTGCCGTTGCACTCTACTATCACAGTGGAAGAACAAGGCAGGGTTTTCAAGGCTCCTGAATCAGGCATGCGTAAGGTGGGATATGTTCATCATAATAGTTTTTTCTGCCTCTTGGTATCATAATAGTGTGTGTGTGTGTGGGGGGGGGGGGGTTATTGGGACTCTGGACATTTGACATTTTCATCTGGTTACCATATGTACTCTCCAAATGAGCTGGTAACTTTTTGTGTGTATATATAAAAAAACACAAGGAAGACATTGAGTTTAAAGTGGCACATTGCCTATGATGACAATACATTGCATGACAAGAGAAAACTTTCTATGGGTCAGATCTGTTGATGGAAGGGTTTTAAGTCATGATTTTGATGAGCAGTTACAGTGTGCTGCCTGTGTAGTTTGCCTTTTGTGTTGTATAAAGACCATCCTCTTTTTATGTACCATCAGGTATAGATACTAAAACGGCTGGCAAAGTGCAGTAAACTAATTGTGCACCATGTCTGTCTTAAGGTGGTGGGTTGTCTGATCAATACTTTCTGGTATTGCAGATCATTTTGTCCACCAATATTGCTGAGAGCTCCATCACAGTCCCAGATATCAAGTTTGGTGAGAATTTCTTAGTTTTGTGTACACTCATTTTACTATATATTTAACTACTTGTAATTGCTATCATACAAGGCAATCACTGTCAGACAGAAGTGGTCACTCATGATGGCAAGCAATATTTTGAGCACTGTGTACATAAAATTACACAGGATTTTGACTTAGAGTCATCTTCATGAGTCATAAACCATTCACACTCCTGTAGTAGAACACTGCTTTCTTAATTACCCAAGTTTTATCACAGTTAAGTTATTGCTGAAACCATATAAAAGATTGTTGTCTCTTGCAGACAAGTAACTTTTAATTTTAAGGTCTTGATTGAAGATGCCACTAAAGCAGAGTAATATGACAAAGGAATACAAGTCAGTGACTGAACTTGGTATTCAATTAAAGTGCAGTGTAATTAATTGAATTTTAGTTCCATTTTTTGTGTTTCATTAGCTGTTGGATTCAGATTTCCTGTTGCGCTGTATGCATGCATGAGGCAGATTTTTTCTGTAAAATAAGAAATGAGATGTTGTGGACTGTTTAGAAGTTAAGTTAGCAAGGATTGTGAGAGGAAGTAACCATTTTAATTTTCTAATTGATTTTATTTGACAGTGATTGATTTCTGCTTGACCAAGAACTTGGTCTGCGATCCAGACACCAATTACTCACTACTGGAAGTAGACTGGGCCTCCAAGGCCAACTGTACACAACGCAAAGGTTGGTCACTGCCTGCTTCATCATAAACACATTGTCGTAGAAGTACATGCAGTACAGACATGAACATGTTGAATCTTGATGCCCCCTTGACTGCAGAGGTTGTGAGATTGTTGGTCAGCCCAGTTACATTTGGTGCTGAAATATGGGATGCATGCCTAGACCGACTAAACTCAGCTTTGGCACAAAGCTTCCACAGTCTTAAGATTAAGTGATTGTATTTTTTTGTTTCTGTGTCTTTACATAGACCTGGTCATCAATATTGGAACTTGGTACTTGTGTGCACAGAGTACATATGCAGTCACGACTAAGCAATTGCCATTTAAAATTGTATTGTTCTAATGATGTATTTGTTGATGCCTTTGATGAAATTATTATTGTAACCAGTGCAAAATTATTTTCCAGAAAGGTAAATGAAAAAGCAGTATCAAGTATCTCACACCAGAACCTGTAGTTGCTGTATTACAGAAAATGCTGTGATATTTGAAGTACAGATGTACATGTATTATTCACAGACAGTAGTGTGCAGATCAATAGGAATATTGTGCCCCTAGTATCAAGGACAGAACCTGGCCAACATAAATAGGATGCTCCCTCTCCCCCCCCCCCCCCCCCCCCCCAGCCAAGCTGTTCAGAATTCAATGATGGAAAATGGGTCCTTGTTGGTAGGTCGTGCTGGACGTGTGTCAACTGGACGAGTGTATCGTATGGTCACTCGGCGTTTTTACCAGGAGAACATCCCACAGTATGGCACACCAGAAATGCAAGTAAGTATAATGGATCCCGGTCCTGGTGTGGTCTCTTTGGCCAAAGTTCCAACCCCTTACCAGGAGCTACCTTCTTGTAGACTAAAGTGTGCCACTTCCGTTATTTGTGTTAAGTTGTCATGCAGTAAAAGTGTCATCATGACTGCAGTAGTCCCCCTCTAATAAGACCCCCTCAAGAGAGGCCACCCTCTCTACAAAGGCCACTTCTCATGCTTCAAAAGTGGTATTTCCATTGTATTGTCCCTCTCAAGAGAGGCCATCCCTCTAATGTGGTCACTTTTTGGTTGCATTTGGGGTGGTCTTGTTAGAGGGTGACCACTGCATAAGGAGACTGCCCTGATCAGCTGAAACTTGGATGACAAAATTCACAGAATCTATTGTGATACTATTGACCAGGAAGTAAATATCTGGTGTACACATATACTGAACAAATTTTGTTAAACAGAACAACAGATTAAGTAATTGACATGTAAAAAAGATCAAAGTAGAGCAGAGTTTGCACACTAATTTTGAAAGGCTTCTGTTACATTAATAGTCAGCATGCCTTATTATCAACATATTTGGTAGCTGTGATAGCTGCTTTTTTTTTTTTTGGTGGGGGGGGGGTAAATTTTTCGAGGATGTAATAACAGTCACATAAAAGTATCCGCATGAGGTAAATAAGGATGTGTTTTGCGCCTAGTGGGAACAATGTACTCTTTACAGGTCCAATTTTTGACAGATAACTGTTAATGAAGAAAATGCCATATATGGACATACTTAACCCTTTGTATCCATGCTTTCCATAAAACCATTCTTGTAATCATGTTTTGGATGGTTTTATATCACAGGATCGTACAGAATGTGTCTTGTCACCATCTAAGAAACATAGCCTAATTACAAAAGACATGGAACTTTTCTGTTTGTTTCTTTGCATTTTCTTGCATGATTGTTAATATGTGTATGTTTCATCAACAGAGGTGCCCCTTGCATCATGCAGTCTTGAAGGCTAAACTGCTCAATATGGGTGAACCCAAGGCCATCCTGGGTCTAGCCATGGACCCACCCAACCTAGACGACATCAGAAGAACCATATTACTTTTGAAAGAGGTAGGACTTGCATACATAGAAAATTTGAGAGTTAATGTAGAAGAATTGCAGTGATTGAGCTAATCAATAAATATTCCTCGCGGATATTCATAAAGATTTTTTTCCCCAGTTTTTTTATTATACAATTTTTTTTGCAACCCTGTTTCTGAAAAAAAAGTGGGATCTTCTGTGGTGATGTATGACAAAATGTGCCATACCAGTTTGTATGTAGAGTGATAGTACCTTGTTCTGTGACTGATATGTACACGTTCCATTATTGAAACCACAATTTTATTAAAATCTGCGATCCATTATTTCTTTAAAAATCAAATTAGCTAAGTATTTTTCATACTCTTGCAGGTTGGAGCTTTGGCATCCCTGCGTTCTGGGGCTGTCAATCCACATGATGGAGATCTGACGTTTGTGGGTCGTGTATTAGCAGCACTGCCTGTGGACATCCATGTGGGCAAACTACTCGTGATGGGCCATGCATTTGGCCTGCTAGAGGAATGTCTTATAATTGGTATGATATTATATGTGATTTTTATTTACCAAGGGACTAATTACCTCACTGGAACTTTGGGGGGGGGGGGGGGGGGGGAGGAAACTATATAGGTTTGTACCCTGTCCCTACAACCTTCCATCATTCCCTCATTCCATATGAAAATCCTTGTGCAAAGCATATTTCCCATACAGTGGTCCCCTATTTGTAAGCCCCCCTTGATGAGAGGCCACCCCCTCTACAGAAGCCACTTCTCCATGCATCAAATATGGTATTTTTATTTTATTTGCCCTCTTCAGAGAGGCCACCCCTGTCATAAGACCAGATTTATAGTGCACTTGGGGTTGTGTTTTAAGAGGGAGACCACTGTACTGTACTTCTTGCAGGTACCAAACTTGGTGTATGGATACTTCTTGGGGTAGCAATGTGTTGTGTACCAAAATTAGACCACTTTGACCTCTGACCTTGTCATGGATAATGCTTGCCTGGTCCATGGGTGCTATACTGATAAGAACTATAGATACCTTTGATTCCCGATGGGGGACTCATTATGTTGCACAATACGACTGCCTTTGTTTTTGCAAATTGACTAGCTGGGAATTGATTTACAGTACTTTCAGGTAACCCAAATTTGATCACCATTTTTTCAGTTCTTTTAAGCAAAGTTAATGCAAATCTAGTTTATGTTTGTAATGTCAACAAGTTGTGCACACAGCAGTTCACCATTGAATGTCTGACTATGTACGGTAGTGGGCTCAAGTGTAAAACCTGTGCATATGACAGGACCCTTGTGTGTCAGTCTCTGAACTAACTGTATACTTGATGCAGATCTTAAAAGGGAGAAAGACTTCAGAGGCAAAAACACTACATTGTCTTGCTTACACTAAGTAGGGGCACTGATTTTTCGTGATCTTACGAAATCGCAGAATGAATAATCTGAAACCGAATTTACTTTTGACAGTTTTATTCTGAAAATTGGGACTTTTTGTAATTTTACCATTTTGTTGACAAAATCAAGCTATAGCAGCATATTTTCATTCCTTCAAAGTTTAGGTAAACTTGAATAAAGATTAATAGTTGCATTAGTTTCAGGATCGTCTTTCTGCTTGCTGTTGTCTCTGATGGGAGGCACATTGTTTGCATACCTACCATGGATGCTATTGGTATATCGTAGTCAATTTGTGCATACAGTATTGGGAGTTCCTCGCAATAAATGGTGATCGTAATTCAAATTCAAATGAAAAATTTAATATTTCAAGTCTTTAGAAATCGAGTGTATGCAATGTCACCATATATTTCCTACCCCTGTACACAAACAGCTGCCTGGCTATGTGGCCTCACACACAACACATCACCCGATTGGTCCATTGAGTCACATGCAAAAATGAGCGAGTCACGGCTCTTGTTACAGTGTGTTTATCATGGCTTCCGCCCAGTAAATGTGCGAATCTTCTGTAATTTACGGAGGGAACACACAAACGTGAAACTTTGTTTATATTGCAGCATGCAAAAATAAAGATACCAGTGTTTCTAGCAAAAATTGTTTGGAGTTACTGGCATATGCGCAAAGGTAGGGGATAGAGGGAACTGCGAATGTGTCCCAAATTGGTCTGTAAGAGTGAGTCTCATGATGATGGCCTTTGAGGCTCAGTTCATCACAGATCTACTCCACGCTATCACTTGTGTGTCACTGGCATATTAGATCTTTGAATCCGTTAAAAATGTGCTTGATTTTATTTTTCGCACAGAGCTTGCATGATATCATTTGTCACTTCAGACATTTTACCTTGTGCATGGTTGAAAGTTTTCAGTTGAAGATAGATGGATGTCCAGAATCATCATAATAGGAAGTGACAGTCATGTGAAAAGAATCTGAGAAAAGTTCAGAATTTCATTCAATTTAGATACAAAAACTTTCAACAATGCGTATAAATACAAGACAAGCCACTATATATGGTTAAATTTGTACGTTATTGCTCCATTCCATCAGAAAATAGTTAAAAAAACTAGAAAACCAAAAAAAAATGGAATGTTCAATTTTCTGACACGTAAAACACCATTTTCTGAAGCGGAAAATCAGTGCCCCGAACTAAAGATAAAGGGAAATGACATGACGAAAAACAGGCCCTGTTTTATTACTGTTCAGGGCTGCAGTTTAATACCAAAGCAAGAATTATAAAGCTGGTTAAGATTTTACTGCTATGTACCCAGATAATGTGTTTTTTTGTAGAATGTTACTTTAAAAAAAGTTGATGATGCTTTCAGCTGCTTGTGACATTAATTTCCAGAGACAACCTATCTTATTATTAAAAGTAAGTTGTATTGTCAATTGATAAAGGTGCTGCATTGTCACAGAAGAACTTCTTTGCAAGGCCTTTCAAGGACCAGTTCAAGGCTTACACGTGAGTCATTGCAATACTTTATCGAATGTGATACCATAAAGAAACTGACACATATACATATATGAAGGCATTTTTCATTCACTTTGCCAGACCGTGTTGCTGCAAAGCAGAATGATCATGTGCAATGTGTAACCTGTTTTAAGAGATTGCCCGTAATGAAAGTCTAAACGTACATCTGGACACATGATCATTTGTTGTGCAGGTAACTTGACAGATGAAGAAAATGGGGTCAACTAAGAGAGATTTCATTTGGAATCAAACCACATTTCTTCTAACTGTGTTATACTTTATTTGTGTGTCTGTCCACTTCTTACAAAGCCCTTCTTTTTAGTCATAGAGAGATAGGAGGTTTGTACATAGAGCACAAAATGGTGAGGCAACCAGGGTACACATTATGGTAATTTAGTGTGGAGCATAAAGTGGGCTGTTACAGACCCAGTATGGACATTATCTAGATGTATATGGTGGGAATTAATATCAGGGGAAAAATGTGCATTGAACAGGATGGCACCTTAAATGTGTGACTTTTTTATTTTTAAATGTACAATATTGCTGATGTGAGTTATTTTGGTAGTTCACCTCAAATGCTGAAGTTTGTTTAAGGTCACCGGTCTTTGAATCCCACTAGGTTGGCAGGAGATCAATCTTTTATACCTTTTTGAGTGAGTTTAATGATCCTGATTTGTCCTGATTACAGGTCTCTGCTTGGCTGGGCCAATGGATCCTTCAGTGACTGCATTGCATACTTGAATGCTTACAGAGTAAGTGTTTATACGCCACATATATTTATGAATGTTAGTTTTTGTGCTTGTTTTATTGCTGTGTCACAGGAGCCTTGAGGATTATACATTTTTTTCCAGAAACAGCAATGTCTTTTGAAATAAAATATGTTTAAACCAAACAGTCCTTTTTGTATGTGAGGCTTCATACCAGTTTGTACAGTACATAGCTACACCATGAATGTTAACTGTACAGTGCCTCAAGAACAGTCAGTGCTTAAGTATTAACAGTCAGTGGCTCATAGACCTATTTACAGTGAAGAGGCAGAGTTTTGTCATAGTGTTCACTTATTTTATTTATCTGTGTGTGTGTGTTGGTGTGGTTTTTGTTGTATTTCTCAAGTTGAATATATTTTGACAAATCCTGACATTTGAAAAAATGCAAGTGTCCATTTGCACTGAAGCTTTATCAAAGGAATGTAAAAAAAAACTATTTTATATGAAGGTCCCATTAAAAAATTTTGTGCCTGTATTGATATGAAGTACTTTGTTAATACGTGAAGTAAAATTTGTCTCTCTGTAATATATTAGGGCAAAATTCCATTTACCATTCTAGCCTGGAAGGAGTTTCTATGGGATTAAAAAAACTTATGTTGATATGCAAGGTGAATAGGTGGACATTTTGGTCTCAAATATATGAAGAAATCTAGAAAATGACACAATGCCCCCCCCCCCCCCCCGCGCGAAAAAAAAAGTTAATAATAATAATATCACTTGAATATGAGAAATTTTTAATTGAAATGAAAGGTACACTTTACAAACTCTTATGCTGACTGACAGTCACATTGATAAAAGTCATGTCAATAAAATTGATGATAGCAGAGGAATGTTTGTGGTTGTGTTGACAGTTTTTTTATTATCTGTATACAGGTATGGGAGCAGAACAAAAACCTTGGAACCTTCAGGAGAGCCAATGAAAGTGAAGTAGCTTGGGGACGCAGAAACATGATACAAATCAAGCGAATCCAAGAGGTAAAAAAATTTGAATGCATTAATGGTAATCTAAGTCTTCAGGAGACCTTGGAATCATTGAGTTTATGATTGTAACGATCCATTCTCCTCTGTGTATCCACTACTCTGTGTGTGTATGTGTTATTCATGTGAAAATATGATTTAAACACTGTTCCTGGGTTACATATTGTTTAGAATTGACACACATGAAGTAAGAGTTGATGTTATCATCTATATTAAGGCAGGTTTTTGTGTAATTATATGTAGTGAAATGCAGGATTATAGTCTAAAAGATACGTTGTGGATATGGCTCAAATATCAAGGTAACACTGATTATGTATAGAAAAGGTGATAGCTCATACTAACACAACACAAAACTATGACAGCATATCGAAAAGGCAAATCAAATAAGTAAAGGAAGAGTTTTAATAACTGTTGATTTTAATTTACCAAATATAGATTGGAGTAATGTTGTAAATGATGGTGAAAATTCTTACTCCGAACAGTTTTTTGACAAATTCAATTATTTATTTTTGTACCAGCATATGACAGAGCCTACCGGTCAACGAGGCGATGACATGCCACATTGTTGAGACTTGATAATAACATCCAATGTGTCAAGTGTAAATAATGTTGAAGTACAATGGCCATTAGGCAAGGGAGATCACAATATGATTGCTTTGGATTACTTGGTTAGTTTTGAAAGCATTTGTAAAAGGGATTTATATAGGTACAATTATGACAAAGTAGACTACTCTAAATTATGTAATAAATTAGCACAGGTAAATTGGTTACAGGCAACGGAGGCTCAAGATGTTAATGATTGGCTAGTCCCTTGTGTTCACTCCTGTTTAATATGGGGTTGGTGTGAGTAGGCGTAGGGCAAAACCCTTGGCCCTTAGCGAGAATAGACGGCTCCGCGGTGGTCAGAATCTTGGTCGAGAGGTTGACGATGCTGTTCTTGGGAATGGAGGAACTGTCCTGTTTCTGTTTTCTCAGCACGATAACGTGCCTCTACGAGCCTCATATTTAGTACTTAAGATGCTGTAAAAACATAAATAAAGTGGAGCCTCTCATCCCCTGATGAAGGGCCATCTGGGGCCCGAAACGCGTTGGGGGAGGCTACCCGAGAACTTTCTTTTTCACATTGCATTTCTCTTGTCTTGTTATCTTTTATACATGGATTTCTAGATGTTGTTCGCTCTTTTTAACATATTAAAGCTTTATGAGGAAGGAAAGATGTTTGCTGTTTTATATTTAGATTTCAAAAACTTTTTGACACTGTTCCTCATGGGAGACATATTTATAAGCTTCAGAAATGTGGGTTTTGTAATAATATACTACGCTAGATTGAGGACTTCCGTAGGTTCAGAAAACAAGTAGTTGTTAATGGTGTCAAATCTACATGGGCAAGAGTTACCAGTGGTGTGCCCCAGGGATCCATACTTTGACCCATTTTCTTTATTTTATACAGAAATGATCTATCAGGTTCTGTTAACACTGAATGTAAGATTTTTGCAGATGATGTAAATTGTACGATCAGTCATGACACCAGTTGACTGGCAATGTTTACAAGATGATTTGACAAATTTATTATTGTGGTCAGATGAGTTGCTTTTGGGGTTCAATAAAGATAAATATAAGATTACCCATGTAGGTAAAAACAAGCCTAATTTTGAATATAATATGGACTGTGAGTCTTTAGGCACAGTGAAGGAAGAGAAAGACCTAGGAGTTCTAGTATCAGCTACATTAATATTTTCAAGACATATAGGTAATATAGCTGCAAAGGCAAACAGTGTATTGGATATGATCAAAAGTAGGTTTTCATACACTAGATTATTTTTTAGTCTTATATAAAGCATATGTAAGACCACAATTAGAATATTGTGTACAGGCTTGGTCACCATACTTAAAACAGGATAAACTTGTATTGGAGTAAGTTTAAGAAGGGCCACTAAATTGGTTCCAGAGATTGCCCATTTACTTTACTCTGACAGGCTAAGAAAACTTGGGCTTACTACACTTGAGCAAAGACAAGATAGAGGTAACTTGATTGAAGTAAAGTAAGATTATCCAGGGATTAGAAGCTGTAGATTACCATGCACTTGTCAGATTAAGAAATAACCCAAGGTTAAGGGGACATCCTTATACCCTGGAGGTAAACAGATACAAGTACAATGTTAGGAAATACTTTTTCAGCAATAGGATCATGTGTTTATGGGACAGTTTACCAAACTACATTGTGGTTGCTCCAAATGTAAATAGTTTCAAGAATCTACATGACAGTTATTACTTTCGAATGTAACTACATAGTTTTAATTTGAATGATTAGAAATGCTTATTACTACATGTATTTATGTGTAGTTATATACATGTGGATCTGTAGTCATGTTTCATGGTAACTTTTGCACACTAATGAATGAACTAGAACTGTGAAAGTGTGTTTGTCAACATTTTAGTGCATCTATTGATTGCATAAGGCCCACTACCCCAGCAAGAATTTGTAGTGATAGTTGCCATATACATGTAGTAAAGCTTACTCTATTTTTTTTTTTTTTCCCTGTTAGGTCCAGGCGCTGGTGCAGGAACTCAAAGTGGGTTTAAGACGTTTCAACATCCAGTGTCCACACCACATGCCCAATAGACGACGGAATATGGAGGAGGACCAACTCATTCTGAAGGTAGGGTTAATGTTGGCAGCAAGAATGGGTTAAAATTCACCAGTCGAGTCTTGTCCCATCCTGCCAGTGGAAGAACTTTATAGGATTCTTGTTGGAATAGATTTTTATGAGTCTCTTTCCAAGTGTTAGGTCAAAGTACAGAATGAATTTCAGGAACTAATTTGAAATGATTCAAGAAAATGATAACTGAACACAACAGGAAGAATTCCAAAAGTAACTTGTTCACAACCAAAATTTTTAAATCAGGAGAAAATGAAGTACAGATTGACAAGATTGAAATGGTATATAAATTAATGGGAAGACTTCCCCAACATTTTTGAAAAGTGGATAAAGTAACATTGCCTCTATAGGTCTCCAATCTATGGTTGTCAACACTTAAAATTTATTCAATAATAGTAATTGGTGTTAAATCCAGACTTTTAATAATAGTGTTGATGGGACAATACTGTAAGCATATTGATACCCTTGTCAATAATAGTGTCACTGGAACCATACCATAGTGCTTTGATACATAATGTCAGTTATAGTTGTCAGAAGGATCATTGCTGTAAGCATATTGATACCTAATATAATGAAAATTTTGTTGACAGTTTCACTTGAATTTAAATGGGAATCATATATACGTGGCTGTATAGTGAGTGTGTGTACACAAATCCACGCATGTATAAAAGATAAACTGAGATGATGTCGTGTTGTTGACAGCTGGTGATATGTGGTGCATTCTACCCCTATTACTTTGTCTGTCGGTCAACGGATGAGAAGGACGCCATCAGGACAATGTCTGGCAAAAACCCCTTTACCACAGTGCGGGTAAGATGCTGTACTTCTGTCTTTGTCAAATGAAGCAGAACAGATTTGATATAGAGGAGTTCAATAGTTGAATTGTCAGTTACAGAAAAGACATACGTGGGGATCTGTCTTATGCATATGGGATGTGGGGAGTGGCGATTATGGGGGATGTAAAATGTGGAACAAACAAAAATGCAGTTGAAGCAGTTTTGTTCATATGGTCACACTGCTTGCTTAATGGTGGCTTCTTGCATTGCTCTGTCAGTTTTTACTTCCTAGTTGTTACATCTTTAGCCAAAACATTGAGCTGTATTTATCAAGCATGTAATATGGAAATATCATTTTGTAATGGTAAAATCTTCAAAATTTCACCTGGAAATTTGGTGACCCAAATTATTGTTGGTTGCCATGTTGATGTGGAGTTGGCTTATTTGAAAACCTAAATGCTGTTGTTCGTGAAACTAGAATATTGTTTTCTTTTCCCCTTAAACTAGCCAAAACCAGTTGGGGGTCAAATGTGGTCTGCTTCACTGTTTTCAGCTAATTTCAACAGAATAGAAAAATAGTTTGACTGAGAATTGTACATGAGACCTAACAAGATCACATGCTCCAGGTCAACAGTTTTCCTTGCCGTGGGTTGGACACTTGGTGTGCAACCCATGCCAAGGAAAGCTGTTGATTCAGTCATAATTCAAGGGGGATAGGGTTAGATTTGAGACTAAGTGAACTATTGTGTTTCAGCTGAAGGGTCTTCCTGCCAACCAAGGCAGTCTGTACAAGGAACAGGTGGAGAAGATGTTCACCAACTGTGGCAAAAACCCCAGGGCACACTTTGAGGAGACCAAGTCAGTACTCAGCCTTCACACACATTGTCACAAATTATGTCTGTCACATGGTCTGGCAGGGAGAAAAGTCAAGAAAGTACTTTGATTGATAGATGAGATGTTTTGGCTTTTGGATGACGTGTAGTGGAAGACAAGGCAGAAATTAAAAAAAAAAAGAAGGCATTCTTGATGACTAATACTTCATAATAAAACAGCAGATGGACTATAAATATGCCAAGACAATCTCAGTAAACTTGATTTTATAGTGTGATGGTTAATTCATCTGTAGGCTCACAAGTCGAAGTAGATATTGATAAAATGAACTATTGTGAGTTTTCAGTAAGTACATGTACTTGTTAATTTTCAGTAGTAGTTTATGGCACCCTGTTTATATTGTGTGTACAAAGTTTATGTGCTTGGGATATAATCTCCGATATACAATTTCATCTTTGTGCAGGTCTAAACAAATTCAGATTTGAAGCTTTTCTACAGATTATTGAAAATTTTGCTTTTTGTTGGTGACTTATAGCTTTAACCCAGCAGAGGTTACAACAAGGCTGAGTCAGCAGCTTTACTTGGCACAGGTCTGGTGCAGTGCACCCAAACCAGAAACAGATCTAGACTTCAAAAATCTGTAGCTAAAATTTGAAATACAGATGTAATTAACATTAGATTCTGTTGTGCCCCTTCAATAATTTCTTTCCAAATATTTTAGCTGTGTGCACATTTCTTTAGCCAAAAAGACCCAGAACATCAGCACTTGGCTAATGGTCAGAGTGGTCCCAGAAAGCTGCTAAGCTGGAGTATCGTATCGTAGTGGGACTAGTCACAGCTTTCAAGCAAAATGTTTTCTAGTGAGAGAAATTTGACAGACATGTGGCATACAATGTCTTGCATCTTGATACTTTCAGGCAAATTTAGTTGTATAGGGTGAAATATGCCCTACTTCCTGGCCTCCATTCTATTAAAGCAAGTGTGCATTGCCATTCTTCTGCATGTTCCATGCCATGAAGAGCCAGACAGGTTACAGGTGTGGCTGCAGATATGCATATTCACATATATTGCAGCCCTGTCTATCTTACCGCGCAAAATAAGATTAATATATGTTCAGGCCCATATGCCAATTATTATGCTATTATATTTTATTTTTGCTGTATTGTTGTTCAAATGGACAACGTTTAAATCATGTTTATTGCTGTTGCAGGGCATTCATTGAGTTTGAACGAGAGCAGCATGTAGTCACTGGAACACCCAACCACATCTCTCCTGGCGTGTACCTTGCTGTCAAAATGAGGTATATTTACCATATGATTTTTGCCTCAGCTGACAAGTCAAGTTATGATATGGTCCATTGTCCATCGTTTGTCCATCCATACATCCATCTGTCCACATTTTACATTTTTGACTTCTCAAAAACCGTCAGCCAGATCCACTGGAAACTTGGTGGGGATGTACCTTGGATGAGTTTCTACCAGCATGGTCACAGTCCATTGATTTTTTTATTTTTTGTAAATTTTTTTGTAAATTTTTTTGCAAAATCTGTACAAATCTTCTCGAAAACCACTCAGCCAATTGCTTTGAAATTACTTTTTGGGACACTTCTGGGAACCCCTAGACGGTAATTTTTCAAGAGGTGGTGCTGGGATTTTTTTTTTCTATTTTTAAAAATTTTTTGTGTGTTAGACTATTTTTGACTTCTTCTCCAGAAGCATCACCGAGATTGTTCTGATGCATAGTTGATATGTAGTTTGTGGGAGGGGTAGACAAAGTTGTTCACTAAGTAGTGACACTGTGGATCCCTGATTTTTGTTGATTTTTGTAATTTGGGTACTGGTCAGTTAATGCATGCATTATATTGATTACAATGTTAGTAAGTCAATGGGGATTGCAATGGAAATTCATATTTTCAACTTCCCCACCATAAGCATCAACCATATTCACTTCAAACTTGGTGGGAATGTACCTTGGGTGAGTCTCTACCAAGTTTGGTCAAATGGTCGTGCTCCAGTGATTTTTCATTTTTTTTGGCAGAATCTTAAAAAAATCTCCAAAGCTGCTAAGTTAATTGCTTTGAAATTGCATAGCGACATTTCTGAGGATCCCCAGACGTTAATGTGATCAACAGGTAGCACTGCGATTTAAAAAAAAAAACTTTAAAGAATTTTTGTTTGGTGTCTGTATTTTCAACTTCTCTAAAACCGTCACTTGGAATGTTTTGAAACTTGGTGGAAGTGTAGCTTGTGGGAGGGGTAAACAAAATTGATCAGTAGGGACTAGTATTCTGGATCCCTGATTTTTAATGAATTTTTCAATTTGGGTACCTGTCAGTCATTTCATGCATTCTTATTGATTACCAAGTCAGTGAATGGGGGCTGCAATGGCAATTCACATTTTAGACTTCTCCAAAATTGTCAAACAGATTCTCATGAAACTTGGCTGGGGGTGTACTTTGGGTGGGTCTCTACCAAGTTTGTTCAAATGGTCATGCTTGAGTGATTTTCAGATTTGTTATGAATTTGTTGCATTTTTTTTTTTTGCAAAATCTTCAAAAGTCTTCTCCGAAACTACTAAGCCAATGGCTTTGGAATTGCATAGGGACACTTCTGGGGACCCCTCAGACCATAATTGTTCAACAAATGGTGCTGCAATTTTTCATCTATTTTCAAAAAAATATTCTGTGTCTTTCCCATTTTAGACTTCTCCAAAAAGGTGACTCAGATTGCTCTGAAGCTTAGAGGAAATATAGGTTGAGGGATTAATCAAATTTGTTCACAAGGTGGCCACAATCTAGATCCCTGATTTTTAACAAACTTTTCAATTTTGGTACTTGTCAGTTAATGCATGCATTTCTATTGATTAGCATGCTAGTCAATGGAAACTGCCAAGTTTTATTCCCGCTAGACTAGAGTGGAAATTATGGGTTGAATGTCAAGGTTGGCTGTGGAGGGCTGTTCACACAGCCCTATATTTTTTTCTTTTTTTATGTCAGGGTAATGAATTGTATCATTCCATTTATTGGAAGACATGAATAAAATTAAGGTTTTTAAGGTGTTATGTTTGTACTTCTGTGGCCACTCCATCAACAAATTTGGAAGTATTCCTCTACCACGTGATGCTCCAAAAACTTACCCACCTTATGAGGTAAGAAATATTGTTCCGTCATACCTGTGGCCACTGCACCAACAAACTCAAACTCAAACTCAAACTCAAAACTCATTTATTTTAGCCAATCAATACAATGACGATTTCAATATTGAGAAATATGTACATAATGATAAAAAATTGATGTGGCTAGGGGGACTCCTATTAAGACAAATACATGTCGCTCTCATAGGAGCCACCTTTAAGTCTTTAACATTTGAAACAATATAGATGGCAGTTACTTTAACAATAAATGTCGAAATAAACTTCAAGATATAATACAGTTTACACACACAACATGGGTGGGAAAATATAATTGTTAATTATTTTGACAAACATAGCAGTTGTATATATTACAACTCTGTTCATAATTATTCAAAAAAGTATTTTTAATATACAAGGAAAACCCTTGTAAACTATGAGTATGTATTTTCCTTATAACATTCTTATCTGTATGATTCACTGTGACTGGAATATCATAGTTTAAACTCTGTTTTGCAAATATTTTATTGACTCTATTAATAAAAAGGTTATCATAACAACAACAACACATTCAATCTTGTCCATGCCTTTGTTATACCACAAGAGTGACTGTGTGTTTTTGTGTGTGTAATTTGGTTTCCTACAAGAGCAGCTGTGTTGTCTATGCATGTGTAACGTCCTACAAGAATAGCTGTGTTTCTCTTCCTGTGTAACTGAACTTCAGCAAGAACAGTTGCTGCTTTCTCTCTATCAGTAGAACCTGTCACCCCCAAAGTACACCATGGCCAGTCTATACATGTATAGCTTAGCTTGTCTCTCAGCAAGAGCAGGCATGTCTTTGTAATATCTGCTTGTGTTAGACTGTCCTGTTATGCTCTGCCTGTGTTTTAGAGTAGGTCTTTCTGTGATACCTGCCTGTGTTAGACTGCCCTCTATCACTCTGTGCCTGTGTTCTAGATACATGTCTTTCTGTGATACCTGCCTGTATTAGACTGCCCTCTATCACTGTGCCTGTGTTCTAGATCCATGTCTTTCTGTGATACCTATCTGTATTAGACTGCCCTCTATCACTCTGTGCCTGTGTTCTAGATCCATGTCTTTCTGTGATACCTATCTGCATTAGACTGCCCTCTATCACTGTGCCTGTGTTCTAGATCCATGTCTTGTGATACCTATCTGCATTAGACTGCCCTCTATCACTGTGCCTGTGTTCTAGATACATGTCTTTCTGTGATACCTATCTGTATTAGACTGCCCTCTATCACTCTATGCCTGTGTTCTAGATCCATGTCTTTCTGTGATACCTATCTAGTAGACTGTCCTATCACTCTGTGCCTGTGCTCTAGATCCATGTCTCACTGTGATACCTAACTGTATTAGACTCACCTCCATCATCCTGTGCCTGTGTTCCACATCCATGTCTGTGATACCTATCTGTATTAGACTGTCCTCTATCATCCTGTGCCTTGTGTTTTAGAGCCATGTCTTTCTGTGATATTTGCCTGTGTTAGACTCCTCTATCATTGTGTGCCTGTTTTAGAGCCATGCCTTTCTGTGACAGCTGCCTGTGTTAGACTGGCCTTTATCATTCTGTGCGTGTGTTTTAGAGCCACTTCTTTCTGTGATAGCTGCCTGTGTTAGAGTGTCCTGTCTCATTCTGCGCCTTTGTTTTACAGACAGCTACGTATCAACCTGGTGTTGGAGCTAAAGGATGCTGAGGAAGCACACCAGATGATGATACAGCTACGTGAACAGCAGGAGCTGAGGACCAAACAGCGGCTTAGAACCAACAGGATCAAAGCAGTCAGTGACCGCGTTGCATCTGTGGACATGCCAGAGAAGTGCGTGCAAGTAGACTTGCCTGGTCCTGACCAGTCTGTTATCCAGCTGTACATAACAGAGGTGAGGCAGTTAGGGATATCTTTATTTACCTGTCTTGTATGTAATCATGCCAGAATCAACAGTGTGTCTTACATTTTGAACTTTGCGTGTGAGGAAAACACTGAAACAGAAGAGGAAGACTGTTTTACATAACACTTTCCTGTTGTGCAGGTGACACATAATTTCTGTACAGGGTTGTAACTATGAAAATCTAAGACACATTTAACTGGGTTTTGCTGCCATGCACTTCTGATGTTGAAAGGCTGAACTGGCAGCTTTGTAGATGTGGGCTGGGTGCCAAGTACCCGCGCATAAGGGGCCTGTGTGCACTTTTTCAACACTGTTCATTGATGACTAACCTGTCAAAGAAATCGTTATCCTCATTATGAAAGATTAGAAACCACATAAATTGTCAGTTGTAAGCCATGATCCACTGTATGGTCCTTCTAGATTCTGGACTGTGGACACTTCTGGGCTCACTATGCAGATGAAGAGACTTGGTTTAAGATGAGCAGTCTGCATGAAGCCATCAACGGACATGGAGGCCGGAATCTAGTGGTGGGTACAATAGGATTAAGTGATAATTTTTATGTATTTTCGACAAGTTATAGACCAACCAATTGCTTACAATTCATGCTTTCTGTCTTCAGAATACTTGATGGCCATGTTATAAACAGCAAAGTATACATTTACCTCATTGAATTTTTTTCAGGTAGCAATTAACTTTTGCCATGTGTGGCTGAAATTTGAAACAAGGGGAAGTGAGAGTGGGTTAATAAACACCTCTGCTATTGAGAACATTCAGAATATAATCTGTGAAAAAAAACCCAAACACTTCATTTCTGTTGGAACTGGTTTTGTGATAAAACAGTGAAACCAGTATTGCAAAACCACTCCTGGGATGGTTTTGTGATAAAACAGTGAAACCAGTATTGCAAAACCACTCCTGGGATGACCAAAGTATGGTTTCTCAAAACAGGTGGTTGTTCATGGGAGATATAAATAAGATGAAAAGTATTAAGCAAGCTATCCTGGAAAGCTGGCCTTTCAAGAGAGGTGGTCTCTCATTGGAGTTGTCTCTCTCAAGACAGGGACTAATATATTGAGTGTGATATTGTAGAAGTTTTGGATCTGTTGTAGCCATTCAATACATCCCGTGAATGTCCTGGGCCAGGCACCATTTGCCTTGCTCCCTTCCTGGATGAGACCATTGAGTACTACCGGGCACGTATAGACAAAGTTATCAGGGGTAGTCCAAAAGTGAAGGTAGGTTTTCTTTATGTACATTTGCTGGAAATTGTGCAAGGTTTTCTCGTGATTGATAGTTTGCAGATTTGGCCAAATTTTTGCCGTTTACTGATTTGCAGAAAGAATATTTGACTCAGTCTTTTACAATCCACTGGAGTGCCTAGACTACCTGACTATCAGATGTAAATGCAAGCATGTACATATACTATGCATTCAGTGGTACCTAAATTCCCCATAATTATAAGCATTTTCAGAGCATGATTTTTTTTAAGCCGTTGTGCACGTTATCTATTGATACAGACATGCAGATACTCTTCCAAGGGTCAGCATTTCAAAGTTTGCCACCAGGGAATACCAACAGGGATCATGATCAATTGGCCCAATGGATGATCAGGCAATTAAAGATCAGATGCTCATAGTTCTTCAAAACCAACTATGTAATTTCTTCACAATTAGTACCCATTATGTTTTGCTTGCAACCTTGTTTAACAGATCCTGGCTAATAAAGATTCATGTAGTGGGCAAGGCAAAAAATTTCTGAAAATCCTCCATAAAACAAAAAGGTGCCAGGCCAGTGTTGACACACCTATATCTTATCAGAGGCTGAATTAACCACCATGCATGCTCACATAGCTGGGTGTAACATACACTGTCTTGACTGAAGTCAAGGAGAATGTTTCACATGCACTGTCTTGTACATATAGTGTGACAGTACGATTGTCAGGTGTAGTGTGATCGTCAAGTCTGATCCTGTCAGCAATGCACCGTGGGTACAAATGAGTGTGACTGCCATGACAGTCTTTGTACCCACATGATGTAGGGCCATCTCAGAAAGTGTGTAAGAGGCTGTGGTGTATTGTGACAGATTATCAAGAATCCAACTTAAGATTTTTTTTTTTTAATACTTTAAAGCCAGGCATCAGTCTGCCTGTATCATCATGCATGTTGTTGTCCATACTCGGCGTACCATGCCACCTCCAGATGGCATGACACAAAACAAAATGGCAAATTGAAACTTACAAATTGTTGTTTTCTGTAAAATAGATACTAGCACATGAACAAGTAGTCAAGTACAATGGACTTTAAACACATCTTTTGTAAAGGTCTTATCAGATGTACTGTTTTCAAATCCTGCTGCCACTGTAATGAACAAATTTTGCATGGTCAAGGGGGCTAAGAATTGTTGGTTTTTTTCATGTCTATTCCTGCTGAATGTGGGGACATACAGCAAGGAGTTTTTTTTCTGTCTGACACATATTCACATGTGAAGCCATAACTTTTTTTTGCCGTGGCTTCCTTTTATGAAACTTGGATATGCATTTGTACCAAGACTTAAGGATGTAAAATTGGGTCACTCGGTTAAATATCTGGGTCACACCAGACAGCATGGAAAATAAGTGCAGCAAACTGTGATTATGTTGTAATTTTTTATACCTTGACATTGCAGGTGCGTGTATTCTTTGTGGATTATGGCAACATGGATGTAATGGATGTGACGGAGCTAAGACAGATCCCACCAGAATTGCTCACTTTGCCATTTCAGGTTAGTGTCCCTTCCAAGTTGACAGCTTTCAGAATCAGACTGTATTTTTTTCTGCAGGAAAACTGTTAAATGGGCTGTTCTGTGTCAGGGAGGGTATTTTCAGTTCCTGGAGGGAAAATCCAACAGTGCTATTACTGTAGTCCCTGTCTTGAGAGGCCACCCCAAGGGTAGGCCAGACAGTGGCCTCTCAAGACTGATGGCCTCTCATTAGAGGTACAATAACATGGAAAAGATAGCAGGAGGGATCTGCCAAAAGTGGTCTTTCAAGCCAGGTGCCTCTCATTGGGGTGACCTCTCAAGACAGGGACCTCTGTACATCCAAACCACCATTGAATAAATTGCATCGTTGTGTTCTAGTCACACTGATGCAATGCACCACCAGCACATGAACAAAATATTATGTGACTGATGTAAACAAACATGGCACATCAGGAAGCGTTGAAAATAGCACTGTCATGGTGTCATGTGGATTCTAACACAGAGTAAATAAAGTCTAACATTTCATTGTGAGTTGCTGTTTTTCTCAATAGTGATAACAGTTGACTGGAGAAAAAGTCCTTTATGCTTCATTCACTCCTGATTTTTGACAACTGTCAATTAGAAGATTGCTTTCAGCCATATGAGATATTGTATATGTTATCCTATTTTATCTCATTTCAGACATTGATTTGAAATGCTTTGCAACAGCATGAATATTGTTGACATTCAAAATGCTGGTCAGTGTGGACTTGTTGGAGTTACAATCTTTACCCACACATCTCCAACTTAACCCTTAAAGTGCTGATTTAAGATTAAGTCAGCAGCTTTCCTCGGGACACTGCGCACGTCATGTGTGCAAAGTGTCTCGAGGAAAGTTGTTGACTTACACTACTTTTTGCTTCAGACTAGGCTGGTTGGTATTTGAATGAAAGGTATCCTCATGAGGAATTTGAATCTTTTAACCATTATATGTTTAACGGTAAAGAAAAAACTGTTATAGCAGTGATTAGCACTTTAAGGACAGGTAAGACACCAAAAACCTTTGCATGGCCGATTTTAAGTTTTAAAGTTGTTTACAAGATGAATGTCCTTTCTATAAGTTGTCAAAATTTCAAGCTTTTAACTAAAATAGAAATATGAGGAAAAGGCCAAAAAACACACGGGCATGTGGACATCCAAACATCCATGTGTCATTCTTTTGGTTTTCAGCAGCCAAATGGAACAATGCCATCTGTCAGTCATACTTAACAGTCTGTCACGTGGCTACAGGTAGCAACGGCCCATGGCAAAAGGAGAGTGGTATCCCGATGGCACCACGAAATCAGGTGGCATGCTGAAAGATATGTTTGTGTGCAGGGAAAAGATGCAAACATGCAAACATATCATAGCCTTAGTGGTTTACTTTATAGTTATCTTGCTTGTTTTGCATTCTAATGAAGGGAGACTTTAAATGTTCAGGAGGAGCGGTAATCATCAGACGATGTCCATTCAAAGGCTGTGCCGCGATTGATTACCTCAGTAGTCCTGCACACCAAAGACAGGCGTGGAAAAAAACAGGTGGCATTTTAATCAACAATACCCACGTACACAATAATATTTATTGAAACCCAGGGATGAGGAAATAAAAGTACAAATAAACACACCAACATAAATATAAACATGAACAGAAGAGAAAACACGCAAAATAGCGATACAAAACTGAGGTTGGGAAGAGTAATGAAACTCATTGAGAAAGTAACTACAAAATAATGACAAGCTAACTAAGTAAAGTGTACAGCCAAGTCTAACAAGCTAACTACATAAAGTATACAGATAGGAGTAAATACAATAAAACACTATCCCTAAAAAGGGGATGAAGAGGTAGGGGGCGGAAGACCAAACCCGCCATCACGAGCGGCTGTTGGCCATCCCGCCGAGCAAGGCAACACAACTTGCGTTGCCAGGCTTGAGGTCACGAGGCCCGAAGGGCCGCCTCCATGACGTCACGCTTAGAAACCAGATTGTTGCTGTCGCCGTTTGACAGATTGCTGAATAATGTTTTCCGTACTTTAAAGGCTCTTATAGTCATGTGATTGGCCTGTAATTGATTGACAACCTCACAAAATGTTAAGGAAGGATGTTTACTTCGTCTTGTACAAATATCAGCTCTACTTGAGCAAGTGGTATTGTTTCAGAGGCAAATGATCAACATCCAAGGCCTTTGAAGCTTTTATTCTCAGAAAGGATGAGGAGCCCACCTAAGAATGGTTATTCCAAGAAAACGGCTGGGCGAAATTTAATCTGGTTAACGGCTTTTGATTCTGTAATGTCTGAACTGCAAAAACTGTTCAGTAATTTTCAAAATTTTGCTTCTTTCTTTTTCTATGAAATGAAGAAAATGAACATCATGGGAATCAAAGGGAAAATTGAAATGTCAAACTTTGAGGATGGATAACAGAAAAACTAAACCAAACATGAAAAATCACAGGATCATTTTTTGTTGCCAATACGTCAGGATTAAGATGCAAGTGTAATTACGATTTTGTCACAAATAATTAATGACTTATATCAACATTTATGGGGTGGATGCTTTGCGGTCAACTTTCAATTGTTTATTCAACAGTCATCATCACAGACACCCAAATACGAGACATATAAATTCTTTGGAGTATGACGATTACACACATGTATGATTTGTTATCCTAATGCAAATACATTTTGAGCTAGGATTGATTAAAGTGGGATTAATTTTTGATGTCTTACCTGTCCTCAAGGGTTAAACAGTAATGACCCATGAAAGCTTCACAAGGAATATGGAATCAACAGTTTCTTATAAAGCTGTTGGAAAGAATATTTTGAAGTTTGTGTCAGTGATAACACCTATATTCAAGTGTTCGATATATGACAAGACAGACCAGCTTTTTATCAGGCATGTTATTTCAGGCTTTTGAGTGTAACCTGTGCTGCATCACACCATGTGCTGTCAAGTGTCCATCAGGCCAGTGGTCAGCTGAAGCCAAAAAGTTCTTCACAGAAATGGTTGCAAGAAAATGGCTTTATGGAGAGGTAAGCACACTGGACCAGAGAAAAATTTTGCCTGCCCTTTTGATCTACAGTCCCCCTCTTATAAGGCCACCCCAAATGCAGCCCCTTTTGAAGAGAATATAATGGAAATACCATATTTTCTGCACAAGAATGCTGGCCTTTCAGGAGGGGTGGCCTCTGGTGAGAGGGGTCATGTAAGAGGGGGACCACTGTATTTTTAGCTCTGCTGACCAAAGGTCACAGATCTTATGTGACCGTTCATGTCTGTCTGTCTGTCCATCTGTCTGTAAACTTTTGCTCGTTAGCCTGATACCGTCCACAGTTTTCAACTTAGCCCAATATAACTTTCAGGACTTATAGGGTGTGCAAAAATCTAGGACTCTTTTGATACTGGTGGGGCCACCTACATTATTATGTAATATAGGGGTCAAAATGTGGAAATTTTGGGAACACTCTAGCATCTTTAATTTTTGGTGGATCTTAACCAAATGTGGCGGGTTTGTAGGGGAAGTCAAAGTCTGAAGTTTGCTAAAGACACTAGCGGTGCCACCTATAATTTGATGGAAATTTTGAGCCAAAATGTGTTTTAAGATATAAAATTCCATATTTGGATAAGTAATTGGATTAGACATGCAAAATTTAGAATATAAGTAGACCATGTCCAAAGGTAGAATGTTATGTAATGTCAGTGACCTTGACCTTTTTTGTTAGGTCAGAATGCCTGGAAAGTTGAAAAGGTGATTGTGTAATGGCAGGGTGGAGCTTGGACATCAATGACAGAGAATTGCACTCGCACAGATCAAAATTGCACTTGATTACATAATACATAGAACTATACTTGATGAGCTACTTTTTGGGTCACTGTGACCCAGAATTATGGAGTTTGGCCATTGTCCAAGTTTATTGTTTTTCATCAATAACTCGAAAAGTTAATACCTGATTTGAACAGACTATATATGCAAAGCTGGATGTAGGCCGCATATTTTGAGCACTGACAATTTTTTTAATCAGAGTTGAAGGTCAAGGTCAAGGTCAAATGGCCAGTTTAAATTCAGAGGTCATCTCATAAATGCTCTCCACCTCACAATTTTTGAGATAGGCCCATATAATATTCAGGAGTTATAAAGTGTATAAAAATCTTAATCGACAGCAATGTTGGTGGTGCCACCTTTAGTATTATGTAATGTATAGGTCAAAATGTGAAAATCTTGTGACCTCAGTATCGTTCACAGTTTTCAAGTTAGCCCAATATAACTTTCAGGACTTACAGGGTGTATGAAAGTCTAGATTCTTTTCGATATTGGTGGTGCCACCTACAGTATTATGCAATGTAGGGGTCAAAATATGAAAACCTTGTGAACACGCTAGCATCTTTAATATTTAGTAGATCTTCACCAAATTTGGTGGGATTGTGGGGGAGGTCAAAGTCTAAGTTGCCTATGATACTAGTGGCGCTGCCTGTAATTTGATGGAAATTATGAGCCAAAATGTGTTTTAAGATATAAAATTCCATATCTTGAAAAGTAATACGGGCGTTCCGAGTTGGGGATTTCTTTTAACACCAGGCTTCGCATGGTAGATTTTTGCCCTCCGTGCATGCCCGACATGCCTGGTAACGCAATTTCGCGGTCAAGCTTTCCCGGGGTAATAGTAGGCCGTGACCAACACAGCTTGACAGCGAAACCCATAAGAGAATGGACATGCAACAGTGATCGTTCAGTTTCAGTGAACATGGCAGGAAATACGGACGACGAAGGAGCGGCGATTAACGTGATTGAACAGACGGAAAATGAACTATACGACAAATTCTCAAAGATGAAAGTGGTTGACGTTAAGAAGTTTCTAAAGATTCGCGGAGTGTAGGGGTACAAATATGTGAAGAAAGACCTAGTTGAGGAGAAAGATGATACCATGGACGTGCGGAGAGCTCGATTGGAGTTTCCTGCTGGGAAGAAGAAGGTGGCTTTGCCATACATATCTTTGATAACCTCCTGGACAGAAGACCTGAAAGAAATGCTAGTGCTTGAGATGCCCCATGTCATTGCCTACCTAATAAGCAAATGTGACTGGACACCAAACAATGTTCAGAAGTGCCACGAATCCAGGGGCTACCAACTTGCAGAACAGGGGCACATCCATGGGGTTAAGTTACATGTGCTGTCGAACTTTGTTTCATGCAAACTTTTGTATGTGAATGCACTTGCACAAGACTAACCTCGCAAGGCGAGGCACCGTACCAGGTCTGGGGAATAGTCACGGAAGAAGGGGTCATCCATACCGGCTTTAATATCAATTATTCGATATTTATTTCTTGTTTAAAGTCGCCAATCTTAAACAAATAATAACAGCTGATCTGAAAATGCTTGAAGGCCTACAGTGTGCCAGTGATCAGGTAACAAAGTTTGCAGACTGTGTATTGCGAATTTAGGTGAAGTGCTTTACTGTTAATTTCTGATTGCACCCGTCAAGCGCTAATCTGGTTAGTGGTCAGCCAAGCGCGAGGATCTTCAAAGCACTGGCAGAAGTGCGCCCCAGGCTAATCCCTCAGAACTCACCGAGTCAATCATGGGTGTCTTAATGCATGGTTAGTTGTGCCACAATGTAGGCCCCGATTTGTGTAGGTTTTGTCTCAGGTTTTGTGTCAGTATTTTTCATAGTGACCGTGTTTTCTGCTATCTGAGGTACACCCTGGTATCTTACAGTTGTACACTGGCATGCTTTCTTGGAGTTACACTTGTAGGTTATTAAAATAACCGGCGTAAAAAAAATGACACCAACTTTCCCGTGTTAACCCAATGGGGAAAAATGGCGAGACTTGAAAGTGTCCCCCGACTTGGAGAAACGTCCGTGACTTCGCGGGAACTAGTAGTCAGCGCCACCGGTGGCAAAAATTGTCCCTATCTCAGAACTAAGCTATTGGATTAGACTTGCCACATTTATAGGATATATAGACCAAATATATGTCCAAAGCTAGAATTTTGTATAATATCAGTGACCTTGGTCTATTTTTTGTGAGGTCACCATGCCTGTAAAGTTGAAAGAGGTGATTTTGTAATGGCAGGGTGTAGCTTGGACATCATGGCAATGTCAGCATACATGTAGCATCAGGCCTGTGGGCCTCTTGTATTACATAATCTGGGTTACCTTGATCTTCTGTCCCAAGGTCACTGAGCACATCAAGTTAAGGACTCGCTCATTGTTGTCTTGGCACATGTAACAATATCCATCACAGGAATTGCATAAATAAGCTATGATTACATGTGGAGCGAAGTGTCATCTGGTGGACAAACAAGACACTAAAATCACACAAGCTTTAATTTTATATGTTCAGAAGCCACTTGAGGACTTACAACTTTGAAATGAAGTGGTGCAATATGGCCACAGTGCCAGTACAGCATTTGGCCCATGGGCCTCATGTTTATATCATACCATCATTTTTGTTGTAAATAGTCCATAGATTAAAATTTCGTGGTGTAATGTTTGGAAATGATATATTTTTCTCTTGATTTGTGCTCATGTAAAAAAATGAGGATTGCAATGCACCAACCAGTTACAATATATCCATATGGATAAAATCTTTTTAACTGATGATATATCAGTGGACTGTGACAGACACATGGAGAGCCACAGAAAAGTCATACATACACTGGCAGATTTGCCCCGACTGTGGGTGGAAATATTCCCACTAATCAGGTTCATGCTGTTTGTTTTATTGAAAACAGATATTTGAAGTGAAAAAGCAGCACAGTGTTTAATTTAGTGGAGTCTGAAATCTCCATCCCATTTGCTTGGATGTGGGCTAGAACATCACATGATGTGCAGCTTGATTAATGTTTTCTTCACTTTGTTAAAAAATTACCTGAAGCAACAAGACAACATTGTTAGCTTTCACGGGCCATGCATTCTGCTTTCACATTAATTTGGACACAAGTTAAAATAACATGCCTATAACTGAGTTAATTTTTGGGGGTGGGGGGTGGGGGTGGGAGGGTGTTAACTACTAATTTTTGGATATATAATGATACAAGTGACAGGGCACGAAAAGTTTGAAGTTGTGAAACGATATAATGTGACAGTACTTTGTACAGTAATTAGGATTAAAACCTGATTTATGTCAGCTCTGAGCCTGAAATACCCAAAGTGTTCTCTCAGGCAAGGGTAAAAGTCAGTGCAGTTCCAGTCATGATCAGATAACTTAATCAGGCATAGCAAGACCCCTAAGATTAAATAAAAAGTGAAGAAAGCAAGAAGAGGAAAATACTAAGGTTGACCTTATTCAGTTCCCTTGTAATGCTTTGGCTGTCTGGCAGAAGAGCACAGGACCAACTTGTTCAGGACTAATTGTCAAAATCCAAATATAATATGTAGACCAATATGAGTATATTTGATAAAACAATTACATGTATTTTAAATTTACTAAAAAATTAAAAACTACAGTGAAACCTTATTACAGTAACTAGCCCCTGTGATAGCGCATCAGGTGCAAAAACACGCAGTTCACCTGGTAAACGGGTTCCAGTATTCAGCACTGGTTGACCCAGAACCAGTATGTTGACTTTCCTAATATGGGAAATAAACATTTCAAACATAGGTTTGAAAACTGAAGTTATGTGGTAACGAAATTGAAACTAGGCCGTGCGCATGCGTACATACGTACACAGCGTAGCAACGCATTTGTTACCCCTAACTATATATATGGAACACTTTGAAATCCCTGCCAGTGCCTGATGAGACCTAGACAGGTCGATACGGGTCGCACAGTTTCCAGTTGCCTCTTCTTGGCTACTTGCTTTGTCTAAATCGCTTATTACAGTAACACTAGCGATTTCCTTCAAAATGTGTCAGATATCTGAATGTGTCCAAATGAGTCGATTGCATAAGAATTTGGCTTTTTAAGTCCTCCAAAACTTGCGCTAGTTAAGTGGATATGTGGCGATATCTGAGTGTCATTAATATCTGGTTTCACTGTACATTAATGAAGCAAGTCTGTAATGGCTTTGAGTAAGTGCGTTGAAATGAATGATAAATGAAGGTAGAATGAATTAAAAGTTAGCTGTTAAATCCATTGTTGTTTGCACCCCCTCCCACTTCTAAGATAATTAATGTGGCTTCCCTGTGCTGTAAGGCCCCTGGTGGTGAAATAATCAGAGGGGATTCACAAGGTAAAGTGAGCAGCCAAACATGGTGGTACATTTTGGAAAGATGTGGTAAACGTATGTAAAGATGGTAAAACTTCAAATTTCCATGCAGTGTTGAAATGTTTCACGACATGTAGCTCATTAGAATAAGCATTGATGTACCTGTCTTAATACATGTGGCCATGGCCTCAAACTTAATAGTTGCTCAGGCAAAACGCTTCATGTTGTGCATTTCTGGTTTTGCCAGAATGCCTGTATTTTCTGCCATGGCCACACCTATGAAAGGTTAATCAATGCTATAATCCATTGCACTGTGTGCGGCAACTGGTGGCTTGACGTACATGTACTTGTGTTACAGGTGTACTCTGTAGTGCATGGGGTGGTACGACTGGATCTCTATGAACAAGTACCAATGCCACATGGCAGGCCACCCAAGGACGTGCACATCAATGAGGTCCTCAAGGACAGGTGCTTTGCAGATCCTGCAGAAGAGGGACTGTTGTCTCAGGTAAGTGCCTTGTGAAGAGGACTATTCATTAATACCTATTTCTGCAGTTTTTGATTTACTGTTGGTTTCTGCAGGTTGGCCCCCTTTTTTTTGGGTGCATCCCTAAAATTCTTGGTGGATATATGTATACCTGTAGAAGCAGGCCACCCTCAGTGTTTGGAAGTGGCCTCATACAACAGGTTCTACATGTACAGTGAAATGTCATTATAATGAAGTTCAGATATGTGACACATTCATTTAACAACACAAGTTTTGAGGGACATAATTTTAAATGAAATTCCATTGTGGTTTGACTCATTTATTTGGCAGATTTTGCAGGGAACAGAGGCAGAGGTGTCATTATAACAGGGTTTAACTGCTACACTGGCATGGTTCCTGCCGTAGTAGAGAGACACTGTGATACACTATGGATAATACCATCAAATGGCATCATCACAACCTTGTTTGATATTTGTTGTTTTTCTTCCACCTTGCCACAGGCGGTGGTACTGAATTATATGGGCAGAGTGCATATGTAGCCACATGCATAGCACAATATCATCAATACAGTATCCAAGATACTTTAGAGACTGGTCCAAGTTTGTGGCCACATGTCTGGACACTGTGTCCACATTTTAAAAATCTGTATCCAAAATGCCCGGTATACCCCCCCCCCCACACACACACATTTATTCCCTTTATTTTGTTAATGTCCCTTATTAAAACGGCCACGGCCCACATGCATCAACTCTGTGAAAGCATCAAATCAAAGGTCACTGGCAACCACCACGCTCGGGATGTGCGTGCACATCGGAAACGAATTACAGTCGCTACCACGTCATGGGAAGATTTCCCTGAACAGCATGACGATAATTCCCATAAACCAACCAACCACACGTCTGTATAGATATAGGGCCAGTACTTTTCCGCGATCGCGGAAAACGGACGGAATTCACGGAATCTATGATCTCAAACGGAATTTATGATTTGGAACGGAAATCGGCAAATGCCACGGAAATTAAGCGGAATTTGTGAATTTTGCCTCTCAAATAATTCAAAATCACCACATATGTCATCGCATAAAGCAAAACACACGGACTTGGATCCAAATTTGACGAGTCGGCGGCGTTATCGATACCACGTGGAGCAAATTTAACGACAGGCCGGGCACCTGCGCGCTATAGACCCCATTGCTACCATATCCATTCATTTGCATGGCATATAGATATAACGCGCAACAGAGGTACAATGATAATAGCGCCATCTGTAGGTGGAGGCTGTCAACGTACATAGTAAACAATATGGAGTCACTTTGCCGTTCGTCGATGGATCAACATTTTCCAGAGGCGATAGGATCAACTGTTTTTCCTTTTTTATTGACCAGTGCTAAAATCGTGCCCTAGAATTAGTGAAACGGAAATGAAACGGAATTTGTAGTTTCCCAAAACGGAAAAACACTCATTTTGAAACGGAAAAATACAGGCCCTATAGATAACTTCATTAAAATAGCACTTATCTGCATTTAATGTATTCATACGGGGTGAACAGTCACATTTAGATAGAGGCATTTCAGGGAAGATGACGAGCTTGGTGACTTTCGATTTGACACTTTCACAGGAGTTCATGCCATTTTGATAAGGCACGGTAACAGAATAAAGGGAATAAATAGGGGTTGGGGGGATACTGGGCATTTTGGGTCCCTAGGGTGCTTCTATAGGGAATAAAGACACGATGGCAGTTCTTGGGAGGTAAAAGCTTACGGAGCGAAACACGCGGCATACGACTTTTAAAATGTGGCCACATTGACCATACATGTGGCCACAAACTTGGACCGGTCTCTTAAGTATAATGGATAATGTATTGATAATATTTTATTATGTGTGTGGCCACATATGCAGTCTGCCTGTATTATTCAATATCGCCAAGCAGGCAATAGCCTTGAAGACCTTATGTATCAGGTTGGCATGTGCTTTATCAGTACAATGTACAGTAGTCCCTCTTTTGAGCGACCACCCCTAGCGCCGACAAAAAAGTGGTCGTATAATGCAGGTGGTTGCTCATTGGAGGAATCGCATATGCACCAACCTAAATCCATGGCGGACTTGTCCAGGTACTGAGGTAGCGAGGTACGCAAATTTCTGCCACCACCAGGTCATCATTATCGATTACATATGCTTTGAAAAGAAATTATCATTTATCAAGTTTAACAATTACAACCCTTAAAATCTTTATTTCAATAAAGAACTCTTGTCTGGGTGCTGAAACATGTGTTTCGCAACTTGAAAATATTTGCCGGTCTTGATTTTTGTCATTTTCCCATTACGCTCAATGGGCCCGATACATCGCCGGGTACGGAGCCTTAGTTTGCGAAGTAACCAGCTTAAACTGTCATAAAATTGCTTTGACGGCGTTACTCACTGTCTTCACTTTATTCTACACATTCGGTGGAGCCTAACTCACCGTAATTCATAAGTTATGTATCAAAATAAGACTCGGCATTTTCCTATTGCCACCATGTGTGGTTGTTTGGGCGCCATGTTGACCTCGTTCTGAACCGTGGGAAAAATGGATCTGGCATGCACTTCGTCAGTGTCTGTCGCATGTGCTCAAGCAGGCAAGCGCGTGTTAGATTGGGGTTCCAAGTGATTTTGATCTGGTGAAAGTTTTCATCGTTCATTTTATCAAATATGGTATGATCACACATGGTTCAATTGGAAATGAGAATATTAAATCATAATATTTCTGGGCTTTCCGCTCATTTGCCACAGTTAGGTTAGGTTTCGCATACAAAAAAAGCTATGACCACATGGCTCCGGTAAACAACGAAGATTGTTCCGGACGCTTCCGGCAACCTCCGTCGTGCATTTAGATTTGAAGCATTTCAAGGTGGATGATGTGAACAAACAGGAGTTGAGTGGGAGTGTTAAAGTTCCCATCACAAGTAAATTTCTGTGGATCATTATGAAGTTTAGCTCAGAAAACAATCCATAACATCCCAGGATACAGAGAAAGAAAAAGAAATATGATGGTCGAAATCCTCTTGAGTCGAGATCCACAATGGAGAGGCCCGATGCATGCGGAGTAAGCCACATTCACTGCCGTCGTAAAAATGTAAATAAATGGAAAGATCCTACCCTCGTGAGGAGGAATAGATACTGATTGATCAAATTAAAAAGTTGTTTAAGGAAACTTACCATAGATAGAAATCCTTTATTGCTTGCACTCAATAAATTTGACAAGAACTATGTAAATTTTATAACAGTGGGTGAGTTGCATGCATGTATTTCGTTGGCAGACTTGAGGCGTAGTGGCCGGATATGGCTTAAATTTGTGTTAGGCGGTCGCAAAATCTGTTCATTTTGCATGGTCGCTGGTTGCGTTTAACAGGTGGCCGTTCATAAGAGGTAAATTATTAAAGAAAAACAACTTTGGCGACCAAATGTGGTTGTTCAAACCAGGTGGTCGCTCATAGGAGGGGTTGTTCAAGACAGGGACTACTGTATAGCTTTTGACCACCTTGCCTGATGTGATGTATCATCATGGGAGGCCCATGTTAATCATGTGCAACATGAGACAGCAAGTATTTAAACCTCGATAAATTTCTTATACAGTGGTACCTGCTATTTAAGAGCACCCTTAATGCCAGACGAAACTGGTCACATATGATGGTTGGTCTTTCACTGCAGGTAAGCTAGCATTTAAATTAAAGGCCAGTGTCTTGGAATGGCAGTCTTAAAAACTAGTGTGGTCTTTGATGAAAGGTGGTCTTTAGAGCAAGTACCACTGTAGTTTCCATTTGCACATGTGAATGTTTCTCTTTCACTGATGACCAATAAGTGAGCACCAGCATTCCTTGGTATTTGATGTATGCGCGGCGCCTTACCCTGATTGGTAAAAACGTTGGTCAGTACAGGGAGCTTCAGCTGCACTGTTGCTTCTGGTTATTGTTCATTGTTCACCATTACAGATCTGAGATTTAAAAAAAAAAAAAAAAAAACCTACGTCCATTTATCTTGTAGCAAGACCATGCAAGGCGAGAAGAAGACCAGCATCATGGGATTGCACTCAAGCCAATGTCTCCAAGCAAAGATGATGACTGGCTTCACGTACCTATGGAGGAACTTACTCTACCCAGTAGCATGATACCCAAACAAAGGGGCAGGAAGATGACAAAGGTTGGGTCATTTTTGTTCCTCTATCAGAAAGGTTTTAGTGTTCTGTTGGTGGACTAGCATGTAGGGCCCTGACCACATGTGAAGCAAGACTTGGCAAAACAAAGGAAGGAGAGGTGGCTTATTATGATGTTTATTGAGTTTTTAACCCTTTCACCCCTAAACCAGATGGTGGTCAAATGTCGTCTGCTGCAGTATTTTTGACTGATTTCAACAGCTGTGAAAATCAATTTGGATGAGAATTGTAGATGAGACCTATCAAGATAACCTGACCCAGGTCAACAGTTTTCCTTGGCATGGGTTGGGTGGTAAGTGCTCAACCCATGCCAAGGATAGTTGTTGACTCAGTCATAATTGAAGGCGGAAAAGGATAAATACCTTGAAACCATAAACAAACAATTGAATCTCATGCTAACCTCATAATCACTTGCCAATAAAAGAAATACCTAGCAGTAAGTAAAAAGTGGGTGTGGTCATTAACAGTAACAGTCAAGTTTGACCGTGGTTTCATCTCTCAGGGGGCATATCTGAGAATGAAAGCTAATGGAGTGATCCCTGTTAATATACTTACAGTCAAAGAGATCACAGTAACATAGAAAAGGGAAGTTACATAACAGACCCATCAGTGAACTTTGGGTTCATGTACTTCAGGTCAACTGCCTTACATGGCTTAATGGTAATGACTTTTGCTGACCTCATGTGCCCTTACACATGGCTGCCTTGTGAATAGCTGGTCAGCAGAGAATGTACATAGTTATATAGTGGGTTCTGAGTAATGTGTACCCAGCTGAAGACAAGTCATTGTAAAAATGGGAATTTTTATGAGAAATTTAAAAGTATGATATTGATCTCCTGATTATGCATGAGTCAGAGATAGTGGAGAAATCCTATAGTTTTCTCTCCTAAACTTGGCATTTTGTTAGGGATAAAACTGATTTGTTTCAGTCTGTTTGTGACTGTGGTATGTAGGGACTTGTAGTTTCAAAAATATATCCAGGAGCATCAAATTAATGGTAAAATGCCCCATGTCTATTTGATAACCGGTATATTTTTTTTTTTTTTCATTGCACGAATGGTAGGCACTTGCCTGTCACGTCACTGGTTATTGCAACCGTAAATTTGACTGAGGCATAAAATTTTTATACATTGTATTTTTAATTTTATTTTTAGGTGACATCACTTGGTGTAATAAATCACATTTAGTCTTAGTGTGCCGCTGTGTGAAGTTTTAAGATTCTGATTGTAAGTCAGTTACTATGGAAATCAACACGGGGAAAAGGTTTCCTGTTGCAGTGGAGTTAATTTTGAACAGGGAAGTAGTCGGTTAAAAGGAGGAAGAGGTGTGTGGCCTGTCCAGTCATACATGCGTTTTGTTTTGCTCATGCCCAGTTTTCCTCAAACACGATGATGCTGTTTCATGCCAATTAGACCCATGGGGTATATTTGGGTTCAGCAAAATGTCAATACTATGTATAGAACTGGAGTCCAGGAATGTAGCTCTAAAAAACTAGGATGGATTTTCAGGAAAGCAAAGTTGATTTTTAAAAATCCCCCCCTTCCCCCCCCCCAAAAAAACACACACAAAAAAAAACCTGCAACCCCCCCCCCCCCTCTTTTACCCGATGCCCTAAAATTACTACATGTACCATGGAAGAATGACTGTTCAGGTTTTAGATATTCTTTCATCTGATAATCTGTGACGTGAAACTTTCGACCTTGTCAGAGTCGCCTTTTTAGTGCTTGGAAGGAAAGATGAGGGATCAAAGCCACATTTGCATGATTTTTAAATAGTATGTACATGTAGGAAAGGCTTGAGACCGGAAAGTATGTCGGACTTCTTTTTCAGGTTAAAACAGAAGTGACTTTGTTTTACAGGTATTGCAAGGTCCACACAACCCGTATGAGATGCAGTTCTACAGCCTGTGCAACATTGGACGACTCAGGTATAACATTAACACTTTATTCAACCCTTTATGGCCCTAATTGCCCAAAAAATGTGCAAGTGTAAATTATTGTTTGCTTTTATGTTTTTATTTAAATTAAATGTAAGTAGAAAACATTGCTGAGAATTGTTGATGAGACTTATCATAATGGCCTATGGCTTCTGACCTGGACTATTATATTCTGTGTAAGTACAGACATGGTTCTTGATTAAAAGGTCTTTTTACAAGGAACATGGATCTAGCACCCTCATTATAATTCAGAGCAGCTCATTTCAAGTGGTTTGACTTTCGTTGCAGTTGGCACTGGAAGGGTTAAATGGGTACAGAACTCTTTAGGTATGATAGTGGTAACATGTGGAGACTAGTAAGCAGCTATGCAGGACTGGCAAAAACTGGGTCAGTGTGTTCTCAGAGTGACCCCATACAGACCTAGTGAAGGTGTATCAGTCAGTTAGGGCATTGACACTGGCTCAGCTGATATGTAGCTCAGAGGTCATTCACCTGATACTAAGTGAAAAAAAACCCACAGTAAACGTGTGAGGATTGCTTAGCAGCAATGTAGGACTTTCTACAACTGGCCAAAAGTCAGTGACCTCACGTAGACCCTGGGATGCATATCAGTCAAGTTGTGAATGAACACCTGTCCCAAGTTTTGTATACAGTCTCTTGCATTGAAAGCATCCATAACCCATCACAGGCAGACCAGAGGATGGTTTGTCATCAGCTATATATGTGCCAGAGTGCCTGCACTGTAATGTGTGGGATGTCATAGCTGTGGGTACCAGGATGCACTCTGACCCATCATTTTGATACATTGCCACAAAACAATACAGTGAAACCTAGTTTTAGCAACTTTTACTTCTGTGAAAGATAACCTGTCTTCACAGACTCAAATTATGTACCAGATCCATATGATATTGATTTCTGTAGCATAAATGAGGCCTACAATGGAAGATCACTGCATTTATAGACTAGTTTTTGGCCTGTCTTTTATATGGGTGGTTGCAGAAGACAGATTGCACTAGGTTTTAGCACAACCTAAGTCTGCCATGAGTATGCCAACATATATGGCTTTGACATGTACATAATCACCTTATGTTCACCATTTGTAACTTGTATATTAAACTTGCTTTTGTTCATATATTAAACCTTTAATTATCAAGAGTTTATATTTATGGGCACTTAAAACTGATTGAGGTATGATCCCAGGTGTAAAAGTTTATTATCTGTACATGTATATTCTGAATTCATGGAGAGACCTTGCTCTTTCTTCAGATTCCTATATTAACTCTTTCAGTGCCAATCGTGTCTAAAGTCGATCTACTAAAATCAAAGTAGTCTGAATAATCATGCAGATCTACGATTCATATTCCTCGTCAAAACACCTTTTATTCAAGTACCAGCATGCCTATAGTTCCAGAAAAAAATTTGCATTGCGCTCAATGCGCTCCGAGAAAAGCTGATGAATCAGTCCAAAATTTGGCACTTAAAGAGTTAAGTTTCCAACTGAACTGAGAAGTGGATTTGTGCAGCTTTTAAGAAATATATATACACTTGCATATAACTGAGACTACATCTGATGCAGCTGATTTCTTGCCTGCGTAACAGGTCAACTTCTGTTTTTTCCACTTCACTTCAAGTGTAGTTGAGATAATACGGAATGTAGCTTGCTGTGGAGGCAATATGATATTATATCCTGCAATTTTTGCTTTCATGAAGACTGCCATTACTGTTGAATGATGCCCGAGTGACAACTGTTGTATAGTAAGGTCACACACAGCAGGAACATGAGTGTGATCAGTACACAGACACTGCAATGGGAAATTTGCTACTTTGTGTGTCTTGCATCTCTATTTTTAACCCTTTCCCACTCGGAATACCACCCAAAGTGCCCCAAGGTGAAAATGCGGTCTGTTTACCCATTCTTCATGAAATTCATTTGTTTTTTCAAAAATTGTGTTTAGTGTTTAAAGTTAGGAAGAAATATTCTGCAGAATTGTATACCATATGTCAATAGCCTTCTTCATCACACCCGGGGCATAATGCACCCACTGCATGCCAAGGAAAGCTGTTGAGTCAGTCTGAATATAACAAAGAAAGGGTTAAGTAATGTCCAAAAAAAAAAAAAAATGTTTGCAGCCAAAGTTCTTTGTCTTACTGGGACAGAACATAAGGGAATGAAGTTAAGTACGTGTAAATTGCATCAGAAAGCAGATTTCCTTGGGTTCAAATGTTAAGTGTAAATTGCATCAGAAAGCAGATATCCTTGGGTTCAAATGTTAAGTGTAAATTGCATCAGAAAGCAGATTTCCTTGGGTTCAAATGGTAAGTGTAAATTGCATCAGAAAGCAGATTTCCTTGGTTTCAAATGGCTACATGTATTCACCTATGGTTCTGTTTCAACCCTTGGTTTATAAATGGCATATTATTTTTGATTACAAAAAAAAGCAAAAATCCAGTTGAAATGAGAAACAGATGACCTGTACAACACCAGGCAGTTGTAGGTAATTCTTTATTGGTAAAAAGTTGCCGCCTGATATATCAAAGTGTTAGGTCTTATTAGATGAACATGTTCCACACATTAATTTCCAGAGCTGCTAAGATAGAAGGCAACAGTGTGAACTCGGTAGCACTGAACGACAGCCCACAAAACCAACACGACCGTATGATGGTGGCAGCCTATGTAGGGCTCAATCCGCGTGGTAATACGATGATGGCACGTGACACTACACTCATACCTAATTTTCCTGGAATGCCAGCCATTATGGCATTGCTCTTCTGTCCTACCGCAGAGCTCAGGTAAGTTTTTTTTTTGTGAATGGTGAGAAATACTGCAGTCACTAGTTCAGGGATGGGAATTACCCTGACAACTTATTACATCACAGCATGTTTACTGCAATGCATCTTGGAGGATCGCCGGGGACAAACTCAGCCAGCAGTTCCTACTCACAGTGGAGTAGTACATTAGATGCAGTGTTGATACTTGCCTGTGTGATACACCTATGTTCCAAGTTCCGATCAGAGAAAGTTAGAAAATGCCGCACTTTAACTGTTGCATGCCGAAGTGCACAAGTTCTAAGAAGAAGACACCTGGACATTTTTTTGCAGTTGCTGTCTGATAAAACAGAGAGGAAAACCTGGATCAAACTGATCAGAAGCAAAAACTGACCCCTGACAGCACAGCCATTGTTGTAACTCTTCCTTACAATTGTCTTCTACTATTGCAGAAGGCAGTTTTGCACTGGGGACGCTGTTTTCATCTAATAATAAGAGAACATCAGCCATACTGTGACCATAACCGTGTTATATTATGTGCGCTGGTTTAACCTTGTCCCTGGCGATCACCCAAGATGCACTGCGCTAAACATGCTTTGACATAATAAGTTTTCGAGGTAATTGTCAGCTGATCAGCAGATTTTCAGAGTTTTTTGTATTAATATACTAGTACTTTTCTTTGTTAGACACCTCAATTGCAGTGTTTTGTGGCACATTTCAGAGTTTTCCGCAAAAAGCATTCTTATCCCCAGTAGATACACCTCACCTGGTTACAGCAGGACTGAGCCAAGTGCTTTCCTTTTGCTTGGGTTGAGTGTGGAGTACCACTTCCATGCCAGGGCAAGCTGTTGTCCTGAAGAGTGCTAGCTGTTGACCTGAGGTGTGCTAGCTGTTGACCTGTGGTGTGCAAAGCTGACAGGTCCAGGGTACAATTCTCACACAAAAAATCTTTTTACAGTAAAAGGAAGTTGAAGCACTGACGCAGGTGACAGTCAACAGATAGCCACTGTCAGCAGAAAATGGTGTATCTTGAATACTCCGTACAGCCACCATGGCCAATAAAAGTAAAGACACATTTGTTTAATTTACCTGGTTAAAATAAGTCATTTGTACAAACAAGTGGGATTGACTCAAGTGGAAATGTTCATTTTGGGTATCAGAGAGTCATATCATATCCAGCAAAACTGACACAAACCGATTTTCGCTTACCATTTTATAAGATCTTGATATAATTGCATCAGTTGCAATGAAATTGTTTGTATTGATGGAAAATTAAGTGTAGTATTTATTTTTTTTACAGGACGGACAGACACAAAAGGAAATACACTGGAGCACTGTGTGGTTTGGGCTGGGACCAGGAGACCCATGGCCCCGCTTTACCAGAACACGACATAGAAGTAGCCTTTGACACTTCCTTTGATGATACAGACTTGTGCTCAGTGAGTAAAACATTATACAATCAGTGACTAATCTTGTTTTCAGTCATACCATGGGATATTCCAGTTTTGTGTCACTGCACGTTCTGTAGTCAGTACCCATCATATAAAATCACTACTAACAACTTTTATGCATTATATATATGACATACTGTTTAGCATGTGTACACAAATTTGATTGATTGGAGAAACAAAATAACAACAACATTGCCCCCTGGGAAATCTTGGAAGATGATTCTCACTATGACCTGTCCATACCCCTTGTCTTCTGCCTGCATCAGGTAAAAGGGCTTTAATTCCATACATAAGGGTACATTACTTTTAAATGTTCAGGATACAGATTACTTTGTCTGGTAGACCATACTACATGGCTGAGCACCAGACTTGGTTGTTTTTCATCACCTTCTTTCCACTCTGAAGATTTCCTTATAACGTAGGATGCAATCCATCTTATCTGCAGAAGATTACCATACTTTGGCTAGTTTTTAGTGTCTAAAGAAGAAGAAGGCGGGGCATATTGCTTTGCTCATGTTGGTCGTTCAGTCTGGTTTCCGGGCCATAACTCGAGAACTTTTTGAGACAGGATTTTGATAGGCCACTTTAGTGAACTTGGTATTAAGGACACAGGACAATACCATAGGTTTCCACGCACATTAGGTGCTTTGCCAGAGCCCCCATAAATTTCCAAGGATCCGGTGCTGTCACCATGCTGCTACATTGAGCCCCAGGCGCTGTGGTGTGGCACAGCGCTCCTGCTGGCATCAATTCATACTAGCATACAAGCGAGCATGCGCAATTCAGTTTCCTACTCTGGCATCCATTTGTAGTGGATGCATGTTGTCAGAAGCTCCGGCTTTTCTATATCCTTTTCGTTCTCCTGGTTTTTTCTTTTCATGTCGTTTGATAGTCAATAGGTTTCTTGGGCAACTGGTCGAATCACTGGCTTAGTCAGTCCAGGTTTGCGATTGATGGCTATCGACATGGAGTTTGATGTCTGATGGGACCCCAACCATCACAGGATGGCCTATTTCAGTGCCAGAAAGTCCGTTGGGCAGACAGGAGGTCTGCTAGACGGAGGATGCAACCTAGGGAGGCATGCTGAAAGCATGAAGTCACTGTACCTTGGGGGGGGGGGGAGGGAGCACTGTTCCTTGATTTGAGGCCCAGGCCTCAGGGCCAGGTACAAACTCTTCCTTGAATTGAGGCACCCATGGGGGGTCTCCAGTCAGGTCAGGCTTCGTTGCCAGGCTCAGACTGGTCCTCAAGTCAAAACTCATCCTTGAATTGAGGCCCTATTAGGGGGGTCAAGGACTTCCACAGATTTTCCGTGGACTGTGGTTCGGCGTTCTCATACTAGGCTCCTCTCCAATTCCACGGTAGCTCGGTTGAGCGGATCTGTGGTGAGTGCTCCCCCTAGCCTGTTCCCTCCTGCTCCCGGCCATGCATTGGTGGTCAGACGACAGGATGTCGCCTCCACCAAGCAATTGGTGGAGACCTTGCTGGGCCTTGAGCAGTCTCGAGGCTGCACTTTGGGCCACATGCTCAGGGGAGTGATTACGCTTGACGTCTGTATTCAGTTGGCCCGTCGTAATGGGCTCCTCTTGGCAGCCGCCATGCCGAAGGCGGTAAGCAGAGATGCTTACCAACTACCCCTGGATCCTGTGGTTCTGGGGCTGTTCGGTCAGGGGATTATCCCCCACCTTGAGAGAGCAGATAACAGGGCCTAAGTCGCTTGATGAGGCTTTGCTGTAGAGTGTGAAGTTGACCAAGGGGTCCTCTTCCTTCCTGCAGCACATTGCAGCTGCCCTTGGTCCACAGCAGTAGCAGAAGCTGCAGACATGGAAGAAGAAGCCGGTGAAGAAGTGTGGCCAGCCCTCTAAGCCAGGCTCTTCTGGCCCTAAGGGAAGCCAGAAGCTGGTGCCTTGCCCCTAGTGGCACGGACCGGTCATCCGACACCTTTGCAGGCTCACTGGTCGATGATCCCTGTTTGCCTTCTTGGCCTGGATGGGTTGGTGGCCGACTAGTGATGTTTGCTGACCACTGGGATCGTACAAGGGATGATAATTTTGTGTGAAATATCATCTGGCATGGCTACTCTATGGAGTTCACAGGTAATTCCCCTCCATTATCAATAGTTCCCTTTACCTTCAATCTGCCTCATGAGGAGGCAGACCAGGAACTCTTGAACAAGGTCTTGGACCAGTAACCTAGGCCTTATGCATTTACATGTTAAAATAGCGACATTCGCTGGCTTATTTCTCCTATTTGAAACGTAAAACTGCAACTTCCTTGGCATTCTGCTTCAAGTTTATACCAGTAGCAATAAGTTTAAACCAAGAAAATGGGGGGTCATGTGATTAGATTTTTTTTTACAGGTGCATTTGTGTACCTTACCTCCATGATTGACCGTTCCGCGCCAAATATGTCTCCAAAAATACACAAAGTTATCACATGATTTAAAATATTTCTAGAGTAGCAGTGCCTTTCTAAAACTCACAGTTGATAAGTATTTTCCTATCCAAAATGATGATGGGACTTAATTTGGGATGCTCTGCTCCTGTGATATTAACATCCAATAGACACAGCAACAGTATTCAGTACTCGATCAAAAGTTGTGGATCAGTTGACCCGACCTTGAGGGGTTACTGGTCCAAGACCTATATATATAGTGATCTGCATGTTCAAGCTTTATTTTTTGTCATCATAAAGCACAATGTTGTGCGTGAAAAAAAAATGAAATGATTGGGTGTTAAAGTTGTTTTTATTGTGTGAAACAAGAGCTCTTGCATTTGTGTGTGCCCCCTTCCCAATACCAATAGACAGTGCAGCTTGGCACTCCGTGTTGACATCAACATGTCATATGAAATACTACAAAAGTATGTAATTAACACAAAGTGGAAGGCAATGGCAGTAATTTACTGGTATTGGCAAATATGTCTTGTAAAAAAAAGACAAACACAGCTGAGTTGTACCTGCAATGACCCCCTGCAGAGAGTGGGCCACCCTGCCATAATTTACACCCAATTGTATTTGGCTCATATGTGGCCAACAAATATGCTAATTCCTCTTGACACCACTTGTGTGCCTAGAAAATGTGAAAAAATAGTGAAATATGTCCTTTGGTTCAGGTGTGTGTACAGAAAAACAGGCATATACATGCAGACTCAAAAGCCTGTATATTGGGGTATAGGTCTTGGACCAGTAACCTAGGCCTAATGCATTTACATGTTAAAATAGCGACATTCGCTGGCTTATTTCTCCTATTTGAAACGTAAAACTGCAACTTCCTTGGCATTCTGCTTCAAGTTTATACCAGTAGCAATAAGTTTAAACCAAGAAAATGGGGGGTCATGTGATTAGATTTTTTTTTACAGGTGCATTTGTGTACCTTACCTCCATGATTGACCGTTCCGCGCCAAATATGTCTCCAAAAATACACAAAGTTATCACATGATTTAAAATATTTCTAGAGTAGCAGTGCCTTTCTAAAACTCACAGTTGATAAGTATTTTCCTATCCAAAATGATGATGGGACTTAATTTGGGATGCTCTGCTCCTGTGATATTAACATCCAATAGACACAGCAACAGTATTCAGTACTCGATCAAAAGTTGTGGATCAGTTGACCCGACCTTGAGGGGTTACTGGTCCAAGACCACAAGGCCATGCAAAAGCTTGTGGACAAACAGGCCATAACGCCAGTTTTTGATGATGGGTCCCCATGCTTTTTAAAGTTGTCTCATGCTGGTGCAGAAAAGTGACGACGGACAAAGACTGGTCATTGACTTGTCATATCTCAACTCTTATCTTGTTGTGCACCACCTCAAGATGGAGACTGTGGCCACCATCATGGCGGCGATGCAACCGGGTGATTGGGCAACCTGGATAGACCTCAAACCGCATATTTCCACATTTCCATAACCAAGTGGTCTCAGAAATTTTTTTGCTTTCTGGTCGACGGCAGAGTTTTTCAGTTTTGAGCTCTCCCATTTGGCCTAGCGCTGGCATTGCTGGTCTTTACTCGGGTCATGGGTAAGGTAACCATGTTTGTGCACTGGCAAAGGATGCGGTTGCACATTCATCTGGATAGTTCGCTCCTGTGGTCTCATTGACATGGGCCTTCTTCTGAAGGACATGCAGTTTGTCTTGAATCACGGCTCAAAGTTAGGCCAAATTGTGAATCTCCCAAAGTCCAGCCTGACTTCCACGAGGGAGTTGGTGTTTCTGGTGATTCAATTTTGACAGTCCCTTTCATCTGTCGTCCCTCAGAGGACAGGCGGAAGAGACTATTAGCTCTCATGAAATAGTTAAGGAGGGAGTCTGCTTGGAGGGCATGTCGGTGGATGCGCCTGATCGGTATGCTGATGTCCATGGACTCTAAGGTCACTTTGGGGAGGCTTCATATGCGGCCTATCCAGCTGAGCTTTTGGATCACTGGGAATGCAAGACTGGTCTCTTGTCTCAGCATGTTGGGATTCAGCCAGATGATCGGCTGATTCTGAGTTTGTGGTTGCGCCAGGTGAATGTGATGCCGGGACAGTCCCTGGTGCCATTCAACAGCGAGGTGACTCTGTTCATCAGTACTTCCCTACAAGCCTGAGGAGCACATTTGGATTCTGTGACACCCTCAGGCAGATGGCCTCTGTGGAGGCAGTTTGCCATCAATTGGCTTCAACTGGAAGCGATCTGTCCCTTTCTTATCCTATTTCAGTCACAGCTGGAGAACAAACAGGTTGGTACCACGTTGAAATGGTTGTTTCTCTGGCATAGTAGATCCTGCTTTGATGCCGCCAGAATAGCATAAGGCTCTGCTTTCAGCACATCACAGGTTGCCTGAAGGTCAAGGCCGACCTGTTATCGACTCGAGAGCGGACTGAGTGGTCTCTGAATCCCTGTGTGGTGGAAGTGATCTGGTTCCTTTGAGGTCCACTGCACATTGATCTCTTCGCTACCAGGGACAATCGTAAGACCAGCGCCTGTGTGTCCCCGTTCCCGGATGAGTGGGTGACAAATGCCATGTTGATTTTGGGCCATGGGATGTGGGTGTAAGCCTTTCCTCCAAACCTGTTCTTGCTGAACGTTCTTCCTAAGATTTGAGAGGAGCAGTTCAAAGTCCTTCTCATGGGTCCCTGGTGGCCCAAGAAGGAATGGTCCTTGGATCGACTGGAGTTGAGTGTAGAGCCTCCTCTGTCACTGCCTCTTTTGGCATCTATGTCAAAAGTGTCTCTTCAGTGAGCTTTTCTCAGGGGGTGGCTGAAAAGAATTGCCTGGGGAAAACTTCATCAGTCTTCTTTGAAGATTTATGACTTGAGGTGAAACAAGTTTGCTGCGTGATGCATTTCTTGGGGACTTTTCGCCTTTGGAGGTGACAGTCCAACAGATTGCAGACTTTCTTTTGAGTCTATTTGAGGAAGGGCACTTCAAGCTTTACACCATCGAGGGTTAGAAGTCGGCCATTGTGGCTACCCTTAAGACCAGGGGACAGAGTTAGGGACGGACCCTTTTCTCTGTGGAGTTTAACAGCTTTTACACAAGGACCATCCAACAGAGTGCAACCTTGTGCCTCTCTGGGATCTCCCTGTGGTGATTGGGGCTCTTATTAAGCCTCCTTTTGAGCCAAAAGATATCACCTCGATCAAACTTAAGTTTCTTACCTTCCAGACGGTCTTCCTGTGAGCTCTAGCTACAGGTGCTAGGCACTGGGAGATAAATACCTGGGATAGGGCCCTTGTCAGGTGGTGTGCTGATGGGAAGGATGTTTTTCTAAGGCCCCACATGGGGTTTGTGTCTGAGACACAAGTGGCGTGTGACCCTTCTACTGCTTTGACATGTTTTTGGGTTAAGTCACTCTCGGTGACAAGGTCCAGGTCCAAACCAGATCGTGCTCTTAGTCCAATTAGAGTGCTTCAATTCGATTTGAGTAGGATGGAACCACGTGGAGCGGGATGTAAACCATTGTTGCCATTAAGGATGAAAAGCTGGCATGTTTTGATGCTCTCTGGGCTCATGAGACTGGGGCGTTTTCTCCCTCCTGGGATGTGTTACGCAAAACTTCAGTAGAGGATATTATGGCTGCCCTTAGATGTCGCTCCCATAATACTCCCAGCTGGTCTTAGGTTGTGCCTCACCCAGTCCCTTTAATTCAACTGAAATTTTTTGGTCTAGAATCTTTGGAGGTTTCTCCCTCCTCCAGTCTGATGGTGCATCAGCTTAGGTGACCAGAATTTAAGGTAAGACTTCAATATTGCACATGGTAATAGTCCTCAATTAGGGCTTGGGCAACCTAGAAGATGGATGACCTTGACCAAATTCCCAAGGTCACCACGGAGAGTCTTATTAGTGATCTTGGTTTCTGCATGATAACTAGAGATGTTTTTGACCTAGGGCTTTTATATTGCACAAGAATATAGCCTTCTATAAGAGCTGGATTGAGTTCTGAAATGGGTGACCTTGAACCTATTTCCAAGTTCACAGAGGTACTATTGTAAGTTTTTGTTTCCCCACAACAATTAGGGAAGTTTTTATGATAGGACCTGTTGATTGCACAGGGTTATAGTCCTTATCCAGAACCAGGTCAAGTTCACAGATGGGTGACCTTGACCTAAATTCAAAGGTCACAAGGCCAATTTAGGGAACTTGTTTTCTGCATTGTAACTCAGAATTTAAGTTAGGGCTTGGTCAGCTTAGAAGATGGATGACCTTGATCAAATTCCCAAGGTCACCACCAAGAGTCCTGTCAGTGTACATGGTTTCAGCATGATAACTAAAGATGTTTTTGACCTGGAGCTTTCATATCGTACAGGAATATAGCCTTCTACAAGAGCTAGGTCAAGTTTTGAAATGGGTGACCTTGAGTCTATTCCCAGAGTCACAGAGTCACATCACTGAATTTCATTTGTGCTTAATAACTGCAGTATTTGTTGAGCTAGGGCTTTTATTTTGTTAGATTTTTGGAGTCTTCTATTAGGGCTAGATCAGCTTTAAAGAAGGGTGACCTTGACCTAATTTGCAAGGTCACAAGGCCACTTTAGTGATTTGGTTTCTGAACTTGGTTTCCACTTGACAACTAAAGATGTTTTTGACCCAGAAGGACTACATCAAGTTTGCAAATTGATGTTTTTTTTTATCAACAGGTTAATGAGGGTGAACATAATGACGGTAGAGGGGCAGAATGTTTTAAAAACATGTCTTGTTTGAAAACTTGTTTATTGCTGTTGGTGTCGCTTTGATTATGCTGTGTTCTTATCCATGGGTCAACAGTGGATAAGAAGAGGTTGCATGTTATCGCAGAAAAATATTTCTGGTATCTTGTATTCTGTGCAGTTTTCCATGATAAATGCAACTGAATGCACTTGAAATAAGGGATGGAAATAAAACTAGTCTGATAGTCTGCCACTCCAGGGTACCCTTGTAGGTGACCGCATCACACACCCTGTGAACTTGTGTGATACCATTGGCAATCTACTGGGGTAGTCTGCTGTGGCAGATTTCGTATTAAGTTCATAAATATCAAAGCATCCACTTAAAATTGTGAAGAGCGGGCAGATATCACCTAGGCTCCAAAGTGCAATTTTTCCCATTTTCTATCACTGAAAGGATGTAGCATTCAAGAAAGTCTGAAATATGGTTTTAAAGGAAAATAAACAAAACAGGTTGGAAAATGCTACTTTAGGATGTATATATTGAGGGTAACTGTTATTACTGTTATTTGATAACTGCAGTTTGCCCCTACCAATACACCCTATTCAGAAGTCCCTGCTATAGTTGGAACACTACTACCCTCTGGTGGCAGAAACCAAACTGAGGGTGGGGTCACGGAAACCAAATCAAGTCCACATTCAGTTACATGTTAAATTTGCTTACTTTTCTAGCTCATATCTATCATTTAAAAACACTTTTGAATACACCCAGTATGTTATCCTGTTATGACAGCTCTAGGACTACAATAGTGAGGGAAAAAAACAGGTCCTTAGTGTTTGATCCATTCTTTCAAAAGTTATTGTGATGTGGTCTGTCAATATCAAATAAGTTTTGATGGCATCACATTTTATATCATCTTAGTACAAAACATAATCTGTTGAATTCAAATTTTAGAATTGAATGATGTTAAGCCAGTAAACAGAAGCAATGAAGAGCCTACTGCAGACTATTAGAGACTTCCGTAAACCATACTTGTATTAGGACCTTGGCAAGAACATATGACTGGCATGTAGTTTATTTGCTGGACTTCAGAGTTCTTCATATGCCAGACCAGGGGTCCACCCTATCTTAACATGCTAGTCAATAAGTGATTGAAATTCTTCGCCCAAGGTGTAACCGTTAAATATCAACCCCACCTTCCATCAACATAATACAAACATTAAAACAAATACTTTGTTGCTTACTCTTTGGGTGTCTGTTATATTTACAAACCTGTCAAAATATTGAAACAGGTGTTCCTAAAACAAACTACTCGCATCATTCACTACACCATCAGATGTGCTGTGAACTCATATTAAATGTTTACTGCTCAATTTATATTGGCATATCTGTACTTAAGGACAAGTAAAATGCCAAAGCGATTTTTGGGTAACAACTACATGTACGTATCAAAGTTCATACTTGTACAGGGAAAATATTAATGGAAATGTGAAAAGTATATATTTTTGGAATGGACATGGCCCAAAAATTTTGAATGGGATTATTATTTCAACTGTGTCATCAAATTGTTAAGTGGACATTCAGGTTTGTGGCAAACACGTTGAATGTCAGACCTACATAGAAGTGGAAATAACTTAAGAGATTCAGTCAAATTTTATTATGCCCCCCTCCTACTGGAGGAAGGTCATATATACTGAACCCCAATGAAAAGTATCCACATGCCAATTTTGAAGTATTTTATTGTTTATACTTGAAACATTTCATACCTAGACGTGCTTAGAACTTAACAAAGCATTCACTTTTCTGGCGTAAAAATAATGTCACGCTCTACCGACATTAACGTCACTTACAGGCAAAAAATGTCATTAACTGCCCTAATTGAAAGTCACACAAATTTTTCTGTTCAATATGGGATGTGGCCACCTCAAGCATCAACACATGCTATACATCTGCGGCGCATACTGCTGACCAGGGTTTGAATTCTGTGTTGGGGAACATTATTCCATTCTTCCTGCAGAGCTTGGATCAGCTGGTTTCGGGTAGTAGGCCTAGGTGTCCTCCGTTGAATACCTTGGCCTAACTGATCCCACAAATGTTCAATAGGGCTCAGATCGGGTGAGAATGCTGGCCATTCCATGACATTGATGTTGTTCTCATTGAGAAAGTTCATTGTTAATCTTGCAGAGTGTGCACGTGCATTGTCCTGCTGAAAGATCGCCAGATCTTGATGCTGCTCCATAAATGGGACCATGTGCGGCTCCAGCACCTCATCAATGTACCGCCTAGCATTGAGGATCCCTTGAATGACCACTAGGGGTGTCCGGTAGCGGTTGCTGATGCCTGCCCACACCATGACAGAGGGTCCACCCCATCGATCTGCCTGACGGACACAGGCATCTGCATATCTCTCCCCAGTCCGGCGCCACACACGTTCTCTGCCATCTGCTCTGCTGACACAAAAACGGGACTCGTCAGTAAAAAGGACGGTATTCCACTGCTGGCGAGTCCACCTGGAGTGTGCTCTACACCACTGCAGTCGTCTTTCTCTTCTGGGTTGGGTCAGCAGGTTACCCCTGTAAGGTCTTCTGGCTGTTAGGCCACTGGTCCTCAGTCGCCTCTCCACAGTAGAACTACTGACAGGACGGTGATTCACCCCTTGAGTCTCACGGGCTGTTTGGGCTGCTGTACGGAAACGGTCTCGCAGGTGCATCAGCCGGATGTGACGGTCTTGGCCAGGTGTTGTCACTCTTTCTCGGCCAGGCCTAGGCCGATCATCTACGGATCCAGTTTCTTGTTGCCGTTCAATTAGTCGTTGGATGGTGCGCCGAGTACACCCCATTCTTTGTGCGATTTGAGTGATTGGGACTCCACCCTCTGCAAGCCCCAAAGCATGGTGTCTTTGACCTTGGCTCAGACGCGGCATGATCGCCTCAACACACCTGAGACCACTGGCTTTTTTCTTGGCTGAACATCCCTTTTTAAGGCCACTGAAAACATCAGGTCATTTTAGCCATCCAATAGGAGTGGTGGTCAGAAGCCATATTCGGTGCACAAAAGTCACATGCATTATGTAACAACCCAGCAAAAGTTAAAAAGTTGTCCTGAATGACCCTGATGTAGGCTCCAAACCATGCATATATGCACACACAGTACTTAGTAACTTACAAAATTAATGTGTTAATTTTTTTATGTGGATACTTTTCATTGGGGTTCAGTATAGTAATCGCTTTTTCTGTGCGTCCATTTATCTTTGATTTTTCAACATTGTATACTGAGATTGACATAACAGACCTGAAGGAAGTTTTAAATTCAATGTTGGACAAGGCATTCATTTTTAAAATAAAAATCCTGAATCCTGAATCCTGAAAGGAGGAAAATGTCAATACATTTAAGTTTCCAACGCTGATGCAAGATTTGACAAAGGAATTTTAGTTTAAACATATTTATTTTCACTGGATTACCCAATAGTACATGAAATATGACTAATCTAGGGGTTCTCCAGACACGGAGACGCACAAAATGATATATACAAGACGCATAGGACAATACAATGTACAAACATGTGACTATGTACTCTGGTAGACATGCTGTAATACAATTAAACAACCAAAAACAATATCAAACATTCCAATCCAATTAAGAAAACATGCATATATACACGAATATGCTTAGTAGCAAGCTAATTCGTCCTCAGCACAGGGAGCGACTGAAGGGGAGGTTATAGCTTGCTGGGCGCGGCCGAAGCACCCTGGCTGCAAACTCACACTGCCACTGTGGAGCCGCCAGTGCGCCCAGTAGCTCGGGTGTTCCTTCCCGCCTTGTCATTGTCGACCCACCTGTGGAGACACGATAGAGAACATGGTAGTATTAAAGGTACATACGTTGAACATACAAATACACTGCAATGGTATATGCTGGTTTCGGGATACATATATATGATAAGATACTACACGGTTACAATATAAATCGGTGTGTTTCAACAACAAAATTTTGCATTGCTCTGAAAATTACTGTATTGCATTCTTCTGAAAGTTCTTTACTCCTGAACAATAAAATACTACATAGTCTGTCACTTGCAACATGCATTATCAGGTTTGGATTAACACCAGGGGTTAACAAAGGAGTGATGGTAAGCAGGAGCTTCTTTCTCTCCTGGACATATTTAGGGCAGTAGAGACAAAAATGTTTGAAATCCTCAGTTAGGTGGGAGCAGGCACAGGTTGGCTGTTGAATGATATTTACTTTATGGAGATCGGAATTAAGTCTAGAGAATCCTAATCGTAACTGGGTATGACAGATGTTAGCAAATCGCTGACCATGGGAGTAGAAATCTGGAGCAGTGTCGGCCGCTAGCAGAGTGGCTTTAAGTTTCGACTTAAAGATTTGAAGGGAAAGGTAGTTACGGATATCAGTGGGGAGATTATTCCATAGTTCGGTGGCATCAGGGAGAAAGGAATTTTCAAACCGCTGGGTTCGGCATTTGATGAGGCGAAGGTTACTGATAGGCCTATGGCGGAGCGTATGACCACCAGGAAAGGATAAAAGAAAGTGTTACAACGAAAAAGAATGTTCTGATTTGATAAAGTATATTATCAACTATGCATACTTTGGCTTTGGTAATAAAGTATTTCGCCAAATATATGAAATACCCATGGGAACTGATCCAGCTCCTTATATTGCCAATTTATATCTACATTATTACGTATCCAAATGGACGGAAGAATTGGCAAAAACAAACTACACTGCTGCTAGAAGATTCTATTCACATACTAGAAGATTCATCGATGATCTATGTACTCTTAACAACAAAGATGAGATCAAGAAACATTGGAAGGAAATTTACCCAAAAGAAATCATTTCGAATAAAGAAAATGAGAGTGACAATAAGACAACTTTCCTTGATTTTGAAAGAGCGATTTACAACAAACAGTATGTGACAAAGATTTTTAATAAACAAGAACAATTCAAATTTGACATAGTTTTATTTCCTGATATCACTGGAAACATTCCAGAGAACCTAGCCTATGGTGTGGTCATTGGACAGGTTTTATGCATTAGCAGAAACACATCACAAATAAGTGAATTTGTAAGGAGAATAAGAATATTGATGAAAAAACTATGCCACAAAACCTATGACACCAAAAAGCTATATAAAACTCTGCTGAAGTGTTTCCATAGATATGGAACAATACTGACAAAATACAACACTCATTCTGAGACACAAATAGATTATATTAGTCTATAGATTAAGGTAGGGCTAACATAGAAGTGGTGGTAGGGGGATAGTTGGCATACCGTAAAGTTAACTTAAACCCACCTAGAGATTTTCGCTAGTCTGTCTACAGTCAGATACCATCATTCATTTTTGAGTCCTGTTTCATCACTTTGGTGTAGAGGTGACTATAGTCAATTACCTTATACACTCACTTAACAATCATTGTTGGTACGTAAGTGTAACATACTAGAGACTTCTGTCCGCTTTTCGTGTCCAGGCTATAATTCAGTCATCCTTCAACTTAGATTAATGAAACTATACACACAGGTGCATCTCGACACAAGGGTGTGTCATGTACCAAAAGTAGGTCACTAGCTCAAGTATCTGGGTCACAGTTACATATTCTTGTAAAATCGTGTCCGGGCTGTAATTCCTTTACTCTGGAACTTGAAATCAATGAAACTTAACACACTGATGCATCTATAGGTTTGTCATGTACCAGAAGTAGGTCACTAGGTCAAGTATCTGGGTTACAGTAACATATCCTTATAAAATCATGTAGGGGCTATAATAGCTTTACTATGTTACTTAGTTTCATGAAACTTCACATACATATATATGTTGACCTAAAGGTGTGTCATGAAACAAAAATAGGTCACTAGGTGAAGTATCTGGGTCATGGTGATACAACATGTAAAACTATATTACACTTTATGTCCGGGCTGTAATTCTGTTGTCTTTCAAGTTATATTTATGAAACTTTACATACAGTTGCATCTGGACATTAGGGTGTGTCATGAAACAAAATGAGGCCGCTATGTCAAGTATCTGGGTCACAGTAACACATCATTGTGAAATCATGCCCGGGCTGTAATTCCTTTACTATTTAAGTTAGTTTCACGAAACTTGACATATACATATATGTTGACGTAAAGACGGGTCATGAAACAAAAGTAAGTCACTATGTCAAGTATCTCGGGTCTCCACTATTCGTGTCCGGGCTATAATTCAGTTATCCTGCAATTTAGATTAAAGAGACTTTACACACAGGTGCATCTGGACATAAAGGTGTGTCATATCCAAAGTAGGTCACTAGGTCAAGTATCTAGGACAGTGACATATTCTTGTAAAATTGTGTCTGGCTATAATAATTTTATTACATAACTTAGATTAATAAAACTTGATACACAGATGCATCTATACATAAGGGTGTGGCATGTATGAAAAGTAGGTCACTAGACCAAGTATCTGGGTCACAGTGACATATTCTTGTAAACTTATGTCCAGGTAATTCCATTACTATTTCACTCAGTTTCATGAAACTTGACACACACATACATCTTGACTTAGAGGTGTGTCATGAAACAAAAGTAGGTCACTAGGTCAAGTATCTGGGTCCTGGTGATACATTCATGTAAAAGTACATTATACTTCGTGCCCGGGCTGTAATTCTGTTGTCCTTTTACTTAGAATCATGAAACCTTACACACCTGTGTATCTGGACACAAGACTGCCATGCATAAAAATAGGTCAAGTATCTGGGTCACATTGATAGCATATTTTTATTGACTACACTCATTCCAAAATGAGACTTCTGATTACCAAGGTAATAAATGAGATGAGGGGGGGGGGGGGGGCGCATGAATTCAGCAATTTCTGATTGCCTATTTTTGCACAGAATTCATGGGTGTCTATATGGCTGAAAAACACACCGTGGATGTTGTACATCCGTGGTTGTTTCGCAGTGATGAAAAGCAAAAATGAAGTTTCCATAATATAGACTCCTCCCATATTTTGAAAGTACATATTTAGAAAACTCACCAAGATATAGAAAATCCACGACAGGATTTTTGAGCTGCACTAGTGTTCATTATTTCTGTGACAAAGTTTTTGATTTTAATAAACTTCATAAGAGTTAAATATACATTTGCATAGGGTCTGACATTTGATGTGTTTGCCAATAAATTTTGTTTACTTGGCAATTAGCTCATCACATTGAACTTATAATCACATTGTAATCTTTTGATCATTTCCTTTCCAAAAGTAGATACTTTAGGTATGTTTACATGAATGCTTCTCAGCCTATTAGCCTAGGTAAGTGGTAATTACTTTGAAATGTCTTTGGTGTCACTGTCTTACCTGTCTGCCCTATTATTAAAGGTTCGTTGCACTTGCCGGTTCTGCATTTTTGTACCTTAGGTGAGTCACTGTCAGTGCAGTGGTGCTTGGTGTTTGAATCAATTTATAACTTGAGGATACAAAACTCTCTGGGCACCATGTATGATTATCATTGTTCTCAGGTTTCATAAATCTTCATTAATACCATACTACTATTAGGTAAAGTGCACTTTGGTAAGTCACAGAAAATATCAGTTTCGCCAATTCAACAATGCATTGTGCCATTGCACGGACAGATCTAGGCTTCAAAAATCTTAAGCCAAAATTGGAAATAGAGGCATAATTTACAAAAATTCGGTCTTGACCCTTTAATAACTCGTTTTAAAATTTGTTAACTATTTTCAGGCCAAATTCAAGAAACTTTAACATTTGGTTAATTGGCCTCAGAGCTGTTGTGTTATTCTTACTGATAAAATCACACATGCATTGTCCCTTTTTTATATGTGGTGTGTTAAAATACTACTGTGATCTCCATGCATAGCAAAATTGGACATCTCTTGGAAAACAAATGGTTTATAACTAATATTGTCAGTTGATATATCAGACAAAGTCTTCAATATGTGTGTGTATATACATATATATATATATATATATATATATATATATATATATATATATATATATATATATATATATATATATATATATATATATATATATTTATGGGATCAGGCATAAATTGCACCTTTTTCATATGTGATGTGTTAAAATACTACTCTGATCTCCATGTGTGGCAAAATAAGACACCTCTTGGAAAACAAATGGTTTATAACTAATACTTAGTATTGTCAGTTGATATGTCAGATAAAGTTTTTCCAAAAAAATTGTATGTTGCATGTGGTTTGGAAAGCTTTCTTTGATGCAAGGTTTGACAGGAATATTCAGTTTGTCTTGTGTGTACCCTCCCTTCCCCACCTCACACATACTTGTACTTGAAAAGACTGAAACAAAAAAATCCATTGTAGATTACACACAGATTTTTTGACCCAATGTTTTGCATGACTTGCTTAAAAAAGGTTTCACTCAAGGTATGTTTGCAGATGTTATTTTTGGTCGTGCCACCTACAATATTATGCAATATTGGGGTCAAAATGTGAAAATATCGGTGACCTTGATGTATTTTTGTGAGATCACCATGCTTATAGAATTGAAAGAGGTGATTTTGTAATGGCAGGGTGTAGCTTGGACATCAAAAGAGAATTGAGCTTCCAGATCAAAATTGCACTTGATTACACTGTACATAAATTTGTACTTGGTGACTACTTTTTGGGTCACCATGACCCAGTAATTATGGAGTTTGGCACTTGTCCAAATGTATTTGTTTTTCTTCAATAACTCAAAAAGTTATTTCCCAATTTGAACAATCAGACCATGTATGGAAACGTGGATGTAGGGTGTATATTTGGAATATAACAATTTTTTAATTCGAGATGGAGGTCAAGGTCAAATGTCCAGTTTGAATATAGGGGTCATCTCGTTAGTGCTCTGCACCCCACAATTTTTTAGTTAATCCCATATAACATTTAGAAGTTATAAAGTGAGTGATTATCTTTGTCAATACAAATATTGGTGGTGCCACCAATAGTATTATGTAATATACAGTTCAAAATGTGAAAATCTTGTGAATACTCTGGCATCTTTAATTTTTGGCAGATCTTCGCCGAATTTGGTGGGATTGTGAAGGAGGTCAAAATCTAAGTCACTAATGATACTAGTGGCGCCACCTATAATTTGATGGAAATTGTAAGCCAAAATGTGTTTTAAGATATAAAATTCCATATTTGGAAAAATGATTGGAATAAAATAGACATTTTCAAAGTTGAAGAAATTTTCTGGGGGAAAAAAATCAATTTTTTTGCTTAATGCTATGGTATGATGTGTTGCTCTTATTTTTGTTATCATGAAAATTTATACATGTACATTTAGAGTATATGAACATGCAGTCACCCATGACAAAGTCATGACTTCATTGTATTTGTGTCTTTTGCCCAGAACCACTTCCTAGTAGTCATTACCCTATTCCGCAGTCCAAACTCTTTACTCTCCATAAGCTAACCTGTCCCTGTCTAGTTACACAATGTAAAACAGTTATCTCTGACGTCATCATTATAGATACATTTAGGGACCTTAATTTTAAAGTACCTAATGAAATAAAAACTTGAAATGAGCCTCCTCCCCCAGATGAAGATGGGGGGGGGGGGGGGGCAGTTGAAAGAAGGGGAAGCTCTTCTTTGTTAATTTAATTTTTTGCATCTAGCTTGTTGGTTCTGATTCCTCCATTTGCTGATTTATATGGCAAAAACTGGCAAGAGGTGATGATGTGTATTATACTAATAGTTCCACTTGTGTAACTGAGGTAAGGGTGAAACGGGGAATATAACTGAAGTGATGTGAGCCATGGGTAGGGACTGCAGAATATCTAATTCACATTTGAGGCTAAATGGAATGGAAAAGTTCTGTATTTTTCCCCAGGTTATTTTTCTGTATATCAATGTGACATCACTGTACATGGTACAGAGGGATCTCTGAAGACAATTAGTAACCACAAGACTAAAGTAGTGAGCTGAATTACCTGTGATACTGAGATTTAGAGGTTCGATGGAATGTAGTTGGTGCATTCAATATTATTCCATCAAGTCACATTAGGCAAGTGTGTTGCAATTGGGGGAAGAGTGTGAATACAGTGAAATCTGTCTATAAAGGCCACCCACAGCAAGAGGTGGCCTTTAAAGACAGGTAAGACACCAAAAACCTTTGCATGGCCGATTTTGAGTTTTTAACGGTTTGTACAAGATGAATGTCCTTTCTATAAGTTGTCAAAATTTCAAGTTTTCAACTAAAGTAGAAATATGAGAAAATCGCTAAAAAATACACAAGCATGTGGACATCTGAACGTCCATGTGTCATTCCTTTGGTTTTCAGCAGCCAAACAGAACAATGCCACCTGTCAATCATACATAACAGGCTGTCACGTGGCTACAGGTAGCAACGGCCCATGGCAAAAGGAGAGTGGTATCCGGTGGCACTGCGAAATCAGGCGGCATGCCCAAAGTATGTGTGTGTGCAGGAAAAAGATGCAAACATGCTAACATATCATAGCCTTAGTGGTTTACTTTATAGTAATCTTGCTTGTTTTGCATTCTAATAAAGGAAGACTTTAAATGTTCAGGAGGAGCAGAAATCATCAGACGATGTCCCTTCAAAGGTTGTGCCACAATGGATTACCCCAGTGACTTCCACACCAAAGACAGACATGGAAAAAAACGGGCACTTTAATCAACAATTACCACTACATAATAATATTTTATTGAAACCCAGGGATGAGGAAATAAAAGTACAAATAAACACATCGAAATAAGCATAAACGTGAACAGAAGAGAAAACAGACAAAATAGTGATACAAAACTCAGGTTGGAAAGAGAAATGAAACTAATTGAGTAAATAACTACAAAATAATGACAAGCTAACTACATAAAGTATACAGATAGGAGTAAATACAATAAAACACTATCCCTAAAACGGGATGAAGAGGTAGGGGGTGGATGACCAAACTCGCCATCCAACCACTGATCAGGAGCGGTCGTTGGCCGCCCCACTGAAGCAAGGCAACACAACTTTCGTTGCCAGGCGGGAGGTCATGGGGCTGAAAGGGCTGCCTCCATGACATCACACTTGAAACAAGATTGTCGCTGTTGCTGTTTGACAAATCGCTGAACAATGTTTTCCGTACTTCAAAGGCTCTTTTATTCATGTGATTGGCCAATAATTGATTGACAACCTCACCAAATGTTAAGGGACGATGTTTACTACGTTTTGTACAAATATCAGCTGAACTTGAGCAAATATTGTTTCAGAGGCAAATGATCAACATCCAAGGCCTTTGAAGCTTGTTTTCTCAGAAAGTATAATAGGATGAGAACCCCACCTAAGAATGGTTATTCCAAGAAAACGGCTGTGCAAAATTCAATCTGGTTAATGGCTTTTGATTCTGTAATGTCTGGACTGCAAAAATGTTTCAGCGATTTTTAAAAATTTTGCTTCGTTCTTTTTCTATGAAATGAAGAAAATGAACATCCTGGAAATCAAAGGGAAAATTCAAACGTCAGATTTTGAGGATGGATAACAGAAAAACTAAACCAAACATAAAAAATCGCAGGATCGGTTTTTTTGCCAATATGTCAGGATCAAGATGCAAGTGTAATTATGATTTTATCACAAATAATTAGTGACTTATGTCGACATTTATGGGGTGGATGCCTTGCTGTCAACTTTCAATTGTTTATTCAACAATTAACATCACAGACACCCAAATACAAGACATATAAATTCTTTGGAGTATGACGATTACACACATATATGATTTGTTATTCTTACACAAATACATTTTGAGCTAGGATTGAATAAAGTGGGATTTATTTTTGGTGTCTTACCTGTCCTTAAATGGCCTTGAATTACTGTTTATTCATAACCCATGAATATCTATAATTGACTGTTGAATTACATTCCACAGTGATAAGACCTGAAACAGACCAATTCCTTGAAACATTTTTCTAAGGGTTCAAGTGCACCTACCTACTATCACATAGTCTACAACCAGGAAATGTCAATTTGCCTGGTAACAAGCTGTAAGAATTCTTTTGTAACAGTTTGTGAGCTATCATGGTTGCTACAACTCTTTCATAAGTCATGACTTCTATAAGCATTGTGGCACTTGGTTGGCAGAGCCGTAACATGCTCGCCGTTCACCTCTGCGGCCCAAGTTCGATTCACGGCTGGGGAAGCAAGTGAAAAGAGACCACTTGACTGTGCACGGTGGTTTTCTCCCAGTCCTTTGGTTTCCTCCATGGAACAAGTGGATAGGAAAGTATACGCTATCAACAGTGCAATGGAGAGTGATAAATATAGGCTTGGCCTGTTTCACAATCCATATAAAAGATATGGATCTATGCTTCTAAGTCATGACCTGCAGGTCATCCAGGTACAAACTTGGTTGTACTCTCAGTCAGCCTGTTACCTGTTGTGCATTGTCATTTCCAGGACCTCACTATTACACTTCAATGTGATGGTTATACTGTGTTTTATGACATGTGAGATTAGCACATCCACCTGCACCTAACATTAGTTAATTGCATGTTACCTTCTGGTATATAAACATGCACGCTATGGTCCGTACAGCAGTGCCTGGTGAGATACAGATGCATTAAAACCAGCTGGTCTTCATCAGACTTCAGTTTGCCTTCATTGTTCAGCCTTCTGCTTATATTCAATTCCTTGAAAGACCCGTGTGGGAAGAAATTTCTAGAAATTAGCAGCAAAGTCATGAATTTCGGGGGGGGGGGGGGGGGGGGCTTTCAATGGTTTTAAATGAATTTTAGTGATATTACAGAAATGAAATACCATTTGTGGTAGCTAATGGTTTTTAGTGGTTTAGAATGAAATTGAATGTTGACCAGATGGTCATATGTGAACCATGAGTGACAACACAGTATATCACATGAGAGTGTATCGAATGTGGGATGACACCTGAAGATCCAGCCTTCCACCTTAACCATGTATTGTGAGAAAAACAGACAAGCACATCCGTTCATGGAATTGTATTGTTGAACTTTGCAATAAACCATTGAATAGGTTTCTGGGCATCACCAGCTACAAAGTAAATTAATCCCTGTCATAAAAGGGATACCACTACAGCTTAATTATGACTCAGAAAATACACATAGGATAGTATACAGTGTAAACTTGTTATAATGACACCATCTGTTCCTGAAAAAAATGTGTCGGATAACTGGATATGTCAGATAAATGAGTCAGATAACAGAAAGTAAACCTTTTCCAATGAAAATTTGTGTCATTATGTTGAATATGTCGGATATCTGAGTGTCGTTATGATGAGGTTTCACTGTACATGTAGTTTATTTCTTTGATACGTGTAGACACAACATAGTATACATGAACCTCTGACAACTGGCTGTAGAGTTTTGATGAGAAGCTGCATGTATATCTTGATATCAGTCTGGAAGAAGCACTTAGTACAGGATCAGTGTCTTTTTTTTAGGAATTCCATAGGTGTAAAATGTCACCAAAAACTCACAGAGATGTTAGAATTTCACTCACCATGCAGCTCATTGAATCCTGCTCTATGAGATTGCCGACTGTGTACAGGGGCCCCAACTCTTTCAGTGCCACATGTTCCATTGAATTAACAGCAATCCTTGGTGCACTTTGGGCACAATGCCCACGAAGCATCCCAAAGAAAGCTGTTGGACTGGATTATTATATTCTATTTATCCCATAATGGGGCCCTTGGGAGGATAATGAAGGTATGTGTCATGGCTATCATGTCTGCTTTCCGTATCACATAGTACCACATTACATTTCTAGGAAAATAGACCGATTCATCCACACATGGCAGTGTTGGATGGTTATGCTTTTCTACGTATTTCTGGCCTCTTTTTTGCTTAAAAGCTATCGTTTGTTGTCCACTTAAACAGAATATTCCATAGAAATATTATGGGATAGATACAAACCATCATTCGCATGTGTTTCTGGTTGGGACTCAAGGATTCTGTGCAAGGAAACCACTTGCTGATTTGCAGCTTGTGGTTTCCTGCCGAGAATTATGCTCATGACTATTTGTATTTAAAAGTAACTACAGGTATGCTGGTACTTGAGTGAAAGGTCCTTTTATAGGGCCTGTATTTTTCCGTTTTTAACGGAAACAGAATGAAATAAAGAATTTTTGTCACCTCTGAAACGGAATTTGCTGTTTTGCCGTAATGTGTTTTACATACAAAGAGAACTACTGAAACGGAATTTGGAAATTTCTGGCTGGTGAAAAGGAATTTCTAGTTTTTTTGAAACGGAAAAATACAAGCCTTGCTTTTATGAGAAACATGAATCTGGCACCCTTAGTTTGTCTTAAGTAGTTGGACTTCAGTAGCAGTCAGCACTGAAAGAGTTAAGTGTTTTCTCACCATTTCTTTTTGCTAAGGGTACCCCAAGGATGACCAGATGTGGTCTCTCAAGACAGGTGGTCTCTCATGTAAGGTACAAATAGCACGAAAAATACAAAGTAATATACAGTAAAAAGGTGGACTTTCAAAGCAGGTTGTCTCTCAGGACAGAGACCACTTGATACTAAACAACATGGACTGTGAGGTTGAAGCATGTACATGTAGTTGCTTAGAGCAAAATTTGTGCTTGTTAATTAGCCTGTTACAGGTGCAACAGTAATGATCATGTAATCTGTCACAGGTCATGTGCTCTGGGTTGGTCGCAGTCCACATGGTTGGCTTTGTGAGTTGAATGCATATGCTGTCCTCAACAAGATAACTGTAGTCATTGATTGATACTCCCTAGTTAGCATCAGTGATGGCATGATCACATGCATCTGTGCATAATGTCTCATGGCTTGCCATTCAGTGACTTGATAATGATCCCCTTCCTGGTAATGGAGAAGCCTGGTCGGTATATGTGTCATTTTTTTAACACCTGTGCAGATGATTTTCTTTTTAATTGAAGTAACTGTTTCCTGAAACTTAGGTGTGTGTATTTCCTAAAAGCCCAGGATTCCCTTGCCTGCACATCATGCCCTCTATTCGCCAGTCTAGTGCTTTGCCCAGCGAAGGACCTATTGGGTCGCTGTATACAGAATTGTTTTCACAACTGTGGTCATTAAACTGTCGCCTGCAGGCTGATGCGGTCCCCCTCTTTGTTGTTATAAACGCCACATATGTAGAGGGTACAAAGTCACTGTCTTCAGCTGTACTCATGGAAAAAGTGTTGATAGTAGATATTACATGATCAAAGCACTGTCATTGGTCAGTGTTTGAGTCAGTCATAGTTCAATGAAGGCTGATATGATTATGAACGAGAGAGTGCTAGATGGCCAGACAGCACTTGGTGAACACATCACACATATAATAAGAGGGTAATCAGTATTCCCACAGGGAGATGACGCAAAGGGGCTTCCGCCTGTAGCACAGGGGTCTGTTATGGATTTGGCACTCAAATATACAATGTATAAATCAGAAACAATAAAAGTACATGTAGAGTCTTTGTACAGGGCAATGGCTGTAAAAGCCTCCAGATACCATCTTATGGGAATGCAAGGTTGTCATAACTTAAACATACAAGCCCCAGGGATCTGTTGGTCTTCTCTACAAATGGTACAAATGCATGTAGCTATACTTGCATGTTTGATCTTCCTCTCTGTCTGCTGTAAGGCCTTCAAACATTGTATACATGTACATGATGTGTTATGTATCTACTGAAAGGTAGGGACAATGTGTCAGGGTGTGGAATTGTGTCCAGTATTTTATAAGCCGTGCGGTACTGATAGGAATATTGCATGTCCTCATTGTAGAACCTCATACATCAGGATTTGGAAAAAAAAATCTTTATGGTTGATAAATGAAGGAAAAATTCACTCATTCAAATGCTTTTTCATCACTAAGGCCAGTTGATCAAGAAAAACATGTGCCTTGTGAGATTTTTTTTTTTTTTTTTGGCCACTGGCTTTTGTTATGATTCATTTCAAAATCTGTATATGTCTACAGTTTGTTTTGATCTGTACATCAAATACACATTTTTTTTATACTAGGCTGGTAGTAGCAATCGTGCAGCTAACCAGTTTGGCTTATATGTGTATCAAAACATGGAAGATATTCTTAAATACACTCTGCCAATGTGGCTAAAGATTTTTGAAAAATTTTAGCCAAGTAATTTTTCTAGTCACGTGCTAATGCATAGTGTTGGCTTAGTATACATGTGCACTGTAATTTGCTATGGTTATAGCTTTAAAGTGATCCTTTGAGGTTTTGGTCGCAGAATTGAAATCATTTGGGCAGCCCAGGAACCAAGAGTGAAGCTCAAGGTTCCTGCGCTGCCCGAACGATTTGGATTCTGCAACCAAAACTGAAAGGGTCACTTTGAAGCTTATTCTGAAATGTTGCTGCATAAAAGTCCTTCAGTATCCTTCACAAACCTTACAAAAGCACTAATATTTCCACAAAATCCTCAAAGTGTCGTTTTACCGCCCATTCAGCTGCTCTGAAAATTGAGGAAACCCCCACATGTTTTGTAGAGCCATCTTGTGGTTATGAATGCAAATTAACCGGTAGGCCTAAATTTGGCTGATTTAGTCAAGATTTATTACTGATTTTTATGTGTCCTTTGTTTAATCATCGCTAAATACCATATATTAAAAGAGTATAATTGTCAGAAAAAAAAATCATGTTAAAGAAAACAAAAACTTCAAAAAAATTGCTCAATATTCTGCATCAACAGTAGTGATTAGGGATGGGTGTGCGTGGGACAAGTACCTCTGCAGCACTTTTCAGACCATTTGAGTTGTATCAACTCAGACTGGTAAAAATTGGTCAGATGACCTGAACCCTGCAATGTCATTGGTTACTCGCTGTCATGCATCCTCAATCATTTTAGAATGACAGTTTAAAGAGTATTTAGGTTTATCTACTGCTGTGATAAATTAAATACATTTTTGTACTGTGCTGTGATTGGTCAATCAGAAGTTTAAATATTTAGTTCCTTGGCTGTGATTTGTAGATCAATGGGGTGCGTATGGCCATCAATCTAGCAGTGGGTAGTGAGGAGGACGTCACAAACTGGGGTGCTGACGCAGTCTTCAAGATCCAGCAGTCTGCACGACAGAAGCTTCTGGCGTAAGTTTCTATTTCAGAACATGATCAGTTCTTCCGTTAACTCTTTAGTGGCTTGGTTTTGTGGTGAAAACTCCATTCTATGCTTAATTGGTTGACACATTGATCTAATTAGCATTCCTAATTTACTGATACTTCTAAGAAAATGTTTTCAAATGATATGCTGTTACCTATTCATGTATTAAAGTCAGTTTGTCATAACAGGAAGTGCTCCCAGCATGTAAACTGCTTAAAAAGAAAGGCAAGAATGAAATGATGAAGAAGACATTAATTAGCATAGTGTTACAGTGAGTCAAGGATAGGGCAGAGAGTGGATGGCTATGAAAAACAAAACTTAACTACCCACCCTTTATGGATGACTAGGAAATTAGTTTGTTGTTAATGTGGTATTATGCAAAGTCAAGGACAGGTCACAGTCTGGATGGCTATCAAAACAAATTTTTCCACTCTGTCAGTGAATGATAAATTAGTTTGTTTTGAACCCTTGTCCGTTGAATTATAACCGAGTTTAAGACTGAGTCATCAGCCTACCTAGGTATGGGTTAAGTGTACAAGCCTCATGTGGGAAAGTTCTTGACCGAGGGCATGTTATCTTGATAGGGATCATCTACAATTCTCTGTCATTACTGTTGAAATTAGTTGAAGACATTGAGGCAGACCACATTTGACCACCAGCTGGTTTTAGGTCTAATCCACAATTCTGATTCAAACTGTTTTTCATTACTGTTCAAATTAGTCAAAAACATTGAGCCAGATGACATTTGATAACCAGCCAGGTTTTAGCTGCTTCAAGGGAACAAGGGTCAAAAGTTGTGTTACAGTGAATCAAGAACGAGCCACAGCCTGGGTGACTATAAACACAAAACTTAAGTTTCCATCCTTTGTGGATGAATAGGAAATTGGTGTGTACTACCGTGAACTGTATGAATTCTGACACTGCAACCATGGCTGAGGTAACATTGTAACCTTTTACTTGGAGTGAAAGGTGACAAGTACAGGTGCTACTGTTCGGTTAATCAGGGGTTAATAATGTGTGTGGGATAAGTGAGCGTAGGATGTAGGTAACACCTGGGCTAATGGTGCCAGGCCTGGCTGGGACCACCGACAGAAGTGAAGAAAAATTATCATAAAAATTCTATATACACAGGATGACCACAGCAAAGTGACATCACAACTAGCAAGCCTTCCTACACAGCACACCTACACCTGTGTTTATACCCCCTACAAGTAAAGTTGTTTTTCTTTCTTTCTTTTTTTTTTTCTTCTTTTTTTTTTTTCTTTTGGAGGGGGGGGGTGTATTTTGCCTTGCCACACTGTCCAACTGTCACACATACATGAACAAAATATTTCATGATGCACAGGCCACATCAACTTGAATTTACCTTCCTACTACATATATTTATTTGCATGATTACATTTTCAAGGTCCCGGGACCCATATGTATGTGGGGGAGGAGGGTTTACAGTCTGTTGACAGTGGCTGTTCTAGTTCTGCTTGCATTTATTGCATTCTAGAAATTGAAATGCTGTTTGTTGTGCTAAAAAACTGATGAAACATTCATAAGTTGAAGATATATAGATGAAACCTGGTAATAACATAATGTACAACTAGAATAAACCTAGGAATATTAATGTAAACAATATAAAAGCAAAATATGACAGAGCAGGTAGCCAAGAAGAGGCAGTGGTAGAGGTTCCAAAAAGCTTGTATATTAACCCTTTCAGTGCCAAGCACGACTGAAGTTGATCTACTGAAGTCAAACTAGTCTGAATTATCATAAGGATGCCAGATTTGTGTTCCTTATAAAAGGACCTTTCATTCAAGTACCAGCATGCCTATAGTTCCAGATAAAATATACCAGGTCAACAGCTTTTCTGAGCATGCATTGGGTACATTGCGCCCAATGCAAGCTGAGAAAAGCTGTTGACACAGCCCAAAATTTAGCACTGAAAGAGTTAACAGTTTTGTAACTGCACTGTCCTTATATGTGCACGTGTGGATCTACCCTCTATTTTCTTACCATATAAGTTGAGGATTTAAACATATGTTTGAAATGTTTATTTTCTGTATTAGTATAGGAAATATACTGGTTTTGGGTCAACCAGTATTAAAAAAAAAAAATTAACTGTTTTACCATATGAACTATGTGTTTTTTCACCTGATGCCCTGTCTTAGGGGCCAACAGAAAAAAAAATCAGTTGCCACCTGTGTGGTGAAGCAAAGCAGAAAAAAATGGCCTGTTGGCAATGTGTGTCCTGTAAAGCCAAAGGCTGAATGGGATACACATTGGTGAAGGGTTCTTTTCTGGGTTTTTTTTATACCCTGCAGGGGTGGTAATGGAATATTTATTGTCTTTAGTGGAAGTTGAAACTGTAGGAATAAAATCCACTTTTTGAGTATCAAAATAAAATCTCTAGCAAAAATGCAAGCTTTATCTGATGTTATCGCTGAAAACATGTGTCCTCGTCATCACGTTTTTCTAAAAATAATATGAACATTCATGTTGTTTAGTTGTTTGCCCTTGGTCCCTATTTGTGTTTATTTTGACCTATTTCCTTGGATTTCTTGATCAGAAAGGTGAGCAAATCTTTTCATTGCTGTGCCCGTGCTTCAAAATGCTTCACCTCAAGTGGGCTCGTTCCTGCAGACTTCAAATTACAATTCATAACAAGGTTGCCGTGGGAAACATGGATTGTGGAACTCAAATAGAAATGAAATGGAGGTTCCTACATGAACCAGTAAATGAGCATGGTTAATGCAGAAGCTGGGAATAGAGACCAGGAAGAAATTTCATCCACTTATGAACCAATAGAAAAAATAGAATAAATACCTATTTCATGTATAAAAGAAAGTTATTTGTCCTGCTGAGGTAAAAAACACTTTGAATCTCTGTGTTTGTAGTGCATGCTATAGTGGTAATAAAGTGCTAAGATTCATGTGGAGGTGAGGTTGATTTTAAAATATGAAAAAAAAACCCTCAAATGAAAGAATATATGTAGTACATGAGAGGGGAAAAACCACAAACAAATGAAAAGCCACAAGCAAATTGCTACTCAGTGAATAAAACCATCGACGGATGCTGTATGTGGATAAAAATGGATACAAAGATCAATTTTGGTATTTTGGTAAAAAATTCAGCCATTTTTGAAATATTACAGTGGAGAGAATTGAAAATAAAGAGGAGGATGGACAAATTGTACCATAATAGATATGTGTATTTGTTGTTGTGGCTTTTAGGTTGGTGAAAAAGCGCCGGGAAGTGATTGAGAAAGTGGAATTCAACAGACATTACAGATGGAATCAGGTGGGTAATGCCGATGCACAGAATGTTAACCAGCAGCAGAGTCTTGACAGAAAGTTTTCATAGAATACTCACGTCATTTATTTTCTTAGAAGTGAGAGAGATCTTCAAACTTATATATTATAGTGTAATGACATTGAGCTGAACCAGTTGATTTTAAACATGTTTTTGTAATTTCTTACTGCTGTCATAATCTGAATGTATATTGTTTGTGGCTATATTGATTTTTTAGTCACCCCAGTGTGGTTCCTGTACTTCCCTGAGCATGTGGCCCAGGTGGCCAGTAGTTCAATATTTTGACAGTTTTAAAAGTGTCCTCTTGTGTGGAATGTAATTTTTTGCAGAATCTGCAACACATTGAGTGGACACTCTGACAGCTATTACAGAGAAATCAGGACAGGGCTTTACATGGCACTGAATGTGTCATATTGACTGTTAACTGTCCACGCAGGAATGTCTGTGCCAAAAGTATATATGAAACAGAACAAGACACATCACTGACTCTGTTTCCCAACGATGAGCCCTTCTGTATTGTTTATGCAGTTAAAGCCTGGAAAGTGCATTTCCATGTGAAAGTGAAAGTAACACTGTGTTTGGTTGACAGGTAGACCCAGAGGATGTCATGTTTGCTTCTATCGCGGAGATGGACTCTGGCAAGGAGCTGCTGACGCTACACAGTGGCATTATGCTGTGTGAGGAGGAGGAGGAAGAGGAGGACCACGAGACGGAACAGGAGATACTGCAGAAAAAACGTCAACATGTGGAGTGGCTGCACACCAAGGCTAGCAGGTCAGACAATTTTACAGGTTTCCAGCCATCAGACTTCCATTTTAGATTATAGGCTCCAGTCATGACTGTTTTTTGGTGTTTTGATTTTTTTTTGGGAGGTCAGCAACACACCATACCCTGTGGTCTAGGATTCAGTTCATTATGTGTGTGGAAACATTGGATAGTTGGCAGGAAATCAAAGAATACATAGTGGAAAGCATTCTTGGCCAAGCTGAACAGCACAAGTGACGTTAGTTTGTAAAGAAGGTAGAGGGTCCCAGTACATTGCTGCAGGTAACAACTTTGCCCTCGTACAAGAGTGTGGAAAAAAAAGAACATTTAGAAAATACAAAAGAAGATTTTCTTCACAGCAAATCTGTCTGGGTGCATTCAAAATGAGAACAGTTTGAAATGCTACACTTTGACATTGTTCAACACAATCTAAATTTTGTGTATCAGCCTAATTTGCATAAATTAAAATGTTACAACTTTGGTTCTTGGTTCATTGGATGTGGCCATGTCACAAACTTTTAAACTGAAGTTTGAATGACACCACTATCTATACTAGGTTTGAAGCTGGTCAAAGATTTTAATTTTGTGTATTTGCCTAATTTGCATAAATTAAAAGCCTACAACTGTGGTTCATGGTTCATTGGATGTGGCTAAGTCACAAACATACAAATTGAAGCAGGAATGGTTCCTCTTATGTCTAATAGTTTTGAAATTATTCAAGATTAAGATTTGTGTATTAAAATTGTACAACTTTGGTTCATGGTTCATTGGATGCAACTATGTCACATACCTTTAAAGTGAAATGGAAATGGCAACTGTATCCATAACAGTTTTGAAGCAATTCTAGATTTAAGTTTTGTGTATTCACCTAATTTGCATCAATTAAAATTCTATAATTTTGGTTCCTAGTTCATTAGATGTGGCCGTCACAAACCTACAAACTGAAGTTGGAATGGTTTTGAAGTTATTCAAAGATTAAAATTTTGTGTATTAACAAAATTTGCATAAATTAAAATTTAACAATTTTGGTTCATTGGATGTGGCTATGTCACAAACTTATAAATTTAATTTGGAACTAGAAAAGAAGATTTGCTTCACATCAAATCTGTCTGGATGCTGTCAAAATGAGAACAGTTTGAAATGCTACACTTTGCCATAGTTCCAAATAATCTTAATTTTGTGTATTAGCCTGATTTGTGCAAGTTAAAATTCTACAACTTTGGTTCTTGGTTTACTGGATTTGGCCATGCCACAAACTTATAAACTGAAGTTTGAATGACACCACTATCTATAATAGTTTTGAAGCTATTCAAGATCTGAATTTTGTGTATTTGCCAGATTTGCATTAATTAAAAGGATTTAACTTTGGTTCATGGTTCATTGGATGCAGTTATGTCACAAACCTACAAATTGAAGTTGGAATGGTTCCTCTTATGTCTAATAGTTTTGAAGTTACTCAAGATTTAAATTTTGTGTATTTGCTTTATTTGCATAAATTAAAATTGCACAACTTTGGTTCATGGTTCATTGGATGCACTTATGTCAAATGTGTAAAAGGGAGGTGAAATGACATCTCTATCTACAATAGTTTTGAGGCTATTCAAGATTTAAATTTGTATGTATTCACCTAATTTGCATAAATTAAAAGTCTACAACTTTGGTTCATAGTTCATTACATGCAGCCATGTTACAAACCTTTAAATAGAAGTTGGAATGTCACCTCTATCCATAATAGTTTTGAAGCTGGTTAAGAGTTAAATTTCCGATATTCAACTAATTTGCATAAATTAAAAATCCTGCAATTTTTATTCATGGTTCATTGGATGCGGCTTTGCCACAAACCTATGAATTGAAGTTGGAATGGCACCCCTTTTTTTCTGTTATAGTTTTGAAGCTATTCAGGCCTCAAATTTTGCATGTTCACCTAGTGTGCATAAATGAAAATCCTACAACTTTTGTTCATGGTTCATTGGATGTGGCTATGTCACAAACCCAGAAATTAAAGTTGGAGTGGCACCTCCATGTATAATAGTTTTGAAGTTATTTAAGATTTAAATTGTGTGTAGTCACCTTATTTACATAAATTAAAATTGTACAACTTTGGTTCATGGTTCTTTGGATGCAACTATGTCCCAAATTTATAAATTGAAGTTAGAATCACACTTCTATCAATAACAGTTTACAGTTATTCAAGATTGAAATTCTGTATATTCACCTAATTTGCAGAAATTATAATTTTATAATTTCAGATCATGGTTCATTATATTCAGGTGTGGCTATGCCACAAACAGATAAATTGAAGTTGGAATGGCACCTCTATTTATAATAGATTTGAAGCTATTGAAGATTCAAATTTTTCAGTGCCCCTAATTAGCATAATTTAAAATTCTACAACTTTCATTTGCTGTCCATTACGTTGGCAGGTGTCACAAACCCGTACATGTACATTGAAATTTAGTGTCCATCTGCAATAGTTTGAAAGATATGGAGCTTTTGAAATTTTGATTACCCTTAATTTGCATAATTTTAAACATCATGACTATTTGAAAAGATATGCATAAGAGACTTATCGCCTTATGATGTATGAGTGTGTTTATTGCAAAGGCTTCTGATTGTCGCAGGGCAATTCATCCAGCTCTGCGAGAATAGCAAACAAGTACATGTACGTGTATACAGACAACACTCAGTGCCGATGTAGACAACTCTCAGCTTGGTTATTAGCATACAACCAGAATGCTTTAAGTCAATTACTGTGTGCCTAAGTGCACCAGCTCACCCAAAATGAAACCAGGACTAAGTTTCTACAGCTGACAGACAAAAACGAAAGGAAAAAATGGGAAAAGTTGATTACAAACCATAGCATACGGCCTGACTCCAAATGTATCGTACTAGAGACGTCGGTCTGCATAACTTCAATTGTATAGTGAGAATCTTATAGAAGACCGCTCCTTGCATTTGATACTCTACAACTGATTCAATCACTTAACTTATTGATTACATAATGTTCCAGATTCATAGATATGACAAAAACGATATAGGCCTACTTTCTACTTTTGCTATAAACTCGGCTGACGAATTAGTCAGAAGAACTAAAAAACTGATAGGCCTACCAATTCTCTTTTCATTTTAGGCAGAAGTGATAAAGATTTGGATTTTGAGTAATTGGGCCTATACATAGAATATTTCAAAGGTTGAGAAGACCGGTTTAAAACCACCAGTTGCCTTTTGTGGGTGGCTGCCTGTCTCAAGTCAGGAGTGAAATTTGTTTCTTCACATTGGTATTGGAAGATGAATGTTGGTGCTTTGGTAACTCTGGAATCTCTTTGCTGTCATTGTTGGGTTTGATATTAATGAATTTTGGTCATGTTTTTCTGCATAAATGTATCATACTAGAGACGCCTGTAAACTTTTGCTGGTTAGAGCGATACCGTCCACAGTTTTCAAGTAAGCCCAATATAACTTTCAGGATTTGTAGGGTGTATGAAAATCTAGGCTGCTTTCTATATTGGTTTGGCGCCACCTACATTTTTATGTAATATAGGGGTCAAAATGTGAAAATCTTGTGAACACTCTAGCATCTTAATTTTTGGCTGATCTTCATCAAATTTGGTTGGATTGTGGGGAACGTCAAAGTTAAGTTGCCAATGATGCTAGTAGCGCCACCTGTAATTTGACAGAAATTATGAGCCAAAATGTGTTTTAACATACATACAATGTCCCCAAGGGAGGCTGCTGCGAAAGTTCCAATCTAGTATACCTCCTCACCTGTGTCACATGCAATAAACAATATGTGGGTCAAACGATGCGCCCCCTGAAAGACAGATTGCGGGAACACTTTCGTTACATCAGTAACAAAGTCTCAGCACAACCTTTGGGCAGACATTTTGCTCAAAGTGATCATCATGGACTTGCTCTAAAAGTTTATATTTTAGAGTACATCCGAACCCCCCCTCATCTAGAATGCACTAGACATATGCGACTAGACAGGGAAAGATTTTGGATGCACCAATTGCGTTCCATTGAACCTTTCGGTCTCAACATCATGGGGAAGTGAGCTCTCTTGCTCAGTCTTATGCTAAAATTTTATGTTCAGGGCACATTTCTCCATGGTCTCACCGCCTTGGTGGGCATATCATGCCTAACCACCTGGGAAACTGCACACACAACCTATACAACTGTGTAGTCACACAGTCTGAAGCTCCTGTTTTCAGGGCTTTGTGGCACTGTTGTGCCACCATTTCTAGCCTGTAATACACCTGATGACCCCATCAGTGTACTAGTAGTAGTCTTAAGATTTTAAGTCTACTGCGATTCAAATTACTTTTGAGTCACATCTTACCGTGACAACCACAGTCTTGGTAAGGCCGAACTTCTGTGTTACGTAATCACGATCCCGCGATTTACGTAACTATGGAAAAAGTTACCCCCTCGGTATATAAACAGGCGCTTTGTCAGTTACCCAACAGTTCCTGACGAGTCGCGGTAAGCGACAAAACCGGTCGAACATCTGATCTCAGCTTTTGTGACCCTTGCTCGGTCCTTGCTCAAAATGTGTTTTAAGATATAAAATTCCATATCTTGAAAAGTAATTGGATTAGACTTGCAAATTTATAGGATATATAGACAATGTCCAAAGCTATAATATCAGTGACCTTGACATATTTTTGTGAGATCACCATGCCTGTAAAGTTGAAAGAGGTGATTTTGTAATAGCAGGGTGTAGCTTGGACTTCAATGACAATGTCAGCACAGCACCAGGCAGGCTTATGGGCCTCTTGTATTACATAATCTGGGTGTCCTTGATCTTCTGTCCCAAGGTCACTGCGGACATAAAGCAAAGGACTCACTCATTGTCTTGGCACATGCAACAATATTCATCACAGGAGTTGCACAAATAAGCTATGCTTACGTGTGGAGCAAAATGCCATCTGGTGGACAATTTTTACTTAAAGCTTTATATGTTCAGAAGCCACTTGAAGAACCACACCTTTGAAATGAACAGGTGCAATGTAGCCGCGATGCCAGCAGAGCATAAGACCCATGGGTCTTGTTTTTTAGTCCCCCGCCCACTTGGTGGGGGACTATAGGTTTGCACCTCGTCCGTCCTTCCTTCCGTCCGTCCGTCCGTCCGAAGCTTCTCCGGGCCATATTTCCAACACCATAACACCCACAACTACCAAATTTAATGTGTTTGTACTTCCTAGGATAGAGGTGTATGGTGTGCCAAAAGTAGGTCACTAGGTCAAATATCTGGGTCACAGAATACATATGTATGAAAAATCTTGTCCGGGCCATAAATTTTTTGTCCTTTTACTTAGAGTCATGAAATGTTACACAAATGTGAAGCTTAGTCTAAGAAAGTGTCATAAAGCAAAACTAGGTCAGTAGGTCAAATATTTGGGTCACCACGATATGTAATTATACAGAAACAAATTTTGTCCGGCACATATCTTCCCTATATTAATGCTACCTCTTCAATTTTTTTATGGTGGGTAGACCTTAGGTAGTAGCTGTGCATAGGCATTGTTTTGTGTGGCTAATTACTTGCATTAATTAATTATTTAACAAAAGTTCGTTAAGCAAGACAAATTTTGTCCGGGCCATATCTTCTAAACTATTAATGCTAGCCCTTTGAATTTTTTGTGGTGGATAGACCATAGGTAGTAGGTGTGCATAGGCATTGTTTTGTGTGGCTAATCACTTGCATTAATTAATTATTTAACAAAGTTCGTTAAGCAAGACAAATTTTGTCCGGGCCATATCTTCTAAACTATTAATGCTAGCCCTTTGAATTTTTTATGGTGTGTAGACCTTAGGTAGTAGGTGTGCATACGCATTGTTTTCTGTGGCTAATTACTTCCATTAATTAATTAATTAACGAAGTTCATTAAGCAAGCTCAAGATACAATACAAATTTTGTCCGGTTGACTTCTTGTTATAAAAGTTTACTGATAATGTATTGTGACCTAAAAGTGTGTCACGACGCAAAACTAGGTCACTAGGTCAAATATCTAGGTCACAGTGTAAACTCCATGTAAAACCTTGTCCATGCCATATTTCCCTTACTATAATACCTACAGCTACCAAATTTATCATTTTAATACTACCTGGGGAGTTGTTGTGTCACATGGCAAAAGTAGGTCACTAGGTCAAATATCTAGGTCACTGTGAAATCCATTCAAAATCTTGTCCGGGCCATAACTTTTTTGTCCTTTTACTTAGATTAATGAAATTTTACACAAATGTGAAGCTTAATCTAAGAATGTGCCATACTTTTAATTTTTTTTTCATCTAGGTCACACCCCTATATAGTAGTCCATTCAACCTCGTGGGCGACGAGCGGGGGACTGTATTGCTCTGCAATACTCATTAACTTGTTTAGCCTGTTATGAACTTTTATGGGCAAAACACTTCAGTTTTAAAAACATCATAAAAATCTACTCTGGCCAAAAAGAAAAAGAAGAAAAATTCAACAAAAACAGGCATTCCTCCAACTGAATTAACATAGGTTGCTCTAAATATTAGTTTGTGGAGAAAATATGAGTGTTACATGGACTGTCATGTAATTATACAAACTGGCATGAGCAGAGTTTCTGGTTGGAATGAAATGTTTCTGGGGAGGACACTATGAGCCACGAAGCGGCAAGTGGTTTTCTGGTGCAGAATCATTGAGTCCCAACCAGAAACACACACGATTGATGGTTTGTATTTATCCCATACTGTTTCTGTGGAATATTCTGTTTAAGTGGACAACAAACGATAGTTTTTAAGCAAAAAACAAGCCAGAAATGCATAGAAAAGCATAACCACCCAACACTGCCATGCGTGGATGAATCGGTCTATTTTTTTTAAAATGTAATGCGGCACTGTGTGATAGGGAAAGCAGACTTCATAGCCATAACACATACCTTTATTACCCTCCCAAGGGCCTCGTTATGGGATAATAGGTTTTATGGAATGCTGTAGTTTTACACACAGATGTTCCCCAGGTGGGCTGCTGCTAGCTTTGTGAAGGAGATGGTTCTATTTTTATGAATTTTTATTTATTTTATTTTTATCATCATCATCATCATCATCATCATCATCATCATCATCATCATCATCATCATCATCATCATCATCATCATCATCATCATCATCATCCACCTCCTCCTCCTCCTCCTCCTCCTCCTCATCATCATCATCATCATCATCATCATCATCATCATCATTTTAAAAAATAACATCAGAATTTGTTTTTCCCCCAGAAATTACTGGGCCATCTATTGATAACACAGGGTCACTTTGGGTCGCAGTTCATATTTTTGGCCACCAGGTGGCACATTTTACTATTTTTGGTGATTTTTTTTTATGTTAAGATTGTTTTTGACTTCACCAGAATTGCACAAAATTTCATCAGAGTATAATATGACCAAAGGTGATGTGGGTTTGTGAAAATGATGGGATGTGGTGTAGTTTTGACGAAATTATAGGATATCAAACTTTGGGACCATTTGTCAGGAAGTGCCAGTAGTGTGTCAAGGTATACTGTAGTACTAGTGTGCATGTTTTGCAATAGTGTCAAGACTGTTGTATGGAATACTATTAGCTACTCACTGGTTGAACAGGAAAAGCACTGAGTACCTCCCTGGAACTGATATTACCCGAAGTGTTAGATGCCGAAGCTACAAAGGTAATGCAACAACATGTCACTACCTATTAGCAACTATGGCCAGCATATCATAGCTATTAACCAAACCACTGGCTAGAATTTTTACAAAAATGGGATAATTTGCTTTTACACATAGAGGCTGCCCAGGTGCACCACCACCACCAAAATTGGGAAGGAGATGACAGTGCAATAATTATTCATTCTTTTACAGGGGATGCATATATAGCGTTAAGTAGAATTAAAGTTTTTGCTTAGTCAGCAAATCTTGCATGTTGGCTAATGTCTTGGTGATGGTGGATCCTAGGCCTGTTGTTTCTATTGACTCATTCCACCCTGATAGAAGACTGAGTCAACAGCTTTCCTTGGTGCGCTCTGGGTGCATTTTGCCCAGAGTGCACCAGGGAAAGCGGTTGACTATGGGCTTATAATTTGAAATGATCTTCCAAGCAAGTTTCATCCAAATTTTGAAAAATAATCCCTAAATTAGTAAAATTCAATTAACAGACGACATTTATATATTAACGGGAAAAAGTGTCAGTAGGATGGAATGAGTTAAAAAGAAAGTACCAATGGGGTTTCTTTTGGTGTTGTTAATTCTGACCTTGAAAGTTCAAACTGACATATTGGTGATAGTAAATTTTTGGTTACTTATTGGCAAGCACTAATACAGTACATGATTTAATACAGAAGTAAAGTCTGCTCTCGCAGGACCACCAGATTCACATTAGCAAAGAACAGGATCATCATGATCTTCTTGTTTGATTATCATCATCATCATATACATGTATTTCATAACCAGGAAATTTCCTCTAGAGTCACTGGAGCATGACATTTATACTAAAATGCTCAGATTATCACTTGGAACAGCATGACAACTATGTATGTTGGCTTTCATCACACAAATTCTACAACATACAGAGATGTGTATGTACCTTTCACATTCTGTTGAAATGGCAGCACCTAAGTCTGCAGGGTCACATGCCTGTGGCAGTGTCTCGGGGACCAGTGTACATGTATCAGCTTGTCACAATTTTGTGCAATAGATAATTACACATACTGACTCCAGAGCCCCAAGAAATGTGGCCACAAATGACAGGTAGTCTGTCACTGGATGTGGTCACATGCAGCAGGTACCATTGGTGAAAAAAGTATGCATATGCACTCATCATCAGTTCAGGTAGGCAAGGGTCAAACACTTGGAACACGTGATGTTTCAACAAATTGTTCACGTCCTCGGGGATGAATGTTGGGAACACATCAAATGGCGCATGACTATCAACCAGTCAGGTGACAAGATTTCCCCTTGAAACTCAGAGATACACATGCGAGAGGCTCATATGTTGCAGTGTCATATTCAAAGAAATGATGGTGACATGAGGTAGCATTTGTTGCTTTTACATAAATTGCTGATACATAACACCTGCTATTTATGCTTGAAAAGCCAAATGTGTTGGTGTACCTTCGCTAAAGCATTTACAAGCCTATACAGTGAAACCTCTCTATACCGAACACCCTTGGGACCGGAAAAAAGTGTTCAGTATGGTGAGGTGTTCGGTATAGGGAGGTTTGATAGCATTGAAAGAATATATTTGGGACCAAGAAATGGTGTTCAGTATAGAGAGGTGTTTGGTATACAGAGGTGTTCGGTTAGAGAGGTTTTAGTGTATTTATACTACTGAGTCATGCCCTTGATTTTGGCAAGTGATGACAAAGTAAATGTAGTAGGTGATACCGTGCTGCAGGAACTGAAGACTGTGGCAAGTGCCTCCGCAATAGCCAGATCCAGAGCCAGCTGGTGGTGCTGACCCCTGATATGTCCATGTTCCTTTAATGTTTTGCAATCTTAGGACAGTGCTTTGCATAGTAAGTAGGCAGTCTAGCCACCAGGTAGCACGTGGCAAAGCATCCACACTTTGGGGGTAGATTGGTTGCGCTAGATGAAATGCCATGTGTATGGTGAAATACTCGCTGGTACCAGGCAGACACCTACAGTTCTAATTACATTTTCACCCTACTGGTGTGCACTTAATAAATTGACTGTTGGGTTTTTGATTAAGTGACACCAGTAATGTGTGTCAGTTGTGTCACATGTATGCACACGTTGTGGCCAGACAAAGCCCATCTGAATCTCGGTGCACTGCAGAACACCACGTTGCACCCAGAGAGAGAGTGTGTTTGACATTGGAGGGAGGGGAAAAAGAGACAGATGGGAAGATGAAAGGGAAGGCAGGGAGGAAATAGGAGGAAGAAAAAGCAAAGGAGAGAAAAAAAAAAGGAGAAAGGAAGCAGGAGAAAATGAACACATAAAGAACAAGAAAGGGAGACAGAGAGGAAGACTGGGTTATTTCTCTTGCTTTCACTTTTCCTTCTTTTGCTCATCCTTTCTCTGCTTCTCTCTTCTACCTTCCCTCGTTGCCCACTTTCTTCGTGTCTCCCTGTCTTGTGGTGCTTCTTGCAGTGTCTCAAGGTGTCCTGCAGTATTGCTGGTGATACTGTGCATTGTTCTGTACATGAGTGTCTTGTAATAGTCAGTGAATTGTTTAACAGTATTTTCTGTCACCTGAGACCATGATAATTCACATTTTTGACTTCTTTTTCCAAAACCGTCAACCAGATTCATTCAAACTTGGTGAAGATGTACTTTGGGTGAGTCTTACAAAGTGTCATCAAATGGTCATGCTCCAGTGATTTATAGAATGGCTCTTTGTCAGTTCGTATCTGCATCTGCATCCACCCGTCAACAATTCATAGTTTTTACTTCTTCGGAAAAACAGTCAGCTGGATTGACTTAGTACTTAGTTGGGTCTTTACCAAATTTGTTCAAATGAGCATACTCCAATGATGTTTTGATTTGTTTGGAATTTTGTTGTTGATTTTTTGGCAAAATCTTCAAAAATCTTCTCCAAAACTGCTCAGGCAGTTCCTTTGAAATTGCTTGGGGACATTTCTGGGGATCCCTAGACTTTGATATGCTCAACAAGTGGCCCTTCAATTTTTTTCTATTTTCCTTTGATTTTTTGTGTATTAAGGCTTGTGGGAGGGTTAAACTAAATTGTTCACCAGGTGAGACTCTGGATCCCTGATTTTTAACAAATTGTTATTTTAGTACCTGTCAGTTAATGCAGGCATTCCTATTGATTACGATGTACTGTAAAGGCACAAATTTTGCCCGAGGTATGAATTTTCCCGAGTGGTACCAGTCGGGGAAAAAGAAAACCGGTAAATTTCTGTGGCATGCAGTGTACAGAAGTACAACTGAACCAGGTCTCACATGATTGATAATTCATTCCAAGGTTCCTAGATAACTTAGAATAAAGAAATGATAAATTCCAAACAAATGTATTATTTCACATTTTATTTCACAAAAAAAAAAAAAAAAGTCATTCACTTAAAAACATTTAAAAATGTAATCCGTCTCACAGACTGACCTGACCAGCATGGAAAATGCACGCCACGAAGAGCTGTCACAAGCATGTGCTGATGGTCACATGACCACTGTGTCAAATCAGTCCATGCATGTCTCAAGTGATTTATACTTTTTACCCTTTCAGTGCATTTTTATGTCTCCCAGTGGAAGCCGGGGGACATATTGGCTTGGTGCCCGTTTCTTCCGCTTCTTCTTCTTCTTCTTCTTCTTCTTCTTCTTCTTCTTCTTCTTCTCCTCCTTCTCCTCCTCCTCCTCCTCCTCCTCCTCCTCCTCCTCCTCCTCCTCCTCCTCCTCCTCCTCCTCCTCCTCCTCCTCCTCCTCCTCCTCCTTCTTCTTCTTTTCCGTGCGATAAGTCTTGAAGGACTTGACGGAATTTGATGAAACTTGGTAGGATTATGTATCTAGGCAAGACCTAGGTTATGATTGTATTTGGGTGACCTTGACCTAATTTTCAAGGTCACAGGGTCACTTATGTGAAATTGGTTTCCGTTCGATAAGTCATGAAGAACTGGATGAAATTTGATGAAACTTGGTAGGATTATGTATCTAGGCAAGACCTAGCTTGGGATTGTATTTGGGTGACCTTGAGAGAATTCTCAAGGTCACAGGTTCACTTATGTGAAATTGGTTTCCGTGCGATAAGTCTTGAAGAACTTGATGGAATTTGATGAAACTAGGTAGGATCATGTATCTAGGCAAGACCTAGGTTGGGATTGTATTTGGATGACCTTGAGCAAATTCTCAAGGTCACAGGGTCACTTATGTGAAATTGGTTTCCGTTCGATAAGTCATGAAAAACTTGATGGAATTTGATGAAACTTGGTAGGATTATGTAGCAAGGTAAGACCAAGGTAGGAATTGTATTTGGGTGACCTTGGCCTCATTTTCAAGGTCACAGGGTCATTTATGTGAAATTGATTTTTCTGCGATAAGTCTTGAAGAACTTGATGAAAATTGCTAGAGTAATGTATCTAGGTGAGAGCTAAAATAGGATTGCAATTTTCAAGCAAACTTGGTCATTTGTAATTTGTTATCACCTGTAGCTTATTCAGAGATGTAAGTGTTCCACCGGTAGACATTTGATTTTCTGTTGGAAAATCAGTCTGTTCTAGTTTTCACTAGATTTGCTGTTAGGGAAAATAAAAATTGGAAATTTTTTAATTTTAATGGATTTGGGAAATGAAATGATCGGGAAAATTTGTGCCTGTACACTAAGTCAATGGGGATTGGAATGGAAGCTCACATGTTTTGTTGCCTCTCCAAAATCCTTATCCCATAGACTAGAGTGGGACTTTGTGTGGGTTGAATGTCAAGGTCAGCTGAGGATGGGCTGCTCACACAACCCTCTTCTTTAGATTTGTTATGAATTTTTTGGTTTCATTTTTTGACAAAATCTTAGGAAGGTCTTGATCTGCAAAATTGCGTGACCAGCTGCTTCAAAATTGTATACATGTAGGAGCAATTCTGGGTACCACAAAAGCAAGTTGGGACTTATTATAGGTTCACTGTCAAATTCAGCTTAGGACGGGCTGTTCACACACCACTCGTTTTGTAAAAGCCTTCAAAGTCCTTAGCCTCTGAACTGGAACTCTCCCCCACCTAGTCTCTAATCAAGTACATGTGATCTCGCTCATCAACGGCCGAGTCGGTAAACATGTTATGGTAAATAGTGTGAGTGTCAGAGGCACGTGCCTCATCTAGATTGCTCTCACTGCCGCCACCAGTACCTGGCCACAGGGCATTGTCCTGTGAACCGTCCATTGCATTAGATATGCTGCATTTTTTTGGAATGATTTCATTGTAGTATTTGGACCAACTGCTACCCGTGCTGTTTTACCCATTTGCATACCAGACTGATCGACACAGACTTGATGTTTCTAGTCTTCATCAATGTTTTCTTGCAGTCAGTCATATCATTTTTTGGTAAAAAATGGAAACAGCCAAAGATGTTCTCAGTAAATCAAACTGTCCTAAAGAATTTACATAATCGACATATAAAATACTTGTATATGCCCTCAGTCAATATTTAGCACCAGCTCCTCTGACGTTGGTAATATTGTGTCAAGAACAGAAATGAAGGGTATAAGTCATTGAACATGTGGATCAGCTGACAAGAAGATTGGTACATGTATTAAGTTACTGTATGTACATTGAGTAATAATTCAACCTTGATGTCTGTAACAGCTGATGATACTGATGTAACATACTGCAGATATTGATATCAGTGATGTGACCAGACAATTGAATTATGAACTTTTTTGAAATGCAAAATCGAAGAACTAAACCAAAATATTGATTGATCATTTCTGTGCATGGACTAAAACATCCAATTCATCAATTGCTGTGAAAGTGATATCACATGAGCTCATGGATAGGCATTTTTTCTGGAAGAAATCAAATTCTATAAATACAAGAACAAACAGTTTAAATGGGTTAACCAATCAATTCTTCATACAAGACCATACCGAGACAGACAGCATATGTATTTTATGAACAAAAAAGTGTATACTATCCCAACAAATGATACCAGACAGGTAGACTGGACAAACAGACATTGAAACCTGTGATGACAGATTATGACCAAATTGTGGTCTTTCAAGACAGGTGATCTTTCGTAAAAGGTGTATGTATAGATAAGATGAAAAATACTGAGCAAAGTATCTTGAAAAGGTAGTCTTTCAAGAGAACTGTTTTATTGGGGTGGCCTCTGAAGACAGGGACCACAGTGGTACATGTCTTGAAAGACCACTTCAATCAGAGACCACCTGTCTTTTAAGACGACCTTTTCAGGATACCTTGCTCGGTCAAAAATGACGCAGTAACAGAGAGAAAGGGGGCAAGGGTGAATACAGCTTAATACAAACACCTTGTCCTGTGTACTGGTCACAACACAGACATGCCTCCATCTTCCCGTCCAAAATGCATAAAAATTTCAGACTCTTGTTCTCGTCGCAGAATATAATGTTTTGGTTTTGTGACTTCTGGTATTTGCTGGCAAGTACTTGACCCTGTGCCTGAGCAGTAGACAGAACACTGACTGTAAACCTATTGTTTATAAAAAAAATGTCTCAGTAAACCTCCAGTCCACTTGGTACCTGCAGACTTTTTGTATTTTTGATATTTTGCTCATCTTGCAGACAGCAATTTATTTGCAGTTAATTAGGTCATTGTTGAAATACCTTTGAAGATAACATGCCCCAAGTCAACAGCTTTTCTAGTGGAAGACACCGTTTAACCTAAAGGTGTACATCATTACACATACTTCTAAATGTAAGGTTTATCAGTAGAATATTCCTGTATGGTAAAGTGTGACCAAGCCATTGTTTTCAATCTAAGGCTTGGTACCTGCTTGCAGTTGCCTGCATGAGACAGGAACTAGATTTAACTTTGTTCTGGTAAATTTTATTATGTCTGTGTTGGCACACAGACATACTGTTTTCCCAGAAATTCTTTATTTCTTTCTTTCTTTACCAGCAAATTTGTCTGCCCTTTTTCTCGAAGACTATTATAGATAGAAACTCCAAACTTGGCACAATTATACTTCTATAGATGAAGTCCTGTCATTTTAGAATGAGAGGTCATGACTTTCAAAATTATGCAAATGAGGGCTAATTAAAGTTTTAAATCTTCAATATCTTATATACTATGGTAGATGTGGTTCTGAGTGTATAGGAGTTTGATCATATCAAAGAAAAAGTTATCTCAAATGTCAAGGTCAAAGGTCAATTTTTGATCAAAATGTCATCTTAAAGGTCAAAGCTCACTTCAGGTAGTCATCTGAAGGTCAAAGGTCATTTCAAGGTCAAAGGCCATTTTCGATGGTGGCTGTCCAGTGCACACATTGGCACATTTGTTGCCACAGCATTTTTATCCAATTTTTATCATATCGGGCTCAAATAGTAGCTATTATAACACTGCACATTTTTGTAATTTACATGTGACCTCTAAAGTTCAAAGATCAAGGTCATTTGGACGTTTGAAATTTTCATCTAGCCATCACTTGGTCAATTTTCATCCAGTTTTAATCATGCTGGACTCCCATTGTAGGTATCAGAACACTGCATATTTTTGTAATTTTCATGTGACCTTTAAGGGTCAAAGGTCAAGGCTCAAATTGTAGATATTGTAAAACTGCACATTTTTGTAATTTTCATGTGACCTCTAATGTCAGAGGTAAAAGGTCAAGGGTATTTGGATTTTTAAAAAATTCATCTAGCCATAACTTGATTAATTTTCATCTGATTTGGTTCAGGTTGGCTTTAAAAAAGGATATTGTAACACAGTACTTTTTTTTACATTTACATGTGACCTTTGAATGTCAACGGTCTGGGTCATTTGGACCTTTGAAATTTTCATCCAGTCATAACTCCGATTTCCATACAATTCTTATCATGTTGGACTCAAATTGTAGGTATTGCAACACTGCACATTTTTGTAAGTAGCATGTAACCTGTAAAGGTCAAAGGTCAAGGTTATTTGGCCCTTGAAAGTTTCCTCTAGCCATAACATGGTCAATTTTCATCAGATTTGGTTTATGTTGGGCTTAAAGTGTAGGGTATTGTACATTTTTGTAATTTACATGTGACCTCTAACGGTCAAAGGTCAAGGTCATTGGGACTTTGAAATTTTCATCCAGCCATAATGGAATGTGAAGTACCAGAGGAAAAAACTAGCATTTAATATTTATAACTTTTGAAGGCACACAGACAGATTTGCTTCAAAGCAAATCTACTTTTCTTGTTTATTTTGTCTGCTGTTAATCTGCTGCTGGAGACAGGTGTTTTAGAGGGAAGAAAACTTTGCTGATCAGAATTTGCATCCAAAGTCAGCTCAATTTGTGTTGATGTAAATTAACATGTTATAATAAACTTAATCTAGCTCCAAAGAGAAACTATTGTGACAGATTGGCCAGCAATACTGAAAAACATTCTTCTTGGTTAATAGAAATGGGCATGGGGATAAGTTAGAAACCAGAGAACATGTCAAATACAGTTCAAATAACTCATACCAGAAGCAAATATATGGGGCAGGAGTTTAAGAGAACTGGATTTGGTCTAGTGGCCAAAAATCAACATATGAACTATCAGTTCCTGCTGTCTGGATTCAGTTATGCTAAACAATGCGACAGAAAACTTGGAGAGAAAATATGACTATAGACTAACTATGGGAGTCTCCAGTTGATATAATCCATGTGTCAAAGAAGCAAAAAGCAGGTTTGCGAACATGTGTTAAAAAATGCTAAAGTAATGAATAAATTCATATGTAATAGATGTTGGATTACCTTCTGTTGCTTAAATATGCAGGATTTTAAACCTAGTTGCTGGTCAGAATAAGATTTGAGTCCATAGCTATCCTTGGCATGGGTTGGACCCCTTACCATCCAACTCTGCCAAGGAAAGCTGTTGCCCTGGTAAGTGCCATCATGGCTGGCTGGTCATGCCTACAGTTCTCAGAAGAAAAAACAAAAAAAAACAAAAAAACATATGTCTTGACATGAAATTGAATTAAAAACATTGAAGCAGGGTACCATGTACTTGCTGTATTCTAAAAGAATTTAATCTGATCCTGAATTTAATCTTTAAAATTAAAATCAATGTGCCTTTAGGTATTGAACTATGGCATTGTTGGTTCAGTGTTTGACCAAAACTTCCAGGATTAACTAATCTTTGTTCTTGGCTGCAATATGAACTTTTGGTTTAAAATTTCCATTTATAAAATGGAATTGTTAAATCTCAAGTTCATATCATAGCCCAAATCATAGATTGGATAATCCTGAAAATTTCGATCAAACATTAAGCAAAGGACTAAGCAGTTTAAGCCCCCCAAAAATTTTGATCACAGGTGTGAATTCAGGATCAGATTTAACTCCTTGTAAATGGGGCAATATGAGCAGGAAAGGGTTAACTTTGTTAGTGGCAACTGTAATTTAAGGCAAATTACTTAAAATGAGCTGCTCTGAATTTATAATAAGGATGGTAGATTCTAGCATGCCTGTAGAATACAATGGAATATAATAATGCAGGTCAACAGCTTTCCTCGGCGTGCTTTAGATGGAATGAAGCCAAAATGCACTGAGGAAAGCTGTTGTCTCAGTCCAAAATGTCGCACTGAAGGAGTTCAACAGAATGGACAGACAGTTCATAGGTAACCTTAAATTTCCAAAAACATGACCTTTGGTAGTTGAATTAACATAATGAATGCAGTGCGGATGTAGATTGCAGAAACATGTGTTGTCATGAGATGTGAACCATTGGCACAAACTGTACTCGTGATGGGGATAAAACACAATCAGGATATTTTTGTACCCTAAGCACCCAGTCTGTGACAGTGAAAGTTGTTGACCTTGGGCCTGCTGTCCTGGCAGATCATGTGTGCAACCATACACAGACTATAGACTGAAAGTTGTTGACCTTGGGCCCGCTGTCTTGGCAGGTCATGTCTACAATCATACATGTACTGACGTAGACTACAGACAGAAACTTGTTGACCTTGAGCCTGATGTCCTGGCAGATCGTCTACAACCATACACGTAGACTGTAGACTGAAAGTTGTTGACCTTGGGCCTGATGTCCTGGCAGATCATGTCTCCAACAATACACATAGACTATAGACTGAAAGTTGTTGACCTTGGGCCTGATGTCCTGGCAGATCATGTCTTCCACCATACATGTATACTATAGACTGAAAATTGTTGACCTCGGGCCTGCTGTCCTGGTAGGTTATGTCTACCATACATGAAGTCTACATGGTCCCTATTATTGTGTAAATTGAGCAAAAACAGTGAAGCAAATGGCATTTAATATGACAGTCTTGGCTGGCTTAAATGAACACTACTTATAGGTGCGATCACCATTACCAATTAATGTGTATTCAGCAGAATAGACAATCCAGTATACAAAAATTCTTGCAATCCTGAGTTGTGTATTCCCATTGAATTGTATATTAATGTAACCTAAAATGAACTGGTTAATTTTGAGGCTAATGAGACAAAATTTTCAGAATCGCTGAAGTTATGCATCTAGATTTACTGTTAAAAATTATTGTTTCTACATGCAGTGGTGTTTAAGTTGTTCACTTGCAAATTACATTGGACAATTATATAAGAATACACAGCTTGAGCCCTCCTGACTGTAGTGCTCTCTGCAGTAGGGATTCACAACCCTTCTGTTCTTGTTTATTGTCATAGTATGGTGTTGTATTTGACAAGAGTAGCTATTAAATTGTCATGACAGGGGAAGGTGAATGTGTTGACTAAGCCATGTATTGGGATTTACTGTAAGTAAGTGATCAATGGAATGTTTTCTGATGCAGATCAACCGTGGAAGAGGAACTGAAGTGTGAACTGTGTAACACCATGACCCGCACTCCACGCCAGCTCATGCTGCATCTTGCTACTCGCATGCACAAGGAACAGGAAGTGAAGCTGATGCAGTGATCAGCTTATCATCTGAATGCTGCAGACAGTGCGGAAATTGTAGACCAGAAGGTGGGGTTCTGGTGCTGCCATCTGGTGGACATCATGTGTATGGTGTTCCAGGAAACAGCCAGAGGCTGGACCTCATCCAGACATTATACAGAAAGAATCTTGTCATTGGTTCATTATATTGAAACATAATACTCAAGGATCCAGTACTTTATAATGATGTGCCACATATCCAAAAGAGTGACATTATGGCACATTACCCAGCGGTCTTTTGAGAGTTTTGATATTTGAATCAAAGTTATTACTGTGATAGAAAACTTTCTAAGTTACTGTTGGTGCTTTTTTCTCAATTGTAACACTTAGTGAGGTAAGAATTGAAATGTTAGCAACTGTCCTTATGCTGGTAAGAATATGTAGCAATAAAGGAAAGGAGAATATATTTCATAAAATCAGGTAAAATCATGGAAATTGAAAGGTTAATAAACTTGTTAATTTGTTAAAGGGAATGCAAATATTTAACTGGTATTTATTTAGGATTACATTGAGAAGTAAACACACACAAAGGTGAAGTCTTACTTACTCTGCATGATTGTTTTGTTTTGTTTTTGTTTTTATTTTCATTTTTTTTGGGGGGATGGTGACATAGTCTGAAATATATACATTTGTCGAACAGCAAATAATAGATTAATAAATGCTGTACCAGCACTTACAACATTTTTAGTTTGTAAAATCAGAATGCAGACCTTAACCCTTTCCCTATGAATTAACTCTTTCAGTGCCAATTACGACTAAAGTCGATCTGCTTCGGTCAGACAATTCTAAATTATCATTAAGATCCCATATTTGTATTCCTAGTAAAAAAATCTTTCATTCAAGTACCAGTGTGCCTATAGTTCCAGAGAAAATATCCCTGGTCATCAGCTTTGCTCGGCACGCATTGCACCCAATGCGTGCTGAGAAAAGCTGTTGACTCAGTCCAAAATTTGGCACTAAAAGAGACTGAGTCAACCCCTTTCCTTGCCTTGGATTGTGTGGGGAGCATCCAAACGAGACAAGGAAAGCTATTGATCCGGGGCACGTTACCTTGATACTTCTCATTTACAATTCTCAGTCAAATTATTCTGCATTACTGTGCTAATCAATCAAAAACATTGAAGCAGATGACATTTAACCACCAGCCGCTTTTGGCCAGTTTAAGACAGAAAGGATTAATTGTAGATGATTTGATGCACCTTGAAACTGTTAAATTTACCTGTAGGGTCAGGTTTCATAATGCTGATATTTAAGATAGATTTTTTTCTCATATGATCCTTACTTGAGAGTTCAGATGATAAAGTTTTGATATCTGTTATGTAAGATAGAACCACAAGTGATGTTATGTTCATGTGTAGCTAAGATGTCGATGTGTATGGAAAAACTTGTTATGTATTCATGGTACCATTTTGTAAGGACTCTCTGGTGGCTGTAACAAATCTGTGTATATTGAGGGGCGGGGGGAGGGTAGGTAAAGAGATAGAATGTCCCATGTACATAGCATAGGTAGAAACTGAGACTGTATGCAGGAGATGACAGAGTGAATGTCAGCCCTGGGCAAATATTAGATCCCAGGACAGGCATACAGAATGGTGAATGCTGTTTAATGTCACTTTCACAGGCATAAAAACATGAGCGGGAATGAACTGTTGTAAGTAACAATACTGAAATCTAAAAACATTCAAACCACAGTGACCTTTTCACGGGTAACAATAAAAGAAAATTTATGTGATAAAAAAACAATAATATCACGTGGAACTACAATTATAAGTCAAATGGCGTCATTTGTGTGACACAATTAATATGATTTATATAGGAGTACACACAGCTAAAAAGGTGAGAGATCAAACTATATGCATAAAAGAGGCAGTTTTTAATGGGACACCTGCATGTTAAATTCCTGCCAAAATTGCTTGTCTTGTTGCCAGGCAGTGTTGATGAGCATCTGCCATGATGTGGGCATACTAAGAGATACATCTGAGCATCTGCCATGATGTGGGCATACTGACAGACACACCTGTGCATCTGCCATGAGGTGGGCGTACTGGGAGATACACCTGAGCATCCTCCATATTTTAAACATGATGGTGACTCTAAGTTCAGTGGATATTTAGAGAAAATGATAATCATTTTTGTGTGTGTGTGTTTTGTTTTGTTTTGTTTTGTTTTTCTTTTCTTTTTTTTTTGAGGAAGGAAGAAATCATTCCAAGTCTTTTATGTTTGCTACAGCGACACATTCTGGTCTACATGATACATAGATCTGTCTGCACATACAGCAAGTTTATTGGCTGAGCTGATGGGCCACAGCAACCCTGCAGGTAATAGGAATGTGTCATATTTGGATATAGTACAAGTGTACAGTGTCGTGAGGCCTAGCTCACCTCTCATACATACAAACTTTTGTTTGGCCGGCCCAGAGTTGCCTCAAGCCGGATTTACTGCCCTCAGGTTCAATTACAGAAGTTGTAGTATTTCCGATTAAAATGCTGGATTGAAGATGTCTTGGTGTATAAGACTGCCATTATTAGGTTTTCTTTTGTTGTGGCATAGGACTCATTTTTGCTGTGCACTTGTGCTTGTTACCTACCTATACATAGTTGGCAGGATTTGCCTGCTGGCTATTAGCATCCATGAAATTCACATTATTTTAACCCATTGTCCCTTGAGTTGAGAGTAACTTTAAGGCTGAATCAGCAGCTCTTGCTGGCATGAATTGGGCACTAAGAGTGCAACTGGTGTCAAGGAAACCTGTTGACCTTGAGTATTTTATCTTCATAGGTCTCATCTGCAAGTCTCCTACAAATTGTTTGTCAATACTGTCGAAACTGGTAAAAAACAAGCAGATATTTCACCAGAGACTTTTGGCTGCTTTAAGGGGCAAAGAGTTAACAGAGCTATGTAGACAAACATTAAATATGACCCCAAAAAAAAAAAAAAGAAAAGAAAAAAAGAAAAGAAAAAGAAGAAATAAATACATGTACATGATAAAAGACATGATCATTATTATGTTGATAGTAAAATGCATACCAGTAGCATTTTGATATATGCATTTACAATGGAACCTCAGGTTTTAAAGTATAGCATTCAGTAAAGATAATTGGGGTTCTGGAAGGCAGGTGGGCTTGCTAGGGGATTGTGAAGTATCCTGGGGGTATGGCTAGGTGGGGGGGGGGGGGGCAGAGAAAAAAAAATCACCTGCTTTACATGTAAGAATAATGTGTAATGGCCCATAATATATTTGATTTGCTTGCCCATTGTAAGACACCCATGGGTGGCAGATGTTACTCCCAAGCATAAGTTCTGAATAAGTTCACTTTTGTCTACTGTTTGGCCTCCCACATTTTCAAGAGCAAACAGCTGCAAAAGGGTTTTCTTCAGCTCTGCATATCAGTGTTTTCAAATGGATACTATGATGTTTGTCAAACTTGTACAGGATGTTTTCTCAGTCACAAATTTTCATGTGGAAAATGCAAGAAGAGCTTGTACCAGTGGCATAAGTGTCATTAGCTGTTGTGTAACTTTACTCATTCAACCCTGATAGAGGACTGAGTCAACAGCTTTCCTTGGCACATTGCACCCAGAGCACCAAGGAAAGCTGTTGACCATGGGCATATAATTTGGAATGATCTTCCATGCAAGTTTCATCCAAAATTTTGAAAAATAATCCCTAAATTAGTAAAATACAATTAGCAGACGACATTTAGATATTAGCGGGGAAAAGCGTCATTAGGGTGGAATGAGTTAACCGTGAATTAAAAAAAAAAAAAAACAGACTTTAGTAGACATGTTGGTAGTTAAATAAAAGTTCTTTAAATAAATAAAGAACATAAACAAAAATCTCGATTGTAACCAGATTTTTGTGAAGAATAATCTTGGTCTGGAGTGTGCAGTGGGCTGAGATATGATATTATATTTGGTGGGAAGGATTGTCACTGTCTCCATATTCAAGCAAAATCTTCTGGCCCCATCATAGCACGTGTAAGTTTGAACTAAATGTCATGACATCAACTATCCAGTGAGTGGACATCTCTGATAATGAATCATGTTTTTTTTTTCTTTTATAGTCAGTATTAATTAGGATTCACTTCAGTGTGAAAATATATTTTTTGAGGGGCGGGGGTTTCAGTTTGATGTTATGATTTGTTGAGAGACCGCATTTTTGTATAGTTTTTGAAGCCCTAGTTATGTGTCCAGTTTAGTTTTCTTGCCCACAGTTTGAATAACATGTCACATTGAGACACTGACATTCTGTGAAGAGGATGCAGGTAGTCTTTATGTGCTTATGTTCATCTCTGAGAAGATGGATGCTTTTGTAAAATATTTCAGAGCAGTATGCTTGCTCCTTACATTTATGTGAGGAAATTTTTGTTACTTGTAAAATCCTGTTTTAAACTTATATTTATGTAAGTGAAGCTTCATTCCCTGTAAAAGGCACAGGGTGTAATTACTGCTGTTTGAGATCAGAATAAAGACTTTTATAGAATGATGAATTTACTTTTTACTTTCCATCGTTTTGTCTAATGGACATTCCCGATACTAAAATATTTTCTCAAAATCTGGGCATTTAAAAACGTCCCTGTAAAGTGGGAAATTGCATATATTGACAGGGAAAAATTCCTTGACAAAATGTTCAGTTTGAAGAAATTTGGCACAAAATAAGGTACTTAATACCCAACCAGTGGTCACAAGTTTCTGGGCTCGGGTGATATGTGTATGGCAAGCCAACATGGCCAAGGTCTTGCGCGTTGTCAAGCCTCCGCTACGTGCAGTGGAGGCTCCACTATGTGCAGTCGAGCCAATCAATCAGATTTCAGTCTGTACTATAAGTTGCCAAGAATATGTTTTTTCCACTACCCATAGTCGAGCTTTGGCGATGCATAGTGGAGCACCTTATGGCCCCTTTTACCTGACGACAAGCAAACCAATCATTCACGTCCTTACATGCATTACTGATATTAAAACAGCCAATCAAATAAGAGTGTCTGCAATGCGGAGCAGAAACATGAAATTCTCTACCTGTCATCATCAAGGCAGCCAATCAAATTAGAATCTCTACAAGGCGTAGTCGAGACTTCAAATTCTCCACAACGCGTCGTGGAGGCAGCCAACCCAGTTACAGTCTCTAAACGTGTAGTCGAATGGTTTTAACCTGTATTTCAAAATGGAGGTTGAACGGTTATCGAATTTTTGTTTTGATTTTTCCCCACAAGAGAGATAAGCAACAAAGGAAAGAATGTATCAACATGAGCAGGTAGCCAAAAGACTGGAAGCCTAGCAAATTTGACCGAATTTGCTCAAGCCTCCAGGCATTTCGTTGGAGGTAGAGGACCAACAGAACAATAATTTCCCGTCTCAACCCTGTTCCTGAACAGTAACTGAAAAATACTGTCAGTGCATTGGAACCGGACCTGCCTGATCCACCAGCGTTATTATCAATACTTTGTGATGCTGACGCTCGCATCTTAGGCTATGCCTACTACATCTTATATCAAATTAAAGCTGATTTATCCTTTAAAAAGATTTGATTTATATACTCCATACTCATTGTACTTTGCGCACGGAAGGGAAATAAGAGGTGGTGTTATGAACTCGAACCATAAACTCTGGCTGGCGCCATTTGTATCCCTTGGATACGCGTCTTCGAGACCATTAATTTCTCAATGCTAGTCAGACAGGTCTAATACAGTTTACAAAAGCATCAGTGATTGGTTAGCTTGGCTACACACTATGAGAGGCACAAGTATCTCCACTGCACTTCGCCGAGGCTCGGCGACGCATTCCAGAACATTTTGTTGGTAAAGCGTTGTATAGACTGAAATCTTATTGGCAGGCTCCACTTTGCGTGGTGGAGACTGTAATCTTTTTGGTTGGCCTGACTACGCGTTGCCAGGCCCTGACTACGCGTTGTGGAGACGCAATCTGATTGGTTTGGTTTTCACATTTTTTCAGTATCGAGCATAGGGACACACGTTACACGTTGGTCATTTAGATACGGGGCACATGTACCGTGGCCGTTTCATGAGGAACGAATTATTTAATACACACTGTGGTGCCAAAGCTTTACCAAGTACATACGGTAAATGGAGAAAATAAATTACATGTATCAATTTGCCTGGAGTTTTTGATGCATAGTTATCACAGACATGCATGTAAAAGTTCCATTTCTGAGTATACAGTTTTGACCATTTTCAATATAAAACTTAAAATGCTCCTAATATGTGCTGTTTGAAATGCTATAATTTATGTTCAATATGTGTTTGAAGGGAAGTTTGAATAGCCTTGCTTACAACATAGCCTTGCTGTTGTAAGGTTTCTAGTCACTTCCATTGAAGGTGCTGATTGGTGCATCGCGAGGAAGGGATGTGACTGTCCAGTAGTAATCACTGTCCGCATGCGTCCACATAGCACATTGGTTCAAGATTACTCCTAACATAGGAACTCGTTCATCCGGGACTTGCATATTGAGTGGTGAGAACTACGGGCTCAGAATGCTCCATTATTAGAGCTTATAGGCTTAATTTTATATAGGTGACCTTGACCTACTTCCCAAAATAACATGACAATTTTCAGATGAATTTGATGTCCTAGGGGGCTCTTTGGCCATGGTATGTCCAGTAAGCTTTATGGCATGTTTTTTCAAATTTCAATTCAATATAGCCTATAATGAACATCGCCAATTGGGAACTCATGGGTGTTCTTTTACTCATATGCCATAATGCACGCCAGGAGGCATTCATGGGGGTATGGAGTACCTTCTCGTCTCTGTACTTCTAATGCTACAAATTATGGCCACCCCGAATGTTATTAGCACAAGTGCACATCTATGGGTTATCATGGAGCCAAATTGTAAATTTATTTACATTGCTGTAGTCTACATAAATTGAGTACGTCAATTAAATAATGCCATTAAAGAACAAAAATATTGTAGGAAAAGAAACACATCTAGACGTCTGTGAGTGTCACACTTTCAAACAGCATTTCTGTTCATCAAGTCGAAAGATAAATGAAAATGGGACGATAAGATGTGCACATAGAGGGGATGGTTCTAACTTACTTGTACTCCATGGCCAAGTCGTGTTACTGGGTCAACATGTTAGTGACCTACTCTGTGGCCTATCTAGGGGGTTCAAACCAATCCCTATTGCCCAACGAAGGAAGGAAGAGAGAAAGAAAGAAAGATTCATGTATGTATTAGATTGACTCACTTGCTCTGCTCAGAATACATCGACAAAAGCCAATAAACCTAGAAAAGTTTGTATCCTACTGAATTTGCAGTACAATACCCCAAGGTCAGGGCTGGGTCTGAGTGTCCCAGACGCGCTTGACACAGCTGTTGACCCAGTCTCCATGTGCTGACAAGGATTTAGTACCTTAATATGCCTCAAGTCATGTAAAACCCAAGTGAACAAAAAGTATTATCTGAAGATTATACCGGTATCTGCAAATGTTTGAAGCTCTTCCCTCGTTATACAGGTAGCAAATATACAGAACAAAATCTGGGATTTTGTAGATAAAACAATGGGTTTTGTATCACGAAACCCAGGGTTTTGTGAAATTATTGGACAAAACAGCTTCCATAATCATCCTACACGTAACTTAGCACAAATCTACGTAATCGAAACGTTTTGAATTACTGTTGGGAAATTGTTAAAGGTAGATATTTGCCGATGCACATAACATTCTCCCTTTCCGCGGATTAAAAAAATACCAATGTGCACTTCATGAGGTATGAATTAATCTGAACCCAATTACTTGAGTGTCTGTCTGTCACGATGTCAGTTATAAGCAGGAAACAAGCTTTTCTATGACTATGCCGCCTAGTTTAATGAGTTCATAATGAAAGTTCATTCCACACCAAAAAAAGACATTATAACGTAATAATTGTGCACGTTTGAATCAAGAGAATAATGCTAGCACTTCAGGCAAACTAAACGGGTAGGAAGCTACCACTAAATGAGACGCCTGTGTCAAGAAATATGAATTTTGTGAAACCAGCCTCTCCTTCCCGACTATAAGTCTTGTTATCGCGTTGGTAGGAACTAGGAAGTAAGATTTCTTATAAGCAATTGACACGTGTTCAGGTGTACTTACTTAAACGTTTTGTAAGGAAAGGCTCCAATCGAACCTCGGATGTTGTGAGGGCAATATCTCTCTCTCTCTCTCTCTCTCTCTCTCTCTCCATATATAATCTTAATTGCGATTAATTAAAAACCGAAGTGTCGCAATAAACTTTGACCACAATAAAGAAAAAAAAATTGAGGGAATTTGGTTTTATTGTAACTCCAGATTAAGGACCATATCCAATACTTTATCTCTATCTGCTTTTTCATTTTGCACACCCTCAAGTATGTCGTTTGATTCAGTTTTAGGAGCCTCGGGAGATTCAATTGTAGGAACATCGGGATTATGCGACTGTAAAGTTGTTCTGCTTTTCTTTTGCAGAGCCGTCAATCTACGAGCCTTTTCTTTAGCAACCTTTCGAATGCGTGCCGTTTCTTGCTTCCTTTTCCGCATTTCTACGAGTTGGTGCTTGTGTTTCAGTTTTTCGTGTACTTTTTCCTGACTCAGCGGTTCGATGGAAACGAGTCTGCGCGGGGGTCTTTTGTCAGTTGCCCAGCGAGCGCCAATTTCAACATCGTATTCCTCTCCTCCCGGTCTCTGTCGGACAAGTCCTATGTGCCGTAGCTCTGCAAGAACAGCCAGTTGTCCCATTTCTTGCTTATTCCGGTGGTCAGCTACACGAGACAAAACTCCCTCGCTCCTTAACTCGCGCAACAATTCGTGTTCGTCCATTTCTGTTGTACCGCAGAACGGTATATCCGAATGAAAAGCACGGGGTTTCACCTGCTCATCACTTGCATGAGATGTTTCTTTCTGTTCGATTGTGAAGCCACGCCGAATGTCAGAATCACTGTGTATTATAAGGGGCTGACCTATGTCAGAACTACTTGTGGGTCTTACTCCTAAAGAATTACCGGAAAGCGGGGAGGTGGGGGTTAGGATGGGAGTGGGAGTGGGAGTGGGGCTGTTGCTGGTGCCCGTAGTTTCATCGTCAGTGTCTCTGATCGGCTTGTCCAAAATCAAACTGTCGTTGGAGCTTGCCTTGTCTACATCTGCGGGCCTGGGGTATCTATTGTTAAGACTTAACATGTCTTCATCCAGGCGATACCGTGGTGGCTGTGGGCCCGACAGTAGAGAAGTTTTAGAATGGGTAAATTTAACGGATTCAACCCTTCTCCTTTCCTGGTTCCTGTAGCTGCTACAAAAATGTTCATCGTAAATTGACTCGTCATCCCATGATCGATATACCCGTAAATTCATTAAATGTTTCTTGGACACAGGAATACACCTGAGAGGAATTCCGCTTCTGTCTTGTTTGTTGCCGCACAAACACTTGGTCTTGGTGTCTCTTTGTCGAAGACATGTATGTGTTTTGCATATATTTGAATCCCGGCTTGAATTTGCATCAGATGCTGGCTCTCCCACAAACTGAGAACCACAGATGTCACTATCAGAGCTTGTGGACTGAGGCAGGAGAGATGTTCCATTGATTAGCTCTTCGGTATCATCGCCATTCACTTTCACATATTTGCTGGCCACAGATTTCAGACTTTTTGGAAAGTTAGTCTCTAAACAACCAAAGACTGGTGCCGGCATTTCTTTCCCACTGTCTTCTGCAGTTTGTTCATGTTCATTAGCCTGAGCAACTTGAGTTGTAACCCGCATGTCATGCGCACATGGAGGGATTTGCTTACGTGGTTTAAAGACTATAGATCCCATCCTCTAAGAAATAAATGACCTGTGATTGTAGACTTATTGTATGCAGGCAATTCCAGTTTACAACAGTCTTACCGGCTTGAAGCACAAGGACGGGATTCTGGACAGGCCTATCAGTGGCGTTTTCTACTTTAACGTTATCACGTGCATGTTGCTTACGTAGGCCAGTATTCTGCTCGTGTCGCTCACAATATCCTGTCTTTCTCAGGAGACTTGCGAGAAATGTGGGATTGATTGATTGATTGATTGATAGATTGATTGATGGATTGATTGATTATACCTTTTTTTGGTACTGTTATAGCTATTGTTATTAATTTATTTATGGACAAACTGTTCTCTGTCCGCAGTTTTCTGGGACACTGAGTGAAGGAAGAAAGAAAGAGAAAGAAAAGAAAGAACATACATATATATATATATATATATGCATATATATGTGTGTATATATATATATATATATATATATATATATATATATATATATATATATATATATATATATATATATATATATATATATATATATATATATATATATTATATGATTCACTGTGCCCCAGCCTCAACTGATTAAAGTATTCAGCATGATCCACCATATACCTTCCTTTACCATGTATTTTCAGGACCCGTATTTTACAATAACCTTTGGTTGGTGCATTGCTTTCTCGGATCTTCAGTCGTGCATCATATAAAGTAGAAAACACCTGTGTCTTTGGGTTCTGCATTTTTTTTTCACATCATGATGACCCTATGTAATTCATGGATTCAAAATTATCTGTGTGCCCTTGAACTTCTGTAATTATTGTCTTGGACACCACGCTGGCTGAAAGGAGTAGATTTAAATCGAAAGCTGGAAAAAAAAAATCATGAGGCCATGTCTTCTGCAAGGGCTGTGTTCTATTCGCTGTGCCGCGGCTTGCCTGAATACAGCCCGCATTTTGGATGTCTATATGGAAACGTGGTACGGCATGACGACTTGAATTTTTTGTTTGTTTTAGTCTTTAGATATTTTTTGAGGATATTTTGAAAGAAGTCAAACGTGTCTGTGGTGTTCAACTAGTGTCAACTTTTGGTTAAAATATATCAAGAAGTTGTCCCTCACCCATTGTCAATGGGAGATTATACACAGTTGATAATTATGCATCTTTGCTACAGTGTAATGGAAAATAAAGAAGAAAAAAATGCGATGATTAGTCATCTCTGTCCCTGAGATATAAATTAGCCTTATTACATGCATATAGAATACTCTTATTATAATATAATTTGTATATGCAAATGAAAAAAAAACGTGCAGTTTCATGTAATTTGGTTTTTCCATTTATATTACATGACGCATTTGGGTTAAATGTCTGAAGCACAGGATATTACATGATGTAATTGAAATAACTAATGGTTGACCAATACATTGTACTGAACTAGAGAGAGAGAGAGAGAGGGGCGGGGGGGGGGGAACATCGTAACATTGGTGTTTCGGGTGCCTGCAGATCAGTGGACTCTGTTCGTGTTAACCCCATAGCACTAAAAAACCGGGCCAAGAGACTTGCCCTTATTATGACAATAAAATGTTCAAGAGGTTGAAAAATAGGTCACAGCCCAGTTGTGATGCATCGAAGACTTTTCTGCGACACCTGTTGCCTTTATGGATGCCAGGTGTCACAAGAGAATCTATACTATAACAACAGTACATATATGCCTTTTGCAGATTACCAGTATGACATTGTCAATAGAGATTATGTCTTGGAAATAATATTGAGATCAATGACTCAAGGACCTTTGGCTTTTATCATCATCATCATCATTGGCAATTCTCGGACAGCAGCTGATACTTCGATGTCATAACAAATTTTCTTATATAGCAATAGTTTTGGATTTATCTACTTTGCAGGGAAATTATTTTAAGTATTTTTTAAATACTAGTATCTGATGTGTGAAAATGATAGAGTACCTTCATTTGTATGTTTTGGAACGGATGGTACATTTGCCTCCTAAGCATCCCCCAGACTCGCTATTGCTTTCTTATGTGGGCGCTCGTCGAGCGCCCACATAAGAAAGCAATAGCGAGTCTGGGGGATGCTTAGGAGGCAAATGGTACATGTAACCTATCAAAAAAATATGAAACGTACATAACGAATCTGTCAAACCGACCTTGTTAACAAAAGAATCGTTTGATGGAGATAGTCGTGCGTGAGTACCATTATCAACAGTTACAACACCCACCCATCAATTAGTCTGTACATTAAGATTGGAAGTTGTATTATGATCCATTGAGATTGTTCAAGGGACCAGGCAAATTAAGGTCTGAGCAGCAGAGCGGTTTTCATTCGGAAATATATATGATAATAAAACTTAAGCAGTTGCAAGTAGGAGTAGTGGTGGTAGTGATAGTTGTAGTAGTGGGAGTAGTAGTAATATGGGCAGTAGTAGTGAATAAAATGAGAAGAAAAAAAAAAACAACACACACACACACACACACACACACACATGGAATAGGACCGCGAATGGGCCCACAATGGTTGGAGATAGCTTAACAGTAGTCCTTTTCCTGGGTAAATTTTCTTCAGTCTGTAAGTTGAGCTCTTTATAATAGCAGAGTCTATTTCGTCCACATCATCACCCTTCGTGCACAAATTATATATAAATGTCACAATTGTAATTTACTCGCTGCTAAAAGAAATCACAATGTATGTCGGGCGAGTATTTAGGTTATCTGCCATAATTTATTCGCCGGATGTTGTTCAGTTGTTGATAAAACACATATTTTGATGCATTTGATGTATGCATAGCTCCACTGCCCACTTCCATAGCACGTTAAACAGCCTGTCCGCTGAATAAAGCAGTGATTCGCACAAACAACAAACGCAACCATAGTCATGACTGTCCATAACTGACGGATTCTGTACAAGCGGATTTTAGACCGTGTCCCAATATTGGGAAACATATGATTAGGTATGCAGATCAATCATAGTGGGGATTCCTTTGCATTTCTGACATGTGGAAATTGATTGAAAAGTGTTCAGTTTTATACCTGTGCTACATGATTCGTGTATTTAATTGCGGAAAAGATAAATACCAAAATTAGATAAATATCGCTTTCTTAAAATGGAATCTACTGGAATGACAACTTGTACCCCATTTCAGTAACCATATATTGTCACTTTGTTGCTGTTTTCCGTCTTTTATGTTTATAATTGCGAATTTGTCCCCAAGTAGACACACACCATGGCATTAGGTAAACACATTTGTCACTCTCTGTGCAAGGCATCAGTGATGCACGTATATAAAATCAACAGGTTATTAATTGAAGTGGTCATTGCTGCAATAAAGGAACAAATCCATTAAATCTTTAAAAGTCATATTATTGGACTGAGTCAACAACGTTCCTTTACACACACTGAGCGCAGTGCCAATGAAAGCTGTTAACTAGGATGTTATCCTAGTAAGTCTCCCTGAAAGTTCCATCGAAAATAATTTGAGCAAGGACAATATTCAATGAAATGATTGAAGCAGACGACTTTTGAAGCTGTTGGTCGCTTTAGACCGGTGTGACCGGAAGAGCGTTAATAGTCTTGTATGTCAGTAAGAACTCTTGATATCGATGATTCCCCATAATGTACATTCTCAAGTTACAGAAGGAGGGTTCTACCCTCCTTGATTATAGTATGATACTCTGAAATAAATGGGAAACTGACTTTGATTCTCAGATTTCGGAAGTATGCTTATGAAAGATGCACCATATTGTGGAGGCAATCTTCTTCCTGTCAGTGTTGTTTGTTTTTTTGTTTTAAAGCTTTTGTAAGCAGGTAACAACCTTGAAAATGGTTCTGGCTTGAGGGCCAAAAATATTATATCTCATACTGACGAGGTTAGTATTGATATTATTGTTGTGAAACGTAGTCTCTTTCCGGTCAGGTTTGTTTTTTCAATTTTATTTATTTTATTTTTGTTTTGTTTTGTTTTGTTTTAAAGCTTTTGTAAGCAGGTAACCTTGAAATGGTTCCGGCTTAAGGGTCACAAATATTATATCTCATTCTTACTAGGTTATAGTATTGATATTATTGTTGTAAACGTCCATGTTGAAGGACTCAACCATCACAACGTTTAACCTGAGAATAACAATATCACTGAATAAAATATTAAAACTGTCCCAGTCGTGAATAGTATCAACCTGACAAGCCTCGTTCGTGTGGCGGAAGACGCCTCGTATGCTATTAGTCTGCTCCGCAGACAAGGTATACCTGTTGTTGTTGTTGTTGTTGTTGTTGTTGTTGTTGTTGTTGTTGTTATTGTTATTGTTATTGTTATTGTTATTATTATTATTATTATTATTATTATTATTATTATTATTATTATTATTATTATTATTATGTTGTTGTATGTCGTTTTATCCATTAACTGTAGCTGTATTAATCGGAGAAGCTGGAAAATACAGACTGCAGGATAACCCAATCTATGTAACCACAGTTCTAACGTCAATGCATATCACCACGGTGCGAAGGTCCGGATAGCCTGGTTCCCCGTATTGCTGTGGTAAATATGAACACTGGAAACGGACAGGGAACTAGTTACTGCATAGAAGTAAAACCAGCCGTGTGGAGCGTACTCGTCACACAGACTGGCCTCGTGCAAACACTTAGCCAGTCTGGTGACTGGCAGGCTCCACTTGGCTGGTTTTACTATTTTATTGCCTCCAATTAAAGCAGAGTACGCTCCATGTTATCGTAGAGAACACGGAGATTGGCCTGTTGAGCAGAGAAGCATATTTTACTCCAACATAACAAATTCTTAGCGCCCGGCTATGACATAGTCAATCGGAATAGATTGATATGAGAACCACTACAGGTTGTGATCCGAACATGACCAGTCTCGTGCATTTTTTGTCTTTCTGGTGAGGTCACCTTTGGGGTGGGAAGGAGTGAATGAGGGAGGGGGTGGAGGGTGAGTAAGGGTTGTTCCCGTAGTGTGTGGTGAAACAGGTTTCTTTTTATTATTTTCCGTACCGCGCAAAGACATAAAATTATTGTCCGCATAGGGGCCATGGATAGAGCGTGCTGATCTTTTGTAGCTCACAATTTCACCAATTAATTTCATGTGTTGGACAAATATAATAATTCTTATTTTTTGACATATACTATGATGAAAACTTCTGACTTTTTATTGTACCTAATGTCGTTACCGGGGACCAGAGGTAATTTATTTCCTGTAACAGTGTATCCCCCTCCTTATTTCCCAACGACAGTGTGACCCTTGTGGAAAGTTTTAGTGTACAGTACATATCATCATGGACCTACAAGGTCCTTGATATAACAGGGACATAAGGAGAGAAGAGTAAGCAGTCTTTAAAAGTTCACGGGAAAGTTGCGTGTGACAGACTTTGGTACAGGTCAAAGTGGACGGCAAAGCAGCTGTCACGGCCACTCAAGCTGCGCACGCATAAACACCATCCAGTGACAATTCGCCGTGTGACCGCTGGGCTATCAGACAAGAGAGTCAACTTTGCATTCAGCCTACAAGGGGAAAAAGGTAAATGGACCTTTCTTTAATTATGTCTGGGTGAGAACCCAGACATTTTGTTTTTACCAAGAATTCTTTTTTCTTTCTACCTTACGAGCAAATTTGTCCGGAGTTTTTCTCGGAAACTATTATTACCAACCTGCCATGTTGACTGACCTACTAGCAAAATTGTGCACCTGGCTTGGAATCGTCATAATGTTTAAAATTTTGAAATTTAGGGGCAATTAAAATTTCAAAAAGCTACATATCTTCCAAACTATTGCAGATAAACACAAACTTTCAATGTACATTTATAGGTTTATGACACCTGTCAATATAATGATCAGTAAATGAAAGTTGTAGAAATTCAAATTATGCTAATTAGGGCATTGAAAATTTAAAAGTTGAATATTTTCAAAACTATTATAGATACAAATGCCATTCCAACTTCAATTTATGGGTTTGTGGCAAAGCTGCACCCAATAAACCATGACCCAAAGTTTAAGGATTTTGTTTTATGCATGTTAGGTGAATATGCAAAATTTAAATCTTGAATAGCTTCAAAACTATCATAAAAAGAGGTGCCATTCTAACTTCAAGGTAGAGCTTTCTGGCAAAGCCGCATCTAATGAACTATGAACCAAAGTTGTAGAATTTTAATTTGTGAAAATTAGGTGAATGCACAAAATTTAAATCTTGAATACCTTCAAAACTACTATAGATAGAAGTGCCATTCCAACTTTAATTTATGGGTTTGTGACATAGCCACATCCAATGAGCCATAGACAAAGTTGCAGGGTTTTAATTTTATGCAAATGAGATGAATACACAAAATTTAAATCTTTTTGAACAGCTTCAAAACTATTATACATGGAGGTGTCATTCCAACTTCAATTTACAGGTTTTTGACATAGCTGCATCCAGTGAACCATGAAGCAAAGTTGCAGGATTTTGATTTATGCATATTAGTTGAATATACAAAATTTAATTCTTGAATAATACCAAAACTATCAAACATAGAGCTACAGTTCTAACCTCGATTTGTAGGTTTGTGACATAACTGCATTTAATGAACCATAAATCAAAGTTGTAGGCTTCTAATTTATGCAAATTTTGGCAGAAGCACAAAATAAAAATCTTGAATAGCTTCAAAACTACTGTAGATAGTGGTGTCTTTCAAACTTGACATTGCCACTTCCACTTAACCAAGCACCAAAGTTGTAGCATTTTAATTTATACAAATTAGGCACATATACAAAATTTAGATAATTCTGAACAATGGCAAAGTATAGCATTTAAAACTGTTCTCATTTTAAAGGCACCTAGACAGATTTGCTGTGCAACAAATCTTCTTTTCTAGTTACGGTTGTGTTTGGGTCCGAACCCAGACATTTTGTTTTTCCAAGAATTCTTTTTTACGTCTGGGTTTCAACCATACATATTGTTTTTCCTCAGATTCTTTATCATGTCTGAGTGCCAACCCAGACATACTGTTTTCTCAAAATTCTTTCTTTCTTCTTCTATCAGCCACATAATTTGTCCGGAGCTTTTTCCAGACACCGTGTAAGCTACAATTTTTAAACTTGGTATTGTAACAGCGCTAGTAGGGAAGTTGTCTCTCTGATTTGGAATAATCGACGTGTTTAATTTTATGCAAATTAAGGCCATTCAAAATTTCAGATCTTCAATATCTTGGTCACGACCAAATTTGTCCCGAGTTTTAATCAGACACTATTATTCCAAAAAATACCAAACTTGCCATGCTGACTGACCGACTAGTGAAATATGCACTTGGTTTAGAATAGTCATGATGTTTAAAATTATGCAAGTTAGGGGCAATTAAAATATTTAAAGCTCCATATCGTCCAAACTGTTGGAGAAAGACACATAATTTTAATGGGGCTATAAGGTTTGTGACACCTGCCAGAATAATGGACAGTAAATGGAAGTTGTAGAATTTCAAAATATGCTAATTAGGGGGCATTGAAAATTTTTTATCTTGAATACCTTCAAAACTATTATAAATTGAGGTGTCATTCCAACTTCAATTTATGGGTTTGTGATATAGCCACATCCAATGAACCATGATAAAAATTGTACAATTTTAATTTATGAAAATAAGATGAATACACGAAATTTAAATCTTGAATAACTTAAAAGGTATTATACATGTAGGTGCCATTCCAACTTCAAATTGTAGGTATGTGACATAGCCCCATCCAGTGAACCATAAACCAAAGTTGTAGGCTTTTAATTTGTGCAAATTAGGCAAATGCACAAATTTAGAATGCTGAATAGCTTCAAACCTATTATGGATAGTGGTGCCATTCAAACTTCTATTTTATAAGGTTGTGACATGGCCACATCCAATGAACCAAGAACCAAACCTGCAGCATTTTGATTTATGTAAATTAGGCTAATACACAATATTTAGATTATGCTGAACAAGCAAAGTGTCTCATTTCAAACTGTTCTTATTTTTGAAGGCACCCAGACATATTTGCTTTCTAGTTTTAATCTGGATTTCTCTATCCGATGACGAGAAAAAACAAAAACAAAACAAACCAAAAAAACGAAAAAAACAAACAAACAAAAACAAAAACAAAACAAACAAAACAAACAAAAAACAAAAACAAAAACAACAAACAAACAAACAAACAAAAATCCGTGCATCTGGAATATCACTTAGAACTTTGTAAAATATGAATGCGATGCGCGGTGGTCAGTGACATATTTGGGGAAGTTTGAACGTTATCTCTGTTACAACATATAGCTTTGAAGTTCAGTATTTTAAATATCACAAATTAGCATAATTTAAATGCTCTTGATTGACAAATTGCTACTACTGTTCATTAGGGTGCTTTGTGTGAGAAATGATCAACATGTGCGATATATATATATATATATACATATACATATATATACATACATACATACATACATACGTGTGTGTGTGTGTGTGTGTGTGTGTGTGTGTGTGTGTGCATTGTAAACAGATTCATCTCTGGGTGTTCTCCACTCCGCAAGTGCAGCAAGAGTAACACGCAACTTGGTCTGGTTTCTAAGCAACAGTGTCAGACGTCAGTATATCAGATTCAACGACGTCCCTGCGTTGTTGCAGCTAATCTTTGTTTTCCTAGAATTATGAAATGAAATAGCAGTAAAATATTTTGCTGAATGAAAGTTTAACTTTGATTCAGTTTTCAGAACAATGCTATGTTTATGTAAACAATACACTTTAAGTCGTTTTGATAATCACCTGTGAACCACCTTATTCGTAACTAACTTTGATAAACTATCGCTGGGCCTTCAGTCTCGACACCATTATTTAACACGAATAATGTGTTTCTCGCTCCTTGCAACCTACACATAATTGCAAAATGGGAGATTGCACAATTCAAGAAAAAAAAAAATGTTCACTGCGCTTTTTCAAACATGTTCAAGAAACAAGAACAAGTCTTCTCCCAGATATCCCATGTTTATATTTTGCACGTTCTGGTATTATACAAATAAATTGACCCGGATAGCATTACATCAGCAGAGCACTGATTGGTCACACCAGATCGGTCACTCACTGCTGCGCAATATTTACTCTGCTTACACGCAAGTGAGGGATTTGTGGTCTTTTTGACTTTATATGTATCAAATCGTTTTCAGCATGTGATTATTCATGGTCAAGCGTCTTCATGGCTGCCTATTGAAGCTGGCGTACCCCAGGGATCCATACTGGGTCCACTCTTGTTTCCGGTGTACGTAAACGATCTAGTCGACGACCTTACCTGTGACATAAGACTCTTAGCAGATGGCACAATCTTGTTCGAAATTGTTCAAAATCCAACAGAATCTTCTCGACACTTGAACACCAATCTTGCTCATATTCAAAATTGGCGAAAATCATGGCGAGTCATTTTCAATGCTGCTAAATCTTTATCTGTTGTCTTCTCTGCCAAAATCAATAAACCACATCATCCACCTGTTCAGCTTGGTCAGTCAACTATACCTGAGGCTAATTCCCACACCCACATAGGTATTACTTTTAGCGGTAATTTATCTTGGCATGCTCACATAGCCCGTATTGCGAATAAAGCTAGCTAGCGCATTGCCCTTCTCCGTAGGTTTAAATTTAAACTTTCCCGAAAAGCCCTGACCAGGCTGTATTTCTCCATGGTTAGACCCATCGTAGAATATGGTTGTGTTCTTTATGATAACTGTGGTCAAGGCCTAACAGAGTTACTTGAGTCTATTCAGTATGAGGCGGCCAAAATATGCACTGGCGCTCTAAGACACACTTCTCATATCAAACTATTACACGAACTCGGATGGCCTACCCTCGCTAGCCGACTTAAATACTTCAAACTGATCCTACTTTACAAAATGACCCATAATCTTACTCCTTCCTATGTCTCCAACCTCCTACCGCCTACTAACATTGGTCGAGCTCTTCCAGTCCAATACGCACCATCCAATGCAGGACCCAACGTTTTGACAAATCTTTCCTCCCCGACATCATCAAACTTTGGAACAACCTTCCTTCAGATATTCGGAACTCCATTTCGTTTCAATTTTTTAAATCCAAACTCAAGGCAACCTTACTAGCCGTGGACGATGTCCCTGCCTTCTTTTCCCATGGTCAACGTTACCTGAATATCTGTCAGACCCAGTTGCGACTTGGCTTCTCTAGGTTTAACTTTGACCTTTGTAAGGTAAATGTTATTCCAAGTCCTATTTGCTCCTACTCTTTCCCCACTGAATATATTTTTCATTTCTTCTTCTTTTGTCCTAAGTATATTCGCTCTAGAAAAGAACTTCTCGATACTACTATACCGCTCATTGCTCCGGGTGTTCATCCTAACTTGATAATCCACATCGCTAATGAAAGACTGCCTCGTATTTTCCTTTTTGGCAGCAGTGAATTACCAGATATCCTGAACATACAAATATTCGATGCAGTACAAAATTATATAGCAGAAAGTAGACGTTTCGTTTTTTAACTTTCATGCGACCTACTGGTTAAATAGGTTTTTTTTTGGTCAGTATTATAATGTATAACCTCTTGTTGACGAAATTATGTATGTACTTATCTATTTATTTACCTGCTCCAATTATTGTTGTTGGTTTTGTTTTCCTATTTCCCCTGTCAACAGTGAATAGTTATATGCCTTGTGTCTCAACCTCAACCATATATTCTGTATTGGGTATTACTACTCTGATTTACTTGAATATCACAACATTCATATTTTACATATATACAAATGATATGGTAACTTAGTTTGTAATGTCCTGTATGTACTGTATATATATTGTGCGTTTTCTCCATGTCTGGAGAACCCATTATATTAGTCATTTCATGTACTATAGGGTAATCCAGTATAAATAAATAAATATGTTTAAATTAAATTATATATGGAATAATCTTATTCGGAAAAAAATGACTTAAAATAGCTAAGGTACCTGCATAGAAACCAGTCTTTATCTCAGGTTTGCAACACTAGTTGATGTGCTGACATGTACAATTATTTTAATGAGTTCACCCTCTTTTATCCAACTGTTTCCACAGCTGGACAAAAGGCTTGTCCATTAGTTTTAACATACATATACCGGAACTTGGTTGGATGTGATATAATTTTCGCATTTTGGGGGCTGCAAGGGAAGATTTGTTGATTTTTTATTTGACTATATTTTTGTCCTGTGCAATTTTATATTTTTATGTGATGATGATGATGATGATGATGATGATGATGATGATGATGATGATGATGATGATGATGATGACGATGATGAATAATAATTACTATTGTCATTATCACTGTTTTCATCGTCATTATTGTTTTGCCGCGGGTAGTTTTTTATGATGTTACATTTTCTAAAGGTGTTTGACGCATTAATTTTTAATTGAGCATTTAGGTTCTTTTTTTAATCAAATATGTGTGTTTACATATCTATACAGCACAAGCACCTGTCATTAGAAGTACTACTTATTCGTTGGGCGGGGGATATTCAGTTGTTCTCAGTGGATTTTTTTTCTACTCAGATAGATTTATGTGAGGGGATTTTGTTACCCGAAAGCCTATTTCTCTCATAGAACAGATTGAGCGACACGTGCATAGAACCTGCACCAAAACCTGCAGGGTCTAATCGTTTGAAAAGTACAAAACAAACCTCTCACACCTGTGCACAAATGGTTGCATGTACTGAAGCGTGGCAAGAAATAGTGATCTTAATCCAGTGCAGTCAATACTGACAGAGGTTCCTGACCGTACATGTCTGATATGACATAAATACATATATTGATGACACGCGGTCCTTCGGCCAAATATGGGACTTCCGTGTGAGGCGACTTCATTACATGTATTTCCTTGTCAGGACTCCGGCCTTTTTTTTACCAGGTAAGCCCACACAACTTCCCAAAGCCTGTTTCGTTTCTATTTTCGGCAAACTGTATGCCGTACAATTGACATCGAGGACAAGTTCATATCTGTCACAACTGAAACTGTGGTGAGAGATATAAAACATAAAAAGTTTTCCACACATAGGATCATATACTGTCGAGTACGATCAACAAGGCATACCACCAGGTGGGTTTCGTATTATTGAGCAGAATGTATCAAATCATCCGTCTGCTCTCTCGACTTTGTCAAATTCATGCATGTGTTTCTTCTGTGGAGGTCACAGTCAACTTTAAGTACACTTCCTACAATTCGATGGGGTTTTTTTTACGCGGTGTAACATTTAGCACGCCTCTCTTTATGCATGTAACTTTTGTTTGTCACCAGTGAATGCCATGCGCATGTAGTTGATCATAACGTTGGAACAATCTCCAATGAAGCTAGCGAATAATTACCAGAAGTATTTGTCTGAATATTTTGAATTGAGTCTTTTATGAAAGGGGACACTTCTGTCAGCCATATTGTGTACAGTATGTTTTTTATTGCTGATTCAACAGAAATTCACTGGAAGAAAATTGATATTATATGTGAAGTTGCATAGCTGGTTAGTTTTAACCATACTCGTGTAAAAATAACAGATCACAATATTCCAGTTACAAACTTGGGCGGAAACACGGCCCCCCACACAAGTAAATATGTAAACAGTGATATGTACAGGCGAGGATTACATACACTTTTGGTGGGATATATTTGAATGATGGCTCACATACAAACATACACATGGAATATAATTCCGAGCAATCCAATGCTTCTCAGAATCTGTATGTCAACCCAGCGGTATTTTTTACCGATCAACCAACAAATAGAACCGTATCAATCTTATAATCCATCAAGATTATCCAGCTTTGCGTTTAACCAGTACACAATCATGGATTTATTAGAACATTTAAAGTGTGAGTATGTGTTCAGTAGTTTAGTTCAACATCGATCACCTCCACGTGACCCAATATTTAAAGTCCCACCTTTTTGTTTCCGAGTAAAAGTATGCAGTACATGTACTATCGAAATTCAAGGGAAAACAAACAATTGATTTAAACGGAAGGAGGTTAAACAGGACTTCATAATTCCAACAACAGGAAGTCCTACATTGTAACAGATTTAAGACGCACGATAAACAATTCCATGATGCGATCCGATCATTCAACCAGATAAAATTAATTTGCTTGTCAGCAAATCAGTCCGTGTGCTTAGAAAATTAAAGATTGACTATTCAGTATTTCTTTAACTCCTGCAACAATAGTTTATTGAACTTTTCAAGAGAGATATAAATAATTGAGCTGTGTCACAAACCTATAAACTGAAGTTGGAATGGTACCTGTATCTATGATATTTTTGAATCTATTCAAGATTTAAGTTTTGCATATTCACCTAATTTGCGTAAATCAAACTGCTACAACTCTGATTCATCGTTCATTGGGTGTAGCAATCTCCCGAACCTACCAACTGAATTAGATGGCACCTCTATCTACAACAATTTTTCAGTTGAATAATCAAGCTTTAAATTTTGTGAATTTGCCTAACTTGCATAAATTTGAATGCTACTACTTTGGTTCATATTTCATTGGATGTTGCCATATCACCAACCTCTTAATTGAAGTTGGAGTGACACCTCTATCTGTAATAGTTTTGAATTTTTTCAGGACTTATATTTTGTGTCTTCTCCTAATTTACATTAATTAAAATTCTACAACTTTTGGTTATGGTCAATTGAATGTGCCTACAGCAGAAACATACGAAGATTTTCAAAGTGTGAATTGTGCATCTACATTTGATAGTTTTCAAAATATTCAACATTTGAACTTTTCAAGTACCCCTAATTATTATAAATTATATTTCTTAACTATATAACTTTCGCTTGTGGTTCATTGGATGTGGCTACAAGACCAACCTATGAATTGAAATTGGAATGGCAATTGTGCGTATAATAGTTTTGAAGCTTTCAAGATTTAAACTTTTCAAGTGCCCATAATTACTATAAATAATAATTCTACAACTTTTATTTGTAGTTAATTAGATGAACCTATAGCACAAACGTGTTTCTTGAAGTTGGAATGGCACTACTAACTGTAATAGTTATGAAGATATCCAACATTAAATTTTTTCATGTGCCCCTAATTTGGATAAATTAAAATACTACAACTTTTGCCTAGGCACAAACCTATAAAATAACTTTGGAATGGCACCTTTACCTACAATAGGTTTGAAGATATCCAATATTTAAAGTTTTCAAGTGCCACTAATTATAAATTATAATTCTACTTTAGCGTGTGGTCCATTGGATGCGGCTATAGCACAAACCAATAAATTGAGGTTTGAATGGCGCCCTTACCTTATTAGTTTTGAAGATATTCAACATTTAAACTTTTCAAGGGCCCCTAATTAGCTTAAATTAAAATACTACAACTTTGGTTCATGGTTCGCTGGAAGCGGGTATATCACAAACCTGTAAATTGAAGTTGGAAAGGCACCTCTTTCTATAAAAGTTTTGGGAGATATTCAACTTTCAACATTTTGATAGCCCCTAATTAGCACAATTCTACAATTTTTATTGACTGTCCTTTAGATCGGCAGATGTCACAAACCCATGCTCACAACTTTTAACTTTTGGTAATGCTGACGCTTGCATCTGAGGCTATGCCTACAACATATTTAGTATAAATGCTCCGCACGCTACGAGGTTGAACCTACTTCCATATTAGTTTTGAAGATATTGTGATTTTAAAATTTGTATTGCTCCGACTTTGCATAAATATGAACACCATGAATATTCCAAACCAGGTGCACAACTTCAATACTAGTTCAAGCAACATACAGGGGGCAACCAGCAGAATAGTTTTCATCATATTGTGGTCGATACGAACCCATTCATACTGACCGCCAAAGTCACCGTCCACCGAAAATACTGATTAGGGTTCAGTGTACAGTGACTTTGGCGGTCATTATGAATGGGTTCGTGTCGACCAGAATATGATGACAACCATTCTGCTGGTTGCTCCAGTGAATCACCATGGCAAGTTTGGTGCTTTTTTGGAAAAATAGTGTCAGAGAACTCCAGACAAAATTCAGGGTTTTACCTGACGCAATATATTGCGTCTTCTATGTACAAAGCAGTCCTTGAGACCCCCAAATTTACCACTGCGTCCTATGTGACGCAGAAATAATGTTATGCCTACTAGTAAAAATTGACCAAAACACTAGTACTTTTTCAGTGGACAACCAAATTATTTAGATATCATCATCATCATCATCATCATCATCATCATCATCATCATCATCATCATCATCATCATCATCATCATCATCAAATTATTGGCCACTTCTAGAACTTCAAATGATAGATTTTATCTTGAAAACAACTGTGCCGAGACAGAAAATATCTGGCAACCTCAAACAACACAAAGGAAATTTCAATACGTAAAATAGTGATTTTATTATCAAAACTCAACGCAGGAAAGAGTACGATGGGCGATAATAGGGGTTCTTATGTACAGATGTTTCAAAAGCTTCACTAGAGCTTCAAATTTTCGCTTTGCTTATATAGTACTCCCTTTTGTATGTTCATTGAACATATTTTCACTAAATCCTTTCTAATGTGTAATCCTGAAGCTTCAACAGTGTGGATCTATCTCTTCACGTTCACAGCTTGAAGCACATGGCATTTTCAATAATTCATCAAATTAAAACTAGATGGCACACTAATCAGTAAATCTTGACAAGCACCATATGCATTCATGCTATATTAAATAAATTTAATGTTATGTTGTAGATGCTCATCTTTTGACATGGTGTCATTGTAACATCTCTCTATGGTGGGGGATCAGTGCCATAAATACAATATTTCCAATGTGTGTCATTAAACATTCATGCGTACGTGTTTTGTTTAATGCGTGTAATAAGTAATAGCACATGTGCTGATTTTCTTTAAGGCATTCACTAAATGGTCTGTAGGTATCCACAAAATAATGCAGACACATTAACTAGCTTGAACACTCTTGTATCTGCGCACTAAAAGCTCATGAAAGCTTATTGTCAAGGGGCTATTGTGCCATAAACATGAGAATAAGCACGCGTGCTTAAATTCGCAGACGTGTTAAACAAAATAAGCACCGGTGCTATCATTTAACGCATGTGTTAAACAAAATAAGCACCCATGTTTGTTAATGATATGCATTACAAATATCGTATTCATGGCACTGATCCCTTCACACACGATTAAGATAATGAGCATGCATGCTGTTGTTTTTTTTTTTTTTGCACACGTTAAACAAAATAAGCATGCATTTATGTTCAGTGGCAGGGTTAGAAACATATGACGGGAGATCAGTGCCATTAAGCTTAGAGAGTTCGAACAACGGAATAGAGTTAAGACTACCAGGAAGTGGTTCTGGACGAAAAGACACAAATACAATACACGTGTGCTTATTTTTGCTAATGCTAGAGATAAATAGTATGCATGCTTATTTTGTTTGGTGTGTGTGTGATAAGGATCAGTGTCATAAATACGATATTTCTGATGTGTTAAACAAAATAAGCACGAGCGCTCTTACTTATTGCACACGTTAAACAAAATAAACATACATGTACGTTTAATAAATTCCGTCACCATATACTTATAAAGCCTGTCCTTAAACGTGCATGCTTATTTTGTTTAACGCGTGCGAAAAGATATTAGCACACGTGCTTATTTTGTTTAACGTATATAAAGGAATACCATAAATAAGGTATTTCTGGTGGATTAAACAAAATAAGCATGAGAGTTATCATTTATAGGAATGCATTTAACAAAATAGGGCCAATGTATGTTTAATGACATACATTAGACATACCGTATTTATGCCACCAATGCCTTAACACGTGTTGAACAAAATAAGTATGTGTGCTATCATTTATCACAAACAAAATAAGAATGTGTGCTATTATTTATCGTACGTGTTAAAACAAAACAAGCACGTGTGCTTTTTATCGCACGTTTAATAATACACTTTAGAAAAATATGGTAGGGGATCAGTGCCATTTAACATACATATGTGATATTTTGTTTCACACGTGCTATAAATAATAACACGTGTGCTTATTTTGTTTAACGTGTGTGAAGGAATCAGTGCCATAAATGCGATATTTTGACGCGAAAAACAAAATTAGCATGTGTTATATTATTAATTGCATGCATTAAACAACATAAGTACACGTGTATGTTTAATGACACTGATCCCCCACCATATATTTCTTATGTGTGTCATTAAACATACACCGGTGCATGCTTATTTTGTGTAATGTGTGCGATAAATAACAGCATACATGCTTATTTTGTTTAATGCAAGTGAAAGGATCTATGCAATAAATACAATATTTCGAACGAGTAAACAAAATGAGTACAAGTGTTTTTTTTATCGCATGCGTTAAACAAAATGAACACGTATGTATGTTCTTATTCTCACATTTATGACACAATACCCCCTTGCTTTTATTTTGTGGACACGTGCAGATTATTAAGTGAATGCATTAAACAAAATAAGCACGCGTGTATGTTTAATGACACGAGTTAGAAATATGGAGTAAGAAATGTCGTATGTGCGGCACTAATTCCCCATCTCTCTCTCTCTCTCTCTCTCTCTCTCTCTTTCTCTATCCGTCTGTCTGTCCGTCCGTCTGTCGGTTTCATAAGGTTAGATACATATTGTGTTACAATTGGCCTTCAGAACTCCAGTATATGATACTTCGGGTCATCTTGGATCCGAACACTTCCACAATGTTTCGGATGGAAGTTGCTATTGTTGGCCTTCAGCAAAGTTATGGTACTGAGAATAAAAGAGAGACAGTCGTGTTCGCACTATCGTTTAAAATTGTTATTTATTTCAGTGACCATGCCATTTTGAAAATACATGCTTCCAGAGATCAGCAAAGACAGTGTGAGAGAAATGTTCACAACCGACTGCGTGTAATTACAAACAGCTAGCTAAAAGTGTGTTCACATTGAAATATGATGTATATATATATATTATAGCATGCTTTGTTGACGATATAAAGTATATCAACGAGCACTGGATGCCACATGGTATCCAGTGCGAGTTGATTACTCCGTATCGTCTACAAAGCATGCTTTAAAATTTTTATCTCATGTTTGGGTCGATTTGTACATTTCAATACACAAAGCAAAAATAAGAACGACATTTGCAGATAGTTTTACTCCTCATCAACACAAATACCGATGAAACCGGAAGAGTACCGATACATCATATCGCGGCACTGTAGCTTTTAGGCCTATGATACGGTATTTATACAAGCCTTTATAGTACCAAAATCGACCCAAACATGAGATAAATATATATATGTATAGTTCTCTTGTTTGTTTATTTGGTATGTTGCATTCCCTTCACGAATAAGCCTTCATATTATTTACAAACACGGAATCTAGTGTCAACGTCTGAGTAATCATACATATCATACTGTTTATATCTATCTTTTTATATTTTGTTATGCTGTTTATTCAGCTATGTTGCATCACGGGGGCAAATTTAATATTTACAAGAACTAAATCTAGCGTTAACCTGAGTGATCATACATGTCACGTATAGCTAGAGTGCACTCTCATCACCAATAAAGCCAAGTATTTACAAGCACTGAGCCTAAATGTGAATCTGAGTGATCATACATGTCACGTAGGCCTTTAGCTATGGTGCACTCTCCCCATGAATAAAGCTGAGTATTTGTAAGCACTGAACATAATATCAACCTGAGTGATCATACATGTCACGTAGCGTGACATGCATCTGATTCGACTTATCTCACCACAGCTGACACTTTCGTTAACTCCTGTGTTCCTCGTGCGCTATTAATTATGAGCAAGAATACATATTTTGGTTGGCGGAACTAACACAATTCAACACAAGTTTCACTGTCAAGACTTTGAATGAAAATTCATAGTAAAATCTCCGCGGACTCGATTTGCGGTTCCATGAGCACACATAAAAATTAGACGATTAAAAACTTCGCGGACAGTTGTTAACCCCTTGTCGGCCAGAAATGTGGAATTACTGATCGGTCCTAAGACTGTCTGCCATACAGGAGTGAGTTGACTTCAGGTGAGGCCAGTGCATAAGGTGATTTACCTTATTGGGGTCATGTGGCAGAGCAGTAGCATCTGTCATCTCCACGTTATCATTGATCATAAGCACTACAGCCGGGCATGGAGAGTACATAATCCGTGTGGTCCTTCAAGATAATTCACATGACGTGCCCGCAAATCACATGTTTGCGCGTGTTTGCATGTAACTTATTTGTTTGCCTCTTTAAAAGCGTGCCCGTGGGCGAGTAGGCATCTAATTATTTTCATCATTAAAAAAAAAAAAAAAGAAAAAAAAAAACAGTGGGAAATTAGATTAGAATTATTTTTAGGAAAAATACATTATACATTCGTGAATGTCGTGTCTTTACCTAGCGTGAGGAGCTTGTTGTTACATGGCTCCTAACTTAATGTGGGTAGACAGTAAGTTAATATTAAAAGACATGATCACATAAAAAGAAAGAAAGAAAGAAAGAAAGAACGAAAGAAAGAAAGAAAGAAAGAAAGAAAGAAAGAAAGAAAGAAAGAAAGAAAGAAAGAAAGAAAGAAAAAGAAAAAACAAACATTCAGATAAAAATGTCGCTCATATGTGAGTATATACGGTTTATTTAAAGCATTGTGCAATCTCATAGGAATACATAATTGAGACATTGCAGAATGTTTGTGTGTTGGATGGTGTGTGGAGCGGAATAACGAAACAATTGCTAACTGCGATCTATCCTGTAAGAGCATATGAAATTCATTGGCACCGACTTTGGAAGGTAGTAGATCGGCCCGAGCCTGATCACAAGTATAAGTTCACCTGTAGTAAACTAATCAGCAGTGTGAAATAAGGCATGTCCTCATGTAACCGCAACCTATGCGATCGGTGTCGTGACCCAGGCCGTCCATGCCAGCTGTATCGCATATCCGTCTATACCCATAGAATACTCCGGAGGCAAAACTATATCACCATTAACAATTTATTGCTCAAATGTTTATACATAAAAATAATTGCATCAAACATAGAATTTCAGACAAAAAATGAATGCTGTATTAAAAACAAAAAACAAAAACAAAACAAGTAAAAAAGCTTGAGATTTTCACATAGCCTTTTAATTCAAAGGCGCATATGTACATATTTGGGCACAACAATATTATATCGTTTATGCAGCCCACATACTGTATTCGTCTACTAGCCCCAATAATTTAAATTGTTTCAGTTCATTGTGATAACCATGTGGAGCATTTCAACCCCCCCCCCTTCCTGTCAAACAACAAAAATGTCTTTAAATTTCACATGTGTCTAGCAAACAGGAAATAGTGGCAATAGGGAATGTTTTCAATGGGAATTGTAATATGCTTGCGATGTGTCATCAATGCATCCCCTATTTGGCGAGCTTTGTAGATTATGGATTATGCCTATCCATGCCAATATCATTGGTTTGGGCTTTGTTGGTGTTCAATCTGTATAATAAGAAAGGGTTAGGGTTTAGATGAGGTCAACCATATCATGTTACTTTTATTCAGAAGATTAACAGATCTATTACATGGAAACCAGTTTACATGACGTTATTGTTCATGGCATCGGGAATAAAAGATTTGTTTTTGTTGACAATTTATATCAGACTTAGCTGAAATGCTATGAGATATATCCCCTTTATATTGATTGATTTCTGTAAGATGTCATACTGATATGACACGCATTTTATCACATGCCTGTGTATTAAATGATGCTAGTGGTATGGTAATAGCCGCGCGGTAATACCACCTGTTTGAACCCGTTAGTACCCTTACCTCCACCTGTCGCCTTATGGAGTACATGTCAGCTGGGTCAGAGGTCAAATATTTATGACAGCATCAAATATAAATGTCCAAAGGTACAGCCTTACTGTAATCATGAACAAACATTTTTGTAACATGTAAACAAATAAAGTGCCAGCACTGGTGATTGTGGTATTGTGGAAAAGTATAGTATAAACATATTTATTTTCTCTGGATTGCCTAATAGTACACAAAGACTAATCTGGAGGCTTTCCAGTACATAAAAAGACGCACAGGAATATATACAATACACACTGGACGAGAACAGAAGACTAAATTCACGGCTTGTACACGAATAATACAATTGATGCCAGATAGTGGAGACTTATAATTAGATCATATACTAAATTAGTAGATGAAACGTCTAGATTCTGATAAGAATGTCTGAACAGCCTCAAAGATGAATACATTATCAGTGTCTGGCAAGTCCTCACTACCTTTCAAGAGAATATTTAGTAAAATGTCACTAGAGCACTGAACTATTAAAGTCGGATTTACACCTGGAGCGAGTAAGTGACACACAGTGTTCAGTAGACGGACCCTTTGCACAGTGAACTTGGGGCAGAACAAAAGGTAATGTACATGTGCATTTTAAATTTGTTAAGCATTTTTTTTACTTTTTAAGAAACATGTAAGTCAGTTGTTTGACACAAGATAATGACAATAGGATGCTGCTCCGGGTATCCTACTATATATATATATATATATATATATATCAATCAGGCCAACTAAGTATGGGAAACTTTTTTTCCGTTTTTTTCCGCGAGAGGGATTTATATATGCAAAGCCTGTTTTTCAATCGCTTTTTTTTTTAATAAAAATATGTTTGTAAAAGTTTGGGATCCAATGTAAAAGCTGTATATATTTTTGTTTCATGTTAAAAGCTACTTTGACATAATTTTGACCAGAGTACAATATTGCAGTCATAATAATAATGTTAGAACTGTCGGACACTTAGATTAATTTATCACCAGCTTGCATGCTACATGTGCAGCTAAAGACACACAGTAAACAGAAGGCAACTACACGATGAAAAAGATGTGGACAACAATACATGTTTACAAGCCATGAGAGTAACAGTTAACTGTGATTACGACTGAAAGGTAAAATTCATGCAGTCGTCATCCACATGTTTTTGACAGATTTAGTTCGATGTGTCAGATGCCAGCTTGATCACTGAAAGTAGCTGTTTGGTATTGGTCATGTTTTATTTTTCAAAGAGACTTGACTAAAATGGAGTCTAAAGAGAACAAAAATCTTAATTCCAACAAGTGTGGTTTGTCTATTTCAACATTTTCAAGTGCTGTCACCATATATAGACGTATAATGAGAAATTAATGTTAAATGTTAATGCCATCACGGAGGTTTGCGTAACAATGTTACCATATATATTACCAATTGAGACAGTTTCAGAGATCATAGATGTGCATGTGTGTGCATATGTGTGTGTGTGTGTGCATGAAAATTAGATTAGATTTTTAGCATCGCATATGGGTATGTTTTTTTTCTTTTGTGTGTGTGTGTGTGTGTGTGTGTGTGTGTGTGTGTGTGTGTGTGTGTGTGTGTGTGTGTGTGTGTGTGAGACTCATGTCGGTTAGCTTCACTGTATCTACAAATACTGATCTCATCTGATTAATTATAGGGTCACTCGTACAGGCCTACTGACTTTCACTTTTAACAGCTTCTGGAGAAAAAAAAAAGCTACAAACACTAACAGATATTTTTGTCGGGTTTACATTTTATGAAACAGATGTAACGCGATAACTCCAGACCGAGGAAACGACGATAAGGCGAGTGTTTACATTTCGTGAGGCTCAAGCAGCTCTTTATCGGCAGCATATAGATCAACATGTCTGATCAGGACAATGTGGTGATCTCTTAGTCGCCCCCCCCCCCCTCCAAAAAAAGTGCTTGTATGTTGAGTGGTGCCAACTTATACACTTTCATTTCCTTTTGGTCAAAGCCTGCAGGAGTCAACGACCTTACGACCTTGGTGGGGGCAAGGAGGGTAGAAATATGTCTACCCTCCTTGGTGGGGGTGAACACTAAAGTGCTAAAAGGGCTGTTTGAGTAAGACGTGCTATCCTGATTCATTTCACACAAAATTCTCCTTTTTGCAAATTTTGATAATATTTTTATCAAAAAGTTCGGTATTAATTAAAAAACAGAACAAAGCAAACAAACAAACAAAAAATAGGAAACCGTGAAAAAGACAACTGACAAACGGGACCTTGGATGGCTGCCGCGGAAACTGGCCTCCATGGCAGACTCCTTGCTCGCTAAAAAACCATGATTTGATGTCAAATCAACTGCTTGGGTGCGGGATAGGGGATGGGGCTGAGGCTGAGGCTGAGGCTGAAAGGAATTGAAACAGAAATGAGGTTTTTCATGTCGAAGCTGAAAAATAAGTTAGCCAATCATTTGATATTCAGGGCTTTTGACTAATTAATGTCCATTCCGTGGACACACACCTGAATTCCGGAAATACTCCTGTCATTATTAGTATGATCAATACCATGGCTATTGATACGTTTTATGTATCGCAGGTTTTCTTTTACTAACAACAAACTGAATCCAGGTCATGGGCTCCTTGTCAGAGACAAGACAAATTCAAAGAACATGCTAAACAAATAGTGTCCGGAGGCATACTCCCTTTTGAATATGAAAGAATAGTTGAATAGACCTCTGTGAAAAACTTCGCCTGAGGTGAATCTCTGGATTCTTGATTCCATGGACAACACATGGGCTATATATCCATATGATGATGATGATGATGATGATGATGATGATGATGATGATGATGATGATGATGATGATGATGATGATGATGATGATGATGATGATGATGATGATGATGATGATGATGATGATGATGATGATGATGATCAGAAACCAGGATACACACCGGTGGCCTGCCTAAAAACATTCTGGAAAAGAGAGTAAACCTTTCACATACAAAAATATAAGTTTTTAGATTTTTGTTTGTTTATATAGTCAAGTTAACCCTTCCAACTCGCTGAAAAAAGGAATCAGTATGCATGCTCGGCGACGAAAGCTTGCTCAAGAACGTTGTTCCATTGAGGTATATACATATATATATATATATATATATATATATATATATATATATATATATATGTATGTATGTGTGTATGCGTGCGTGCGTGCGTGCGTGCGTGCGTGCGTGTGTGTTTGTTTGTTTGTTTGTATGGGGTATGCATGTAGGGTCATAAATGACTGTTCCCAAAATGCCCACAATTACTTGAAACTTGCATTTGAGCTGTTTGTTCAATTTTCCTGACAAGTGCGATGGAAATAAAGAGAAGATAGGTTTCTGGGAGGTCGTAATACTTAAACCGCATCCGCGCTTCTTGGCTTCTCATCGGTCAATTCAGTTACGAATAACACACACACACACACACACACACACACACACACACACAACACATCTGTATGTGTGTGCTACTCTGTGAGCTGTGCGATTCTCATTAAAAATACTACTAAGTACTTCCTATTAATTGTAAAATACAGTTTCAAAAAAACGAAGCAGGAAATAAACAACATCCGTACACTCGAGTCCGATCTGTAGATTTTCTGTATAGGCGAATGGATGCCCAATGTTCTACTTGTTTCCAATGCAACCTGCAAGAAACAGGTTGCATATATTCCCGCCACCACAAGCACTGCCTTACTAGGCTACATGTTGCCCGGGGCGTGCTACACATTTTGCCATGTCCTTGCCGGGAGATATATCTCCTATAATTATTTGTTAGTTCATATTTATGGCCCTAAATGCGGAAGTATGTGTGACAACTATATATAAACACTGAAGACGTGCTTGTGTCATGTATGCGCATATGGACATATGTTTGCTTTTATTTTTGTTGTTGTTGTTGTTGTTGTTGTTGTTTTTTTTTTTTTTTTGTACAACTCCCGAAACAATTCGAGAAACAATTTGAGAGCGTTGACGCTATCGACCAGCGAGTGGTTTTTCTGCTTCCATCAAATTGATCTAAAATCTATCTATATGGCATTAAGTCTACCTGTTCGCTATGATCTTGTGGTCTTCCAAGACTTGGATTTAAAAATCATCATAAGAACAGTGATGATGAGTGTATCCTTGACTTGAAACCCTATGCTTTGAGTCTATATTGGCCCTCAGTATACCATTGCTCATACATGTCCATATACATCATTTAGGATATTGATGAGTGTGTTGATCTCAGAGCTACGCTCTTTAGTGTGTTTGATTTGTTTTAAACATATTTTTATTAGAAAATGGCGATTGGGGAAAAGAGCATAGCCCTATATAAATCCATTATGTAAATTTAGTATGTTGATCATGGATAAGTTAACATATTTGTGATCCCAGATTTTTGTAAATAAAATATCTGTTTCATATATTTTTTCCTTCCTTGAAGAGGATTAGAAAAATAGTCAGAAGTTATGATATCGATTCCCCTCGTGTATGTACAGAGAAACGCACATATGTACATAGAATATTGAAGGAGAAAAAAATCGAGAGTGCAATACAATACAATACCATACAATGCATTGAGTAAGTGTCACAGTATTAAGTTTCACTGGAGACTCGAGCTTTTACAATAGGAAAATACAGTAATATCTGCCATTTAAGAGCACCCCTATTGCCAGCAAAAAGTGGTCTTATGTTGCAGGTAGTCTTGAAATACATATAACTTGTTAAGAAATATACTGCAGTGCCATGAAGGGGTGGTCTTAAAAGATATGCGGTCTAACGCGAGAGGTGGTCTTTAAAGCAAGTAACGCTGTATGGAAGTAGCAGTCATCCAGCTGAAGTTGAAAAAAAAAATCACAAAAAAGCAAAACAAGAAAAAAATAAAAAAATATATTTATCATGAGATAAGTGTGAAGTGTGAATAGTCTTGATCTCAGACAAACAACATGGAGTCTCCTGACCCTGATATAAATCTGAGCAGTCTCGATCCTGTTGTCCGTAAAAGCGGTGCAAGTGATCTTTAGTTCAAATCTACAGCTTTGAGTTTGTTGACCTTAAGTTAATAAGTTGTCGTGACATTAGATATACAGCACCAAGTAAAGCCTGTTGAACTGTGGATACACGGAATGCCAGTCTCTGGCGCTAAAATCAATTTGGTTGTCAGAATATCAGACAACATTGAGTCTACATGTGATTCTCGTGTCGTTCACATGAAGGAGGCCACTCAAGCACCCTTGGTCTCACCATCGATCCTCATGAATATCTTGCATCATCTAGAAATCCTAATTTCAGCCACAAAAATAAAGCACAATCTTATTGCAAAACATGTTATTTTGAGCTTTTTTCGATGTTCCTTGACGGTCACTGCGCTGCTGTAACTCTGTTAAATTGTCCGTAAGCAAAGATTTGTGAAAATATATCTATGTGACCTATTTAATTTACCGAAATCACAAGTGTGATAAACAGGTAGCTTAGTATGCGGAAAATTTTAATTTGCAGATTCTTTGTGTTCATGGCAAGACATGTTTTGCCTTCGCACACAAACTCTTTCCCGCTTATGTCAAATTTATGGGGAACAGGTCGTGAGGGTGAACACTGGACAGAGGTCATTTTACAGGCGAATACATGTTTTATTAGTAACACAACAATATCAAATCATGTAATCTGTTGCCGTTACTGATTGATAATTTGCGCACTCGTCGCACGTATTCAGCCTTTGTTTTGATTTCCGTCTGTTGATTGTGAAACATGTACACAGACAACAGCGATGGCAGATGAGTTTAGTTGTTAACTGGGGCTATCTCATGGTGTGTTGGCGCTCGTCCAAAACCCAACACACATTTTACAAATGGTGCAGGAGGAACTTTCAGCGTTTTCTTTTTCTCTATGGACATCAGTTGCCTTTATTAACCCTGTTTCCCATGAAGCGGCCAAACAGACTAGTGGTCAAATGTCGTCTGCTTCAATATTTTTTGCTAAGTTCAACGGTAATGAAAACCAATTTGAATAAGAATTGTTGATGAGACCATGAAGCTATAACCCTATCATAGCTTCATGATGAGACCTATCTAGATAACATGCCCCAGGTCAGCAGCTGTCAATAAGATCTGTTGACTCATTCTGAAACTCAATCTTAATTCAAGTGGGGAAAGCCCGCTTTCGAAAAGGGCTTAAATTGGAAAATTTCACATCCACACCATGCATTCAAACAATGTCTTGTATCAAGATGTTTATTGCCACTTGCACAGAGTGGACAAAAGTGACGATAATCATGGGCGACGTCAACTTTTCGTTGGCATGCTTCCAAAGCCAAATACACACTTTGCTCTACGGGCTTCAAAATGTTACATAAGATATATATATATATATATATATATATATATATATATATATATATATATATATATATATATATATATATATATATATATATATATATTATAACATCAATTTACACTTTTTTCTCCAATGGACCAAGATTCAATATGCATTGTGTTATAATCATATTTGTTGTTACTATCATCATCATCGTCATGACAGCAGATAGGGGTTACTAGATTACATAAAATTTTGATATTGACATTCTAATGTCGTCCTGGAGGTGCTAAAACTGAAGGCGTACTTGTATGTTACTTTATATATATTCTTCCCATTATAATTGTTACTTTTGGCTAAATTTTGTATCTTGATGTATTATAAGCTCTTTTCTTCATTGGGGTCTAAGAAACATAATAATGCCAAGTTCAGATGGCAATACGGTCTGCCCTGCTTCACACGACTATCTTAATTTGTGTTGTTGTTTTTTTCTTTCATTTTGCGGTTAACCCCGAATATGATATATGTCTGACCAAAAATTGTGAACATAAAGTATATACCCCCCCCCCCCAAAAAAAAAGGTTCCAAAAATGAGCTGTGCACATATCCCTGGGTCACAACTGGATGCACATTGCTTTGCGCTCGTGTGTATTAGGTCAGGGCGGACAGTCCACAGGATATATTATGATGGACATGCAGATGCCTTTCGGGTACAAAGTTCCAGGCACAGCAGCGGACAGTTGCAGAGGTCCAAACATTTGACCAATACAAGTCATTTCATAGAGACATTGGGTTGTCTGGTGACTTACCATCACAACTTGCAAGCAGATTTATATTTTGGCTAAATGCAAACAAGACAAACAAACAAACAAACAAAAACACCCCCCCCCCCAAAAAAAAGGAAAAAAACAGCATCAAAACCAATCATGGTAAATGAAAGAGGTGGCGCAGACAAAAAACTTCTAACGTATTCAAAACTGTTCGGAAGGTCTTTAGAGTCCCAGCCCCCCCCCCCCCCACCCGGGCTCGTAATCAACGATTATTTGACCTGCATATTACTCATATGTTTATATAGGTATGTGCACTCGGAATAATGAATTATTTGTCAGTATTAGTTACTATTTCTGTCAAACCAATCAACTTTTACACTATTATTATAAAGGCAAGCTACTTTATTTATAATATATGTTCATCGTAAAATATAATCTGTTAAAATCAGAACAACGTATCTGTGGTCATTTTCATTGTTAATAAGTTGTAATTGCTGTCAGTAAGTAACTATATTGGCCTTAGCGTTGTCAGTACATATGTGAAATATTTTTGTGCCAGCATTGTTGACCATATTGTATATTGTCATACAAGGTTTGTATATTTCCTTCGTTTGTTTTCAAATTTATACGTATAAAATTTACAGTTAAAAACCTCGATTAACCAACCCCAAAATATTAAATTTGACACATTTCTGTAGGCGATTGAGTATGTTTACAATATATAACAATACAGCCGATGATTCACTCGACTGAAACTTCATAAATAAGTTAAGCAAAGACGGCAGTCATTTTACTCAATTTAACGTCATTCATACACAAGATTCTGTCGTGGACGATAAAAATAGCACAGTACTGGCAAAATGTACAAGGGAAATTCCTAAATACGTCATGGTTTAAAGTGGCAACATAATAGATAAAATCCCTTTCCAAAACAAAAGATATCTGCGTAACATTTCCTTTTCAGTTTGGGATTTTTTAAGACAAAAATTGCTTCGCTATTGTTATTTGATGACAAAAAAAAGTTTTCCATGGATCTATCTACTTTTCGGCTGTTTCTTGTTTTCCGATTGCACAGTTATATTGACAAGCTTCAACCAAGACAGTACACGCAAAGGTCATGGTACTTCAGAGGTGATTCTGTGTTGGTATAAGTCGTTACGAGAGGAGTAAATCAAGTCAGCATAAATGCAAGACAACTGGAATGCAACCAAATGTGACCCCACCCCCGCGGGCATTATATAATCGCTAGTCTGTGAAGAGATATATTTTATTACCACAAATAGGTGCACTCAGATGCATTCTAACATATGTCTGAAAATACCAGGCACATTGCTATATCATGTATGAATTAATTTGCATTTAATGGCAAGGAGGTCATGGTTGTGAGCACAAAACCAGAAATTACCACTCCATTATAGACAAAACAGCGGTTCATCGTCCAGCAATTGGATGGCCCTCCTCTGTAATGCGCATTGCCGTAAGATCTGGTATTTATAAACTGGTTTGTGACATGCAGCGTGGCCGCTAAAAATCATTCAAAGCTGCCCAAGTGCAACTTAAACATTAAGAATGCATATTCAATAAACACACAGCAGTTTCGATGACAATAAGGCTATGTATGTATGCATGCATGACAGCTCCATGAAAAAAAAATCTAGATAAAATTATTTTCCTGGCGTTGGGTATTGAATAGATAGACGGCGATTAATGGTTATGTGGCAGTGTTGTCGGTCGGGTGGGAAGTGTTGTTATTTAATGACAAGTATTTTATAACATGTATGGTTTCACAAAATTATTGGATCGGTTAAATTGGATAAAATAAATTAAATCCATTATATGGACCACTTTGTGTACACATGTGGAATTTTCTGTTGAGAATCAGGGTAGCACCACGTTGATCGGCAAATCGTCCGTCTACGTATCTTGTTTAAACATGCAGTGTATCTGTTTTATAGGGTTACAGTTATTGTAATAGGCCCTCAGAATGCATACCCCCCTCCCAAAAAAAAGGGCGAGAGAGAAAGAAAGAAAGAAAGAAAGAAAGAAAGAAAGAAAGAAAGAAAGGAAGAAAGAAAGAAAGAAAGAAAGAGTATATCTTCTTCTTTTTTTTCTTTTACACCTTTTTTTTCTGTTATTCAGGACCCATGGAATTTTTCAGTTATGTAGTTACGACTTAGGTTTAACACCAACTTTAATTCGGAAATCAGATATATATGTGACATTCACTTTATTCATTGTTCCACGTCGTTTGTCAGTAATTAAAGTGTGTGTGTCGACACACACTTTTCTGTTTTTCTGGGAATTCTTTCTTTCTTTCTTTCTTTCTTTCCTTTCTTTCTTTCTTTCTTTTTAAAGTGTGTGTGTCAACGCACACTTTTCTGTTTTTCTAGGAATTCTTTATTTCTTTCTTTCTTCGCACACTTTTCTGTTTTTCTAGGAATTCTTTCTTTCTTTCTTTCTTTCTTTCTTTCTTTCTTTCTTTCTTTACCGGCAAAATTGTCCGACATTTCATTTGAAAAGTATTACATGTAGAAACTCCAAACTTTGCACAATTATACTTCTATGGATAAAGTCTGGCCTTTTTATAATGAGAGGTCATGCTTTTGAAAATTATGCAAATGAGGGCTAATTAAAGTTTAAAATCTTCAATATCTTATATACTATAGTAGATGTGGTCCCGAGTGTATAGGAGTTCGATCATAGCAAGGTAAAGGTCATCTCAAATGTCAAGGTCAAAGGTCAATTTTAAGCCAAAATGTCATTTTTGAGGTCAAGGTTCACTTCAGATAGAGGTCATCTCAAGGTCAAAGGTCATTTCAAGGTTAAAGGCCACTTTCCTTGGTGGCCTTCTTCTAGCCATAACTTGGTCAATTTTTATCTAATTTTGATCATGTTGGGCTCAAATTGTAGCTATTGTAACCCTGCATATTTTAAAATTTATTTGTGACCTCTAAAGGTCAAAAGTCAAGGTCATTTGAACCTTTGAAAGTTTCATCCAGTCACAACTTGGCTATTTTCCATCCAATTCTAATCATGTTAGACTCAAATTGTATGTATTGCAACACTGCATATTTTTATAAGAACACGTGACCTCGAAAGGGCAAAGGTCAAGGTCATTTGGCCCTTTGAAAGTTTCATCTTGCCATAACTTGGTAAATTTTCATCTGCTTTGGTTCATGTTCATGTCAGTTTAACTTCTACTAGGGGGTTCCTAACCATTGCGCATGTAATGAATCTAAAAGAAAAGTTGTAGCAATTTGAATTAGGCTAAATAGCACCATTAGAAATTTTTAATCTTGAATAACTTCAAAGCTGTAATAGATCGAGATGCCATTCCAACTTCTACTCCTGTGTTGTGGAATAGTTGTACATTGCCATACCAATATGCTTTGAAGACACACACACTGATTTGCTATGCAGCAAATCATCTTTTCTAGTTTCTTTCTTTCTTTCTTTCTTTCTTTCTTTCTTTCTTTCTTTCTTTCTTTCTTTCTTTCTTTACAGGCAAATTTGTCCGACATTTCATTTGAAAAGTATAACACGTAGAAACTCCAAACTTGGCACAATTATACTTCTATGGATAAAGTCTGGCCTTTTTATAATGAGAGGTCATGCTTTTCAAATTTATGCAAATGAGGGCTAATTAAAGTTTAAAATCTTCAATATCTTATATACTATAGTAGATGTGGTTCCGAGTGTATAGGAGTTTGAACATAGCAAGGTAAAGGTCATCTCAAATGTCAAGGTCAAAGGTCATGTCAAGGTCAAAGTTCAACTTTAAGCCAAAATGCCATTTTTGAGGTCAAGGTTCACTTCAGGTGGAGGTCATCTCAAGGTCAAAGGTCATTTCAAGGTCAAAGGCCACTTTCCATGGCAACTTTCTTCTAGCCATAACTTGGTCAATTTTTATCCAATTTTGATCATGTTGGACTCAAATGGTAGCTATGGTAACACTACATATTTTGAATTTTACATGTGACCTCTAAAGGTCAAGAGTCAAGGTCATTTGGACCTTTGGAAGTTTCATCCACTCATAACTTTGCCCATTTCCATCCAATTCTAATCAAGTTGGACTCAAATTGTAGGTATTGCAACACTGCACATTTTTATAAGAATATATAACCTCGAAAGGGCAAAAGTCAAGGTCATTTGGCCGTTTGAAAGTTTCATCTTGCCATAACTTGGTCAATTTTCATCCGATTTGGTTCATGTTGGGTTTAAATTTTGGGTATTGTAACACTGCGCAATCTACATGTGATCAACTTCTACTAGGGGGTTGTTGACCATTGCGCAGCCAATGAATTAAAACTAAAAGTTGCAGCAATTTAAATTATGCTAAATAGCACCATTAGAAATTTTAAATCTTGAATAACTTCGAAGCTATAATAGATAGAGATGCCATTCCAACTTGTACTCCTGTGTTATGGAATAGTTGTACATTGCCACACCAATATGCTTTGAAGACACACACACTGATTTGCTATGCAGCAAATCATCTTTTCTAGTTTGGCTTTCGTTTCGTCGTGTCCCCCCCCCCTCCCTTTTGGGAATGATCTGTAGTTTTCAACTTTTCTGAGCGTAACGTTTGGTAACGTAGTTTGAACTGTCCGGTGGGTATCGTACATATATATCGCGTGTTTCACAGTGTGTGGAGCGCCCTTTGTATTAGTGTCATCAAGGAGGGTAGAGACTCTACCCTCCTTGGTGTTATATATTGTACTTTTTGGCTATCCAGTATAAATAAATATATTTAAATCAAATAAATGCACTTCAAAAGAGGCATAAGATATATTGATAGACATCTCAGTTTTCAACTTTTCTGAGAGCCATTCATTTAGTATTGTTGTACTACTTGGTAATCCAGGTGAAATAAATATGTTTAAAATAAAAAATCTCAGTTGGTCGCATGTGAGGCTGATTAGATTGGTAGCCGACTCGGGTAGATAGGTTAATGAGTAGCTTTGCTGGTACTAGGTAGATAGTCATTGGCCTCCAAGTAGATAGGCAGGAGGTTAGGAGTGAGTAGATAATAGGTAAGTTGATAGTTTAGTTTAAACATATTTATTTCAACTGGATCCCCCTATAGTACATCGAGATGTCACTAATGGGGGGGGGGGGGGTCTCCAGAACATGGAGTGACACACAAAAAGTATATTACAAAACACACAGGACAAAACATGAACAAAGTTACCCAATTAACAAAGAAGCTGTACACATGTTTCAAATTTGTACCCCGCATACGGAATCAAAATAAAGACGTGACCAATATGCAAAACAAAGAAAGATAGTTCACTACTACGGGTAAAGTGCACACACATTTTTGTATACACTGTTCACAATAATACAGACCTGCGATCAAAAAAAAAAAAAAAAAAAAAAATCAAAGGACACATAAGAAGTAAATTTGTGTAAGTCAGCGACTAACTCAATTGACATGACTGCTTGTGCATAACACAGCTAAAATATGAAGCGTCTTGTGTCTACGATGTATCGGTGGAAAGCATCACAAATTTGTATGTTGAGGGGAATGGACAATTCGTCGCTACCAAAAAGAGGGATATGAGCTAGCCTGTCACTTGCTGTGTGTAAAATCAGATTCGATAAAGCCATCTTACATTTTCAAAGTGACAAGCAAAAAAAAAAAAAAAAAAAAAAAGAAGAAGAAGAAGAAGAAGAAGAAGTGCATGGCCTGTGTGCTGTTGCATGCGACCATACACGTATATATTACTCATGTCCTCCAAGTTCAAGTTCCTTTCACGGAGAGAATGCGGGGCAGTTTAAACATCTCACCTCAGAACTCTGCCCCGTGCGACCCCATGGAGAGGCGAAGAGGTGACGGACAGGGAAACAAGTCAAACTGAGCAAATAGCACATGCCTGCACTTTGGAATATCGCTCACGGGCAAACTGACCGCAGCTATTTCTTAAGCCTGGCGAGGAAATGAAAGACCCATAATTATTTCCATGCGGTGGGACTGCTTCATGCACGAGTTGTCATTTTATGCGCTTCATTTGCATTTATGCTGCTGCTGTTCCAACATGTTGTCGCTGTCGCTACACCCCCTGACCAATGGTTAATTATGAAGTGCGTACAAACCTCCGGAAACTGTATACCATGATAAATCTTAAACGGAAAAGATTTCCTACAAGTGTAAGCAAACAAACTTGATAACATGGGATATTCTTGGACCCCAAAAAGTATGGACTATTATGATTCCAAGATGATATGCCATGCCAAGCATAACTGGCCCGGGTGCCACACTAACGTCCCCTTGATGTGGTCAAACGAAACAGACAAATAACAGAAAAATCGAGAATTTAGTGTTTGCATGTCGTAGACTCTGGCTCCCTGTATCCTTTCCAGGAGCCAGAAATCCATTTAAAGGAGCTAGTCTACACTGGATGTGTATGTGACTAACGTTCACGATGTTGTCAGACGGACTGCAAAGCTCTTGCAATCTGTGTTCTTGTCACAATATACAAAATGTATTTTTTGATGAAAAGAGCATGAAAACTCTCATCAAAATAGGATTTTCATTCCAAGGACATGAAAATTGCCATCAAAATGGGATATTCATCCCAAGCGCATGAAAACTGTCATCAAAATTGGATATTAATCTTGATGATATAACCCACATGGCCTTAAGCAGTCTTAGAACTGCCGGCAAAATGTATCATGCTGTGACTTGTTGGGGGAAAACGTTTAACATGTGGTAATTGCCTGAGTATATATTGAACAACAATAATAAAAATGTCTTGCGGAAATTGTGCCGATTAACACGACTATTTTCAAAATGAAACACTGAAACTTGATATAATTTAGGTGCACATAGTTGAGCTTATATATGTGTGCGGTGTGCAAAAAGAAAGCTGCATCAGAATAGTTCAAAACTTATTTTGAAATTTATACGTATTTTTCTTAGCAGAAAACAAAAATACTCAGTGACACCGACATCCGACATGCTCTTTGCCAGGGATAAAAACAAAGAGGTCAAGGTTAAAAGAAGCACAAATTAGAGTTTGGAGTCAAAAGGATATGAAAAATGTCATCAAAATGGGATATTCATTTCCATGGGCGTGAAAAACTGTCGTGCAAAAGGGATATAAATTTAAAGGACATTAAAAATGTCATTGAAAAGGGACATTCTTCCCAAGGGCATGAAAACTGTCAGAAAATTGAAAAGCACGAAAACTGATATAAAAATGGGGCATACATTCAAAAGGCATGGAAACTGTCATCAAAATGGGATAATCTTCCATCTTGATTGGTGTAACCTACATAGCCTGAAGGAGTCTTCAGGACTGTCGATAAAATGCGTCATGCATGACCTGTTGGAAGAAAAAAGTTCAACCTGTTATAATCTATAGTTTTTTCTTTTTTTGTTTTTGTTTTTTGTTTTTTGTTTTTACATTTACTGAACAATAATAACAAAACATCTTTCGGAAAATAAGCTGATTTGCAATGTTATTTTAAACGATAATCAAACTAGTAACAAAACAAGAAGAAAACAAGATGCTCAACATAGCATTGGAACTAAAACGAGCTACAATTTGCTTGTTTTATAGCATTTTTTTAAACATATTTTCCTAACGATGTTCGCCTTTGGTTTGAGCATACGTCATTTTCTGAAGCCACACGAGAACAGGCTTTGTATATTTAAATCTGTCCATAAGCCTAGTTAAATTAAATGTTAAACTGTAAGCCACTGTTTCCATTTGTGAACAAAGTGACAGACTATATAAATACAATGATGATAATGATGATAATAATAATAATAATGATGTTAATAATAGTAATGATGATGATGATAATAATAATAATAAGTTTTCTTCTAAAATAAATAAATCAGCTTAAAAGTATACCATGTTAAGGCGAAACAGATAAATATTTTATGGACAAAATATAAGGTGTAACTGTTACTGTTTTATCTGAACCGTCAAAATACCCCTGAAACAATGTTTCAAGAGATGTTATCGTGAACTATTTACGTTACAATATATATATATATATATATATATATATATATATATATATATATATATATATATATATCTGTGTGTGTACAGTATAGACTGTACACATGTTCAAATGAATTGTCACCGACGTTATTTGTGCGGAAACATATGGCACATAGTCACGAAGCTACAATCTAAAATGTTAGAACTGCTGAAACACCGTACGGGATCCATGTGGTCGCTTGAGGTATTCAGATGCAACTCAAACGCCTCTTGTCATGCTTGATTATTGTTCAGGGCCTGCCAAGTACTAATCCTCAACTCTGAACCCTTTATGGTCGATGACACGCGAGTCAAAGCTGTGCTTTTCATCCGGGCTCATAAACCAACCTTTTACAAATAGCTCATTTCCCCGAAGAAAAAAAATCTAATATCCACAATAGTTTCCGAGGGGACAATAGGTTAAGTGTTATTTTCTGCGCATCCTCCTCTAGTGGTGAACATTACAACTGTCTGGCAGCGTGTTTAGGACTGCATGAAAAACCACGGTCCAACTGACCGACATTTACAGATTTCAGCAGTGATAAATATTTACCATTGCAGGTTGTGGCAACTTGACTGGAGGCGTATAGGCGATTGAGTGCAAGTTAGTCGGAACCAATTGAGCACCAGAGGTGACCCCAGAGGGAGGGCGGCAAACTGCTGGAACAGCTGAGTGAGTATTGTTAGGCAAATAGAACACGCGCGTGCCTGACAAACACAAATAGCGAGGCTCAGTCAGAGCAGATGTTGTGGTCCGTAGCGTATGGACTTGAAATCAGAGTGTGTTAGCGGAGAAACAATTTACTGACTGCATATGTGGACTTAGAGGTCACAAACATTCATAACAGGATTGTATACTATATCGTACACAAGTGGATGTGCATCGGACTTCTTAGCAGAGGTAATAAGCTTTAATCATATAGATTATTGATTATTAGAAGGCTGTGCTTATGAGCTCCTATTATTTCTTTGTTACAGGTGATCGCATAGTGAGCATAAGTACTTGAGCGACCTAATAACTCTCATAACTACATTAGATGTCTTTTGCCGTTATATTACAGAGTCATTTCATATCCGATTGCTACCAGTCGTTTGCCTTTAACTCGTATGCATAGATATGTTTTTGATACGGTAATATTATGTTTGATGAATGTTGGCAACGAAATGAATTCCCGTGGCATTGTAAATCAATGAGCCGGAGGATACAGACGTACACTTAAGGGCTGCTACCAAGTGGCCTCTGTGTTGATATACGTCATGCAATCATAGAGCTGTGTGTAATCTTGTCCTTCTGTTATATTGACTGCAGGCTCAAGTGATTCACAGACCGATTGGACTCTTCGCCACTTCGCATCGTTACTCTTCCCAATACCAGAGGATTTTCACCTGGATCTTAACACAAAGGACTCGGATTTATCCTCATCCGGTCTCTCGGGGTAAACGTGGATACACACCCCTGGAAACATGACCCTAGTGCTGCCAATTCCCACGTACGCTCGCCTTCCGGGCCAGGCGCTGCAGACAACCCATGACAGCCCCGTCCTTTTTCCCTGGTCGGATTCTAAGGACACAACCCCAGATAGCACAATTAGGATCCACCCAGGTAAGTGAATTCTTATTGTCATTTCCACATAACTTACACAAGTGTGTGCCTTGTTCCATAATGTAGACAGTCAATGGTGTTTAAGTTCCTGTGATTATGGTTAACCCGAGGTGTTCACAGATAGGCCCAGATTGGTGTAAGGGCTTTCTAGATTGACGGATTATTGGATGGATTTTCAATGGGTTTTATCATGCCCTATTTAAGTCATGCTGAGGCATGACGAGAGTACAATAAATTGAAGCTGATAGTCATTTGGAAGTCATCAACTAGACTGGGGATATTGGGTTACAAATATGGTACGCATTGTGCTGCGTTCATTTGTGGCCATTTGTACCAGTAGTGATGATCGAGCTTTGTCTGTCATTGTGACCAGAGAGGGTGAAATGTTTTATCAACGTCTAGCAGTGACTCACTTGAGCACTTTTCGGGTCAAAACAGTTTCGCGGAATAGATTCATATCTTAATCAGTTTCTGTGGCAATATGGTAGCCGTATCAGTGTTTAATGTTATTGCTACAATATTAACGTTCAGGTATAAGTGCCAAGACTTACAGAGGATTTATATGGGTGGGTGATCATGTCATACTTGCTTATAAAAGCTGGGTAAAAATAGATGTCACAGATGTCAGCAGTACGTATAAACAAATCGTTTTTTGACAGGTGGTTCAATCGTGACAGACGGCGCCAATGAAAACATACCTTCATCTATGTCAACACTCAAAAGAAAACTAGATTTTGAAGAACCAGTGGAGGAACCAAGACCAAAAAGGATTTCTCCTTATTTAAATACTCCGAAACAGAGAAAGGAAGAACGACGGAAAGTGTTACGTATTTCAGTACAGAAACTCAGACAAATTGATGACCCGGAATGCTTTTTGCGGCGGTCAGTGTTGATAAATAATACACTTAAGAAAATGCAAAGAGAAATTCGTGAGGAGAAATTACGTGGGCCTTTTGGTTGGAACTTGTACAATGACAATAGTGCTTTGCCCAGAAGACGTACCCACCAGGACCTGACAGTGCTCAACAACCGCTATCTTGCCTCCAGTGCCCATTTGTATGACGATTTCTTTGTGCACCCCGAACACGAGAAAATTGACAAAATAACGGATTGTGGTCCAGATGTAAGTGCCATCCTAGAACATTCTGTTGTTGGATATGAAACCACTAACTCCATGTGTTCTTCATCTTCCACGAGTGAGTCAACGAGCCCACGCGACGCCAACACACAAACCACGACTGACGGATTAACAAACAACGACCGGCAAATAGTTAGTGAAATGGATGCTGTATTCAATAACATTATTAGTGTATTCTCAGACTTAGGAGACGAGGTATTAAGGAAATGAAAAAAATATATATATTTAATTTTTATGGTGATATCTGCAGAGTCTGACAAAAGACATGGTATTAAAGATGGCTGGTGACCGCCAGGGTTGCCAATTGGCACATGGCCTCGATGTCACATACAAGATGCACAGAAATGTGTATTTAGATACAACAAAGCTGTGTTGAAGAAATCTGCCAACAAAACACACCGGTGTGCTACACATTTGAATAAATCTGCTATATGTACTCGAGGCAACTCTAGTCATGTGTAGTTCAGTGACAAATTTCACTCGCCAAGTATGGCATTGTGACCCAATGATGCGAAGCCTCTGTTTAAAGCACTTTTGCACCTGGATGGGTCCAGCGAAGAGCAGTCAAGAACACAGTGGGCCACTGCACTAATGACCCGACCAGAGCTCAGATGCTCGCCGCCATGCCCTGGAGAATGTATTTATTAAATTAATGTAAATATGAACGATTAACACCTGCAGTGATTAGAGCAACGTATACTCCGTATAATGGCATTGTGAAATAGGTACAACATTGCCCTATGTTCACGCTTAATGGATTCAGGGTCGCAAGTGTATTGCTGTTTTTCAGGCAATTGGAATTTCATACCTGTCTGTTCTCAACACAGCCATTGTTCTTGGGAGTATTTCTACAGTGGAACAGCATTTGGTGATCATCGAACAATTGCTTTGTCAATATTTCAGGGTCTGTTGGAACAACTCTAGATACTGGAACGCCCACATTGACATTGCGTGTTGAACATGGTCATTTAGGAACAATTGTGATGTCTTAAATTGGAACATACATCCAGCCTTCAAACTGGAACTCTGTGAAGTGCCCCAAGTTATGCCCGGGGCATGTGTGCTGCACAAAGCCGGTGAACTGTATCTTCCTTCGTCAATGGACCTACCTATGTGGCTGTCCAACTGCACTTTATGTTACTTGTTGAATGCTATTTGTGGAAAAAAAAAAGGAAAGCATACTTTTGTCTTTCTGCTAACTTTGTACTTTGATCCAAACAGGCTTCCATAGTACTTAGTACAAGACTCAATTAACAGCATATTTTAGTTAATATTTGCAATATGCCTATCATGTATTTTCAAAGCCCTTGAGCATTTCTGTGTAAGCTAAAAAGTTCTTTTGTGGTACTAAATTACATTTGTCGGAGAGGCTTTCTTTTGTCTCGCTAAGTCTGACGGGCACCGTGGCTGACAGAGTGCAGCCTCAGCATGGATCAACACAAGTGCAGGTGCAGGGAGTTGTATATACAACTTTCCTTTATACAAGCTCGTGTAGTTTGTGTACGTGCATGAAATTTAATTTCTGATCACGAACACAATATGTAAGCAAGGATTCGGACCTGCACCACCGAAGACATCATAGTTCCAATTTATCAGACCTGGGGCAAATCAATGGTGCTGTACTCGATAGGACAGGGCATTCTAATCACATTATGCAGCCTTTTTGCCCGGGGAATAGTCATCACAATATCGGTTACAAGCCCTGCAGCTAGGAAAACTACAGGACAAGTCTCTTATTTATAATAGCATCGCACAACACAGAGGTTCAGACACAGTCTTCAACAAGTATTTATTTCTATACAGGCAACGCATAATGCCGCGAGACTCTTGATTAATTATGACCATCAGTATCAGATTCAATATGTTTCCCAGTGCACCGACATAATTGTACAAATGGTACAACTGAGGTCAAATTGTACATTTTCTTTTATATAAGGTATGCGAATGGGCATTTTTACATGAGATCTCCGTGATATTCCGCATATTTTGTACCAAAAACTATGTTCAGTCCAAGAATATTTGAAAAGTAATTATATATGTTTAATTATGTAAATGTATATTGTATTGCACATGGCAAAGCCATGCTAATAAATTCATATTTTTATTACAGTTTGTGGTAAGTTTTTATTATTTTCATACATTTACAACAAAATTGGAATGTGATAGAAGGCAACAAGTTTATTATAAGTATATGTATATCCATAGTGTATTATAAACATATGTATATCCATAGCTATGCATGTGAGCATACCAGGTCGAAGATAGGTCAAAAAGACAATTGTTGCATGGCATCTTTATAACATTTGTTGGACAGTCTTTGAATAATGGTCGTAGGAGGGGTAAGACTTGTTGCCATCAGTTGCCTTCCAATTCAATGCCTGTGTGTTTTGATGCTATACAGGTTTATGTGCGAAAGTACGGCAAAGCATGTTATGATCCATAGATGTTACGCCTGATGCATATACAGGTTTATGTGCAAAAGTACGGCAAAACATGTTATGATCCACAGATTTTACACCTCCCTGAATGCTAAAAAAGTGACTCAAATGAATTAGCCAAACTTACGTTTCTTCAGCCATGACAAGTTCTAAATTTTCAGTCAGTAGACTGGTGTTACATAACGTTAAAATAGTCTAAAGTAACTTGGTTAAAAGGTGCTGCACATATTTAGCCAAATCCTACTCATACTAGCTTTTGGCTAATGGCTACCGACAGCTCAGAATCGGTTTGGTTTTTTTTTTTTTTTTTTGTTTTTTTTTTTGTTTTGCGAATATACTCGTTAACAATTTTAGATTGTGTGAAAAGATACAGACCAATCTGTGTTTTCTCCTTGAGATAATTCAGAGCTTGGTCTGCTTTGGAGGCAACATAATGGCGTGTCAGTTGCCCGCCTTACCGACGTCGTGGGTTTTTCAATTTGGTCTGTCCATCTCTTCGCCTCTCAGAGAAATTGGTTGAAACATATTTTATTCAAAATTCATTGAATACTATAGGACAGTGCCCTATTCAAATCCCAGAGAAATTGCAGGGAAGCAAATGTGTGCCACAACAGGTTAGCTTGCCAGCTGAACAAATAAAGTTCCGTGTGCTCTGCGGTCAACAGCGGTTTAAATAAACGAATCCCGGGTCTGCTTTAATAAGAGCCGAGACATAGGTATATTTTCCATATCATCTATTACTCCATTTTCAACCGCTGACAATAATAGTTTCTTTGATAATTTTAATGTACACGATCTTTATTTTAAGCAACTGAAGTAACACCTGCATTCCTGTCTCTCTGTGTCTGGGGAGCCATCTATTTAGTGCCTCTGTACTACTAGGCAATCCAGGTGAAATAAATATGTTTAAACTATTCCCGGTATGCATTAAAAAAAAAACATCTTCAAGTCAATTGCTTGATTGCTTGTCTCATAGTCCATGACAGACTGTTGGGACATGTTTTTTCCATTTGCTGATCACCACTTGCTAGTTTACACTATTTTCCTATTTGCTGATCACCACTGACCATTTTTGTTTTAATCATATTGCTGAACAGAGACCATGATTTACATCCGCTTTAGTTATTTATTGTTTGTAACTTCTTTCGGGAAATACTTCAGAGCTTTTGCGACATGTTTATCGATTGTCTGGGCTTTTGGCTCCATTTCTGAAAATATATTTTTGGTAATATATATTGTTTTGAAAGGACCCATATTCCATATTGAAAATGTAACATTCACTTTAAAATAACTGATCTAGTCTTTAAAAAAGGGAAAGAATAGAATATCGCCATATTCCACAATACGTTTCAAAACACTAGAATGTGAAAACAACAGGGATCGCCTCCGTCAATCTATGCTGCATGCATGAAATACGGTAATACTGGAGGCATCACCCGATAAAAGAGTATGCAAAAAGCCACTGTTGGTGTAATTTTCACAAAGGCTGTGACAGGTGTTTCGATTGAGCCTTGTGTTAACAGCTTCTGGCCAAATGTAAAATGTTCGCCATTAGATATAGTTTTCATGGAGAATGTAGACCGATTACATGAGAGCGATAGGTCATGGTCAACACTCGATGACACATATAGTACATTGGCGGGAAGTTATTGACCAGTCATGTGTAATGTAACCCTTTACTCAAGCAAATATTGGGCATTGTGCTATGAAACACTAACTTTTACAGAGTAAATGCAACTCATTTGCACGCATCACGAACAAAGCATATCATAAACAAGAAAGATAACGGAAAGTTGAACCCATTTTTTTTTTAAACAGTATTCCTTCAACAAAAATATGAAACTGTATTCGGTTATTTGTTGGTATCTTTGTCATGTTAAGTTTAGGAATATTTTGTTGAAATAGTTTGAAAAAAAACCTACAGTGTACGCTTTAATATATACCTGAGGCAATAGACCGCAATTATAAATCCTTCTATATTGTACTTGCGTTTTAAGTCTGAAGAACCGCAGATAGAACTTTTAAAATTCGGTTAACAGCATTTAAGGGATAAGATGTCAAAAAAAAAAAAACAAACAAACAAACAAACAAACAAAGACAAAGAAAAAACCCCCCACACAAATACAAATTTATTTAACGTTTTGAACAGAACATCAGTTTGTAAGAAACGCGCAAAAAAAAAAAAAAAATTGAATGCTAACTTTATACAGGTATGACCATCAGCATTGCACTCAGTTCTCATCTGGTCTGGTAGACAGCACACCCAAAGGACCACTAATGAAACAACTGCGTACTGCAGCAACCCTGGTTTAGCCAGCTTTATTTGATCAAAAGCTACAACATGCAGATAATACAGTTCCAGCCAATGGCAACTGTAGGCGACTGTCCTGACGTGCATGGATTAAAAAATAGGCGTATACGACAGCCGGAATCTCGAAATGCAATGGATTATAAATCAAATATCATATTGAAAATGCTGATTCTGTATTTGTTAATTTAATGTAAACATATTTGATTGAAACACACACACAGACAGACAGACAGACAGACAGACACACACACACACACACAAGAACGCCTTTAAAAAATTACAGTTTTTTTCCTTCTTGAGAAAGCCAGCCACTGAAAACGTGGAGACGCAAACGATGTTAAAGTTAATCCATACAGACCAACAGAGAGCGCAAAAGTGAAAGTGATTCAGCTGTCACACCTTTGTGTAGCGGTAAAATGCTGGACTGCTATCATGGAAATTTTGCTGAAAAAAGGGCCTTCGAAGTGGCACAAACCCACTGTGGTTACTGATGGGAGTCCCTCTGCTCCCCCTCTTGCCCTGCTGCCCCCCCCCCCACTTCCCCGGGCGCGGGAGTTGCTTTCTGTGCGGAAGAGTGTCTTATTATATTTCAATGTGGTCTTTTACCAATTCAATTGAAGGAAGAAAGTCTAGTTTTCTTCCTCCGTGCAAAAACTGAATACTTGGGAGTGCAAAAGAGACGCTCGCGATGTGAAGAGCATACCAAAAACGAGCGAGTCCACCTGTTAGTTACACTGTTCACATTAGTCCATTGTCTCCGAGCGTGTTAAGCTGTACAATGGACCATTTGTCCCATGTGGCGCGCTGCCTGGGCTATGGTAGGGCTTGATATCAAGGCAAGCTCTGTTTTCCAGGACAAGCAAAATTTCAAATGTGCACCAGCACATATTTATGTTGAGCTATAATGAGATTTCACATACCAAAGTTGTCATAAAAAATTGTTGTGGGAAGTATTGCGAAAGAATCCACCGGAACCTTTAAACACCAAGAATTGCGAGGTTTTTCTACACCTTCATGTCTGAAGTTGGGACTTTCCAACCATACCTAATCATATTAATAATCTATTGAAACCCGTACAAGTGAGGAAAAACACATTTTTGCTGAATTTGTATACACTTTACTCTTATTACAGTAACTGAGTACATGCGAGGCACGCGTTTATGCATGCCAATATGTGAGTGGATCTGAAGCCACCAATGTTAATAGTCATGCCTGGCTTTGTGTGAGCGGTACTGAAGTTATTTCTGGTGTCGTGAAGTGGTTCAAACGTTTTCACCACATTTTGTTCCGAAGCTGCTGTCACGTACCTGTACAAATTACCCTATTGACAATTATGATGTATAGTACTTGTGCTGTGTTCCGGTTCTCTGTCTTGGTGTGACATGGATTGCACTCTTACAAAGGACAGTTTTTAATGCTGTGTAAACGTGATAACCGCTTTTTCTTTTAAAATACATTAATCTAATTTGGATTTGGCATATGTTCAAAAAACGGATTGAAAAAGGAGTCTAAAACCAACGTGACCCTTTCGTAAGACAACACTGTTGTCTTTGTGTTATAACTTGGATACACACACACACACACACACACACACACACACACACACACACACATATATATATATATATATATATATATATATATATATATATATATAATTTGTGCAAGTAAAACTGAAGCAAAGTTACATTAAGCGAACGCAGTGTATGCCAAGCATAAAGCACTCATGAAAGTATAAAAATGACACGATGCTATCAATGACATTTATCTCCCCCGTGCTCTGTCACATGAAGAGATAAATCAAGAGTTCAAAATCTGTAGGCGTGTTTAATTTGCTCCAGAGTTGACCGCATGTACATTAAAAATATATATATTAAAAAATCCCCCGAAAAATAGGCTGTTTCATTGTTTGAATCATAATCACATTCCACACGGATTGTGGTCAGCATTGAGCCCCATGTTTGTTAGAGTCCATGTCTGCTCAGTGTAAAATATCTAGATTGTCCTCCAAGGCTATTTAAACACTCAAAACATACCAAGCACGCATTGAAAAGACAAAACAAAGCAACAAGGAACACATTATTCTGACCTAAAATTGTTCAAAACCGTATTAAGCTATGAAAAATTGTGCCAACACAAGTCGCTCACCGCTAGACTTGTTTTGATCTGATTGGGAAACTCTGGCTTTACTTCGGGGCATACAAAAATTAGTACTACAGTTTAGACCTGTAAATGAACTTGACCCTGCATTTCGCTCTAAATTCTTTACGTGGAACAGTTTTGGTGCATATCAATCAAATGCATTTACTTTTCAGGGCCAAAAATAGTTTATAACTCTTTCCTTCCATCAGCTGTATACGCGAATAGGATTTACTGTCCCGACTAATTGGGGAAATTTGATCACCTCGATGACTTGAAAAGGGAACTTGACAAAACAAAACGCAAATGCAATGAGTTGTATCATTATGGTAAAAGAATCATTGCTGTTATCCATGTCGAATGGGCATCATGCCCGTATGGAGCAAATTTAGAGAACAGGTAGGTTTGTTTTATGATAAATGAAGTTTGAATATGAGTGTAGTAAATTGTTAATAACCACATTAGCCTTCAAATATAATTTCACTTATTCAAATTAAAGCTCACACATCTGTTCTGCTGCCTTCCCAACATATTCTTAAATGATAGTGTTTCTGAATGTCGTCTTTCTATACAACGTTATTTTGAAATCTCAATGTCATCGTTTTGCATCGCGTGTACAAGGGGCTCGCATGCAGGGCGCTGAGTTTCAGGTTATAGGCCAATTGTTTTCTCTGCGAATGAAATATGTAAATGTGTTCAAAACAAAATTATGTTGAAAAAAAGTTGAAATAAACCACATAAAACACACCCAGACACTATCGTCCTGATTTGTGTTGTATCAGACAAACAGCTTTGCATTTTAGGTGTACTAAAGTTTTTGTTTTAATTTAATTTCCCTTTCTTTCTTTCTTTCTTTCTTTCTTTCTTTCTTTCTTTCTTTCTTTCTTTCTTTCTTTCTTTCTTTCTTTCTTTCTTTCTCTTTTATTTCTTTCTCTCATACTTTCTTGTCGTTAGATTAAAGGTTATTTATGTTTCACAGGTAGATATGAAACAGCCTTCAGCTAGAGAACCCTAAAATATGTGAAGGACAGAAACAAATTCTTTCCTGCAAATTGTCCTTGCACTGCAAGATCCACTCCACAGGCAAAACAGTTATGATTCCTGCACATGATAATTCTTCCAAATTGACATATCTCTCCAGATGTTATAGTCGTAAAAATCTTGAACTTCAATGACCAGGAGTACACAGACACACGAATTTTATTTGACGATATAATCGATTTATGTTTGTATAATAATAATAATAATAATAATAATAATAATAATAATAATAATAATAATAATAATAATAATAATAATAATAATAATGATGATGATGATGATGATGATGATAATAATAATAATAATAAAAATAATATTTTATTAAGACCCCCGTTAGACGAGGAAAATATACATTACACAATATACATCACAATCAACCAAATGAAAATCTATACACATACGAATAATTGTCACAATGTAGCAGAGCTTATAATCGTGTGAAATTTTTGTATAATACAATAATCTTTTTCACACTTGAATTAAGACTGAGTCAAGCGCCCAATAGGCTCCTGGGAAGGTTGTTGACCTGGGACGTGCCATCGAAATAGGGTTCGTCTGCAATTCATCACCACTAAAATTAATTCTTTATAATACCATAGAAGCAGACAACTTTACCTTCAGCCAGTTTTGGTCGGTTTGAGGAGAAAAGGGTTAACAGGTCTGCGTGCATATGCACAAACTGTATGAAGACAAAACCAATAAATGCGGAGACCCATACACACACAGTGGCGTTTGAACGAACAGGTTGTTAACGTCAGGCAACACAGATAATTGCATGCATCAATACTATTTAATCATCAGGGCATGTGTAGACAATAGTCTCTAATTATAATTTTTCTGTGAAACGTCAACCTGTGAATTCATAAGCCCATGCAACGCAATTACATATTAGATGAGCCTGCATAGGCGAATCCATCTATATCTAACCTGCGTGTGCGTGTGCAATGCCTAGGGCGAGAGTATCAGGAAATCATATGGTCAAATAGAGCAAGTCGTCCTGCCAGGCATTCAACTTTACACGCCATGAATATTCACGATTTGTGTGGCGTCGCTCCATTTAATTTCATATGGCCCATGCGTGTTGCTTTGTTAATTTGATATGTTGAAATATTGTCTTCTGTTTGCACGACTGAACATCAGAGTATAGCTCCAACACTCTTTTATCGCCTGAATACTAGTATTATATTTTAAAACCAAAAGAAGGTAATTACATCAAATTGTGAAATGCTGATGTTTTCGTCTCTACATAAGCAAGTTATTATATAGCATTTAGAAGGAACTTTCTTATAACATGATGAAACATGGGGTTACAGAGAAGCGAGACGATAAAACATGATCAAGCTTGCAAGAAAACGTTGCGTGGATACTCCTGATATTCTGAAATTTCACTCATTCATTTGACAAAGAGCTTTGTAAACTGCCCTTTGGTCTGCAGCTATTCCGAGGTTTCAAAGAAATGCATTGTCAGCAAATACGTGATCAATGTGCACATGTTATGCATGCAGGTTTTGATATCTGCAACACTTCTAGATTTTATGGTTGCATATAAGCCAAATCGATCATGTCTCTTTTGAATGGGGGTACTTGTCAAATAAAATTGCAAAGTGAGGCACAACAGATACACGGTTTTCAACAGACGTGTATCAAGCTGATGATGTCAACAAGAGCCAGGACAATCACCGATGCTTGTGTCATCATTGGCTGGCATGTGTCGAACCTGGCATGCATATAGGTACTGTTCCGCCCAGGCTACATGAATTATACAATATTTCGTGACGGTTTTTGGCAATTATTCGATTTTACTGGATACATTTTAACGTTTGCACGAGAATCTCTATTAAGATCGCCCATGGAACTGAAAAATACGTCTTTGTCGCGGAGTAGTCTTCGTGTAGAGCACATTTTTTCAAAAACCAAAAAACAAAACAACCTCTCCCCAAAAATACAAAAAAACAAAACAAAACAAAAAAATACAAAACAAAAAAAGCACACCAAAAAAACAACAACAACAAAAAAAAAAAAAAAAAAAAACAAAAAAAAAAAAAACACCAACCAACCAAACAAACAACCCCCCCCCCCAAACTATAAACATAAATGAGCCTGTAAGAATCTGGTTGTTATAGGGCAGGTCTCATTGCAGAGAGGTCTTAATAGAGAGACTTAATTATTTATAAATGTCCTTAAAGGGAGGGAAGATAATCACGTTCAGATGTAATGTGATTTTAGTTACGGGGCTTGTCATTCTATGCAGATTTGGTCACAGTCTATGTGTGCACAGAGTTCAAGGGTTCAAGCTGGTTATATGAATAAGATACGGAAATTATTGTTTGAAAAATCTCAACATGGGAGAGTCAGTTTATGCAAAATTCTCTATTTCATTTATAAGTTACTTTGTACATAGCAACGGCCGAATTGAAAGAAGAAAATTACACTTCTGGAAGTACATGTGCCAATTCAGAAAAAGGTAGATTTCACGTATGGTCCAAATTGCACCGCAAACCCCAACAGCATACCGCATTGGCCAGCGTCCAGGCAAGCAGTCTGTCAGTTCATTTTGGGCTGCACCAATGAGATTTTCTGATGTTAATGCTACCTGAAAATTTCTTTATTTTATTCTGTACTTCACTAGCATGTAGATACAAATGCCTAAAGCTACAGAATGAGAGAAAAAAATGATTTCCGGATGTTTATGCTCTGAACAAGAAACAGGTAGATTTAACCCTTTTCTTGCCAGAAAAGCATAACGGATGTCTAGGCGACAGGTTGGGCGCAATGATTGAGCCTAGAAAAGCTGTTTACCTGGGGCACGGTTTCATATTTTTCACCAAAAATGGTTTCTACTGACGAAAAATTCAAGTAACAAACACTGAGACAGACGGCAAGGATGAAGAAGTTATTATAATTACTTGGAGCGGACAGTAGACAGCAATGGCCATGTCATTGTCTTTATTTAATTGCATTGCACTTCGCTTGCTTGTCATGCATGCAGCCAGCATCTCAGGCATGGTTCGCATCTGTGCATGTGTAAGTGTGTATGCATGCATATGCCATTGACTACCGTAATTGCAATTGCCATGTGAGAGTTAATTTACATGAGGTATCTCTTGGTCCCTGGTCGGTGATGATGGATCAGGGATGAAAAAAAAATCGAAGTTGAAATGGTCGAGCGAGATATGTGCAGATTGGTGCCAAAGTGGAGCGTTTGACTTTATGAAGTGCATCCTATAAGCCCCAATTGTCACGCTTCCTTTTTTGCCCTTTCTCCCACCAACTCACACCAATTTACCAGATACCTTTATCTATTAGCCGCCTGCATTGTAATAGTTCTAATGGAGAATGAATCATTTGTATTTCCATATTAATAGACATTTCTGCAGCAATATGAATGACAGTTAGCGATGGGGCGAACGAATGATCATTTCCGTCAAGTGATGCTCTATGTGCAGACGAGCACGTTGCAGCCTATTACAAGTCACACATCCCAATGAAAGCCCGGGTAATATTTGTTTTGCAAGACCGGATTATCCATCGATTTTTCTTAATGCACTATGGTTTATACAAAGGAGGTGAGGTGACGATCTATATCTTGGGGTCGGGAAAGAACGATAAGGTTTATGAACCCAGGAGCAGAATATATGTATAATTATGATGAAGCAAAGGGCTTTAGTAGCTGAAGAAACGTACATGTATGAAATGTATACTTTATTGACTTGACCAATGCACACAATTACATGCCACAACACACACACATACACGCACATCAAAATACACAAACGCAGAGGAAACAACAGAAGAGTTATTTACATAGCACGCCATAAACGTATAAAACAGCAGTTAAAAACGTACGTCCTCATGAAATGTTAAATACTCTTCTTACTTTTTACAGCCGGTATTGTGATTTCAGATATCAAGATCTGCCTTGAGAAGTTTGTTTAGTTTAAACATATTTATTTATACCGGATCACCAAATAGTACAGTGGATAGTAATAAACCTAGCTCTCCAGACACAGACTGTCAGAGACTCGCAATAATATGTACAAGACACTCAGGACAATACGTTACTGAGGACAATTCAATTACTATAGTATATACAATGTGACGATGTTACTCATATAGTACATACCTAGGATAAAAGTCGACGGGCATCCGCATTTTAACCATCTGATTTAGGTTCCCGGCGACTGCAAAGTTAGCTCTCTCGGTTCCCGGCGTGACTGCAAACGGTTCTCATTACAACAAAATTGTTTCTCATCTGAATCATTATGATGATCCTGGTATGACCCTTCATTCAAATACCATGATCCATGTTATTCAAGAGTAGATACAGAAGTCCATGCAAATAGGCTTCGTCGGCGGTCTTTTGACGTTGAGCCGAAGAAAGCTCTCGGCACGGTCTCCAACCTATCACTGAAAGGGTTAACAAGGCATGTTCAATAACACCTTCATTACCAATTTAGACAAAAGTCGATGTAACCTGACTTGAAATAACGAAATTAGATTTATGTTCTTTGTAAACTGACCTTTCATTCATAACCAGCATGTTCACAGTTGCAGAGACCATAAACGGTTTAAGTCAACAGCTTTCCTTGGCGTGCTTTGAGCCTAATGGATACAAAGCGTGTGAAACCTTGGCACCGCAAGAATTACCATGATTTCCACCAGACAACTATACATTTTAATACAATTTTATTGCTTGATCAAAAATCCAATGATTGATTTATATATATATATATATATATATATATATATATATATATATATATATATATATATATATATATATATATATATATTTGATATAATATGGATTTTAAACCGAATGAGATCAACATGGCGTGCACAAGTCACTAGATACCCAGCCATGTGAATTTATGGCGGTATCTTTAATACAAGACAAGCACAATGTACGTTGATGGTTGCAGTGTTCGTGTCACAATGAAACTGACATGGCAGTTTGACTCTGCTTTATTCATTATTGAACATCTTAATTGGTATAATTTGTACAGACCCTGCACCATTAAAATACTACGACATTAAGAAAATCTATATGAGCAACAATGGAAAATTATTGTTTTACCACAGGCGAAGGTAATGACTTCAAATGCTGTGCAATAATAATTAAGATAATGACAACGACGACGAAAACAACAATAATATTATGCAATTTACTCTATTTCTTCACGGCCTCTTACTTCACCCTATTGTGTCCCAAGTTTTGAAACACAGACTCGGATGGCCATTAGAATAATTCATGCAGTCATTGCTACCGGGGACATGTACGCTAGCAGTAGTCAGCATGCTTGGTAAGCAACAAGAAGCTCCACGGAGATGAATTTTGTGTCACAATTTTACCTTTTGTTTCCGTCGAGCATGTAGACGGTAAGCTGAGCGCATGTCATGACCCACTGGGAGACTTGTATAAATCCACGCGCCGCGTGACTGGGATGCACATTCACAGATAAATGAGATTTTCCCCATTACTTTCTTCATTTAAACTTCTGTTGTACTTCTACGTAGATCAAGGATACATCTGGAATAATGCATAAACATTTAAATCCCTTACCATTTGAAAATATGAAGGTTAAGTTTCAAAACCCATTGACAATTAGAAAAGAAGATTCATTCAACAGCAAATCTGTCTGATAATGGCCCACTAAATTTTCTGACAAGTATGACACGAATTCAAATATGAGAGAGCAAGAACAGAAGTTTCTGTTGCTCTCCTGTAGTGGGCATTTCAGTCATTCAGGGCTAGAGTCGTGTATTCCCATTAGTTTTCATTGTGATAATGTACAACATATTAAGTTTAAAACCACTCGTTGCAGAAACAGCAAAACTTGTGTGGTAAAATTGTGTACATAGCTGAAATGTTCACATAAATTTTATTCTTGCAGCTTTAAAACTAGTCTTTTAATTTGAAGTTAATTTAACATGCAATCCAATGGGAATATACATCTCTAGCTCTGAAGAATTCTGTGTATTGGATTGTGTATTCAGCTGAATACACAGATAATCGATAATTGTGACTTCTATTCGGTGCTGGCAAAATGGACATATTACACAAAACATTGTCAATTTATGTGCATGCATATATATGGTAAATCTGAAACTTTGTAGCTGCTGATTCATTCTAAAAGTTGACAGAAATAGGTGCAACGTACGCACAGATACCCTTGATAGTCCACGGGAATGGGCACCGTGAAGCATCGTGGCACCAAAGTGCCACAGGGAGACATATTGTTACCGCTTATATAAAAACCCGCCGGTACTTTCGGACTTGCATCCACTATCGGGGCAACCTTCTCCCCTGAGCTCCATCTTTCACTCAGCAGAGGCGCTTGGCAGGCCCGACTGGTTCCATTGTAAAGAAAGGAAACTTAGACTGCCTTTACTACAGGAGTGAGTGCTCAGTCCTGGTCCAGAAATTACAATATACTGCATTGGGAGGACTTGTAACACGAATAGGCCTGCTCTTGTATTTCTATGGCACACTGATTCCGCCATCTTCCAAGTATTGAGAGAGAGAGAGAGAGAGAGAGAGAGAGAGAGAGAGAGAGAGAGAGAGAGAGAGAGAGAGAGAGAGAGAGAGAGAGAGAGAGAGAGAGAGAGAGAGAGAGAGAGAGAGAATGTTTATTCACATGAAAAACACACAGTTTGACATCCAGAAAAAAAGAAGAAACTCTGAAAAGTAGCCAAAGGTTATACCTTGCATGGCTACCCACCCTGAGACTTTTCACACATAATCTACTTAAAGTGTGTTTAATACTGAGAGAGAATAACAATCAGGTCTAGCACACTGAGTAGTAACACAACAATAATATAAATAAATCTGATGTTCTAACAAAAGCATATAAAGCCCAATCAGGGCTAACGAAGTGTTATATATATATATATATATATATATATATATATATATATATATATATATATATATATATATATATATATATATATATATATATATATATATATATATATATATATAATATGATATGATATTATGTTTAATGCAAGTACATAAATTTTTTAAAGAAAGTAGGATGCATTTGCCATGAAGTTGCATATTCACGTACTACATGCTAGTCATATCTACAATATACACAATTTTGCTTCATAGGACTTATCAGAATAAATATATTTATACTATAATTATATTTTGGTAACTTAAATGTCACAAGTATCTATGGGGAAAGACCAGATACTTTAAATCAATATTGGCTATATGTTACAAAGATTTTAATCTGTTTTGAAGACATCTTTACCAGGTGAACATCTGACATGTTTAGGTATCATGTTATATACCTTTGTACCAACATTTGTTACACTCTGACAAAAGGTATTGGGTTTACGTGGGGAATCAGAGAAGAAGTTAATGTTACGCAAGCTGTGATCATGAGTCAAGTGCCTATACCAAAATCCGAAATCCGAAATTGACAGGAGGATTCCCGTTTAACTCCATGTATGCTGGTAATCCAATATTCAAAATGTACAGTTTGTCAATAGGCAATATCTTAGAAAATATGAGGAGTTCCTTCGAGTGAGTAAGGTAATGTAGAAGGTGAGAATTCTGAGAAACTTTTTCTGGAGTACAATAGGGGGTTCCGGACAGTTGTTGTAAACTGGTCCCCATGCCTCAATACGACAGTATATGTGAGGATGTATCAATGCATAATACAATTGGCGCGATATATGGAAGGGTAGAAAATGACGCACGTTACAGCTAAGATACCAATTATTGGGTCATTTTTCTCACAAAGTTTTGTAATATGTTCCTGCCAATCTAGGAATTCATCAATGTTAACACCCAAGTATTTAGTAAATGGCACTTGAGATATGGCTTCATCATTTATTTTGATGACCAGGGAGTCGGGAATCTTTTTGTATTTGGACCGTATAACAATAAAATTTGACTTGGTAAGATTCAATGCAAGTTTGTTTACTTTGAACCACTCAGACAGTTGTTTCATATCTCTATTAGCTTGTTCTGGCATACGACCGTTGTACAATATATTTGTGTCATCAGCGAACAACCTTGCAGTGCCAATAGGAGACATTCATATTTAACTGCGATCCTGCTCACTTCCTGTGTTGCCGGGGCAACAGACTGATGCTTCCACCATGATCAGGGCAGATTTGTATTATATACATAAACATCCATAAATAACACCTTTTCAACCGAAAGAGAGCCCATTTCTAATTATTTTAGGCATCCTTTATGTTTCAAACATATGTTAATACATTTTCTTAAGATTATTGTGTGTTTGTGTTGTTAATTTTGTTGAGAAAGTACTTTTGACCATGCTAAATACATGGATCTGCCCTGATGCAGGTGGCACCCTCTTTTGCTCAATAGGTGTTTGAGTAGGACAGCATTTAGATATGAATACATCCTATAGATAGTGAGTTTTGTAGGTCATTTACATACACATAGAAAAGGAGGGGACCAAGTATGGAACCTTGTGGTGCTCAACAAGTGATTGGGGACTTACTAGACTTGTGGTTACCAATTTGTACACATTGTTTCCTACCATTAAGATACTTTTAAACCAATTCAGGAGAGTTCCCCTTATACCATAGTGTTCAAGTTTTGTAAGTAAAATTTTGTGGTTAACAGTATCGAATGCCCTTTTCAGGATCAATAAATACTGCAAGACATACATTTTTTTTCGCGATCTCGTGACATAAATGATTGACTTGCTCAGCTACTGCCAACTTAGTGCAGTGATTTTTTTTCTGAAGCCATACTGCAGCTCAAAGAAGAAATTTATCCTATTCAGAAAATTCAATAACCTGTTCGCAACTAGGCGTTCTAGTAGCCTTTATACTGCTGATAGTACAGATATAGGTCTGTAATCGCTGATTTGCCACTGTCGCCATCTTTAAATATGAATGTATATATTAATATACACGGGCTAATTTTATGTTTGATGGTACGTTACCACTTGATATTGACAGATTGAATATGTGTGTTAGCGGTTTTACTATACATTGTCTTCCATCTTTTAATAACTGTGGATGTATCAAGTCAGTACCAAAAGATTTATTTACATTAATGCAGTTGAGAAGCAGTAGTAGTTCTCCTTCGGTAACCGGTTCCATGAAGACACTTTCATTAACTCTTGGGCCTAGATAATCAGTCATTAATTTTTCTTGGCCATTAATCTTTATAGCATCAGTCGCCTTTCTGCCTACATTTTCTTTATTGTCTCGAATTTATGTTATTTTCGTTAGTTCACGCTCTTAAGCCATTTCCAAATAAGGTTTCTCTACGTGCTTCATCAACGAGTGTTCTCTCTGTTTTTTTTTTTTTTTAACTCAAAATAGTACAATGATAATCGGAAAGGTATTTCTTTAACATGGGTCGTGACAAGGGTCAAGTATACACATATTAAGCCACTTTCCATGGTACGGATGCAGGCTACTACCTATCCTTTCGTGTGGGGGAGGAAACTGAAGGATTGGGGGGCAACACGCAATCAGAGTGGCAGAAGCTCCCTTCACTTGCTCCCCCACTGAGAATCGAACCCAGGTCGCAGAGCTGAAAGGCGAGCATGTTATTCAACCGTGTACTACTCTGGTAACTGTTCTCAGTGACTTTGGTTCGTGCTAGAATGCCAGATACCAAGTTTTCCCTATTAAAAAAATCTCCAAATTTAATTAAATTGGCACCACATTTGGCAATCTGCTAAAGTGTTCTTAGTGACCTTGATTTGTGTGCAAGAAAGCCCATTTACAAAGCTTACAAAAAAAAAAAAAACGCTTCTGATAAAACAAAAATTACATGTCACTTTTACACAAAATAGAACTTGCTTCTGTAGATTTGCTGGAAAAGCTAGTAAAGGTAAGGAAGTTCACCTGGGAACCAGAGGGTCTGAAAACACTCAGCACCGAAAAAAAGCTATATACAACACTCTCCCTGGCTCTCTGACGAGTGCTCTGTGCCATTTGTCGATGTTTTGTTTGCATGAGTGCAGTGGCAATGCAGTATATACGGACACCTTTCGTGTAAACATATTTTATTCCACGAAAATACAAAATGAAACTTCAATTGGGAAAAAGGGCAGAACCATATCCAAATTTCTTTTGCCAAGAAAGGACAAGAAACAGGACAGAGAAACGAAACCAAAAAAACACACAGGAAGGTGACGGATAGTGGAGCTGCAGTTAGTTGTCAGTGCCAAAAATGCCATTTAAATGCGTTTTCATATACGAAAATTAGCCAACGCCAGTTAATTTAAACCGATCAGTGCAAGATACAAACGCCTGAATAGCAGTAAAAAATCTCTCCGCCAACAATGAACACTCGAAAGATTTATGCAGTCCTGTTTGTAAAGTACACGGGGCAAGTCGGGAAACAGAGATAAAATGCAATTTTGATCTTTAAACATTAAACAGAGGAGGGGGGGGGGAGCTAATAATGCCTTGTATCCACAGCTACTAAACCACATGAGCATCGAGGTGTGTCCGAGGGAGCAATTTTGTATAAACGTGAATTAAACGTATGTGAATTTAATTGGCTGGCCCCTAAACACAGGGGCATATTTGGAACAGATAAAAATATATCACCATAGTTGTACAACTCAGGAAAATAACGCACTTCAAGGAATTGGTTGGCGTAATTTTTACTTAAATGTGGAAAGTGCGGCTGAGTTAATACGAAACTTTGGCATGTAACTTGCTCCATAATCTTACTGTAGAAGCGAAAAAAGGATTCATCGAAAAGATCGGTACCTGCCCTGAAATGGGGAAGATCAAATTATGGTCCAGTATTATATGCAAATGTATTCTGGGTGGAAACCTGCTGGGATAATTGCACAGAAATTACGAAGAGCGAATTTGTTTCAAACAAATGATAATGCCAGCTTATACATCAACATTAATTTGGAAAAACCCGTTCATCTGGCAAGAGTATGCTACCCTGGTTCCTCAAACAATTTTGCGCTACTTGTGCCATGCATTGTTCCTGTGACAATGCTAGGAGGCACTTAACAGGACTCTTTCAAAATGTTTCTCATCGGATATGGTACATCCACTCTATACTGGACTGCCGTTTTGGCCTAACAAAAGAAATATAAATAGTTTCCAAAGTTTGTCTGTCAAGAATGAATTTCAGGCCCTGCGTAATATTGACCAACTTGGTAGATTTATCTGTAATTTTTTATTAATGTGGTCAGTCCACGTGAAATCAGAACGCACAGTGACACTGATGTGCTTATGTTTGTCAACATTATAAAGAACATGACCCTGAAAAGTAATAGGAGTATAGACTGGTGGGAGTAATACTTGGTTGAACTGATGACACCCTTCCACACTGACACAGATCCAGTGACTCGTATGTGTGCCCAAACGTCTTATATGTAAAAGTGGAAATATATATATATTATGCTATTTTTAGAGTAAGAAACAGGATACGACCAGCTTATTTTTGTTGAAATCCGAGCAGATAATAGAAACTTGAATGTTTCTGACCAGTGTTCGCTAACAGTTTAGTTCAGTGGCTACAGTGTTGTCAACCCACCCGGATAACCTGGAAGATTCCCGGAATTTTAAACGGAAAACTTTTGAAAAAAAAAAATATATATATATATATATATATATATATTTCAACATTCTCAGCCACGTGCCTGAATTTCATCAATATTTCCTTTGTTTATTTCATATTAATTCATCAATCTACCTGAATTTTACTTTCCATCTCCCCGATTTTAAATTTGTTATGTTGAGAACGCTGTGGCTACCATTGCGCACCGATACTGATCTAGTGACTTGTACGTATACTCATTTGTGAACGCGGTACTATGCTAATTTTCCAACGTAAGAAGCAGGGCGATAAAATTGTATACACTCACAATGAGGATATTGATGGATAAATTACCCCATGCTGCCTGCCCATACGGTGTCATGATCCGAGGCCCCACAATGTGGCCTCTGAGGCAATCTCGGCTCAAGGTTAACACCAAGTCCTTGTTTTTCAACACGAAATTGGAACCTATATTCATTGGATGCACTACAGTCTGGACATTTTAATACGAGCTGAAACTGCATCTCTACTTTCAGCGGGTTTGAAGATATTTAAAGTTGTATCCCTTAAAGTACCCCTCATCAGCATAATGTCAAGTGGTGTTGTGTCTGTACATGTGTATCTTTCATTGAAGCATTGGCCACAGACATGTTAGAAGCAGTTGGAGTTGTGTCTCTATCGATTGTAATGTTGAAGCTATTGAAGTTTCAAAACTTGAAAGGGCCTTAATCAGCATTTTCAATTTGATGAGCCATAGGCACAAACGAAACAGAAATGACAATTGAAATTGCACCTGTGTCTGCAATAGTTTTGAAGTTCTAAAATTTAACATTTCCTAAGCAGCATAACTTCAAGTGGAAAAACTTTTGTTTATCTTTCATTGGATGTGCCACCGTCATTATCATGTAGATAATAGTTGCAATTGCATCTCTATCTATGAGAGTTTTATATGTTTGAAATTGTAAAAATGTGAAATGTTCCTAATTAGCATAATTTTAAATGCTGCATCTGTTTGCACGGCTGCATACGATATCCAATCCTCTCAAAATAAAGAGGTAGCATTTGACACCATGGCTGAATCGCTCTAATCAACATTATTTACACATCCTTGACATTTCACGGTAGCTGAACAATTTAACTACTGCAACTATAGCCACGACAAATTTGGATTTTCTATCATCAGGATGTTACAGGAAAGCTCAAGACAAAATCGCCGCGTAAATAAGAAAATTAATAAATGTTTAAAGAATTTTGAGAAAACAGAATGTCTGCGTTTACGCAAAGACATTATGATATGATAAGTTGTGGTCAAAATGATAGCATGTAAGGCACGAGGCCATCAATTATTATCCCATGTCATTTCGTGATCTGCTGGTAAAGTCTAAATCTACAAAATGGTGAACTGGTGTGGCATGTACATGCCTGACGTGATGGGAGATTAGAGACAATAGTGGTGATAGGCGTGCCGTGCCATATAAGTGACTGTGTGCTCTCTGTCAATAGGTAAATGGGAAAACAAATTTATTCATGTATGGAACAAATCCAGATAATTGACACAAGTCACTGCAGACAGTCGAGATCGGATTCAGATGAGTTCAAACATGAGCCCAGAGCCACTATATAGCATATCAAGGAGGGGTAGACCCTCCTTGATCATATGAAGGAAATCCCCATCGTATACTTGACAACCTGAAGTTAATATTCAAGAGACTATATTATATTCCATACCGGTATATCTGCAACTCATAACCCAGATATCTCTGATTCAAGATTGAGAATTATGCTAACACCATCCACATGCCTGCCTGCCTGCCTGCCTCCCTGCCGGTCTGTTCTTCCGACTGTGCGCACGTACACAGACAGACAGACAGACAGACAGACAGACAGACAGACAGACAGACAGACACAGACACAGACACACACACAATTTCTACAAACATTTTGAGGATACTTCCAAGTATCATCAAATATCCTATACTATCCTTCTACATTTTACTATGTATCCTGTTCTTATTCTTTTCCTCATCACTATTATCATAATTAAGTTGATAAGAAGAATTATGACAGTCTAGCATGAGATATGAAAGACATCTACCCGGATTTGTGGCATGACAGTAAAGGTAAGGCAATATCTGTAAATTTATACTGAACTTGTACCAGGTGGTATAGAAATGTCAACGGATTCGTTCTTTCAAGTGCGTTTGGCATCAGTGTTGTTAAATCCAGTGTTCCTATTCACCAACAGTATTATGATTTGTGTCAAAATATCCACCGATGGCCTTGCTATCTTTTAAGTCATGTATGTAAACTGTCAGACGTACCATGCAGTATACACATATGCATTAACTATGAAGTACATGTATTTGTACACCGTAATTCTCAAGTCGACAACTAAACATAGCCACCGACATATCCATTTGACCTTCAATGTCAATGTGAATGTCAAAGTCTTCACATTAGGCACTTTGATCACTTGCCTGCAAAAGAGCCTCACGCAATAATCTTGAAGTAGCTTGGTTAGTTTGTGAAAAAAGTGTGTTTCTGTATGGCATAGATATGAAGATATTGACACACCCAGCCCACTTTGCCTTTTAGATAAGGTCACACGGGTTTTGTTACAGATTTAAGCAGATTGTCAGTAATCAAACAGTATATAACACTTATCGTCAGATAAATATCTGAATTAAATTCTAGAATTGAAAATAGGCGTATAATTTCCACAAGTTTACAAATCTAAGGTTTATATGATAGCACTTAATGGTGAAGCGTTTATGATCAAGCGTACACGTTTCAGCATAAAGATCACAGATCACAGTTTCAGATGCATCCATTTTGAGGATATTTACCTACCTCTTGATCAAAATACCCTGAACCAATAATGTAATTTCACTTTAAATATATGGACATGTCCTGGACCAATATGGCTTTAAGTCAATATTTTCATAAAATTAAGAGTGCCCAACAGGGAACCCTGTTATATGTGCTTGTTTTTAGAAATAAAGCGCACTGACATTTTAAACAAATAATTCTTTTCTTGTGATATGGGTATGCACGTCAACCGTCTTGTGTTTAGGATACATTATTTTTACGAAAATCTGCGTGAATGTTTACAAAAAAAAATATTTTCATATCAGGACACAAATTCAGATCTGCAGGCTTTCTTAAGCACCATATTTAAAATTATCCAGGAAAAGTAATATCTTCCATGCACATATAAAACGCAAATATAACGAGTCTCTGGTGACATGAAAAAAAAAATCAATTTAATCCAGTAAGAATAAAAATACCGGCTTAAAAATGCATAAAGCAACGATCCATGATACCGTGGGCAGGCTGATTAGATTTTGTACTTCAATACAAACTTTGACCGATGGTATAACTTGCATTATTAAAGTAACGCCCCAGCAAGGCTCCATGGTATGGGATATATACGGTAATTAGCTAATTATGCCTTCACCAATAGCTTTGGAGCTAGATTGTAATTTAGTAGTTTTATCATTCCACTTCAACCCCAATTTAAGCAAATAAGGTAGCACGTGCACAGAACGACAATACTTCTGTTGGTTTGGTCCCTTATTGCGGGTGTCTATCCTCTCACTGGCTGCGTGATTTACCACCATTTTATAGTACTTATCTCATACAAGGTATCGATCGATAACCCACACATGCAATTCAAACAATGTGTTGATAGTTTAAAGCAGTCTGATGAGCATTTGTCGCTTTGAAGCATCACAATATGTCGGTAACACGAACGAGAACCGATCCATGTCGAGTCTCCTAATTGCGGTTTCAGGACAGAAAAAGATGCGGGTACCGTTATTGTTATACTAATGTATTTAGCATTGAATTAACATATGCAGGTGCAAGTGAAAACCGGGTTTTAGACAGAACAAATAAACCATATCATAAGGGCTACACGTGCTTACCTAGCTCGTTAACTCGGACAAGTGGATAATTACATCGTAATGTTTCACAAAGAAACATTTTCACTGTCACTGTAATTCGGAAATTCGCGTCGTTAAATTACACGTTGAACTCCCTGTATTAGGCTCGCTGGTGTCGCAAACATAGCATAATTTTGTTGGTTCCGATGTCCATGGTATGGTGCAGAACAGATGGAACAAGTTTTGAAAGCAAAAATGCAACAAAACGTGATTATGAAATTGGTTGGTCTGGGTACGCCTGCCGCGCCTTCTAACCTTAAGTCTGTTAGGTCTTGTACATAAGGTGTATGTCTTATAGTGTTATAAATTTCCATGGCAATGTTCTGACACCGAAATGTATCATATACTCTTATTTTCAATGGCGTGTTTTCATAATTAAACGGATTTTTACAAAACAGATCACCCGAAGCGCTCTCAAATGTTCTAAATCAAATAGACATATATAAGGAATACTCATGATGATGGTAAATGGTAGCTTTTCCACACATACATAGGGCCTATATGCATACATACATACATACATACATACATACATACATACATACATACATACATACATACATACATACATACATACATGTGTATAGTTCTGAACTGTATTAGCGGTAAATCAATTTGACCGAACAGACATGACAATGGTTGAAAACTTTGTCTCTTTTTAAACGTGTATTAGGGTGAATTCTCCTTTAACTGACTTTCATTCTCGCCTGCTGGCTCAATATATTGTCCATGGGTACAGAGACCAGCAAAACACAATCGGAAGAATAATTAACTTTGGCTATCTACCGACAGAGGCTGCTCTCTCTGATTGCAAATATAACATATCTGCAATGTTTCAGAAAGATGGCGTGGTTGCTACTCTTCGGTATCTCATTAAGCACGACAATTTTATAATGGTCAGAATAACATGTGCTCTCTGTCTTGCTAACCAGGTGTTTCAAGTGCACCAATTTAGGCCTACGTCTTTATGAAATGTTTTATGTATGTATGCATGCATGCATGCATGTATGTATGTATGTATGCATATATATATATATATATATATATATATATATATATATATATATGTACGGACCTGAGCAGGTGGCCAATGGTGGGCAGCGGTAGAGGCTAACCCCTGTGCGACCTTTAATCTTGTCACAACTTATATGTTATCTTATTATATCTTGATGTATATTTTATCTAGATGTTCATTTTATATATCCTTAGAAATGGGGGTTATATCAATAATAATAATTATTATTAATGATACAAGTTAAAAGATGCATACTTCGCCATAAAGCCTACATTTTAACCCTTGCTTTATCAGTATGACTGAACCAACAGTCTTCGCTGGCGCAAATTGCGTCAAGGAAATCTGTTTGGCGGTAGGCTGCTATTCTAGTGAGTTTCATTTACATTTCTGCTTCAAAATGTTTTCTATTAACGATATATTTACGTGAAAACATTGAGTCAGATGACATTTTACATCCGGGCGCTTTGGGGCTATTTTGAGTGGGAAAGGGTCAAATTGTTGGCAGCTTTGCTCTCAATGAATTAGCGACCGTAATTTTTGACAGTGTATCACCACAGTTAAACTGTAACTGAAATGTGTTAAATTTGGCGTTTGACAAAGAGGTGATCTATGTATACACTGTTAAATGTATAACTACCTCCAAAGCAGCTATTACAATACCGTAATTTTTGGACCACTGGAAATTGGGCTCGTTTTGTTCCTGACAAACCGAAGAAATATTTTAGATTTGTTTTACCCACTCGACCCAGGTACATTGACAAGAATGTGCATGCTTCAACTAATAAAATCTATTATTCAAGCGAGTAACTGTTCGTTTGTGTCGCTATGATTCGACTATATTTATGTGATTTGGGATGGATGCATGCAAGCGGACCAGAATGTGGAGTCAAGATCTTGCTGAAAGGGTTCACCAGCATGCAGCCCGAGTCCAGACAGGTGCACAGATGCAAGCAGGTCAAAACAAAATATATGGCGAAACAGATCAGGAAACGTTACTAAAAGCAAACTAAAATATAAATTGATAACTAGAAAAGAAGATTTGCTTTACAGCGAATCTGTCTGGGTGCCTTCAAAATGAGAACAGTTTAAAATGCAACACTTTGCCAATGTTCAACATGATATAAATTTTGTATATTAGCCTAATTTGCATAAATTAAAATGCTACAACTTTGGTTCTTGCATTCACCTAGTTTGCATACAAGAAAATTCTTTAACTTTGGGTCTTGGTTCATCAGATGCGGCTATGTCGCAAACCTACAAATTGAAGTTGGAACGGCACCTCTATGTATAATAGTTTAGAAGTTATTCAAAATCTACATTTTGTGTATTCACCTAATTTTCATGAATTACAATTTTGCAATTTTGGTTCCTTGGATGCGACTGTGTCATAAACCCGTACAAATTGAAGTTGGAATGACAACTCTATCCATTACAGTTTTGAAGTAACTTTTCAAAGATTTAAATTTTGCATATTCACCTAATTTGCATAAATTAAAATTCTACAACTTTGATTCGTGGTTCATTGGGTGCGGCTATATTACAAGCCCATAAATTGAAGTTAGAATGGCACCTCTATCTCTAATAGTTTTTGAAGTTGTTCAAAAATTTAAGTTTTGCATATTCACCTAGTTTGCATAAATTAAAATACTACACCTTCGGTTCATGGTTTATTGGATGTGGATTTGCCACACCCTATAAATTGATGTTGGAATGACATCTCTATCTATAACAGTTTTGGAGATATTCCGCTTTTAAATTTTCAATGCTTCTAATTGTCATAATTTAAAATTCTACAACTTTCATTTACAGTCCATCATATTGGCAGGTGTAGTATACCTATACATAACCGTGGAAATTTTGTACCTATCTGCATAGTTTAGATGATATGGAACTTTTAAACTTTTAATTTCCCGAATTTGCATAATTTTAAACATCACGACTGTTCCAAACTATATGCACAATTTTTCTGGTAGGTCAGTCTCCATGGCAAGTTTGGTGGTTTTTGGAATAATAGTGTCCGAGAAAAACAGCGGACAAATTTAGTCGTAAAGGAAAAAAAATACTTGGAAAAACAAAATGTCAGGGTTCGCACCCAGACATAATTTTCTTAGAAATCGTAAAAAGTTTTGCTCCAAATTACCTCAGTAATTTACTTCCCCACACATTTGCATAAGGACCCAGATACGACATCAGATGGCGACTGTACATTAGTTCATTTTTGGCTCGTCAAAATATTTTAACTCCTTTTACCCGTCAACTATTCATCAATGAAATATTCTAACATGATATGTTAAAAAATTGAAAATTTAGTTCTATGTGTCCAGTCTGTCACCTTATATAAAAAAAGTTGTTTGAATGTGATACCTGTTCATATTTGTGTCGGTTTACCTTCGAACGAGAAGTGTCCATATTAACTCCGCTTCTTGTCCTAAACGTTTCAAATGTCAACAAAGGCACTCAAGCGAGTTCAACTCATGATTATTCGTGTCAACAGCCAAAACGTCCCACCACCGTGACCTTATGAGGCAATGCTGTATATTTACTTTGGCTGTATTTTTCTTTTTGCTTATTCAGCTGGTGTCACAAAACCTTGGCATTAAAAAGAAATGAAATATAATTTAACACATGTTAAGGGAACTTTGTCCAAAATAGTCAATTTAAAACTTCGGGGAAATGCCTGAAATGCAAGAACGCTGAATAAGTACATAAACAATAACTTTTAGTTAGGATTATGCTACGTATCGCCAAATGGCCTTCTGAAATTTTGTTTCCATCGTGGCATTGCATTTTAGGGCATATCAGCAGAATAGTTTATCAAACAACTGTTATGGTTCTACATGGCTCAGTAACTTAGCTTGTCACGCGTTCCTATAAGCTTACCTACCCTTAGAGACATAATTGAAGGTGAAGAAGAGCCACACACGCGGCATAAAAAAAACATGTCCACGTTTCTATAGACGCGAAAATGTTGCGTATCAGCGTTGGTAGACGTAGACCTAGCCTACGTCTGACCGAAAGATAACGCGATATCAAAGCTCAGTCAGTCGTGTGTGTTAGGCCTGTAGCTTTTCAGTGTGGTGTATCGCCTCTCTTGCTCATAGTGACTTTTTCTTCATTTTGTAAAGTAAATTGTGTTGGACATGATTTTCTTTTGTAGTACAATTTTGAATCAAAGGTTACATTAACTGCCGGTAAAAAAATCAAACAAGTGGTCCTGTTTTATTCACTTCCGTTTATTTACACCCGATTGGAATATAGAAAGTTCAGATGAGTCCGATATATCTGAAAAGCATACGCAGCGCGGGTTTGATGCCAAACGCGCAGCACAACTGGTGCCAAGGTTCATCTGGAGAACGGCCATTCCACTGCACGCTGCCATATTCAGAAACGCCAAAGCGCTCGTTATTTTGGAACGGGTTGTTCAGATCTCCTGGACCAAAGGAAGCAATGAACAGTGATATATATGACTTTGTGTCAAATTGTCATTCATGAACTGTCATTGCCGGTAGAAATGCGTAGCTTTTACGGAAAATTATGTGCAAAATATTGTGTGGGCCTATATTTGGACTTTTGAAAACAATCTGATTTTTTTTCTTCGCAAATCCGCAACCTATCATGATATGATGTAAAAAGGTACAAATCACATTTGGTGTGCAATGGTTTCTACAATAATCGATTTAATTCATGGCAACATTGATCTAAAAATATTTCCCAGATCTACACATTTCGACATTGCGATTTTGATCCATAAAACTTGGTGTATAGCACTGTACAAAGTGAACGTTTTCATTAGATTGGTCCAATACTAGCGTTAATTCAGAGTTGTTTGAAAAAAAAAATATATGTATTTGTCTCCCAATGCCAAATTTCGAGCATCAAATTAATAATTGATATGGCAATAAACCTTTTATTTTTGTGTGCACTCCTGGTATTTTTACGGACCATTTGTTGCTTCACAATTGTCAAAAACGTCTAGACAATGTCGTTGCAAATCAAACGTATAAGCATCATTTGACGTCTGAAGCGTATTTGTCTGAAAAAAAGGAGCGAGAACATAAACTATGACATATTGAAAATGTACTAGCATTTCACAGTCATAAATCAAATTTAAAAAAACCAAACGAATTTATAACGAAAAAAAAGTGAAAATATTAATCTTCCTTTGTGTCGATTATTTTGAGCTCAGTGTCATGACACATTTGATTTGCTGACCCCTGTGATGTTTGTGGACAGTGAATTTAACAAAATACTGTGCTTATAAAAGGGAAAACAAAATACAGTCTGACCAGTTCGCACTGTTTGTGACCGAGTGGGATAGTGTGATCGAATCCATTTATCTTTTCTGCATTAAAGTGTAAGGAAGTTGGGTAGAAAATCTGCTAAGTTCAACTGTGCCCGAATGGAGAGAGAGAGAGAGAGAGAGAGAGAGAGAGAGAGAGAGAGAGAGAGAGAGAGAGAGAGAGAGAGAGAGAGAGAGAGAGAGAGAGAGAGAGAGAGAGAGAGAGAGAGAGAGAGAGAGAGAAAACTGAGTAACATCTTATGGGAATACACACTTGTCACTGTACCATTTGTTGTGTTTTTGTGGAAAAACACGAGTATATTGCACATATGCAGGTACATGATAACAATAGATTTCCAATAAACCTGGCATGTTGTTAATACTGTTGAAGAATAAGGCTTATTATTCAATGGAATGAATAATTGATACGACGTTCACATTTACAGAGGTTCAATTGCGCTTGAGCGAATAGCATGATTTGCAATTGGTGAGACGACACGATCCAAGGCGGTAGAATTCTCCATTTTGTCTAGCACCGGCGATTTCCTCTCTGATCGCGATATGCAGGTGTTTCTGGTTTGGCACGAGCATGAGTGGGATGGAGAAGATGTCTTATGGGGAGCGGTTACAGGAAACGTGGGCCTAATGGACTTTTATTTAAAATTTGTTAGTCATGTCAAGTAAGGCGATGCAATACATACATGTAGGCCTACATCGCAGGGCATTTAGTGAATGGCTACGGAATATATGCTGATATATATATATATATATATATATATATATATATATATATATATATATATATATATATATATATATATATATATATATATATATATGAAGACAAAAAGTGGTATGAGTCACTAACTATATGATATCTCTCTTTGTAACACGCGTTGAGGGCGGGGGCATTATTTTGTTGTTGTACTTTGTTGTGGCCAGGCGAGAAAAGGACACATGGACAAATATGTACATTTTGTATTGCAGGACTGTATTATTCAGGAACTCGGTATAAGATAAAACAAGAGAATATAAACGATTTTAAGGCTGTGTGACTGGTCAAGCGTATATATTGATTAATTAACAGTGTGATCTACCTATGAACTTGCATAAACTTCAACTCATGAACTTTTGTTATATGGATTTTTTCTTAGTCATGGTAATGTTCTATTATTTCATCTTAAATTATCATCTTTTAGTGCATTATTGTCCTATTGTATTTATTCACTGTATTTTACGTTCTCTGGCCCCTGTGCAAGAACAGCCATCAGACTGAACAGGCTTACCTACAGAATAAATATGCTCATAATTAAGTCAAGTAAAAATACATAAACAAAATTTCGCCATCTAATTGGCTAGTTGGATGCCATCGTTGAGCCGTTGTGTGTCTTACAATATTAATCTTTAGTTGTACACAGCTGTTTAACATGGCTTGACAGGCATATGTATAAAGATAACCAATAGTTGGTATTTTTGAGAATCTGTAAAGAAATTATGCACTTCCAGTGATCATTTCAATGCGATATGACACTGCAGATCTGATGAGCAGTCCACTGGGGGACAGCCAAAACCTGGTCCGTTGCAATGCCCCAACTGCCTGATAGCAGAACATCTGACCGTCTCGGTCCTCTTGTTTCACTTTACCGACTGCACCAGATGATCATGACTTCCAGACACTCCCATCTCACCAGTGACAATCATGCTAAAAGCTTCGTGCTTGAAGATCCTTTGTTGGGTTATAGACCTGTTCAGTAGCAGGGACATACTGGGTAACCATGGTTCTATGAGGAGAAAACAAACATGCAGACAATACGGTGGTGCCAGGACAACAGGGTTACCGAGCCCATGTCGGAGGAACGCACAGAGTTGGTCTGCGTGGACCTGAATACCGATCAACTCGATGTGCATAGTCTTCAACTAAGGCCTGTTATGATTTTTCTAAACTCATCATTATTTTCAGTAAAATGATTTGTTTGAGCTGCTTTGTAAATACATTTACTGTAACAGGCGCCCCATCTGCTGCCTAAATAATTATAATCTGCAATAGCACATATAATTGTGTCTGGCTTCGCATAGTTTTCATCTGCCAAGTGAATGTCAAATGTCAGGTGTGACGGTCGGTATATGTTGTGCATTGTATACAGGTCTGTCTGTCCGTCTGTCTGTCTGTCTGTCTGTCTGTCTGTCTAGCTGTCTCTCTCTATCTCTCCTCTCCCTTTCTCTTTTAAAGTTTTGGAATAGATCACTGTGTTTGTCTTCTGGGTCTCATTTGTACATGCATCTATAACCATGTATATATATATATATATATATATATATATATATATATATATATATGTATATATACATATATATATGTGTGTGTGTGTGTGTCTGTGTGTGTCTGTGTCTGTGTGTGTGTATATATATCACTGTGTTTGTCTCCGTCTGGCTTTCGTTTGTAAAATTTTCTAGCCTCGGCGAAGAGATCATTTCCCTCCGCCCAGGAACAAATGAGAACAGAGTGTGTTTTGCAAGCAACTGTGACTTATCTGCTTTGTCAAGTCACCTTGTGAAAATGATGCCGGCAACGTTACACTAATACTATCAGTTACCACGTGTTTGCTGAACGTAGTACGGATTTTTACCTAGCCTTGGTCAGCCATACCACATGAGGGCGAAGCCCGAATGTGGTATGGCTGACCAAGGCTAGGTAAAAATCCGTACTACGTGAAGCAAACACGTGGCAACGATTTTATTATATTTTTGGTAATAATAGCCTGCAATTTAAAGCGATAAATATCAAAGACATTTTGAATTTTTACTTTATTCAATTAAAGTAAACAAAGAGTCAAACTTGTAAGATCAATAAGTCCATTTAATACAAAGAGCTCAAAATATGCATGTCCCTGCAAGAATGAGCCAACAACCTTGGCCAACAATTGAACACACAACATGCTGTAATCATTAAGCATTATATATATGAAAACCCACACAAGGTCTCGCGAAAAAAATGATGATTAGGCCTACAGTCAATGCTGAGGTCGATCTAACATTTTGAAATAGGCTTAATGGCAGCAATGCATTGTATACTTTACCAATGATCGTAGAGATCATAAAGTCCAAATTTAATCATGTCTATAAAACTCAAACATGTCCACTAAAGAATGCGCCAACAATAGACCTATAGGCCTATATATTGCAATCTAATCCGACCTGGATCTATTTGGAACCAGAAGGATGTATATTTAAGGTGAGATTGTGAATTGTGCAGTTACTTAAATTTATGCCCGATCGAGAAAAAAGTTGGTCTTGGCTTGCTTTTGGAAATCCTGGACTTCCACGACTCACAGAAACTTGGGACATAGTGTGGACAACATCTTGTTGTATATCTAGGCCTACCATATAAGGGCTGAGGTCAAAATCTCTTACTATGGGGCTCAGGTCAGCGGTTCCAGGTGATGACGGAAACCCTGGTGTAGGCCTATCGGTAATAGGACAGACAGATGACTGCTTTGACTGTGATAGGCTTAGCCCTTTTACCGACGTCGATGCTATAGACCTAGCTTGTAGGCTTTCGATTGCCGACGGTGATATGGTATTGGTAGATAAGCCTTCTGCAAGTCTAGAAGTAGGTTTAGGCGTAGATAGGCTAAGAGGCGTTTTCTCTAAAGTTTGCAGAACCGACGGCGACTGAGCTCCGGGAAGTGGCTCCTCATCCAACAATTGTAAAAAGTCTGGCACCATGTGTGAAGAAGGATTGGATTCTGTCGAAGATGGTACAGGGCATGTAGGCCTAGACCTGTGGTATTCTGAGGGTAATGTTAGGCCTACTGCTGGTCCAGTACTAGTACATGATTGTGCTGGTGCTGGCCTAGGGAGGCCTATGCCTACATCTAGCGGACGGTCCATAGGTCTGCTAAGCGCTGAAGTCAGAGATCTACCCATAGTGAGTTTTTCGCCATCAGAAACTCTCTGGTAAATAGCAAGGGACGATACCGACTTGTGTCCTGTGACTGACATGATTTGCTTATTACCATATTGACTCTGACTGAGAATCGTTGCCCCTGTCACTCTGATTGAATGATTACTGTAAACACTGTTCAGGTGACACTTGATACTTAGCTGCTTCATGAATGATCGCAATGTATCAACGCCAATCGGTCTGTTGTAGAACCATATCGTGGCGTGTTTTTTGACCGAGTCCTTTGGACGCTGCCAGAGATTTTGGCATTTAGGGTTGAGACAATCAATGAATTTCTGAAATGACCTAACAGGACACAGATCTGGCAGTTCTGGGCACTCTGGCATAAATGCTGAATAGGACTCATTGTCCATTTCCGTGTGGTTTTTATTGAGCTCGTCCTTTGTTTGGCACACATACTTTAGCCCAGTCTCAGAATTAGTAAAAATTGAAAATGTCTCACGAGTCATCTCATGCATGTTTTCGGACCCCCTACGGAAAAAATAAAATCTTATATCAAACTGCACCTTTTCTGCTAGTCCTCTAGGTGTTGAAGTGTCCATTTGATCATAAATTTTCTTCAGATCTGCTGGAGCTATTTGGGGATGATGGCTAACCTCCCCCTTGCCTGACGCTTTTATCTCTCTGAGGGCAGCTTTGTATGACTCATTTGCAGCACGAAAATCATTGTCTTTAATAATGTCAATGAAACGATTGAATGGAGGTGCTCTCATATACCTGTTCAGGCTATGCCTGAAATTTTCAAGGCTGGAAGATTTATAGAGTTCTCCCTTGGCTGTGCGAACCTCGAGATAGAAGGATTCCAAAATGGCGTTCAGTGCACTGGGCTTCACTGTATGATAATCTAGGTTTTCCTGACCTTTTTCTGCCAGGTATTGTCTCATCAATCTGGCCGCCTTTTCATTTGCCTGTAAAGTTGCCTTCGGTGTGGTTTTAGTTCGCTTTGAAGCAATTTGATCCTCCGTAAATGTAGCGAAACGCTTTTTCGTAGGCCTACCCTCCATGATCATTCGTAAAGCATTGGTCGAATTTGCCGCCGCTTGAACTTTTCAAGCATCGAAAACGAGGCTCGACCATCAAACCTATAGTACGGATCCGTACTACCCGTTTGATGAAATACTACTTGTTTGGACCTTGGAACACACCCGGGTATGGTTTCATATTTGGAAAAATCGAACCAATCAGCTTTGGCTATTATTACTAAAAATATAATAAAGTGAAAACCGACCACAATGACGCATGAAGAGTTTTTAAATAAAATAGCCGGAGAATATTTCCAATCTATTTTGACGCATGCACTTACTTACACTGCTTTCACGGCATAATGCTAGCCTACATTCGTTGAACATAGCTCTATTTTAGGATCGTACCTTTCTGAGATGATATTTTATAAGAAGTTCACGTGACGCTGTAATTCATCCAGATCGCCTGATCTAATGAATCAGTTCTACCACACACGTATCTCTGTACGTACATAGTAAATTGTTCATATATGGATATTATACCAATAAGGTGTGATGCAGCTTGCACGACACTGTTGACGAAATGACGGCAACCAGCAGCCGCATGGAGTCGTGTTCCTTGATTAAAAGGCAACACTGACATAAATGTAATTTTAATCCACCACGCGAAGTGACTTTCCAGGAAATTATACACCGTGATACAACACACGCGTGCACAAACCTGCGTAACAAGCACTTTTTCTTTCCATTTCCAATGGAAATCATTAGCGAGGCGGACTGCAGAGTATGTGATTTGCGACATAGATACACAAGTTGCTGCTGAGTGAAAACTTAAGACCTATCACATGCCGTTGATTCATATCTCCACATTAACCATTTTCTAGTCAGGGTAAAACTGCATTAGTCGGGACTACTAGTACTTAGGCCTTAGTGCCCAACCTGCACCAAAGAAATTTAAGTTGTTGACCCGCATGGGCTGCCACTGGTCTCGTCATTTTCCTTCCTTCCTTACCTACCTTCATTCTTCTGATTCTTATCCTTTTGTAATTTAAAGATGCAAAAGAATTCTTATGTTTTCAATGTGCAAGTACAATTGTTTTTACGGATTGTTCAACATTATCATCATTTTTGAATTAGTACTTAGGGTACTAAATTTCATGACCCCCCAAATTAGTACTTTAGAAATGATTTTCCAAGAAAATCATACCAAAATTGCACATAATAGACCACAAATTGACCGTCATTTTCCATAATCTGTGAAAGTGTACAGACCCATTTAACCCCCTCCCCCTTGCGTACTGTAGGTACTGATTTAAAAATGGTGAAAATGTTTCAAGAACCGTCCCTAAGGGTCCAAAACAAAACGTCAGTTTAGCATGTGCTGGCATTCACAACATATGCGTAGATGATCGATATGGGATAATGACAGTATATACCTCGCATACAAATATAAGCAGAAGTATAACAAAGGACAATAACGCTTCCTCTCATACAAGCAAACGCAGATTAGCAGTATGGGACAATGACGCTCTCTCTCTATTACAAATTATATACAGATGTGCGACATGGGACGATGATGCTCCGTCTCGTACAAATTTTCTTAGATGGGCACCGCGGGACAATGATGCTCCCTCTCATACAAATTTACGCAGATGGGAAATATGGGATAGTGACGTTCCTTCTCATGGTAGGCCTATTTGCGTTTGCATGGCAACTTTATTTCGATCCCACCATTTGAAAAAAAATAGTAGACTTTAACCTCATCTCATGAGGAACGAGCAATTTTTGTTCTTCAATATTCAAATTAAGTAGTGTAAAATCGGCCAGTGGGATGTAGTATATGTACGTGCTTATCATATGTGTATAAGCTTTTCGGAAAAAAAGCGGCGGCAAAACACATGTTTTATATTGTTTCTATATTTTATCACAAAGCTGCTTCGTAGGCTAAGAAAATGTAAGCACTGATTTGTTTTTTGTTTGTTTGTTTTTGTTTTCGAACTCGCGCATACGTAAGGCCGTTCATAACTGACACTCACAACGGTCAAATGCAATGCATATGTCATGTTACTACCATATTTTCATGTACCAATAGCGATCAGGTATTTAGAAGACAAGAAGCCATATCATCTGTTTATACATATAGTCCAACATGAACTTTTAAATTGTGTCACTAACTACTGTCATAGCCAGTTACATTTGCAGTATTTGAGGTGCAGCAACGGACACATAATTATACTGCGTCCATATTACCTTCCATGCCCATGCAAATGGAATACAACACGTAGAGATGTTTTGTTCGTTTACTAGCCTACATCAGAATGGGTCTGTTCGCATAAGATCAAATTAAATGTTTTAGGGACAATATCTAAACATGCGTTTTAGGTGCGGGATATGGCTGGTAAGACTGAAGGAGTGTCCATTTCAGATTAAAATTCGTAGGTCACGGAGTAAATATCTTACTGGATTTATTATTAGAATATGATGAAAAGACGATGACTCATACAAAATACATATTGTAGACATTGTCAACTGACTGAATATTTAAGCAGACTTTTTGGGGTGGGGGCGGGGGTGGGGGTGGAGAGCCGACGGTCGAGGCTATCACAAGACATCCCATTTCTGAATTGAAGATTTTCGATTCCATAATTGTTCTATATTTGCGTACTTTTATTGTATCAAGGTATTAAGCCGCACGACAGTGTCTCACTGACGCCAAAGTGAAGCAATGGCTCTCTTTCTTCAGTTAATAGCTTAACTTAATGATATTCTTATAATACTTCATTTTCGAATATTACTGACGCGAAACACTTCCTTTTGACCTACCCTAAATTTACCACAAAAAGAACAAGCCTTTTGTCATACACTGGCTTGGGGTATCAGTCCTATATGCTAGTGGCCCATACTGCAAACGACATCATAGTAAATATCTTCATCAATGGTAGTGCATGGAGATTTCACAGGCAGTGAAATTCAGAATATATTTGGGGCTGTCCATGTGTGTACATCGAAAATTAGGGGTTTTGTCCTTTAACATAATAGGCCTGTTGTAAAATTTAGTGTTTATCCCCCCCCCCCAAAAAAAAAGTTACTGACCCCTTACAAATAGGTTTACGCATAATACAACTGTATGGAGCTTTTAGCAATAGAACCATAAACCTTTTTTGGCAATGTGTCATATTGAAATTATGTGTAGTAAACATTCCGTGACAAACTATCTCAAACATTCCACTTGCGCTGTGACGGCCTCCCCTGACAGTGCTCCTTGTCTGTTGAGCTGATACCCCACAAAGATACAGCACCGATCCATAACAATCCCCCGAGCCATATACAATGTATGCAGCAGTATACTGGTCAATTCTGACAGGGTACCTACTCCTGTATTTCTTTTCAGTCATCAATATCTGCTTGGGAGATGGATGGAGACAGCCACGTGTTTGTCCAAACCCGCTACCTACATGTCTACCTGCCCATCACCTGTCCTGTGCCCACTCCTAGCCTCACCACCTGAACATCAACCTTTTGTGTCCGTATCAAGTTTTTGGGCTCTACATGAAATGGCTTTTCTTATTTGCTCAATCAAGCCTTCTACTAGTTTGATTACACCGAAACATCTACAACTTTAGTCGTCGTCGTCGTCGTCGTCGTCGTCATCATCATCATCAGCATCATCACCATGTCATTGTTGCTATCATGCAGGCTGGTGTCATATGTATTGCATGTTTTATTGTCATTTCATTTATTGAGACAGTCCTCTGTCTGTGCTTGTGCGTTTGTTTGTGTGCACGAGCCCAATACATGATATGCCATTTATAAGGTGTCATCTGTCCAAATTGGTTTAGAATTTCTCCACTCCTTCAGAACACCCCACACCCCTCCTTCATCGGTGACGAGTTAAGCCCCGCCAGCGCTACACCCACAGGCTGTTCCATCATGCACCCAACTATGTACATTTATGATCATTTACACGAACATGTGAAGCTTGAATCTTTACAGCAGGTATCTTCGCAATGTACATATAAGGTTGCATTAGCTAGCAAGACAAATCGATATTATTCCACTCCCACACTCCGGAATACCTGGAAGACAGGAACATAGAATCATGTTATATTCATGAGTAAATCACAACGGCACTACACACGTATATACGAAAACTAAGATGATTACAAAAATATTATCACAACTAATAAATATATGATTGCAAGAATAATATCACAATCAATAAATGTCAGACATTTGTAACACCATACATGTAGATACGTGCCGGTGTGCTTTTTGAGTAGATGTTAGCAGTTTCAGGAAATATACGCACACTGAAGCTTTGTGTTTCGTATTACATTATCGGGCCAGCGACGACGATCCTCCCGCCCCCTCCCCAATAAGCGTGTGTGTGTGTGTGTGTGTGTGTGTGTGTGTGTGTGTGTGTGCAAGTTACATTGTATACTCCCAACTGGAGCCCACGTGTGTGGAGTCCTAAAGTACAACCACAAGCACGCAGCCTGCTTTCATACGGGTTACCTTCTCACAATCATCCCTATCATATAGACAATCAGCATGTACCTCTTTGCCTATCAGAAATGCCGATTCCGTGAAATTGATCGATTTATCAAATCTACGTGAAAATAACAGAAGAGCTGGTCGGTGGTACTTATGCCACTCTGATGAGCATCCTCTGTCAGATAAAATTAGTAAACCCACAACATAAGAGCTGTTAACATCAGAAACTCTTGTTTGAAAAATAATTATGCTATGTTCACAATCTAATACATGCCGTTTGCACAATAAAACGAATGCAGCAATAAAGTTTTCCCGATATATCTTTACCATGAAAACCTACCTCGTGCCTTGAGATAGGGAGGACACACACACATACACACACACACACACACACACACACGCGCGCGCGGCAGCAACTTGCTGTATTATACAGATACCGCTACGTGTTGTGAAAATGTCATTGCACCAAGATAGAAATTTAGTGTCAAACAGCAGTCACTGAAAGGAAAGTCACATGCAAGTCACAGTACACCCTTATACATTACCATTTATGCGACCTTTCCAATTTATCCCCAAAGAAAGTGTTTTTAGTTTTTAAAATCATTACAATCCTTAGCACGCATATAGCAAATGCTGACGATGTAACTATCATTTCAGTTGACACAGATAAAATATTACCGTTTAAAAGATCAAGTAGCGTAACATTTAGTTACAAAATGTTACAGATAAGTATTTTCCCTTTATATTTCTTTCTTTCAGGCTAGAATGTTAATAAGCTAGAATTTGACGTTCACGAGAACCTTCCTTTCAGGGTTCAGGATTGTTTTGCAACTTTATTATCACCAGAAACGTAATGTTGCTGCACAATCACACCGGATTGTTGCTTTTCACTGATCTATACCGTAATTATTTCAACCATGACCCACTGTGATTCTCTCTTTACGTCAACACAGCGGTATATTGTAACTCACAGCGAAGTTGTTTTCCCAGCGGTCCATCGCACGTGTATATAGTTGTATTACTATAAGAACATACGGTGACTTAAATACCAGCAAATTACAGTGCTGGCATTGCTTTTATTGCTGAAAATTATATATACACACACTTCCCTGATCATATAATTTGAACAACAGTGATACTTAGCATGTATCAATAAACGTAATACATATTGTTAACTAAAAATACGCAACACATCTGATTCTGAGCTGCGGAGAGAAAACCCCCGGGCCTATATTTTCCCCAACTGAGAAAGCGGTGAATTGAGTGAAAGAACAACACACCATGTACAGATACAATATCTCAAGTATGAATCGAACATGATAAATATCATAGGTCATCAAACAAATGTTGTTTCATGATTTTTTCTAATATGATTGTAGAGGTGAACACTGAACGTAAAAAGGCAGATTTTCCTTGCGGATATGCCGTGAAAGACTATTGAAAGTTCACCCCAACAGGTAAAAAAATTATGAAAATAGATTTTGTGGAGTTGTCTGGTATCACACTCATGCGATGTCAGTAAAAGAGTTTTTATCACAGTTGGAGCCAGGTAATAGTTTACTTTTTATGTCAGTAGTCCAACATAGAAATTTTGAATCCATAAAGTAAAATATATGTATGTATGCACTTTACAGTTTGAAAACGTGAATATTTCTTATAATCTTACATTTTTGTGGTCTGTGATTGAACGATTGTGTCTGTAAACAATTATATCTAAAGCAATTTTATACGTGATTACCCATAAAGTCTCGTAAGTTCTCTCACGGGGGTTTATGTGTAATGCAATTGAATCAGGATGGCTGTAAGTTACATCTGACCTCTTTCAATATTCCACATATTCTTTTCTTTTTGTCGAAAGATATGAGATATGTAGTCTCCACAGGTTAACTTTTCATGAGCTAAAAAATATTCTTTCATACATTTATTTATTTGTTTGTCCGTCTGTCCATCCATCCACCCACCCACCCACCCATCCATCCATCCATCCATCCATCCATCCATCCATCCATCCATCCATCCATCCATCTATCTATCTATCTATCTATCTATCTATCTATCTATCTATCTATCTATCTATCTATCTATCTATCTATCTATCTATCTATCCATCTGTCTATTCAATTTTGTTTTACTTCAAGCAACCCCTGCATACATTAATAAACAAAGACAGGTCAGTCAATTTATGGTATCATTGCATACAGTGATATCCAAAGACAACTCAACCACTTTGTGACAGCACTGTATACATTAACATTGAGACAAGTCAGCCACTTTGTGACAGCACTGTATACATTCATTTTAAGACAACTCAACCACTTTGTGACAGTACTGTATACATCAATATTAAGACAAGTCAGCCACTTTGTGACAGCACTGTATACATTTATTTTAAGACAAGTCAGCCACTTTGTGACAGCATTGTATACATTTATATTAAGACAACTCAGCCACTTTGTGACAGCACTGTATACATTAATATTAAGACAATTCAACCAATTTGTGGTAGCACCGTATACATGAATGTCCGATTGCAAGTCCGCCACTTCGATTACAGGAGAGCTGCAAGTAAAACTAGAAATGAAGATTTGCTACACGGCAAATCTGTCCGTTCAAAAGGATTAACTGTTTACAAATGGCAGTTGCCAATTATAGTCATGCATTTGTCACCATATGAAGACATTCAAAGAGTGATTCTAGCTATTAACTTTGAAGCTACTGTGTATCAGAGATTTTAAATTGTTGATTACCTAATTTGCAAAATATGAAATGCCATAACTATGGTTCATTATTCTTTAGATGTACCTTTATCACGAACATATATCAATACATTATACGGACATGCACATCTGTCATAGATTTGAAGATACTGAGCATTCAAATTTTGAAATCCACTGAACATAATTTTGAAAGTTACAACAGTGACATATTGTTCATTGGATGCGTCTATCAAACAAATTTATTGGTGTACAATATCATCATTATCTATAATTATTTTCAATACATTCAACAATAACATTTTAGTTGGCTCAAATAAATATAAATTAAAAGACTGATTTGGATAATTTCGTTGGATGAGCCCATATAATAAATTTACAGGAAGAAGCATTTCGTCCGCAAATAATTTGCATTTTTTTCATATCTTAACTACTCCAAATCGGATGCACAATTTCACCTACAGGGATAAACCCACACCAAAGTTGGAGTTTCTAGGCAGTATAGGTTCTGAGAAAAGTACCAGACAAGATTCAGCGGTAAAGATAGGATGAAAGAAAAAATTCGTGGGAAAACAAAATGCCCGTGTTGACACACAGACGTAAATGCGGTCACCCTACATTTACGATTTCACAGCGTGTTTCATAAAGTTTTATGTGAAATTGGTCTGTCTACATGACTAGATTTAATTTCTATTTATGTGACTTCCTTCATAAATTACTCTCAGATAAAAAAAAAACACGTTTATTGAATTCCCGCACATTTCTGTTATCTTTCAGAACGTTATGATAATCTTAATTTGTATATGACGACGCAGAACTATTTTACCAAACGGATTCACATAAGCCTTACCAAAAAGAAAAGAAAAGAAAAGAAAAAATAATAAAAAACAAAACAAAACAGGTCATGACTTTTTTTGCTTAAAAAAATTAGCAATTTACAGATGGTTTTAGAGGTCTGACTCAACGGTGAATGCATGTCCTTATAATCAAAACATATAACAAAGTCTCGTATTTTTTATATCTTTACCAGTGTCAATTTTCCCAATATTAGTGCATCTCACGTAGGTTCATGGTTAGTGTGAGCATGTATACAAGTCTTAATAATAGAGAATCATCGTCATCCAGCAGTTGCCCACAGCACACATTGTTGACACTTTCCCATCCAAATAAGTGAATGACAAATGGGTTTTTCAAATTGAGGTTCTCTCTCTCTCTCTCTCTCTCTCTCTCTCTCTCTCTCTCCCTCTCTCTCATTCTCTCTCTCTGATTCTCTCTCCCCTCTCTCTCTCTCTTTCTCATTCTCTCTCTCTCTCATTCTCTCTCTCTCTCTCTCTCTCTCTCTCTCTCTCTCTCGTGCCTTCAGGACAGGCACAGACGCAGTCTGACTGGCTCTCTCTTTCTCACCTCGCGTACCTTCAGGGGAGGCACAGTCTCTCTGTCTCTCTCTCTCTCTCTCCGCTCTCTCTCCGCTCTCTCTCTCCCTCTCTCTCTCTCTCCCCCTCTCTCCCTCTAGCTCTCTCTCTCTCTCTCTCTTTCTCTCTCTCTCTCTCTCTCTCTCTCTCTCTCTCTCTCTCTCTCTCTCTCTCTCCCCCCCCCCCCCGAAGATCCAACAGTGCTCCGTCTAGTATCAATCAAGAGTCCCCCGCTCTTCAACATCTGCTGTTTGAAGCCGACAAAAGATCTGTCAATCAGTCACAGTCTCAGTCTCACCGGTAAAGAGTTAACAGAGGACCGAAAGAACTTGCTGGCTAAATTTAATCACGGTATACATTACGGTGGGAAAAGCTTACATGTTATTACAGCAAGCCTATAATATCTTATTAGTGTTGCTTCCGTCGTCAAAGATAGACAGGTGTGTTTGCCAGACACCCAACTAAAACGTATTGACCTTATCATGTAATCCATTACCTGTAATAACTTTTGTATTGGCTTCTTTATAATTTTAGAATCAATTTAGTTAATATAAGAATGAATTCACTTTGTATGTCACGTGAGTATATTTAAAGCTCTGGTAAGCCCAAGCAAACGGTCTCATTCATCTTGTCTGCTAATTGAAGTTACAGCTCGTGATACTCTGTCGTTCTTTAACGTATCAATTCCTGTTACAGACGTGCCTGTTTTTCCTCTTTATCACCAATTTGTTCGGAGTAACACTATGAGAGCACACTGGTTGATCCGGTTGCTGGACTCGTTGACTCGCTTCACTGCGTCCGGTCTCATAGCATCTCACGCATATTTCATATAGCTTGTTTAATGCACAAATGCATCTATGGTTTTGTCCTTATTATCTTTCCGACCTGGTTACTCTTTTGTCCGAAATTAGTACTTACTTGTGACTTTAATACGAGACACGCAGCGCACGGTCTCTCGATGTAGTAGAGCCTCCCGTCGACAGAGTAGTTTTTAACGATCTTAGCCCTATCTTGGTGCAGTACTTTAGAACAGCCTTCCAGATGATACAAGAAAGAGCAAGATTTACTAGAAAAGAAGATTTGCTTCACAGCAAATATGTCTGGGTGCCTTCAAAATGAGAACAGTTTGAAATGCTACACTTTGCCATTGGTCAACATAATCTAAATTTTGTGTACTAGCCTAATTTGCATAAATTTAAATGTAACAACTTTGATTCTTGGTTCATTGAATGTGGCCATGTCACAAACTTATAAACTGAAGTTTAAATGACATCACTATCTATAATAGTTTTGAAGCTATTCAAAGATTTTAATTTTGTGTATTTGCCTACTTTGCATAAGTAAAAAAACCAACAACTTTGCTTCATGGTTTATTGGATGCGGTTATGTCACAAACATACAAATCGAAGTTGGAATGGTACCTCTATGTATAATAGTGTTGAAGTTATTCAAGATCTAGATTTTGTATATTCGCCTTATCTGCATAAATTATAATCCTACAACTTTGGTTCGTGGTTCATTGGATGCACCGAAGTCACAAACCTATAAAGTAAAGTTGAAATGGCACCTCCAGCTGTAATAGTTTTGAAGCTATTCAAGATATAAATTTTGTGTATTCACCTAATTTGCATAAATTAAAATTCTACAACTTTGGTTCATGGTTCATTAGATTCGGCTATGTCACAAACCAAAAAAGTGAAGTTGAAATGACACCTCTATCTACAATAGTTTTGAAGTTATTTAAGATCTAATTTTTTCCATTCACCTAATTTGCAAAAATGAAAATTTTACAATTTTGGTTCATTGGATGCAGCTTTGTCACAAAACCTATAAATTGAAGTTGGAATTACACCTCTATCTATATAATAGTTTTGAAGCTATTCAAGATTTAAATTTTGCAGATTCACCTAATTTGCATAAATGAAAATTCTACAGCTTTGGTTCATGGTTCATTGGGTGTGGCTTTGCCACAAATCCATAAATTGAAGTTGGAATGGCACCTCTATCCATAATATTGTTGGAGATATTCAACTTTGAAATTTTTCTATGCCTGTAATTTGCATAAATTAAAATAAAATTAAAAGAAGAAAAAGTCCGGAAAAATTTGGGTGCCATGGAAAGAAAGAACCAAGTCAAGAGTATGAGGAAAAACAATAAGTCTGGGTTGGCACTTAGACCAAGGAGGCTGAATAGCCTCCTTGCTCAGACATAACTAAAGTTCAAAATTAATTACAAGAAGCAACATTTTCAACGAGTCGGTTGGTATTATTGCGCCGCCCCCCCCCCCCCCTTACAGCTACAGTTTCATTTGCTTGTACGGACTTTTGAATATTTTATTGTAATTTAAGGTGAATTGTATGCGCTCTCCTTTCACCTCTGCGGCCCGGGTTCGATTCATGATCGGGGAAGTAAGTGGAAAGAGTCCCTACCACTCTGACTGTGCACGGTGTTTTTTTCCGAGCCGTCGGTTCCCTCAACCACACAAGTAGGTAGGAAAGTATACGCTAACATCTGTGCCATGGAGAGCGATTAACATAGGTTTGGCCTGTTTCGCAATCCATGTAAAAGATATGGGTCTTTTGTATGTGCATTATTACTTTGTCATCTATTGTGCATATGTGTATGTATATTACTGGACCCCAAGTTAGAACAGAACAGCTTTACTGATTGGGTTACCCAGTCTAAATATATCAAATAGATAGATAGATAGATAGATAGATAGATAGATAGATAAATAAATAAATAAATAAATAAATAAATAAATAAATAAATAAATAAATAAATAAATAAATAAATAAATAAATAAACAACCAAGTGAGATAAAGCGTAAATTAGCCCACCCAGCTCTTCGTAAGTTTTCAATTTTAGTTGTAATGCTACACTACGTATCTTTTTACATGCGTCTTTGACTTTATGAACTTTCATTCACACCTACAGTTATATCACCGTCTATGAGAATGAAAGTTAATTTATAACTCATCACTTGTACAAACGATGTGATTTGGATGTGTATTCTGCAACATGTGTAAGCAAAGTACATGGGCACTTTCGACAATTTCAGGCGACAAAGGTATATTTTCCTGCACTGCTGATTTGCCCACGTCAGCAATATCCTGATGGAAAAGAAAAAAAAAAACAAAGCAAAAAAAAACAAACAAACAAAAAAAAAAAAAAAAAAAAAAACAAAAACAAAACAAAAAAACAGAACAAAACAAAAAAACAAAAAAGCAACAAAAAAAACAAGCAAACACCCCCCGCAAAAACCAGCACAAAAAAAAAAGCAAAAGCAAAAGCAAAACCACCCTCCCCCCCAAAAAAACAAAAAAACAAAAAAAACTAGGAAAGATGATTTGCTGCATAGCAAATCAGTGTGTGTGTGTCTTAAAAGCATATTGGTATGGCAATGTATAACTATTCTATAATACAGCAGCAGAAGTTGGAATGGCATCTCTATCTATTATAGTGTTGAAGATATTCAAGTTTTAAGTTTTAAATGCTGTTAATTAGCATAATTTAAATGGGTACAACTTTTGCTTTAGATTCATTAGATGCGCAATGGTCGATAACCCCCTAGTAGAAGTTAAAATGACGTCTCTATCTATAATAGTTTTGAAGATATTCAAGTTTTAAAATTTTAAATGCTGCTTATTAGCATAATTTAAGTTGCTACAACTTTTGTTTTAAATCCATTAGATGCGCAATGGTCAATAACCCCCTAGTGGAAGTTGGAATGACATCTCTATCTATTATACTTTTTAAGATATTCAAGATTTAAAATTTCAAATGCCCCTAATTTGCATAATTTTAAACATCTTCATTCCTTTGTATAAAATGGTCAAACTCCTTGTATGGAGGTACAATCATGCCAAGTTTGGAGTTTCTATGTATAATAGTGTTCAAGAAAAGTGTAGGACAAATTTGCTGGTAAAGAAGAAAGAAGAAAGAAGAAAGAAAGAAAGAAAGAAAGAAAGAAAGAATTTCAGGAAAAAACATAAAAGTGTGTGTTGACACACACACACTTTAAAAACGAAAAAAACAAACAAACAAACAAACAAACAAAAACAAAAACAAAACAAAAAAAATGTAGCTGTCTAGACTCAAATTTGTATACATCTGTGCCAGTCCTATCAGGATCCCAGAACTACACAAGAAAAGCTTTGTAAGTCAACGTTGCCTCATCATGTAAGCTCAAGCAGTGTGCACCACGCATTATTATTGTGGTTGTCCGACTTTCACATTTATTCACAAGAAATATTTTAAAAATAAAGTCAATCAATCAATCAATCAATCAATCAATCAATCAATCAATCAATCAATCAATCAATCAAAAGAAAAGAGAAAGTGGTGAAAAAAGAGAAATTATTTGATACTTAAGTAAAAGCTATATTTTTGGATTCCGGGATATAGTCTGTTGACACATGCAACGTTTTTTTTAAACCAATTTGGTCGTGTGGGCCTATTTCTTCCTGAAGGGGAGGTGGGTTTTTCTCACTCAAAATTATGAACTAGAAATTGGGTCTCGGGAGTATACAGGCTCTCAGGGGAACTGTGCAGGGTAGGATACTGATTTAGCCATGGAATAACCTCTAAGTATCCTAAATGTAGTGTTAGAACTGCCCTCTTACTGCAATTTAGTCCTGTAGCATACAGTGTCTTTCAGGGGACATACCGACACCAAAATAAGGGATAATACTGAAACTGTCCAGGGCCACTGCTCACAATGGCTCCCTGTGGAAGCCGGAGTTCCCCAAGGATCTATTCTTGGACCCCTTTTATTTCTTGTATTTGTAAATGACATTGTAGATAACATATCATGTGATATAAGATTGTTTGCCGACGATACTAGCATCATTGAAATTGTAAAAAATCCCACCATCTCAGCGAACCGCATGAACGGTGATTTGAGAAAAGTTGACCAGTGGGGTCATCTTTGGCACGTCTTATTTAATGCATTGAAATCTCTCTCTCTAATATTTTCGACAAAACGCGACAAATATGAGCATCCTCCATTACTTCTGGGTGATCAAGTCATACCAGAAACAACCAGCCACACTCACTTGGGGATAACTCTATCTTCAAATTTAACGTGGAATGCACATATTGAGAGAATTATAGATAAAGCAAGTAAACGTCTTGCTGTCTTGAAGAGACTGAAATTCAAACTATCTAGAAATACCTTATGCAAACTATATCTCACTATGGTGCGTCCAATACTTGAATATGGGTGTGTACTTTTTGATAATTGCAGCAAAGGACTCTCGGACCTTCTTGAGTCCGTGCAATATGAAGCGGCCAGAATCTGCACGGGCGCTCGCCGCCACACCTCGCTTGACCGTCTACTCTCTGAATTTGGGTGGCAAACTCTAGCAGACCGGCGTAAATATTTCAAGCTAGTTGCTTTCTTCAAAATGTACCATGGATTGTGTCCCGAATATTTATCAAGTATAGTACCCTTAAAACCAGCCGATACCAGTGGTCGTAGTCTTAGAACACCGCAGTATTTGAGACAGGTCAAATTTCGTACAAAACGGTTTGGTGATTCATTCTTGCCTTCAGTAATTAAATCGTGGAACGACCTACCGGACGACATACGTAGCTCTATTTCCTTATCAAAATTCAAATTAACCCTCAAACAAACTTTGTTGGCCACTGGTAATGTCCCCCCATACTACGCTCATGGTGACCGTTTTGCCAATATTTGCCAAACCCAGCTACGTCTACGTCACTCAGGTCTACACGCACATCTCTTCAAAATAAACGTTATAGCCTCTTCATCGTGTGATTGTGGTCATCCCGTCGAAGATATTATTCATTTCTTTCTCTTTTGTCCACTACATGCTGCCCCCCGTTTAAACCTGTTGAAGGAAATTAGAGATATTGTCGCACCAGGGGTTCACTCAAGTTTAATGGTCCATGTAGCTAGTGAACGCTTGGTGGAAATTCTGTTATATGGCAGCAACACAGACTTTACACTTGAAGTTAACCAACAATTTTTTTCAAGTGTACAAAAATTCATAATCAATACTCGGAGGTTTCACTTTTAAGGTCTGGTGTGTCATATGTTGCTGAAACTAATCTGAATCGTTAATAGATGGGTTATTTGTACATTTTATGTGAGGTATAAACTTGACGATGTATGCTTTATTGTGATATATAGGAATGCTTTCCGTTTAACATATATCTTTCATTGTACTTGTCCTGTGCGTCTTGTACATAGACCATGTGTTGCGTTGTATGTCTGGAGAGCCTCCAGATTAGTAATTTTGTACTACCTAGGCAATCCAGGTAAAATAAATATGTTTATAATAACTGTCCAATTGGAACACATGGATAATGTTACACTAGCAACAGTCAGTATGTTCCCAAGGGAAATACAACCACCCCATTAAAACTACATTGAAAGTCAGTATATCCCTCACGTTCTATATTTGCGCAAACAGTGACTCTAATGACGTTATGCGCCATGACGCCACTCACGTTGCAAGGGTGCGTGCCGCATAAGATACATGACCTTACAGGAGAGTTGTGTGGGCCTATTTCTTCCTGAAGGGGAGGTGGGTTTTTCTCACTCAAAATTATGAACTAGAAATTGTACATTTTGGCTACAAGGTTGGTAGGTAGCATCTTACATAACCCCAGGAAAAGCTGCACTTGCCTTTTTCGTCTAATCATGGTTGATACATTTAGGATACAAAGATCATTTCATCGCTAAATCAGTCTCCTACCCTGTACAGTTCCCCCTCGAGCTCTATCCTCCCTCGCCTCTTCGGGTCTCGGGAGTATACAGGCTCTCGGGGGAACCGTACCGGGTAGGATACTGATTTAACCATGGAGTAACCTCTAATTTTGGATTAAAAATCTACGGGTTATAGTCACAGCTGTGATGAAAATTCTGGAAAATAATGGTTTTGGATTATATGTAACAAGACTTCGAAAGAGATTTGTTACAGTTAGCTGCAGCAAGAGTTATAACAGGGGCCACATCTGGCACAAATCATGACTTAATTTATGAAGAGTCCGGTCTTGAGAAATTGTCTGAACGTCGTATTAAAAATAAACTTATTCTATTTTTCAAAATTCTCCATGGAGATGTCCCACAATATTTGCAAAACCTTGTGAAAAACACTGTTCAAGATCGCAATAGATATAATGTTCGCTCGAGGGCAAATTTATCTCTTATTCCAGCTCGAACAAATTACTTTAGCTCTTCTTTTTTCCATCCATTGTCCGACGATGGAACAATCTTCCTGTATCCACTCAAAATGCTGATGACCTGGTCGATTTTAAGAAAAGGTTAAATTGACCCTAAATTGCGACATCAAACCCGTGAACCCATTATATTATCAAGGTGAAAGAAAGCTTGCTATATCTCATGCTCGCTTGCGCATGGGATGCAGCAAGCTTAATTATGACCTGTTTAAGAAAGTTATTAAAGACTCTCCACTGTGTGCCTGTGGCAATGGTAATGAAGATTCTGTCCATTTCTTTTGCGAGTGTAATTTGTACATTACCCATCGAAATTTGTTACACAGCAAAATCAACCCCTTTGCCCCTTTCACTATCCACACTCTACTATTTGGCTCTAAAACATGCACTACGGAACAAAACAAAATTATTTTTGAAGCTGTCCGCAATTACGTACAAGCCACGGGCAGACTGGGACCAGTAACTTAAGCTACACATTGTATCGCATATTTGATGGGAGCAAAAGAAACCAGACCTAGTCTATTGTACATACAATGTATATTATGTATTGGTAGACGTATACTTCATTCGCTTTTTATCTATCTGTACGGCGTCAGGTGACGTCCTTCTTAATTATGTACGGCATTCCCGCTCTATCTGTCCTAGTTAAAGGGTGTGTGTCAACACACACTTTTTTGTTTTTCCTGAAATTCTTTCTTTCTTTCTTTCTTTCTTCTTTCTTCTTTACCAGCAAATTTGTCCTACACTTTTCTTGAACACTATTATACATAGAAACTCCAAACTTGGCATGATTGTACCTCCATACAAGGAGATTGACTATTTTATACAAAGGAATGAAGATGTTTAAAATTATGCAAATTAGGGGCATTTGAAATTTTAAATCTTGAATATCTTAAAAAGTATAATAGATAGAGATGTCATTCAACTTCTACTAAGGGGTTATTGACCATTGCGCATCCAATGAATTTAAAACAAAAGTTGTAGCAACTTAAATTATGCTAATTAGCAGCATTTAAAATTTTAAAACTTGAATATCTTCAAAACTATTATAGATAGAGACGTCATTTTCATTTCTTCTAGGGGGTTATTGACCATTGCGCATGTAATGACTCTAAAACAAAAGTTGTAGCAATTTAAATTATGCTAATTAGCAGTATTTGAAATTTTCAATCTTGAATATCTTCAACACTATAATAGATAGAGATGTCATTCTAACTTCTACTACGGGGTTGTTGAGCATCGCGCACCTAATGAATTTAAAATAAAAGTTGTAGCAATTTGAATTATGCTAAATAGCACCATTAGAAATTTTAAATCTTGAATAACTTCAAAGCTATAATAGATAGAGATGCCATTCCAACTTCTACTCCTGTGTTATGGAATAGTTGTACATTACCATACCAATATGCTTTGAAGACACACATACTGATTTGCTATGCAGCAAATCATCTTTCCTAGTTATGTGATGTATTCCTACCTGATGATTCTGTCTTTCAATATTGTGAATTGTGTAACCCCTCTTCCTTTTCATGTACAAGAGGGATTAATATAGGGCACTGCCCTGTTTCCCAATTGTTTTTCCAATAAAATATGTTTAAACTAAAGAGATTTGAGGCAGATATGGTCATGAGAAATATATATGTATATGTATATAAAAGTAAATGCGATCAACATGACCGAAATTTATTTTCTTATCATTTCAACAATGATGTTTGCATTGGAACAGCATCGAACTTAAGAATCTGCACTGAAAAACTACCTACCCACCTACCTACCTACTTTTTTCATTTCTTTTTCGGGTAGGCCTACATTATTCTGAGTCGTTTGCTGATTGGACTATTTATAAGTATTACAATATTTACGTAATAGCAGTACACAAGAAGCATGGATGTCATGCAAGTCACACAAGGTGTTTTGATATGTAAACATGTTTTTGATATTCTATCATGACTGTATAAATATGCCTCATTGTAACCTGGAAACATTGACTTCTATGTCTCGTAGAAGCTTAAAGCTTCTAGGCAATTACTATTGTGTGTGTGTGTTTTTTTTAAATCCTCATTCTACTATGCAGACATTTATCACTCTTGGAACCGCTACTTACGTGTGACTAAGCCTTGGTAATTCCTGCACCTTCTTAAACCACGGATTGGTGCTTTATATTAGTAATATCTTCACCTAGTTGAATATAACTGATAAATTTACTCTATAAACCCCAACCGTCCAATGGTAAGTCTACATAATTTTCCAGATTCATGGCAATTCAAAGGTTTTGTGACAATGTGTATTGGGTCGCATCAGTACTGTGACACGTTGGTGGTTACTGCGAGGTCTTCGAACACTGATACATGATTGTTTCATTATCATTCCATCTGGTAGTTACTATGTAAATTTAGATGACCCGGAACAAGCGGTACATTTACTAAGTGACCTAATCCAATTGAAATTCAGCGCCTTTCAACTTTCATGCCGAAACTGTCTACGTGAAAGATAAGGCTAATTTAAGTCCAATTCATGTTTGTATATAGCCCTCATTATACAATTTTAGTTGTAAGTCATACATTTTTGCTATTGTTACAGAGTTTTCTAAATTTTGATTTACATCCAGATGTAGCGGTTTTTCTCTCATTAACATTGCGCTAACCATATTTTCAGTTATTTTTGCACTTCTGTCTCTCTTTTCGTCTGTGCATTTTCTTGTTAATGTCATGTTACCATGTTACCCTCAATAACATCCATAACACGGCTGACTCTTGTCAGTCCATCCAAAGCTTACATGCCAATGACACATTAGAAACAATTATACGGTATTGTGTGCTTCTTTATATCATCCTTTGACTCTGTTAGTATGGGTGTGCAAAATATCACATTTCTGACAAGTATTTGTATTGTTACTGTATTTACTTTTCTCTGGCTTATAAACAATGGGCATCAGTATTGACGAATACTGAATGACCATTGGTCTCTCCTCAAACAAATACCTGTATATCCCTTTCACGGTCGACTTCCATCCAGGTCCACCTGTCGAGAACCAAATAATATGCTACTGCTCATCATTGGCTTTTATACCCATAAACATACTTCTCTGTGTCTTTTCCTGTATAAAACACATTATATTGTTCCTTTACACGTTTTTCCTGTCTTCAATCGACGTTCACGCGAACCCTGGTCCCACTCTCGACTCGAACAACCACTTGAAGTTCTTTCAATCTAACTTTCGCAGCATACGAAGAACTGGATAACTTGACGAAATTCATTTCTTGGCCCAATCAGGTAACTTGAACATTATTGCTTTGTCTGAAACCTGGCTTGATGAACATTACCCCGATCAGCTCCTTCTCATCAATGACTACCAACCTCCGTATCGTACTGATCGCACAAGGGTAAGAGGCGGCGGGGTTCTGACGTTTATTTACTCTTCTCTACCGTGCGTAAGACGCCCGGATCTTAAAAGCCCAGATCGCGAATATGTCTGGCTTGAAATTTCGACCCAGCGCGGGAAGGTTCTATTTGGTAACTACTATCGTCCACCTGGTCAGGCTGCAGAAATCTGTTACGCATTTTTCAGGTCTTTAGCATCTTCCATTTCCTCGGTCATTGAATTCCTCGCATTTTAATAGAAACTGGCGATTTCATCGACAGGTGCTCTGATTGGAACTCCCAACATGAGGGCAGCGATCTAGGTTTATCTCTGCAGGGCTGTCCAGCCGGAGCATTGTAGCAAAATTTTGCTACAAAGCCCTTCAAAATTGCAACAGATTTTCTAAAAAAATAAGTGTTTCCTATGTAAAGAAATGGAAAAAATGCTGCAGGTAAAGAAGATTTTGCTACAGAGATTTTCAGCTGGACAGCCCTGCTCTGGTCAACCTTGTGAATCAGTACAATCTCTTTCAACTTACAGATGAACCCACTAGCATAAATGAATACTCGAATGATTTATTAGACCTTATCATCACCGATTCTCCAGCTCTTGTTTTGGACTCTGGAACCGTTGCCCCAACCTCAAATTCTGACCACTGTGTAATTTCTCTTTCCCTTCATATGGTCAGTATGGGACTTCAATAAAGCTAATTTTTGTGACTTCAATACTGCCCTGTCTACAGCCCCTTGGAACATTGTTTATGATGTCTTTGATTCTATTGATGATGCCGTATCATATACTGGTCTAATATCTTTCTATCTATTTCAAAGGACTTCATTCCCTTTAAGGAAGTTACCATTCGCCCTAAGGACAAACCTTGGATAACTGCAGACATTGAAAAACATATTCGACGTCGTAATCGTGCATGGAAACGCTTCAAGAGAGAATGCAACAAAGCCCGCCCCCCCCCCCCCCCATAGTTACATCCTTTACGTTAACATTGATAGGTTGTACCAATTCTACAAAAAATATCGCAATAGGGTTGTAACCATAATAAGGAAATCTGTCGCCTCTTACTTTTCTAATCTTCAGCTTCGACTTGATGAAAAAACATTAATCCTAAACAACGGTGGAGCTTGTCCAATTCTGTCCTGGATGGGATGCAAAATTCACCAAGATATACCCCCAATCATTGACGATAACAAGATCGTAACATGTCACGGAAAAATGTGAATTTTTTAACTCATACTTTGCCGGCCAGTGTAAAACACTTCCTGATGTTGATGCCCCACCTCTTTCCGATTTCACGTTCCGAACTGAGGCACGTTTACACAATATTACCATTAATGAAGACAGTTTTAAGAAAGTTCTATCTTCCCTGAGACTATCCTCTGCATCAGGCCCAGATAATATAGGGAATATCCTACTTAAGTACACAGCAGATTCGATTTCTTCACCACTTACAAAAATCTTCCAACTTTCTCTTCGTGTTTCTCTTTTTCCCCGATACTTGGAAGAAATCCAACATATGTCCTGTATTCAAAAAAGCCAACAGACAGATTAAAAACAATTATCGTCCTATTCCATTGCTCTGTAATGTTTCAAAGGTGTTTGAACGACTGGTCTTTAATGCACTCTATAAATACTTGACACAAAATAACCTATTCACTTCCAAAAATCCTGGCTTCAAGACCAATGACTCTACTATCAATCAGTTTGTATCAATCAGTTTGTGTACATCCTTCACAATATCTACAATGGTCTAGGGCAGTCCAAAGAAGCCTGAGTGGTGTTTCTAGATGTGTCCAAAGCGTTTGATAAGGTTTGGCATCCTGATTTCCTTTTTAAACTTCGACAACTCGGCATCTCTGATAATCTTGTAGCCTGGATTGATAGTTATCTCTCAAACCGATTCCAACGAGTGATTATTCATGGTCAATCTTCATCATGGCTACCTATTGAAGCTGATATGCCCCAGGGTTCCATTTTGGGCCCACTTCTCTTTCTGGTCTATGTTAATGACCTAGTTGACAACATTATCTGTGATGTCTGTCAGACTTTTTGCTGACGACACCAGTCTACTTGAAGTTGTTAATAGCGCCATCGAAACTTCTAATAATCTGAACATTAATCTCTCCATTATACATAACTGGGGAAAGTTGTGGCTTGTTGACTTTAATGCTTTAAAGTTTCTTTCTGTCATATTTTCAACCAAACTTGTTAAACCACACCATCCACCCGTTCGTCTTGGAGACTCTGAAACACCTGCGGCAGACTCACACATTCATCTTGGTATTACTCTCAGTAGCAATTTGTCCTGGCATGTTCACATTACTCGTATTACTACCAAAGCGAGCCAGCGAATTTCCCTTCTGCGCAGATTCAAATATAAACTTCCCCGCAAAGCTCTGATTAAACTCTATTTAACTATGATTCGCCCAATTCTTGAATATGGTTGTGTGCTCTTTGACAACTGTGGTCACAGACTTTCTGACCTTATTGAATCCATACAGTTTGAAGCTGCCAAAATATGCACAGGTGCATTAAGACACACATCACATGCCAATCTCTTACGTGAACTTGGTTGGACAACACTCGCCAGCAGAAGGAAGTACTCTAAGTTACTTCTTCTTTACTAAATGTGTCACAACTTAACACCCACCTATCTTTGTATGCAGGGTACAAATCTGAAACATGTGTACAGCTTCTTTGTTAATTGGGTAACTTTGTTCTTGTTTTGTCCTGTGTGTTTTGTAACATATATTTTGTGTGTCACTCCATGTTATGGAGACCCCTCCCATTAGTGACATCTCGATGTACTATAGGGCGATCCAGTTGAAATAAATATGTTTAAACTAAACTACACACCCATCCACCTACATACATACATACATACATACATACATACATACATACATACATACATACAAGTTCAAACACTATACAAGCATCAAGCATACATGTAATGTAGACGTGTTTGGACAAATGCTGGCCATTGTGACTAGAATAATCTCTTTTAACTTATCTTCGTTTAGTTATGCTGCATAAAGGTGTACACTCCAGAACATAATTATGAGAGAAACAATGTACATCCACAACATGGCCAAAGTGAGTTGTTATTAAGGCATATCTATGACAACAGAGGAATGCCAGTCGACTTATTGGCCAATAAATTCTACTCAGTGGCCGGCGGTCGCCCTGGGAACATCTGTGAGCGCCAGACATAATTCTTCAAATCACAGATGCACCATAAGTGAACTGGCTGTAGTTACACTTAATGCAGTCCACCCCGAGAAATTTATATAACAAATGTCTCGTTTATAGGAAGTAATAGCCCATTGTGATTAGAAAACTCAATTCTGACACACAAGTATGAGAGTTCATTGAAATCGGATACGTCAATTCTATTTCCGTTGTACATATGTAACGTCTAAAAGTAATTCCAAAGAAGTTTGATCTGAACATTGCCAGGCGAAAAGACATTATATATACAAAAGAAATAAGAAAAAAAAGAAAGAAAAAGAAAAAAAAAAAGAAAAAAGAAAAAGCGAAAAAGAAAAGAAAAAAGACCTTGCATTCTTCAATGTCCATAAGCTGATGCAATATCACTGATGTTCTGGATCTATTGAAACCTGTCTCCGTGATCGCTGGTCATTTTCTTTGTATAAATGCTCCTTACCTTGTGTCTTGCATGTATGGATGGCAATAAATAGCTACAATTCAGAAATATGTACTCTCCCCTTCTATTCGACATTTTAATCAATGGAATGAGCTGTATGAGCCAGAGACACCAGACTGCACCACTTACAAGGGTCTCCTCTATAAGCATAACCACAGGGCATTCATAGAGGAACCTCTGATACGGTGGTGATCCTTGCATTGCATACAATGGTCCTACAGTTTCAAATGTGTAAACACGGTTCTCAAGTAAGTAGTGTCTTCCGACCGTATCCCAATCGTCTCCCATTTCAAGGCACACTTAATCTCTGGTAAATATTTTTGACAGCAAATTACTGCAATTTTGTTTTGTTAAGTTACAATAATATCGCAGAATGGTGTCTTTCTATCAAAATACAAAACGTCTAATGATAGTGGGATCTTTGAATGCCATTATCTAATATCTTTAACAGTATGGCATGACATCATTTTACTTTATGCAAACAATTTTTTTTTTTGCGAATGCAGGTCTAACAAGTAAGGAGAATTAAAAAAAGCACTTGATAATTTGCTTATGAATAAAAATTAATCGGATTTAAAATTTTTAATCTCTCGCATTTTCATATCTCACAGAACGATTTAAATTTGCACTTTCGCGCATGAAGCTCGCTCGGTACAAATGAACCAGCAAATATGAAATATCATGTAATACTACCAAGGACCATCAGAGCTGAAATTTTGGAGTCCTTTTTGTTGGAAAATGCTTATGTACAGGCACAGGAAATTATTCGTCGTACAAAATATATGTAGGCCCATCTTTATTTTGACATATAGCTCATTGTCTCCTCTCAGACATTTTCCTGATGTTATCATTTTAGTTTCATTTTGGCAGTCAGGGACGCTTTATTAGGAACTCAACACAGCACGCCAGACAAAGCCTGATATTCCTATCTGTTGCAAATTCAAATTTACATGACAAGGGAGAAATGGAGTCAACTTGGGACTGTTGTGTTGGTTTAGACAAACGAATACTGATAAATAATCGACGAGTATTTGAGAACGTTTTTGCCTTGATTATTTTTCATTTATTCTTATCATTGATATTTTTTATCATTGTGCCAGGCACTCTGGGATTTAAGTAGGATTATTCTGATGTATTTGGGTGTACTTTTACCAAATACAGGCATACACCGTGATAGTAAACGTCATCAAAATAAAACAGTCTCAGACTCTGTCGTGTTTTATGTGCTGGTCAAAAGAGAGAAACGACAACGGTGAAGTATAATTGCACCGGACTGTTGACCCATTGCCACTCAAAATGGCTGAATGTATCCGGATGCCAAATGTACTATGCTTCAATGTGTTTACTTACTTAATTGTGTCGTTCATAGCAAATATTTTGATGAAGATTGTGGGCGAGACCCTGGTTACCCATCAGTCTTTAGAACATACCCAAGTTCAGCAGCTTCCTTGAGCAGTTTGTGTGAAACCAGCCTGGGAAACCAGCACGAAGGAAAATTGTTGACTCAGCCTTATTCTTACTGGAGAGCAGTGTGAGAGAGGGTTAAAATAGATTTTAAAGACCCGCGTGCGTGTCCGTTTTCTTGGCGATCTTTTATCGCATGTAGAGTATGTTAATATAGACTCCATAAAGCCAATATAAACAGAGATAAACTTGCACAAGCGCAGTCATATTAGTTTCTCAAATATTAGTCCGCATTAAGCCGTTCATTTCTGTCAGGGAGTGATAACACTTGCTGAAACGGCCTTTGCGCACACCATGCATTCAGATAATGTTACGAGTGAGTTATCTTACATAATAGGCTGCATACATAATGCACAAGCTACAGCAATAGGAAATGGTGTTTGGGTGTATGAACTCCAAGGTCTTTGTGTCAGACGTCGAATGTTTTGGTGGTATCTAGCGTACCGTGATAAAGGGACAGCTTGCACCAACAGGAAAATTTCATGTTTCTTTGATTCAATGCATACCCATATATCTACAAAACCTTCCACATGGTACAAGCTTTTGTACATACTCTCTAAATCATTTTGGTTACATAGATCAACTTTTTGCTTTGTATTATCTCATGGAAAAAGACGCCCCCATTTTCTTGTTCTGACTTGTACCTGATCATTTCATGACACAAATATACAACATACATGTAGCATTTATAGACCTACAAGTATAAGGCACTGTGAATGATGAAAAAAAAAGGAAGAAAAGAAAAGAAAAGAAAAAAGAAACAGTATAATATGCGCTTCGGCATGCAACTGTTCCAGTATGCATAGTTTATTATTTTCATTGACACCAACCCCACTGCTACCACTGACAAGATGCACTGCCACAACCACTGCAATGAGTTCCCACAGTTGTGTGCGCAGACGAGCAACAAGTAAATGGCATAACGTGCGTCTCACAAAATGCACCAATGCCTCGATCTGACTGTGTTCAGTCGAGTGTGGTACTTCATGGTGTTGTATTCTTACTCTGTATATTTTGCTATTAGCTCAGATGAGGGACTAAGAGCGTAATATAATTTATAAAATCACTGAACTTAACTGGATTAGCAATAACATACAGGGAATATGGTCATCTGTTGCGAGCGCTTCAGATAAGAGCTGGCGGCTGCTCACCAAAAATATATTACTTTTCGTGCGATAATTAATCAATTGAACAGACTAATTTCCACGCATGTAGTCTATACTCGATACTTAAGTAGATTGTAAAAAGGAGCTTAATCTGCTTTGGAGCCATATATTTTGTAACTATTGGAAAAAAAACTGGCATGAAATACAACTAAATCTTTCATATGCTGTTTTAAAAATGACAAAGTTTACACACGTTTCTGTAAATTTGCTGAGATTGTACTGCAGGTGAATGAACCTGATAGAATGCAGTTTATTTTCACCATAACCGCATATTGACATTTTGACTCAACCCGGAAGTCGATTAGATGGAACAATAACATTACAAGTGATTTATTGGAAAAGTCTACTTTATAAATTCTGTTCAACCTGAATTTTAGTGTATGTATATACTTCAACCTGAGGACTAAGCGTTGAGCAGAAAACATTTAGGCATTTCGCGGAAACACCGACAACACAAATAAATCATATCAAATATTCAACATAGCCTGTAGTACCTTTCATAACATATCTAGGAAACATTCCTTTCAAACGGTTAAAGAGAATTCTTCCAGTTGATTCAATCTTATTATGCCACAATGAAAGCATACAAAAAGGACGAAGAACCACAAAGTACCTTTTCAACATTTAGGATATACAATTCATCTGCAGATACCTTTTAAATGGAATTATACGAGCAAGCTTTAGCAGAACTGAAAGAGTTAGTGGCAGGAACAAAGAGAAAGTATGACAAAAAGTTTGCAGATAAACCAGAAAAAAACTGTTTTGTGTGCCTACTAGGAAGAAATCTTACTGTTGACGAAGAGTCTAAAGTAAGTGTACAGTGTGCACCTTCGCGTTTTTCATCACACACACACACACACACACACAAACACACACACACACACACAAACACACACACACACACAAACACACACACACACACATTTGTTGAACAGAAGCTCTTCTCATATTTATCAATTAATGTATGAAACAACAAATAAACATGAAATTACAGTACAGATGTGCACCTTCTTGTATATATATATATATATATATATATATATATATATATATATATATATATATATATATATATATATATATATATATATATATATATTGCATTTGTGTCTTTTTGCCCAGAACCACTTCCTAGTAGTCATTACCATATTCCGCAGTCCGAACTCTTTACTCTCCATAAGCTAACCTGTCCCTGCCTAACCTATATACATATGGAAGTACTATATTGTCCATATCGCACACATTCCTCTGTAAAATTTTGACATAGGCTGTATTAGCCCAAATAGCTTAAAGGGTCTTCAGCAGGTAACTACTCAACATGTTTCGGAGCCTATTACCCGTACATGTCACTCTGAGTAGCGGCTCCTTGTCTAAGGTAAATATTCAGCAAAGACAACAAGATATATGTATACATATATATACATATGTATATATATATATATATATATAAATATATATATATATATATATATATATATATATATATATATATATATATATATATATATATATATATGCGAGTTCGCATTCATAAAACAAACGTCATTATGACATGATCATCATCTGAGATAAGATAACAGATCAACCAAAAATTTCCATAACAATGTTCTGTGACATCTATTCACTTATTTACATGCTTTCCAAACACATCAGATTCATACTTGGCACTAAATAATAAGCTGGTGAGGAGGCAATGCAAGAGAACCCTTGCAAAGTCGATCCCCGTTCCCAGAAGAGCATCTTTACTCCCAGTCATGGCCGGGGTTGCCTGCTAAACATACCAATCTCCGTGCGTCACCCATTCCATTTGGTCTATCAAGGAGGCTCCGCGAAGTGTGGCCTCCTTGGGTCTACTCTTTGGCTACAGGATCACTGAGAACGTGATTCAATTGCTACTTTGGTTATCATGGAAGCAGACCACAGTACCACAGTGCATAGACACATACACTTCCAACGGCCAAGGTGTTTAGGGTTTCCTGGTTGGTTTTTAGGAAAATTGAAGGGTGAGAGTGCGCGTTTATTAACGTGACTGTAAATAAAATCTCGTAGGCCGTGCGCAGACCAAGGGTGGTAAAGATACCACGGAGCTGGGTCTGCTTTGGAGGCAACGGTCGAGCACTCATCTCATTCACCTTCCCACAAAATGACTGCGACTGGGAGTCTGTGTGCATGGGTAGCTCTCCCCTGTGGATATTGCCGCATCACTCTTACCTCTTTAAACTATTAAGCTTAGTTCTGTATCTTTTGTTACTTTATTATGTTTATATTGATATGTAACCAACGTCAAAAATCAAATTTGCTTCACTTTCTTTTTGTTTCTTTATTGATAGACTCTTTCATTATCTTAATTCTTTTTAATATATTGATAAAACCATATATATATATATATATATATATATATATATATATATATATATATATATATATATATACATATATATATATATAATATATATTTGATATGTTTTCAGACCTTGCATGAGAGAGAGAGAGAGAGAGATAGAGAAATTCAAACTACCTTCATCTGCATGTAATATGAAAGATATATCACCAGCATACTGTAATGTCTTTTGTTAAGGTGTATCGACTGTATTCCTGTCTTTTTGTCCAGAACCACTTCCTGGTAGTCTTTACCCTATTCCGCAGTCCGAACTCTTGGCACTCCATAAGCAAACCTGTCACTGTCTGACATACATAAATATGAAAGTCCTATTTCCCATATTGCACACGTTCTTCTGTAGAATTTTAACGTAGGCTGTATTAGCCCAAATGAATTAAAGGGTCTTCAACGGGTAACTGCTCAGAACACGTTTCGGAGCCCGTAACCGTACATGTCTCTCTTACGAGCGGCTCCTTGTCTAAGCTTAATATTCAACAAAGACAACCTACATAACAATGAATAAATATGAACGTGGCAAATGATGAGTTAGCCAAATAAGTGAAGTTTTGCTTATAAATGCAGAGCTTCAATATGAATGAAGAATACCTGTCAAACTGAACATACTGCTAAATTTGTATGGAACAAGTTCAGCGAAGAAGAATTTGACTCACCCCTGAACCAGTATGTATCTTTTCTAGCTGGATAGCTTATCTTAGTTAAACCAATGTGTATACCTTTTCTTTTCAGCTTCTCTTACAAAATTTCCCAAGATTTCCCCACATTAAAAAAAAAAAAAAGGTGAATTTGGACATCCTTGTGGTATTGAAAAAAAAAGTTTGTTGACGATCCATTGTTTGCCATATCTGTGTAAGAAAAGCTTGATCTATTGTTCAAAGGAAAGTCCACACTTGAAACAATCTATTTTTTCCCCTAAAAGTATCAATAACAACCAATATGACAGGTATGTTTTCCTGCTCTGCATATGCTGCTATATATATCAGGTTTTTATACTTTCGCCTGTATATCTTTCTTTTAAAAACCCTGTTTGGTCCTTATGTATAAGAGAGCATTGGTTGTTTTGTTTTCTGATTGGGGGCGCCCGGTCTGAGAGCATAAGTCACCCAGTGACATCATTGTGACTTGTGCCATCAGTCTGGCGCCCTCAATCAGAGAAAGCATTAAAACAATTATTTTTTTTGAGCTTCAATCAGCAGTACACCAAGATATTGAACACCAGTGGAAAAACATGGTAAAATGAAAATAATACATTATAACACATTAAAACAAACATGGTAAAATGAAAATAATACATTATAACACATTAAAACAAACATGGTAAAATGAAAATAATACATTATAACACATGAAAACAAATATGGTAAAATGAAAATAATACATTATAACACATGAAAACAAATATGGTAAAATGAAAATAATACATTATAACACATGAAAACAAATATGGTAAAATGAAAATAATACATTATAACACATTAAAACAAATATGGTAAAATGAAAATAATACATTATAACACATTAAAACAGATACTGCCGACTAAGAAGAGGCAAACTGGTGTTGACTCTCCATCTTTGATTGGCCAGAAAGATGAGATCAGCTTTCACTGCATAATAATTGTGTTGATAGAAGGAAAGTAAAAAAAAAACCAACCCCCCCCAAAAAAACCACAAAAAAAAAAAAAAAAAAAAAAAAAAGCGCAAAAATCTGCAGTAATAGTTCCATCATATTGAGATATTTGGACTAATACGTAAGCATGGATACTTTTAAAACGTTCACTGAAAATTTTACCAGTTAAACACAGTAAACAGCTGCGCTTCAGACAAAAACACTAACTCAGCCTTGTGCACGTATTGGACGAGTGACAATACTCTTGTTGCAAATTGCTAAAGTAAGTATTTTCGTCGACATTTCAAAATGGGAACTGGTGGAGAATCACGGATATGGGAGGGTAAGTGGCTCTAAGTGTAAATAGAACGATTAACATAGGATGAACGGAATTTTTCAGTTTTACATTTGTTCACACTCAAACGTAGACATATTGAAGAAATCTATATCGTAAAAACCATTTAGACATTTGTACAAGAACACCAGATCCAGTTGTTCTCGCCTGTAGGACAACACACCAATTATTGACACTAATGTATTCTTCTTATCCAAATCCCTGTATCTCCAATCATCAACTAAAATCCCTTTCTCTCATGAAGGAGAATATCTCATTGTGGCAGTGTGTACAGGTTGTTGCTTGCCCACCCTTTTTATCCTTCCTTGTATCTTATATAAGGTTGAAATAGACTCCAACAATTCTTGTCAACGTTTGGCAATGATTCGACATTTTCTATAAGATCCATAAAAATTCAGGTTTATCTTCATTATGATTGTAAATATTTGTTTATCTCTGTTCATGTATTGTCATGTCCAGTATGGTATATCTACCTTCTTTATCTGTTCCGTTAGGATTCAATACGGAAATTCATTAATTTGTAAACAATTTAAACACGTGCACTTCAGCGATCAGATCTACTTCCTCTAATATTGCAAGGAATTGTGCATTTGCAATCTTCCATTTGAAAGGTAAAAGATTTCATAAATACCAGAGTGATGTGTAAAATTTATATATTCTATCTGAGATTTCATAAATGCTAAAGTGAATATATCAGCAAATGAACTTTTTGCTGAAAGTTTGAGGAGGGGCGGCTTTTCGTTTTTGTAACTTGAAACTTTGGAATCATCTCATATCATCTATTACAGTTTAGAATATATCACCTACTCAAAATTACATGTTGGATATAATTCTTTTGGTCAGGCAAACATTGGTTGACTCACATGTCAAGAATTATAGACATTGTTTCGCGTGTTATGTGCCCACTATGTAACACTGCTGTTTGTTTATTATTGGGAGGAGCCAGATGGCCACTGTCTATCGGTTGCCTAGCAGAATGACTCCCATATTTGTTGGAAACGAGTTATTGCATTCATCACAGGTTGAACTCAAATTTTGCCGCCATTTCAATGCTAACGAAAATAACAAAGGTACAAATATGAATATGGGAGATGAAATACCATCTTTTTCAAAGATGCTTTTGAAAAGACCAATGATTCTGGAGCAGATCCAGGATTTTTTTAACAGGGGGTCCGAACGTGCATTGATTGGAATTGCGAAGTCGCACAGGGGCATCGGGGCAGGGTGTGTGTGCGTGCGTGCGGGGGGTGGGGGTGGGCTGCTCACCCGCTCCCCCTTCGATGGTGGAAACTTTTTACAAAATAAAAGGAAATTGCGTTCTCTGGTCCATTTTAATTGTCGAATTTATTTTAAGGGGCTAGTACACTTTGTGACTTTTATGTGGAAATATGTAATTATTTCACTCGTTTTTCACGCAAGACTATCAAAAGCATATATTTTCTGAAAGAAAATATTTGTCTTAATTTAAATTCACTATTGAATTTCAGATTTAACCATTTCAATTATTTCAATTTAATTCTAATTAAAATTTGCAAAATTTACATAAAATAAAAAATTGCATGTTCAAAAATAAACATACAAGTTACCTTGTAATATCAAATTAAAGCCTGTGTCTAAAAACCGCGACTCAGATTTTTTAAAAAGGGCTTAGGTAATTTTTTTTATAGATCATTGAAATTTTGAAAAATGTTGAATAAAATTTAAAAAGCTTTAAAATTTATTTGATTGTTTCGTACAGAGCGCGTGACAGATAAAAAGTAGAAATAGACAGAGACCAAGAACTACAGCCTACACTACAGCCTTACAGGCTTGTATAGGCGTACGCCCTGCTGGCGACAGTGTCAGTGTTTAGGCCTACACCATGCAGGCACAGGCAAATTACCGATCATCTTTGAACTAGGCCTACGTCAACGAGAAAATCAATGAGTGGAACTAGGTTTAAATATATCTAGGTCTGTAGTATCTTTTTCCAAAAGCAGCTGATAGTAACCCCACTTGCGAGAAAAAAAAGGAATATATATGCACATATGCTATCTAAAACGAAAATTTAGGCCCTAAGCAAACATGGAGAATAAACAACATGACAAATTATAGCCTTGGCTTAGGCACATTATGGGTCTTCGCGAAATAGGGTCAGATGGAGTTACTAATCAGTTTATCAACCACACCACAGCGTCAATTATGAAATGTAGAGCTACATGCAACGCACAAGAAAACTTGGAATAGATAATTTTACGAAGTAAAGGTACGATTCCGTAATGCCAATGGTAAGAATGGTGTGCAGCCTATAAGCAAAATCACAATGGAACAGCAAGAAGTGCTGTGGCTATAGTATGGACAGAAGGTTCGTACATCCCTCCTGCAGGTACTTCATTCAGGAGGAAAAGACTTTGATTCCCATTACTTTCCAATGTAGGTCTAATTTGAAATTAAGCAACTGAAAAACCGTTGGATGTAGAACCATCACATTTTCATGATAAAGTCACTAGGACTATACAGATTTGTTTTTTATTTTATTAAGCCTAGCTTCCAAAGTAATATTTTATGCAAGGTTACTTGAACATACAATAAAGCCTACACTGGGAACACGCAAATCTAGCCTACAATGATTTTGTGTATTGGCTTGTGTATTCAGCTGAATACACATCAAATTGCTATAATTCGGACCTCCCATGTACTTGGAGCTTATCCCATGTCTAAATCAGTATCCTACCCGGTACAGTTGCCTGTTTTCTCCCGAGACCCGAAAGGCGAAAGGTCGAGGGAGGATACAGCTCGAGGGGGAACTGAGTCTGTACAGGGTAGGAGACTGATTTAGCCATGGGACGACCTTTGTATCCTACATGTATCTACCATAATTAGACGAAATTGGCAAATGCAGCTTTTCATAGGATTAGGGGCCTATGTAAGATGCTACGTATACCAAATCAGCAGCCGAAACGTACAATTTCTAGTTAATAATTTTGTGAGCAAAGCCCATCTCCCGATCAGGAGGAAATAGGCCTACACTAGTATTCTCTTGTGCTTGTGCGGCACGCACCCTTACAACGTGAGTGACTTCATGGCGCATAACGTCATTAGAGTCGCTGTTTCCGCAAATATAGGCTAGAACTTGAGGGATATAACGCTGGGCCTATACCGACTTAAAAATGAGGGTCGATTTTGTGTGTGTTATGTGGATGGCATAAATTAATGACGCGGGGTGATTGAAGCTGGCATTGTGGGCGTGGCGCATGCCAAAAGCAACCCTCATGGCTTATATTTACATTTTCCCCTTAATTTTTCTGCGCGATTACACGAAATTTAGTCCATAGAATTGAGAGAATAGACCAGAAACTGATATACCCAATACCCAGCATGTTCAGGTGTTGAGTTCCAGAAACCCTGGTGGGCATGGCTTATTGGAATGTGGGCGGGACGCATGTGTTATGGTCCGATAACACACAAGGCTCATGTATGTGTTATGATCTCATAACATATTTTATGTTCGGAACAAGTGGGACTCGAACTTGCAACCTTTGGCACCAGTCGCCTAGCTAAAATGGGAAACGCACATATCCACTCGACCAAATCGCCATTCTTAAAAAAGAATGGTTCAATGGAGGTCTATGTGCGAGTGCCACTGGCATTGTTATTTCAATGAGAAGATTGTATTTCCATTGGGAAGATACTGGCTGTTGCTTGTGTAACAGCCTTTAGCCCTGAAACATTATCCATGTGCTCTAGGTCTAATTGGACAGTTTCAGTATCCTCCCTTATTTTGGTGTCGTCTGTCAGTATGTCCCTTGAAAGGCACTGTACACATGTACAGTACTACTGGACTAAAAATGCAGTATGAGGGCAGTTTTAGTACTTCTTTTATGATACTATGCGAGAGGCCGAGCGAGAACCGTACCGGCCGTATTATTGTCAGTCGGTAAATTAGACCAAAGCGAGGTCCCCGGGCGAGGTCATCCCAAGCATGAAGCTATAAAAGTATTACTTGCGAAACAACTCGTCCCCGTCTACCTCGTCCCCCGGGCCTCGTCCCCAATGTCCCTTACCAAATCGTCCTCAAAGAAACTCCGCACATTGTCATGTCGTCCTAACCCTCCCCATACAAATTAATCCCTGTAACTAAATTTAAGGGAAGTGGAACACCGAGTGGAATTTGAAAATTGCACAACAACGCTTACATTTTTAATAGGCTTCAGGCAATAGTAATATTTCGATGAGCTGTTGCATTGTCCAGCAAGTTTTCTCTCCGGCCTAATATGTGCCAGGGCTACTGTGCCCCAGTCGGCTATCTCCAGTTACAGACAAGGTCCTCTAAAAGTCTAAGTCGTTTGCGATAGCCTGAAGCTAATGCTGTATCCTTTTTCATGGTCATGATCCATACGGTCTACAGAGGTTGGCTTATGTTGGTATTGGCTATTCACTACTCGTTTATAAAGACAGAATGACCTTGTTCTCGGATGTTAGAATTATTGTTGTCATAAGTTAGCCGACCTACTTTTGTAAAGAATAGGCCTACTTCCAAAAGATGAGAATTTTTGCATCGGCACATAAACGTTAGCCTCTAAATTGAAATTTTCATTTTTGAAACTGTAAGTCCTTTTATCATACACTTAACACATGTGCAATACATTGACGCACAGGTGAATAAAATTAAAATAAACTTAAAGCTGATTAAAATTGGTGTCTGTGCAGAGGTAGGCCTACTTCCAAGCGTTTGTTGTGTCATCACGGCATCAGGACACACACCTGCACATTCACCCGGGGGTGGGGGTAGGGGTGGAAAGCGCATCCATTGCCCAGGTCTATTTCATAGGCCTACTAGTATTATAATTTTAATAGGCCCAGACTTACCTATAATTAAACAATGAATGTAGACCTACTGAACCTACGACGAATTGGTTTTGAGACACGCTGCTCTAACGTTACATTGGGACTACTTGGCAATGGGACGAATTGCAGTAAGTAGGACGAGGTGGTATTGCGCGGCCAACAGGGCAGAATCTATAAATCTTACACGCTACTTAACTTACGCGTTACTTTGATAAAAAAATTACACGTTGCTTTTACCCTAACTTCCTAAGTAACGTGTTACTTTAACCAAAAATAACACGTTGGGCTACTTGCTACTACATAAATATAGGAACATCTGCCAAAAGTCAAATATAACATTGTGACATTGAAACACATTGGACATCCTTACAAATTCAATGTTAATGTAAAATGTAACAAATCAAAGTTCAGCTACATTCAAAATCGTGGGGGGGGGGGGGGTTGATTTTTGTTTTTGTTTTTTGTTTTTTGTTTTTTTTTTTTTGTTTTTGTTTTGTTTTTTTTTTTTTTTGTTTCTTGTTTTTCTTATTGCTACAGACTTTGTTAAAACATAACTTTTATTGTGATGGTATCATATAAATGTCCAAGATGGTTTTAAACAATAGATCATTTTCAAAGAGCTTTAATGCACATGTATCCCAGCATCATAGACTCTAGTTCCTATGTAATGATAAACGCTGTAATATATATAAATTATTAAAGTCAAAATAATTGCCGCGAGAGCCCATAACGTTGCATTGCCAATTATGGTGAAATAAATTTGATTAACAGAAAATGTGATTATGTCACAGGCCTTTTTGGCAAATCTGTCACTCTTTTGAATACCAGGAAGTATACATCCACAAAACTTCAATGGAATTTTGTTTCTGCGCATTTCAGCACTGCATACCAAATTTCAGTAAAAACTGGAAAACACTGAACAAATTTTGGTATTAAGAATTACGTTTTAATGGAATCACCAAATGTAAAGGAAGGTACCTAGGTGTTGAAAGTTTCCAGATACATTGCGATATTAGTCTGTACAGTTACAGAGATAAGTTAAAGTCACAAGTGCTGGGTTAAAAGGTCTAAACTTATTTCTTTCAAGTAAATAATGGTCTATTCGGAAGTCTACATGATCATCCAAAAAGACATTTCTGGAATTTTGAGATCACAAGCGTTTGTGTTTCCCGCCAGAATTACTTAACAAATATATATTGACAGTATAGAGTTGGATTTGACACTTTCAGTGTGCGGGGCTGCGCAGTAGGTGAAACTCCTGTCTATGATCAATTTTCGCCCTCCCCCCCCCCCCCCCCCCCCCACAATACACGTTACGAATGACAGACTTGAACCCAGGTGCACTTGTGATTAATGGCACCTGTTAGCCAATCGTGTACTATTTGACTGACATTATTGGTTCCATCAAAACTCCGTTGGTGACCTAACATACCAAATATTGTAAACAACCCGTTTAAAATTGTATCATGTAGTTGAAGTAGGCTACATGTTTTTAGATTCAGAACACAGTGATAAAGCGGGGAACAGTTCGCATGTTAGATGTAATACCGATCTTTGTTTCAACCTGCATTCTTCGTTGGTCAGGCTATTTTTGTCGGAGATTTAAAGCATGCACTTGCTTACCAGGAGTGGCTAAAGTATCACTGACAATGAGTTCAAAACGGTTATTCGCAAGGTCTATAAAAGTGTTGATCCAGAATCTCTGGAATGTGAGCTAAAAGTCCTGTTTAATATACAAAACAATATATATCTTGGTGCGGGCAAATTCCTCAGTGCTATATGAAAAAGCTTAGTGCTGTGTAGAACGTGTAATTTTTGGATTCCTTATTGAATAGACCTCGAGTTTCTTGTTTTTAGCAGAACATGAATTTGAGTTACATTTTTTAAAGGTGTGTAATATCATCCTCCTTAAAAATTTATAAAAGACAACCAGCTGCTTAGTTCATAATTTTATCGTGAGACTCGTAAATCTTGTGAATTTGAGACCGCATGATATCTTTGTATTGAAGTTAAACATACATGAATGTATTCGTGTATGGTGTATTTTGATCTTAAAACTGGTATTGAAAAAGGTCTGATATTTTTCTCAAGTCAAGCTTGAACTTGCGTCCGCATAAATTAAGAACTTTAGATTGACTTTTGGAAGTAACGTGTCTAACTTAAAGGTCATGTGTCACGTGTTATGTTTAGACGCGAGGTTACAGGTCAACTCATCACTTATGCTTAGACCTCTTAGATTTATTTTGTGATTATACAACTTCATTTATTCAACAACTTGAACAGACATGCTTCAGATATTATGAAGACTTTAAATTAAAGTGATACGAAACTTAGAATCTTGATTTTCTTATACTCAACATTGTAAAACTTAAGTAAATTATTATTCGCGTATTTATCGAGTTGAATCTTTGTTTGGGCATGCTAATTGGGCAATTCTACTTTTCCATTTCGTTAAAAGTAATAAGCCAGATGGATGAAATAGATCTGTATTTACCTGATTTCTTTTTGATAACTGGAAACATACGTTTTGATGAGAGTATAGTTGTAAAGATATATGATATGATTAAATGTGAAACGTGGTGTAATAATTTTGTGTGTTTAATTATTTTCATGGTTCGGATACCCACTTCTAAAGACTCTCAATTGCAGCCCATGGGGAAACGTCGTGTTTCGTATAGTGCCAGGACCAGTAAAGGAGTGTGTTGTGATGTTATACTTCGGGCTTGAGTTTTCTTCACCGAGAGGACAGTGTGAAATATTCAACTTCTTTGTAAACATCTGCAGTTAGATTTTATTTTATTTTTGTAGGCAAGTTAACAGAAATTTTTGAAATAAGTTCCCGAACTTTTATCAAAAACATGGTTTTGAACTTTGGGAAGAAACATCCAATGCTTTAATTTCTTTCTTACACATTTACCAAAGGACATAATTTTAAGTTGGAAATTTACCTTGGACATTTAGTTCTATCATTTCTGCATGGAAGAACCATGGAGTTAATATTCTGTGCAGTAATTGTGTGCTAATAGGATCCAAACGTGTTGTTAACTACGTAAATAAAGCTTGTCATCATAACATTTATTGAATTCAAACCTTTAAAGTTGATTAAAGTTCTTAGATAGACAGATTAGGTTATTCGAATAGAATGAAAGAATCAAATGTGTAAGGAAACTGAGTGCTGAATAGAAGCGAATGTGTATGATTGTGCTAGTCTTCGACGACGGCCGGTTATTCCCCGGGAGATTTTTAAACCCCACCTCTTCTTGAAACTACAGGAAAAGATTCGGCTTAAAGTTATTTATTGAAATTTATTCCAAATTACCATGGCAACGCTCAAACACTCTCCGTTTATGGACATCCCTGTAATGTACACAAATGCCCATGTAAATCAGTGATCAGGTATTTAACATACATTTCCTTGTTTATAATTTCATATGATTTCAGAAACTTGTTGAACTGTTAGAAACAGAATAAACCTTAATATTTCTGCTGTGCAATATGGTTTGCTGTAGCTGTTGTTGACGTTTTGTCGCTCTAAAGTGCAAGTGCATAACGCTTAATGGTGTCACAGGCCAAAACTACTAGAAACATATACTCATGACTTCAGCATTCTGACGGCTTCATATTTGTGGGAAATGGTCACAAATTGAAGGGTAATGCATCTACAGATATAAGATTTGGCAATATAATATACCTTACTAATACATAAATCTGTTGACACAGTTAGCACTCAAAGTCACATTTGGTTCGAACATGGTTAAAATTGGATGAAAATTGACAGTTATGGCTGGATGAAAATGTCAAAGGTCGAAATGATCATGACCTTGACCTTCAGAGGTCACATGTAAATTACAACAATGTGTAGTGTTACAATATCTACAATTTGAGTGCAACATGATCCAAATTGGAAAGCAAATTTCAAATGGCAAAATGGCCTTGACCTTTGATCTGAAAAGGTCACATGTAAATTACAACAATGAACAGTGTTACAAACATATGAATTGAAGTTGGATTGGTTAGCTGTACCTATAGTAGTTTTGGAGATATTCAAAATTTAAAATGGCCCTAATTTGCATAATTTAAAGAAAACCGTTGAACTTCTTTGCAAAAACTCAAGACTTCATGTATGGAAGTATAACCATGCCAAGTTTCGAGTTTCTACATATAAGAGTTTTCAAATGAAATGCCGGACAAATTTGACCGTAAAGAAAGAAAGAAAAACTAGAAAAAAGGATTTTCTTCAAAGCAAATCTGTCTGTGTGCCTTCAAAAGTTGTCAATAGTAAATGCTACAACTTTTATCCTTTGGTACTTCACACTACATTACGCTCATGGCTGGATGCACATTTCGAAGTCCAAATGACCTTTACCTGTGACCTTTACTATTAAGTTTTAAAGGTCAAATTTTGTGCACAAAAAAGTACCCTGTTAAAATTGCTATGTTTTGAGTCCAACATGGTGAATATCGGACGAGAAGTGACGTAAGTTGAGCAACTTTTGTCAGGTTGAAAATCTTCAGATCACCAAATGACCTTGACCGTTGACCATTCAAGGTCATATGTAAATTTGCATAGCTAGCCCTAGGGTTGAGCTACTAACAAGTTTCACATCGTTCACATCCCTTGATAATTTTTCGAGATATAGGCCAAAACGCGTTTTCCATGGTGACTTTACAAGTAGATCAAGGTCATCATCTTAATGGGTATTCAAAGGGGTTTTAACGTTGTCCAATAGCGTTCCAGAGGTCATTGGCAACTCAGAGTTATTACCTCCATTTATGTTGATGGTCAAGGTGACAAATCACATATCAGGCGTAAAATGTGAGTACGCAAGTGCAATCCTGCGAGACGGACGACTTGCAGGCCCAAGATTTCTGAGATTACAACCCGAAATCTGAGGCCCTCTGAGATTTCGCGCGCACATTTTTATTTCCGAACGGCCATATGGCCTTGACCTTCAATCTTGACGGGGTAGGTCCAGGTTTGGTTTTGGTGTGCCTTGACGTCAGCTATCCACAGAACTCAACATCATTCAAATTGGTTGATAAGTTTTCGAGTTATGCAAAGAAGGATTTTTTCAACATGGCCGACCAATTGGAGAAAAGTAGGTCAAGGCCACTAACCAAATATCAGACGCATAGCTTCAGCATAAATCACACTCCGTAGTGCAAGGACACCCAAGCGGTTTCTGAGATTCTGCACGTACAAAATTCAAAATTTTAAAAAATCGCCAAAATTTTCGAAAAATGGCCATATGACCTTGACCTTCGACTCGGAACCCATATGTTTCAGTGGACAAAATGTGATGAGGGCACCAAGGTTTCCATGTGTAGTTTCTTTGACCGGATCGGATAATAAGTTTTCGAGTGAAGGTGAAAAATCCAAAAGTGGCAGTATGACCCGATTCCCAGGAAATCTAGGTCAGGGTGACCCGGAAAGAAAGTGACTAGGACAAGTGTTTGTAGACAGTATTTGAGGTTAATTTTTTATTTCAGAAATCAAAATTGTGAAAAAAAAAATAGTGTGGTTTTGGACTACTTGGGGGTAGGGGACTTCAATGGTATAGGTCAATCGTGACTGCCCGTTGTAGAAATGTACCCTACAAATAGTGTAAGCCTCCATCAAACCCTCACCCATCATTCCCACCACCCCACCCCGTAGGGGGAGGCTTAAAAAACAAAAACAAGTGAAGATAGACCTACTTGTTTTCCTGAGCCCCATCAGCACAAACAGGGAACTTCAATATGTCGATATATACATGTCGTTGTTGAACTGGCTGCAACCTACGCGGCTGTTTCATCATAGCATGATAACTCCCTAAGTATCAAAAATAAATTGGATGACAAACTAATTTGTTCTGAAAAGTAAGACGTTATCGCAATTGCGAGTGAGTGGAGTATAAAATGACATGAACATCTGGAAGGTGGTTTTCAGGCTAAGGTGCCATGAAACCTATAAAATTGGCTGACTAGAAGCTAAAAAAACACCCTGTTCCCATGAAAATTTACATTTTTGTTCAAAAAGTCAAATGTTCCATCACACTTTCACGGAATGCTTCAGCCGAGCTGTATGCTATCCATGTCCGCATCCTGTCCTTGCCTGCCTCCAAAACACAAATACAGAAACATTGAAATTTTCTTTTTTATTATTCCCAAAAATGTGATGTGTTCTACACATTATATGTATATATATGCCTTGAAGAAACAAAGGGTCTTAAGCCGGTACCTTACTATCAGGACCTGCTTCGAGGCCCGGATATGTAGCGCAAAGAGCGACTCTTTGTCTCAACTTAATATTCAACAAAAACAAGCCAAGCCTCAAGAATATAAGAACGTGGAACGGTAAAGATGGGTCATGTTAAACTATATATACATATAGGCACTTGCTAACGAATGCAAGACGTGTAAAATAAACGGCTAATATATGTCTCATAATAAAGTAGAAGGATGTGTAGAATAACAGGTATCAATTTTAAATATGCTTTACACTACCAGCTTTCAGATTCAATATTATATTCTACGTGGATGAAAGTTCCTTGGGAGCTGCGCAAGCCGAAATCATGTACTTGTATTTGTGTGCCAAGCCACCCTCATTGAGACTTCATTTCGATGGATCTATCAAGGAGGCTACGCAAAAGCCTCCTTGAATCTATGTAGGAAAAGATAGGACTACTGACCAGTCATATCATAAATATGCTGTGATTGCTTGTTACCCACAAGAAGAAAACTTACAAGTGAATTGTGCATTCACTTGCAATATAAAACAGCGGCGTAACTGGACAGATAACAAAGAAACAAATTACCACATGCCAGATATATGTGAGCAAGGAAAAGTACAGTAATATAGGGATGTATTTACGTGACATGTCTTTCACATATTGTAGCAGCTCTTACTTTTAGAACTAATTAGCAGAGGTGTAGTTCAAGTTATATTGCACTTTATCACGTATGTACATACACTCACAGACACACACATATATATACATATATATATATATATATATATATATATATATATATATATATATATATATATATATATATATGTATATATATATATATGTATACGTATGTATGTGTTATGTCATACTGTACTCGGTGATGCAGAAAACAAGATCTTAATATGTAGCACCTGTTTTCATAGCTGCACCTGTTTAACGAGTTCTCAAAACCAAAGAAAAGAAACATCCCGATAGGGGGTAATTGCTCGACAACAAAAATGTTTGCGTGTCTATACGATGGATTGTTGCGCAGTTAGGACAGACAAACAATTACAGCGACTTTAAAGTTTTGGGTATACATGTACCGTAGAATCTCCAATTAAGACCACCTCCATAAAGAGACAATTTCTATATTGAGACCAACAATTTACAGACCCATTTCTGTTCATCCTTCATCAAATTATATCCCCATTAAGACCACTCCCTATTAAGGCCACATTTTCAGGCCCTTAGGTGGTCTTAATAGGGAGATTCTACCCACTGTATATCGGGGAGGGGGGAAGAGAGAGAGAGAGAGAGAGAGAGAGAGAGAGAGAGAGAGTAAGTACAATCATTAATACTTTGAATACTATATAAATGTTCTATGTTCTAGGGTGTAAAATTATGCAAATTTTGGACGTTTCGACGTTTCACACCTGAGTATCTAAATGCATCGATATTTGTTAGCAATCGGTAAAGTTGGATTGGCCTCTCTATCTGTGGAACAACAGTCGTAACATGAGAACTAATGTTTACATTGAAGCATTACAAGCTTGTGATCATGAATATCACCAAAAGTGTAGGACGTACACATGCCATTCTCATCTCAATCTGCATGTGTTTGAGCCACTAGCGCAGCTCAACTTTACTGACCTACAGGCTTATCAAATATTACGCTCATTAGAAACTAAATTTTCACCCAAACGTAATTAAATTTTCCACTTATCGCATGGTACCTTTATTTTTCAACTGACAATGAGTGTCATTGCCCTTTTTATTTTCTGCCTTTATGAAACACGGTATCTATGGCAACGTGTGATAAACATGTGCAGCGTATTGTTGCAACCCGCGGGTAGATATTACTGTTGACAAACAACAATACAAGTCAAAGTAGATTTCTGTTAATTTATGTCGGAAAACGATCTGGCGAACTCCTAACACGTTGCCGCAAGACACTAAAACGGCGCAGCAAATCTTGCGGTGACTGGCACCCAGCAATCACAGTAGCAATCACTGTTCCCGTCAAAAACACCTGAGGCTTTGTGAATATAAGGGCATCGCGACAGTAAATGTTTGATGATACAACGTTAATGTAATGCCCAGAAGTGACGTCCATTGTCACATATACTTAGCTAGAGCACCTGGTTTTACATTTATCTAACAATCGTTTAATCAGAAGTCTTATTAAAAACAATACGGGTTTATTAAGATATAGACCAAGGTGTAGGCCAGATGATGCTGATTCTGTGGGCTTCTGCTTAATTGTACGCTACGGTCATGGAAACAGGTAACCCATTGGGGATGAACAAAAAAAACAAGTTTTCTTCTAAACGAAATGGTCACACAGGTCAAGCAAAGGGTACTGCTTGTCCATTATGGTTTTATTTAAGCGCGAAAACGTGTTTGTAGATCGGAACCATTGCACAATAAATAAACAAACTAGAAAAGATAGACTTGCAAGCAAATCTCTTTGGTTGCAACGAAAGTATCGTATCAAGTATTATGGGCTCAGTAGATTTCTCACTTTGGTAACAGTTGGGGATATTCTTGCATATTGTGTTCAATGTAAATTTGCCTAATTTGAAAATGCACAACATTGGTTCATGGTTCATGGATGCAGCTATCAGAAACCCATAAAGTTGGAATGGCATCTCTATTTATAACACTTTTTTAAGTATTCGAAATTTAAATTTTGTGCATTTACTAAATTTGTATAAATTAAAATGCTGCATCTTTGGTTCATGGTTCGTTACATGCGGCTATGTCATATACCCATAAATTAAGATTGGAATGACATCTTTTTATAAGATATTCATAATTAAAATGCTGTATATTTGCTTAATTTGTATAAATTGAAATCCTAAAACTCTGGTTCATGGTTCATTGGATCCGGCTATATCATAAACCCACAGATTGAAACTGGAATAGCATCTCTATGTGTAATAATTTTGAAGAAACTCAAGATAAAAATTTTGTGTATTTGCCTAATTTGCATAAATCAACAAATTAAATTCTGAAACACACCTCTGTCTATGATAGTTTTGAAAGTATTCAATTGTCAATGGCCCTATTTAGCATAATTTAAAATTAAAACGTTCGGTCGTCAAAAGGCGCTAATGACACAAGACTAATATAACAGTCATGTACAGCATGGACCAGAGAGGCGGGAACCTCCTTGCTCTGGCAAATTTTACCGGAGACAAAGCCCAGACGTACATTATGCGATCCCACCCAGCAGTGATGGGATCTCCAAGGATCTGTGGCAGAATTCATCCACTCCATGCAGGATCTTGATGTCAGAGGACATAATAGATACAACATTTTGGTGATCATTCATATCTTCAAAGAATTTGGTCTGATCCTTACATATTTTGAATAGTTTGTTTCTTTCGTGATCATATAACTTGCAATGTAACAGAAAATGATATTCATCTTCAACAACTGCTTAATCATAATATGTACATAGTCTTTCTTCCAGTATTGTTTTCGTATATCTACCTCTTTCTATTGCCAAAGGGTGTGCGCTGACACGCAGTTTTGTTAGCACTGTTCCAAAATCTTGGTTCTTGATGTTCAATAGATATTTATCATGTCTTATGTTATTCTTAAGACTTCTGTAGAATCTGAATTTATTTCCTATAAACTGATCTTTGTTTTTGTCCAAACATTTTTCCAATATTTAATAAAATTGTACCTTAGCTGATAACCTATGGTATTCCAATATATTGTATCATAATCACCAGATCTGTTTAGATTTAATTTGAAATATGTGTATATATTATTAAGATCGTCCAGCCACGTGTCTTTACCATCACATATGTTGTTAGCTTCTGCATATGCTATCTTTAAAAGGGAATATTCATCCGAGCTTTCAATGTGATTTAAATATTTGCTTAAATGTTTAATGATATTTACGTACAATGGATATCTTCCCAGTTCTCCATAGACTGCTGCATTTGTTGTTTTATTGTTGACTTGTAGCAGGAATTTACAAAAGTTTAAGTGGATTTTTTTCAAATTTCATTTTCTGATATGTATCTTCAATGTTTGGTGACTTTACCTTGTTTGGGTATTTAATGACCCCCCCCCCCCATCTTTCGCAATCATATCAGCTAATTGGTAATATCAGTTGTCAGTACATTTGAATTCCAATACTAGGTGGTATGTTACTGCCACCAATTGATTTTTAAGTGGAAAAGCGCTTTCATCGTTTTCATGGCTTTGTATTTATGTCTTTTTGCCCAGAACCACTTCCTAGTAGTCAATACCCTATTCCTAATGGTTGACATTTTCCATTTCCGCGTAACCATACATGAAATTTAAATTTTTTACCATACATGTGGTCACTTTTACTCATCTGCATGATTTTAAATTTCTTCTTGTTCAGGGTAAGATGCCATTTATCACAAAATACCTTCAGTTTTTTTTTTTTTTTTTTTTTTGCCTTTTGTATACTGTCAGGGGATGCAGATATCAAAACCAGGTCATCAGCGTATATGCGGCAACTGTTTTTTGTATGTAGTAGTACCGGTGCATTTCCGTCGTGACCAATGAAATCTGGTACATCATTCATAAATATATTGAGTAACTGTGGGTTGAAAACTTTGTCCAGCTTCACCCCAACATTGGAATTTAAAAATTCACTTCTCATACCACTGAGTTTAATACATAGCTTGGTGTCACTATACATTGTTTTGATCATTTTGTAATATAAACCTCGGATTCCAAGACATTGTAGTTTATAAAGAAAGCCAGTCTGCCACACCCGGTCACATTCCTTTTCAAAATCTATGAAGCACATGTATAGCTTGCTATTTATAGTTCTGAGGTATTTATCAGTAAGAACTCTCAAAACGAAAAGGTGATCAGATGTCCGTGCCTGTTTTTGGAAACCTATTTGTTTAAAGTTAATTAATTTGTGATTATCAGTAAAGTTTTCTAACCTGTGACTTAAAATACTGTTGAAAACTTTACTCAGGCTATTATTAATTAGTAGTCCTCTATAATTTTCTGGAGACATGACGTCACCTTTCGTACGAATTGAAGTAATATATCCCTCATTCCAGGACTTGGGACATATTCCATCCCTAAATATAACGTTATTTTTATGGTAGACAGGGAGGAATAAAGATAAGGACGCTTTAAGTATTTCGTTACTTATACAGTCTAAACCAGCTGCTTTGTTGTTTTTTTAATTTTTGACAGCCGAGATAATTTCTGCCTTTGAGATATTAACGTCAAGCTCTGAGAAGTATCCCTCTGATTTCATTACATTGAGCTTATCTTCTATTTCCTTATCCTCCGGGTTTACCTGATTCGCACATAGACATATTTATAATGATGTAGCCAAACATTTTTTCTGCATCATTAAAATTCCTCTCTTCCAATTTTCTCAATTCATTTACTATCTTCTTCTTCTTCTTCTTCTTCTTCTTCTTCTTCTTCTTCTTCTTCTTCTTCTTCTTCTTCTTCTTCTTCTTCTTCTTCTTCTTCTTCTTCTTCTTCTTCTTCTCCTTCTTCTTCTCCTCCTCCTCCTCCTCCTCCTCCTCCTCCTCCTCCTCCTCCTCCTCCTCCTCCTTCTTCTTCTTCTTCTTCTTCTTCTTCTTCTTCTTCTTCTTCTTCTTCTTCTTCTTCTTCTTCTTCTTCTTCTTCTTCTTCTTCTTCTTCTTCTTCTTCTTCTTCTTCTTCTTCTTCTTCTGTTGTCTGAAAGCCAGATGGACAACAACCCTAATTTGAAACCAAAACTTCGGTCTTTCCCCTCCATTCCCACATATACTTTCTTATACTTTAGCACACACCTTGTTTCGAGCACATGTTCAATCATACATTTCTATTATGTATATCCGACTGACAGTGTGCATCCTACACACACACACACACACACACACACAGACACACAGACACACACACAGACACACACACACACACACACACACACACACACACACACACACACATAAAGTTTTCAACACTTGTAGAATATTGCATCTAAATCCTAGACGACGTAGTTTTTCCCCATAGACCAGCTCTCTGTACCGCTACGTCATATGCTTTCTTCACATCTAAAAAACCCGTGAATACACATATGTATTGTTAATATATTATGGTAGATATAGTTCCAAGAAAGGCACAGGTCATCTCAAATGGCATGTCAAGGTCAAAGGTCATGTCAAGGTCAAAGGTCATGTCAAGGTCAAAGGTCAATTTTAGGTCAAAATATCATTTTAAAGGTTAAGGTTCATTTCAAGTGGAGGTCATCTCAAGGTCAAAGACCACTTTCGATCGTGGCTTTCTTCTAGCCACAACGTGGTCAATTTTTATCCAATTTTGATCACGTTGGGCTCAAATTGTAGCTATTGCAACACTGCATATTTTGAAAATTACATGTGACCCATAAAGGTTAAAGGTCAATGTCATCTGGACCCTTGAAAGATTCAATAAGCCATAACTCGGCCAATTTCCATCCAATTCTAATCATGTTGGACTTAAATTGTGGGTATTGTAACACTGTACATGTTTGCAATTTACATGTGACCTGTAAAGGTTAAAGGTCAAGGTCATTTGGACTTTGAAATTTCCATCCAGCCATAAGCTTAATGGAATGTGAAGTTCAAAAGGGCAAAAGTTGTACCATTTAATATTTACAACTTTTGAAGGCACACAGACAGATTTGCTTCGAAAAAAATCTTCTTTTCCAGTTTCTTTCTTTCTTCTTTCTTTCTTTACTAGCAAATTTGTCCGCCCTTTTTCTCGGAGACAATTATAGATAGGAACTCCAAACGTGGCACAATTATACTTCTACAGATGAAGTCTGGCCTTTTTATAATGAGAGGCCATGCTTTTCAAAATGAGGGCTAATCAAAGTTTTAAATCTTCAATATTTTATATACTATAGTAGATGTGGTTGGGAGTGTATAGGAGTTGGATAATAGCAAGGCAAAGGTCATCTCACATGCCTAGGTCATGTCGAGGTCAAAGGTCAATTTTGGGTCAAAATGTCATTTTCAAGGTCAAGGTTCACTTCAGGTAGAGGTCATCTCAAGATCAAAGGTTCTTTCAAGGTCAAAGGCCACTTTTGATGGTGGCTTTCGTCTAGCCATAACTTGGTCAATTTCTATCATGTTGGGCTCAAATTGTAGCTATTGTAACATATCACATTTTTGAAACTTACATGTGACACCTAAAGGTCAAATGTCAACGTCATTTGGACCTTCGAAAGTTTCATCCAGCCATAACTTGGCAAAATTTCCATCCAATTTTAATCATGTTGGACTCAAATTGTAGGTATTGCAACACTGCACATTTCGTAAGAACATGATACTTCTAAAGCGCAAAGGTCAAGGTCATTTGGCCCTTTAAAAGTTTCATCTTGCCATAACTTCGTCGATTTCCATATGATTTGGTTCATGCTGGGCTTAAATTGTGGGTATTGTAACACTGTGCAATTTACATGTGACCTGTAAAGGTCATTTGGACTTTGAAATTTTCATCCAGCCATAAGCTTCATGGAATGAGAAGTACCAAAGGACAAAAGTTATAGCATTTAATATTGACAACTTTTGAAGGCACACAGACAGATTTGGTTTGCAGCAAATCTTCTTTTCTAGTCTTTTCTTGTGCTATCATTAACGGTCTTCTCCTTAATCTTCTCCATTTACATCCCATCTGTCGTTCTACTCATATGGTTAAACTTTCAGTCTTTTCTACTATCCTTACCAATAACATTGTGTATGTTCCACTCCCATTTATTTCCCCTCTATTCTTTCTGAAGAACTGCATGTCGAGCAAAAGTGTTATCCAAATTGTGATTACTTCCTATGTCAAGCCGATCTTCCTCATCTGTCTCACATTTCTGAATGATTCTAAATATGCCGTTATCCCCTGAAACAAAGCCAATTGTCGTCTTTGACCAGAGGCCCGTGTACATTTGCCCTTCCACTATGTGTCCCTTTCAACTATTTTGAGTCCACAATCCCTGGTATAAAGCTCAGCAACCCGATCCTTTCCCATTAATATATCTGTCCTATAGGAAATAGTGACAAATCTTGTGTAAAGATGTTTACATCTGAAGAACCAGACTTGATAACGTCGACACAAGATTTTTCACCATTTTCTACGATCTGTCCCCGCCTTCAACATGTCTATTGATATCCTTAGCAATAATGATTCTACATCATCGTTGGTGAATGTCGTTGAACTTCATCCTTATTCTATCATATATTTGATTATTCCATTTCTCTCGTAAACCCTCTCGCATCACATACACCACACCTGCACAGCTACTTTCTTTAACTTGACTATATTCCTATCCACTGCATCACATTGTTCATCTCGCTGTTATCTTCCCACTTGTATTGCCAGACCCGTGTCATTTTATCCGTTTTCTCATCAAGAAATCTTCCCCCGCTCCTCCTCTTTTCATCTAGTCTTCTTATTAACCTTTTCAGGTCCAATTTTTGACTAAGTCAACAACTTTCCTCGGAGCGCTATAGGCGCCTACAGCGCGCCGAGGAAAGCTGTTGGTCTGTGCTATTCTCATGGTCTTTTACAAGTGCGGGCATGCTGGTACTTGAATGAAAGGTCGGTTTTCGAAACGTACGAGACTGGTATGTTTGTGTCAAGTCAAAGCAAATAGACTTTGGTCGAAATTGGCAAGGAAAGAGTTAAAGCATGTCCTTTTGGTCCTGTTTGTATCTTCCCCTCTTATCCTCTACAATTGATAGATCCTGTCTTTTCCGATGTTAAATTGTCCTCTGCTTCCGTATCTTTCTGGCGGTTCGTGCTTGTCCTTCACTGCTAAAGAAACTGCCTGCTACTAGTAGTTGCCGGAGTATCTGGTATGCCTACCAGTGTACCCACTAATAGTGAATCTGTCACTTCCTCCTGGCTTAGTGCAGCACATCCCTAAAAAAAAATCTCCCTCCCTGAAAACTTCTCCTACAAGTCCCTGAAAGCTACTGCCTCTACACAAGCTTTCCAATCTCCTTTTAATGTCAATTCCACAACTTTTATTTGCCTCCCATGCACTGATCCTAATTATCCGTAACGTTAATATCCTCATCACCGAAACATCTCAGTGTAAATGCGCAAACTTCCCAACGGACTCTCCCCGTAACTCCCCCCTCCCCCCCCCCCCCCCATTCCCCGAGTGCGTCTGTGCTTGTCCTGAAGGTACGCGCGTGGGGGGAGACACAGAGAGAGAGAGAGAGAGAGAGAGAGAGAGAGAGAGAGAGAGAGAGAGAGAGAGAGAGAGAGAGAGAGAGAGAGAGAGAGACAGACAGACAGACAGAGAGAGAGACAGAGAGATAGAGAGACAGAGAGAGAGAGAGAGAATGAATACTTAAAACTAAATAATAGTGTAGGTTTGCAATGGTAGATGCATTTAACAAATCATTTTCATACCCCCCCCAAAAAAAATCATGTCCGGATGTTGGTTTTTACACAGAGGGTTCAAGAAATACGCTTGGTCAAACGTAACATCACCTTTTCCGCTTCTTAACTGGGAACATGGAAACGTTTTGTCTACATCTTGGTGTCATGACATTATTGTAGGCCTGCATGCGGTATATACATGTATATAAACTACACCGTCAAGCTGTGAAGAGATAGTTGAAGGCATTACCTGAGGAAGCAATTGGTCGGGCAAGTCAAGAAAGTAAGTCAGTTGAGTTCACAAGATCGACCCGACATGAAAATTATGCAATTACACACACACACACTAACACACACACACACACACACACACACACACACACGCACGCACGCACGCACGCACGCACGCACGCACACACACACTGCCAAAGACTATGCTGGTGACGTCGCCTTAAAACTTGGAACAAGACGTGTGTACTTTAAATGCAATATTAATTCCCCTGTGATGCCTTCATATATAACGACCAAAATTTTACTGAGCATTGCGTTTTAACTGTGAAGATCATTCTCCCAAATGGGAGAATGATCATCACTTTCATGTTAATTAGCATAAGTAAGCACAAAGGAATGATACAAAAATGTTATCTACACTCCAGTTGTCATTTGAAAGTATTCTGGATCAGACTTGTACAACCTTCAAGCAAGCTAAACTTGTCATGACTAATCAACGCAAAGTGGTTTGATCCGCTGTGGGCTAATCGTGGCGGGAAGTATTCCTATTTGAATGACATCTCCAAGTCCCCTGCATTAAGCGATGTTGAATATACTAGAGCAACAGGCATAAAGCTCCTTTGCAGAAACAAGCGAAATGAAAGAACACTAGAAAAGAAGATTTGCTTCACGGCAAATCTGTCTGGGGGCCTTCAAAATGAGAACAGTTTCAAATGCTACACTTTGCCATTGTTCAACAATCTAAATTGTGTGTATTAGCCTAACTTTCATAAATTAAAACCCTACAACTTTGGTTCCTGTTTCATTTAATGTGGCCATATCACAAACTTATAAACTGAAGTTTCAATGACACCACTATCTTCAATAGTTCCGGAGCTATTCAAGATCTTAATTTTGTGTATTTGTCTAACTTGCATAAATCAAAAGCCTACAACTTTGGCACATGATTCATTGGATGCAGTTATGTCGCAAACCTACAAAATTGAAGTTGGGATTGGCACCTCAATGTATAATAGTTTTGAGTTATTCAAGATTTAAATTTTTTGTATTCACCTCGTTTGCGTGAATTAAAATCATCGGATGCACCTATGTCACAAACCTATAAAGTAAAGTTGAAATGGCACTTCTATCTGTAATAGTTTTGAAGCTATTCAGGAATCAAATTTTGTGTATTCACCTAATATGCATAAATTAAAATTCTACAACCTTGGATCACGGTTCATTAGATGCGGCTACGTCACAAACCCATAAATCGAGGTTGAAATGACACCTCTATAATATTTTGAAGCTATTCAAGGTAAAAAATTTTGCACATTCACCTAATTTACATAAATTAAAATCCTACAGCTTTGGTTCATGGTTCATTGGATGCGGCTTTGCCACAAACTTGTAAACTGAAGTGTGAATGATACATCTATCTATAATAGTTTTGGAGATATTCAACTATGAAATTTTTCAATGCCTCTAATTTGCATAAAATAAAAATCCTACAACTTTGGTTCATGGGATGCGGCTTTGCCACCAACCTATAAATTGAAGTTGGAATGGCAGCACTATATATAATATTTTTTGGATATATTCAACTTTGATCTTTTTCAGTGCCTCTAATTAGCATAATTAAAAAATTCTACAAATTTCATTTACTGTCCATCATATTGGGAGGTGTCACAAACCTAAACATGCACATTGAAATTTTGTGTCTATCTGCAATTGTTGGAAAGATATGGAGCTTTTAAAATTTCAATTGCCCCTAATTTGCGTAATATTTTAACACCATGACTATTCTTAACGATATGCACAATTTCACTGGTAGGTCAGTCATTCAGAATAGTAGTGCTCAAGAAAAAGTCCGGACAAATTTGGGTGCCATGGAAAGAAAGAAAGAAAGAAAGAAAGAAAGAAAGAAAGAAAGAAAGAAAGAAAGAAAGAAAGAAAGAAAGAAAGAAAGAAAGAAAGAAAGAAAGAAAGAATCCAGGGAAAAACAACATGTCTGGGTTATCGTTCAGACATAAATATAGATATACTCGTTTTATGATGTTTTCTCGCACTTTTTTTAAGTATTCTAATATTTTATTGAAGCTTTGAATTTACTTCTTTTGAAAAGAATTTCTATGAAACCTGTGATAAATCATGCTTTCAATTACGTTTCCAATTTCGTGAGTTTGGGATCTCAACAAAATCGGTCAGAAATCGGCTAAAATAGAAATACTGCGAATTACCATATTTATATAGTCACACGCGTCGCGACAAACAGTCTGGCCGACAGGTCTCTCCCACAACTGTCAGTGGCGGCGACCTTTCTAGGCAGCCCGAGGCATGGTCCTTGTCAGGCTGAAGCCCAATTTACATATTTCATATAGGTCTAGATAGGAGAATTCCAATTAAAATGTACATGTAAATCATGATATCACACACTAATAAGAGGTGGTAATTTGAAATAAAATAGGTTAAGCGTGGTTAAGAGACAATAAACGCTGCGACCCAACGTGGAACGAACAGAGCCTGAGGCTTGCAAACAGACTGGACCCAACTTTCAGCCAGCAATTACTTCGAGTCAGTTTGCTTCCAGTTTCCACCTGATACAGAACATTGTATGATTGACAAACCGTCTTTATATTTTATGATCTCTTCTTGCAGAATGAAGCCCGCTCTTTCAACGTACCGTAATTGCTTTTCTTTCACCTCTCAAATTTCAGAGGGTCTATTTATTTTTTCCGTTCTTTTTTTAGGGCATGCATTATAACGGATCACCATAACTATGAACTGACAACATACAAATGAGACTATTATTATCTATAACATCTAATGATTTATGAGTGAATATGTATGAATAAATCTAAAATCACCATATGGGGTCTGCTTATTGCATATACGATTTTGTAAAATGCATGTTATTGATGTTTTCCGTTTTCATAAAGTCTGAAAACAGCCCAGGGAAAAATGTTAATGATTTTCCTTGTATTGTGGATGTTCAACAATACTTTTCCCAAGTTCACTGAGATTGCTGCATGTTTATATGATTTATCATTTCGTATATGATTATTGTACATGCAAGTGCTTCTTTCAATGCCTGCAGTAAGCACAGACATTGCGGGTTTTCTTTCTTTCTTTTCTTTTTTTCTTTTTTTTTGCAAGGTTATTCATTCCCTACATTTTGTTTCAAACTAATTTGTTACATTCACAGTCGTCATCATTTCCATGTGCATACGAACGTATCCTCGCTTGTGCTTTCAGCTTTCGGAACCTGTCAAGGTCAATATTGTTTGCAAATATTTTAGCGTCATTCATATAATTTCTAACGCACACAGACTGGTTCATACTTACGTAAAAAACAAAACTTGTTCTGACGCCAAAAAAACTAACAGTTTTAAAGAGTTAAAGCAAAATGTACCAGTCAACAGATATAGGGATTCACACTGTCAATTTAGAGGGCCTTACCAATACCTTCCCCTGCTGAAACTTTGTCCCACAGTTGTGACTGTTTGGTAGTATGTAGTTATATGTCAACTGTCATCATTGCCTCACATGATAGACACATTGACTGCGTCAACAGCTGAAGCCCAAAGCGTGCATGGAAAGCTGCTGACGAGAGGCATTTTTTCCTGTCTTTAACATTCTGCCGTGATAGACAAACATGGATCCTATTAACACATTAGCGGACAAACGTGACGACTTAGTTTCAAATTTCGTCTGCTTGATCTTTGATGTTATTTGAAATAGATAACGGACACCTTTTTATGTTATGTCATTGATTAACAGCTGGCTTCTGCTTATTCGCGGCACTAAGCATGCCAGGAAAGAGGCAAATAAGCCGTATGGCATTTTCCAATCAGCGCTAACATCTAGCCACTGAAAGTACGTAGAAATCATCAGGTAATTAATTGCCTGAATGAATTTTTTTTTTTTTTTGCACTTAGTAATTTTTTGTGTGACTTGGACGCTCAGATTTACAAACGGTAAAGGAAACACATTATATTATTCTTATATATTTCTTATTGAAGAAAATATTGAGTGGTTAAAAGTACACGTGCTCAAATAAGCATGGGTATCTATTTGTTAGTTACAAGGAAAAATGATTTAGTGTCAAAACAAAGCCGAATCATTGACTCTACAAGCGATACAGGGCCCTTCATGGACCACGCACTTCCTAACTGAAACATCTAAACATCCTGTTATCACGTAGGCCTACATGAAGAAAAAAAGACATATAATGCCACGATATATGAAAACGCTCTTCCTTTTATGCAATATTGGTTACAAGGTCAGCCGGCTATGTAGTTATTGAGACATTGTTATACATACAGCTCGCGAACAGCTGTTGGGCTTCATAGAGTAACTAATCTACCACAGGAAAAAACACATGTTGCGTTCCTACGCAAAGCTTATAACATCTGTTATTATATGGTCACATTTGCATGCATTCTGTAGGGTTGCAAGATCTTCACATCATATATACACGCCACACTGCACGTTAGGCACATGAACACGTCACAAATAATGCATGTCTTTTTCCAGGTCTGTCACTGCTTTTATGGGTTTGAAATATAATGTAAACGGACAAGAGTCTGTTGTTTTGTTTCAGGGTCTTAATATTAACACAAATCTAACAACGAGAGAGAGAGAGAGAGAGAGAGAGAGAGAGAGAGAGAGAGAGAGAGAGAGAGAGAGAGAGAGAGAGAGAGAGATTGGTCTACCGTTATACTTTTCAAAAAGACAGTGTTTGTCCCACGTAGAAGTCCACACCGTGGTTATTTCATTGACATCTATCCTATTGGTTTGCATGGAAATGATAAGTTTGCTAACCTTTTACTTTGGTTTTGGCAGGAGACAAAACGGTGAAAGAGTGTTTTTGTCTGGCTTTAATAACGAACGTTCTCTCCAACCATCATGGAAGTTTAATGCCTGAAACAAAAGCTGTGAGAAATCATTTTATTATAAAGAGATTGCATAGAAACACAATATTTTGTACGTACACGTCTTTTGCTGTGTGGTACAATTTTTGAAGTTCCACCTGTTCTTTACAATCATGCAAATAAATATTCAGGAAATGAAAACACAAAAAGGAATTAACAAAATAAGACAGGTATTAAAAGGAAATTATATTAAGTTTTAAGAAATACAAATGGGACAAAAATTGATTATAGACGGCAAAATTGTGCACATACAGAAAAATCAAACAAAAATTTATTTATGAAAGTTATTAAAGTGTGTGTGTCAACACACTTTTCTCGGACACTATTGTACATAGAAACCCCAAACTTGGCATGATTGTACCTCCATACGAGGAGTTGGGCCTTTTTATGCAGAGGAATGAAGATGTTTAACATTACGCAAATTAGGGGCATTTTAAATTTTAAATCTTGAATAACTTCAAAAGTATAATAGATAGAGATGTCATTCCAACTTCTACTAGGAGGTTATTGACCATTGCACATCTAATGAATTTAAAACAAAAGTTGTAGCAATTTAAATTATGCTAATTAGCAGCATTTGAAATTTTAAATCTTGAATATCTTCAAAACTATTATACATATAGATATTTCAACTACTACTAGGGGGTTGATGACCATTGCGCCCCTAATGAATTAAAAACAAAAGTTGTAGCAATTTAAATTATGCTAAATAGCACCATTGGAAATTTTAAATCTTGAATAACTTCAAAGCTATAAAAGATAGAGATAGATAATGCATTTACTGTAACCCTGCCAGAAAGTGTTGACAGAGTCGGACAGGACGACTCGGTGTCAAGGTAGGGACTATAGCAGGTGCTGCACTCTCGTGGGTGTTATATGAACTGCTCACAGCTGTTGAGCAACGTTTAAAATCAAGTGATTTAATCAGACATTGAAGACTGGGTCGGTCTTTGGTGTTCAACGAGTAAGCACCATCCAAATTAGTTTTATATTTTCTATCAACGTTACGATATTATGTCATTTAAAAGCATTTGTGGATAGTATGGCGGGGGGGGGGGGGGTAGGATTTAACAAAGATGAGACTTGAATGTTGAAACGACAGTTAAACACTGGATAACAAAACTGAAATGGCAATCTCTGCCACAGGAGCAAACAAGGATTTAAACCTTGCAATAAACATTCATCCAACTTCAAAATCCGATCTTCCAATCATGCTGAATGCCCGCATCTACTTCTTGCCATGTATTCAACAATCTGGCACACCACAGTCCTTGCTGCAGCACAACATTTCTAAGGAACTCAAGTCCATAACACGTGTTTTGAGACTTCCTTTAGCAGAATCACACAATTACCCATACAGGTACATGAGAGGTGCAGCTTTAGTTTCAGAAATACCTTAACATCATGCACTTCAGTGTCATCAACTACGGAATCATGGAAGACATTGAAGCTGCTTTCGCAAAGGACTGGAACAGATTTCATGCCCAATCATGGGTCAAGTTCATTTTACACTAGAAAAAAGTGCTATATGGTGTGGGCACTTTCTAAGTTGGTGCCTAGAAGATAAAGCCACAGAAAGTTTAAGGTCAGTCACACAATTCCTTTGGGTTTTTTTTCATGTGACAACAGAAAAGCAACTACCTTGGCAGCAATTTTGGTGGTTTCTTTCTGCAATAAAAATTAATGGTTTAACATAGGGCCAAAGAGCCTGAATGTGAAAAATGAAGTAAAATAATATTGCATAACACTTGTGTGGCCTGTTGGTGTGCCTGTGTACAAACTTAGGGCTCCAGCCTCCATTTTATGTATAGGTTTAAACTAGACATACCTTCAATGCAAGTGTTGACTGAAGGGTCTCCCATTTGCTCAAATTAGGTTATGGTGACACCAAAATCTAATCAGATTAGGTCTTGGCATGCTAGATAAGCATACTGCCAAATTTGAGCAAAATACATTGGAACATTCTGGAGATATTGTGATAACGAGCCATGACAAGCATGTAATTTGGCTGCCATTTGCTCAAATTAGGTCACTGTGACACCCAAATCTGATCAGTTCATGTTGCCAAGTAAGGTAAGCATATTGCCAAATTTGAGCAAAATACGTGGAGGCATTCTATAGATATTGTGGTAACAAGAATGTGCACATCCGGACAGAGGGACAACCCGAAAACAGAAAGGGTCCCCCCTTTGGGGCGTACCCTTAAAAGTGATGAACAACTGCTGTCCTTCCAGTGGTGTTGGATTTGCTCGCTCCTCATGTAAAAACAGGGGATGAAGGTACACATGCAGATTAGACCTTGATTCCCTAGCATTCTGCTCATCTCATGGATATTGATTAAAAATAACTTTAATCCAGCCTAAACATTTTGCTGTACAGCAGCACGATACCTTCTGCTTTCAAGGTAGGCAAAGTGTGCCTCTCACAGTCACAGTATAGAATACAACTATTTAGACCTTGTAGACAGTCAGAGAGGAAAAACATGATGTGACCTTTGTAGTCTCGAAACGGTTACTCTTTTAATTTGTTCAACCTAAGAGCTTCATGTCCTTTGCATCTATCTCTTCATAAACACTGTACTGAAAACCCCACAATATTGCAGTTCTGAGATAATTCTGCCATGCTAAACCTTCAAGCTTGGAAGTAGTCACATAACAGAAAAGACTGGATCTACTGACTCAATGACAAATCAGAGTCTGTGAAACCAGCTACTGAACTTAGCCTGGTAAGCTTGATCTTTTGATCAACCTGCTACAAACCTGAAAACCAGCATTTTGGGTTTGAGATCTGCGAAGAATTCATCAAAGGGCCTCAACCAAGATGACGGAAGCAGAAACTGCCATATCACCTTTGGGGACACTTTTTTACAAGTCCTGTTACTATGCGAAGCCGTTTTGACATTTAATCCTATTTTGCGATATCACTAAATCATTTTTGGTGTGTCCCCAAATCATTAAGCCATGTCACCAAATATTCAGTGATGTTGCTAAATATTTAGTGATATCACTAAATATATACAGATATCACTTAATGTATAGTGATATCTCTAAATCATTTGGCAATATTGCTAAATCATTTGGAGATATTACCAAATATTTAGGGATATTCCTGAATGTGTATGATTTAGCAATATCATCAAATGATTTAGTAATATTGCTAAATGATAATGGGATATGTCTAAATGATTTTGTGATACATTGTATCACTAAATCATGGGCCATATCACTAAATAACATATTTAGTGACATCATTCAATCATTTAGCATTACAGTGGAACCTGTTTTGAGAGACCACTGTAATGAAAGACCACCTGCCTTTTAAGATCATATTTTCGAAGTCCCTTTTGCTATTTTTTGCATGTTATTGAACCTCCATTGAGAGACCACCTGCGTTATGTGACTTTTTGGCCTGCCCTAATGGCGGTCTCTCAAAACAGGTTTCACTGTATTGCTAAATGTATTACTGCTTCTTGTCCTATTTTTGTCCAATATGGATGCTGATTTGGAGGGAAGTGCGATGGCTTTATCCTCCCCAAGTGTTCTGTCGAGAATTGATTATCTTCTTTGACATTGGCAATGGGTTTATCATGCTGCGAAGATGGTGTATACCAACTATCAATTTTGTTGTCAAACTTAACAGTCAGGCCTACAGGTCCAAATACTCACTCCTTCGCACCATTCACTATACAAGCACAATACAATTACCAAGCATGCACAGTCACTTATTTAGTGATTTCACTGAATACATCTTATTCAGCAATATCTCTAATTTAGGGATATCTATGGGGATCCCTTTTACTTGTCTATGCAGATTCTTTGATGTCAATAATTCCTTTATTGATATCAAGAATTCGTTTATTGGTATCTATAATTATTTATTGATATCAAGAAATCATTTATAGATACCATAGGGGGGAACTTTTGCTATTTATTCTAATTTTATTGATATCAATAATTCATTTATTAAGGGGCTAGTACACTTTGTGACTTTCATGCAGAAATATGTTATTATTTCATTTGTTTTTCATGCAAAACTATCAAAAGCATAAATTTTCTGAAGAAAACATTTACTATTGAATTTCAGATTTAACCATTTCAATTATTTCAATTTAATTTTAATTAAAATTTGCAAAATTTACATAAAACAAAAAATAACATATTCAAAAATTAACATATTAGTTACCTTGCAATATCAAATTGAAGTTAGCGCATATATGTAAAATACTATATCTTAGATTTTTTCAAAAGAGCTTAGGTAAAATTTTAGTGATCATTAAAATTTTTTTTTTCATGTTAAAAATTTGAATGAAATTTCGAAAGGTTTGAAATTTGAACTAAACCCTTTATGAAAAATTTAAGATACATTTTAGTAGCCAAAAATATGCTTTGTCCATTTTGATCAAAACTAAATGTTTATCTGCAAATGTGTTTTAGCTGTTTTTTTTTCTTCTTCTTCTTTTTTTGTTTATACTCAAAATATGAAAACTGATATTGTAATTTAAAAACTAATTGCGATTTAATGAATGAACAGTTATAAAAGATCTGCTGCTGGTTTTACATTTATCAAGATGTCTTCCTTCATAATTTTTTCTTTTTTTTCTTTTTTTTTTTAAGGTCCCACATCACCCCACTATGTACAATGACTGATCCTACAGTCGACAGGATTCTCTTTCCATATTTGGGAGAGATTCCATGTTCAAAGGCTTTTTTGAAATTCACTGATGAATGTGAATAACCAATCACAATTAGGAAGTCACGCTCTTGACGTTAAAAAGAATATACGTAAAGCCCTTGGTAACAGCAAAGTTACCGTGACGTATATAAGTGGGCCGCATGGCAGTTAGTCTCCAGTCCCTGATGAGATCCACCTTGATCAAAACCGGTTGGACTATAGCTCTGTGTACCTCGAGTCACCGAGGCCCTTGCTCCGTCTCATTTGTTCCTTCACAAAATGTCTAGTTTTCATGGGTTCAAATGAAAATTGTAGAATATACAATTGAGTATTAAACAAAAACTAGCATTTTCTAATTTCATTGCTGTAAAATGTTAATTATTTACATGTATGTATTGACATCAAGATATCATTTATTCATATCAATTTCTTGATATCAAGAAATCCTTACATTATCAATAATTTGGTTCTTGATATGAATAATTTATTGATATCAATAGTTCGAGTTTTGGATATCAAGAAATCATTTTTTGATGTCAATAATTCAAATTATTGATATCAAAAATATACTTTAATTCTCAATATCATGAATTCAAGAAACCCTTTAGCAAATCACTGATTTGTAACTGCTGATGACTGAAAGGCTCCTTTATTTACATTTATCCTTAATCTATTGTTTCTTTCTTTTTCTTTTTTTTTTATTACAATTGATTACAACTTATTGTTCATTTTCTCTGTCATGATTAAAATTGAATTCAGTTACCATGGGCCAAAATGGCTGAAAATGATCATCTTCTGTCTGGTGGTGAGAGGGACGATATCCTGAAATTTGTTCAGCAATTAATTTTGTCGGGCAAAAGGTGTTGTGACATAGAGGATGTAGACAAAACAATTGTTTTTGCCAGTCTAAAAGTCATCTTCAAGTTGTGGAACTGAATTTAAATCCAAATAACAAAGTTGCTATGATTGGAGAAGGTGCGGTAATTCTACGCGAGTTCAGCATCAAATTATTCTGGCCAATGAGAAGTATTGTTTCCCAGTGAACAAGGGAGCATTCGATGTGGACCACTATTTTGTATTTATTTATATCAATTAATCAAATTCTTGATAACAGAAAATTCATTTCTTGATATCAATAAATGGATTTCTGGATATTGAAAAATGAATTCCTGATATCAAGAATTTGAATTCTTGAAATCTAGAAATGATTGGTAATTATTGATATCTAGAATTACCAAATAAATTAAATTCTTGATATGAAGAATTTAAGTAGACTAATTGATATCATAAATGATTTCTTAAAATCAAGAATTCCTGTTATTTCTTAATATCAATTATTCAAATTATTGATATAAAAAAATTGAATTATTGATATTGAGAAATGCCTAATAAATAGTAAAAAGGCCCCCCCACAGATATCCCTAAATTATTTAGGGATGTCAGCAAATTGCACCATCTTGCAATATCAAGAAATGATTTAGTGATATCACCAATAGGACTAATTGTCAAAATGGCTTGCTGTATGTCACCCCTATTACTACCAAGTGCACAGTCTGGGCAAGCTATCAATGTGAATCTGGGATGGTTCCCTTCAATAAATAGGGTGTGATCATGATTTCAAATTGTTTTATCTGTATATGTTCAGTGGCAAAAACATCATGGACATACAAATGCTTCATGTGTCACTTTTGGATTACACAAAACAGGACATGTGGAAATTATTACCAGTGGGTTCATTTGTCATAAATTAACATATATTCTAAACTTGTTACCCTAACAACCACATTTTAAGGCCTTCAAACTTCGCATTCAAGTTCAGATTCACACAGACCAGTTTAGAACTGAAATAATGGATAGTCTAGGGTGCGTCTGCTACAGTTATGCCCAAGTGCAGCGAGGGCATTATTTGATGCGGAAGCATCCTAGCCTATCCAATTATTCCTTACTATTCTATCATTGGCAGTGAGCAACAGCCAATCTGATAGCTGCATTTTAATATTTGACCAGGGCTAGTATCAGCACTGACCATGCCTCCATCAAGCAATTTATAATGAACTTTTTTTTTGGTTTTATGAGGGTGACTAACATTATCTATCCTAAAGAAACTATAATTTTGTGTTTCCATGCTTTCAATTTGAAGTGAACAGTTTGAGGTGTTACAGACATACAGCACCATCTGTTGACAGAATTGCAAACTTCCATTTGAAACAGTTGACCTGCCGTTTCCACTATTTCGCATTCCTTATAGATTCGAAATGTGATGTTCAAGTTGAACACGGTGTTTACTCATAGTCCAACAGTGTTTGTGTGTGTGATGCTCTAAGGTTAGTAGAGTCATTGGAACTCTTTGCTTGCAAAGTGATAATTTGGCACTACGGGTAGTGATTGTAATGAAGTGCCACTTTACTCTGAGATCAGCTGGGTGGCTGGTAGACCTGTGTAGGCCTACTATGCGAAAAGTGCTGCATTGGGGGGTAATTATTAGAGTTAAATGAAGTCTAGCCATGATAGAATAGACTGAAATACACCCCACCCAGTCATTGTGTGGATTCTATGACCTCCATCAGACATCATGACCTCGGACGTCAGTCATAGAATTCACACAATCACCGGATGGGGAGCATTAAAGTCAAAAGTATATGGACTTACGACCTACCGAGAGCTCAGAAATGTAAATGCATTTTCACATTTGGAGAAATTGCCAGATCATCCTGGCGATACTTTTTCACCAGGGGTACTTTATGGTTTAATCTCAATCCTCCTATACTATATATAGCTTTACTTTTGTATCCAAACTTGCCATTAGGTTCTGTAGATTGGATGCAACATCAGAGTGGACCAATTTTTTTTTTTTTTATTAATGCAATAGGTTATGACATTAAAGATGCACGGCAAAATTTTTAAATGCCCTTATGCCACCGTTGGATCATGATTTCATGTACACATGCTCTCCTATGGGCTGCTGGTAACTCATCCTGAGGCACTCAAATCTGGGTATTAGGTCAATTAACTTATCACATCTGACCTTGTCTGAACTGAAAGTCAGCGGTGCTAAATGTCAACAAGACATGCTTGTAAAACATAAGATTCCCCCCTGCTGTCCATAATTTGACCCTCATTACCCTGTTGATAGTACTAAATTGGGCACTCATGACCTTGGGTAGTGGATGCAGAAACCAAATTCACTAAAGTGGCCTTGTGAATTAGGTCAAGGTCACCCTTCTCTGAAGCTGATCTTGCCCTAATAGAAGACTATAAACATCTATAAAATAAAAGCTCTGACTCAAAAAATTCTGCAGTTATTATGCAGAAACCAAGTCAGTAATGTGCCTCTGTGACCTTGGGAACTGATTCAAAATTACCCATTTCAGAATTTGACCTAGCTCTTATACAAGGCTATATCCCTGTGCAACATGAAAGCCATAAGTCAAAAATATCTTTTTATCATGTGGAAACAAAGTTCACTAATAGGACTCTAAGTGATGACCTTGGGAATTTGGTCAAGGTCATGCATCTTCTGAGCTGACCAAGCCTTAATTGAGGACTACTACCATGTGCAATATTGGTCTCAGAGATTCAGCATAAATTTGACATATTTTCCACCTTTTGGTCATAAATCTATGTACATGTACAGACATCAGGGATAGTCATTTCTGACATGTACAGTTGGTTACATGATACCTTCATTGTAATTAAGAGAGTTTTGGTCCTTTTTACTGACCAAGACTTTTGATGTAAATAAAAAACACTTGTGAGATTCAAACAGTGTGACATCAGGCAAGCTTGACACTTTGTAAGCATGTGGGGAGGGACATCAGTATAGCTTCATCAGTCTAATCACATCAAAGGAAGTGTTGGTGAAACCGACCTATGACTAGAATTAGTGACTGGGTATTTTGCAGAGCATCTGTATTACATGAGGCCTTTTAAGGAAAAAAAAAATAGTACACAGAAGGAATTTACAATATAGGAAACACTTGCAAAGAAGGTAAAAATATTTTGTCTAGGACTCTAGTCTGGCTCCCGACCAGTTTGTCATATTTTGTCCCAATAAAGAGGTTATTGCGTTACATTAAAAAAAGCAGGGAAAAGGCACACAGTCATCGAAGGCGCCGACTTATTCTGGGTGAAAAAACGGACCAGTTAGTCGCCAAAGGTAACGTACCCGTCTGGTTCAAACCACAGGGTTCAAGGTGCTGCCTAAAGAAGGCGCACACTGTCCAACCACTTTTCTTGCCAGCTGTGCTACGCGGACAATATCAAGGTCAAGGACAGGACTTTTGGATGCTTCTTTGCTTTTCTGAGTCACGTGTCGTTTTCTCCCACTATTTGTTTGTGTTGACACTGACACCTTGCCTTTCAATGCACTGCCAGACACTTCCACTGGTCGTGGTATTTTACTCGAGGTTGCGCTGTCTGATAAACAAAGTGACCTTCTCACCTTTGTTTTCCTGGAATTTAACTTGGACGCCGATGGTGATGACACTTTCTGAAGCTGATTGCCCCCAGGCCTTGCAACATCAGCATCGGTGGGCACGCCCCTTTTAGTATATTGTATTCCATGTGATGCTTGCACACTTTTTAAAAGTGTGCTCTACTTGTGTACTTAAAACTTTGATGCTTACTGTTTGCTGTTATAAATTGGTAATGGCATGATTTGCATGTCGTGGGCATAAAGTGTTCAGCTGCACGGATAGTTTCACATTGTCATTAAACAGTTCATGCAGGTCTGTGTGCAGGGACGTGTAGTTGCCATAGCGATCCTGTAAATTACATCAATCTTTTGTCGGTGCCAATTCCAGCTAGGCCACACGCTAAACACTTTGTTTCCTTTGTTTTTAAAAGGGGCATGGCCACTAATATTGATGTTGCAAGTCCTGGTGGCAATCAGCTTCAGAAAGTGTCACAAACAGATAGTGGGACAAAAACCACGCATGACTCCGCCACCAAATGCAAAAACCGCTTTATTGGGACAAAAGGCGAACTGGTCGGGAGCCAGACTACAAGGACTCCAACAATGAGGGTTTTAGAGGGGTTCTCTTTCAAAACAATTTCCACTGTACTAGGTAACATCAGTTTATTGATAGGGCCATCTGTCTAAATGATCCCAATAAAACATACATGATGAATTAGTGTCACCATATATATGTCTAGGGACATTCTCACTAACCAAAAGCAAGTAGTATTTTGTCGAATCCATGTGCATATATGCTAGCATCTGAGCTTGTTGCCATGGTATTGGCACACCTCATTTGCCATTGGCAAAAGCCACACAGCAAATGTATTGAGGCCTGACTAGTTAAGTAATTGTTTTTTTGTTTTTTGTTTTCCCACAAACACTACGTAAATAACTCATATATGAAACAAATGCCCTCCATATTATAGTAATCTATGACAACATATTACTTTGGGCAGGCCTTCCTGACTCTTACAAAAATCCACCAAGCCAATATAAGTGCTGAATCTAACTTTAAAGATTAATGGCCAACACACTGTTTGTTACTTTCCACACTCCATCACATATAATCGTGTAATGATCCTATTGCCTTACAAAAGAAGGGGTAACATGCCTTTTTGCACACAATAAACGTTACAAAGTATGGCTTTCTGTAGCAATGAGCTCATACATCGAGTCTTATCCTTGAGCCCAAAATGCAGTCAAGTACATGGTCCAGGACCATGTCCTTGACTGCATTTTGGGTTTGAGGATGTATCCCTGTGTAGAGGGATGATAAAAAAAACAAATTTATTCGTGGACATGGTAAAATAAGTGAGCAATAAGTTGGAATGTGACATTTCCAGTTTACATTTCCAGCATATCAAAAGACTTTCTGACACCAGGAATTTGACATCTCCATTTTTCCCCATTTTATATTATATTGTGACAAAGAAAACAGGCATGTGACAGAGTACTAGCCACTTCAAAACTGAAAAAGTCATAAAAGAAAATAAACAATGTAATGCAATAAAGGACTACTGTTTATTATGATGGGTAATACATTTCTGATTTGCATCATAACAAAAATATTTATAAGGATACATGTATGTGTACATGGTGGGACAATATGTGATAATATCTTGCATGTATACATAATGATCTAGTGTGCAGTCATAATCAACAGAAATATTCAGTCCTCCAGCACCAATATACAAACTTGGAATTCTGAAAACAGTTCTCAATATTCCTATTAACATGATTAAAACATTTAACTGTTTTCCTGTTCCACACCATCACTTTGTATTCCACAACGGATTTTAACAGTTCTGTATGTATGCATGAGTGTCCTGTGATTGTGTTCATGTAAATCTGCTATACCACGCTAAATGATGCCATGAAAATTAAATTGACAGCATTTTGGTTCGTGCTTGACCTGTACAAAACTGAATTCTTATTTTCAAGGAAAATAACAAAGACACAGGGAACCAAAATAGCGTACTATCATCAAAGCTCTAGACAAAAATAGAATCCTAATGAATATCAATAGATGGATCCTAAACGCAACAGCTTTTTTCTATTCATCACATTTCTTACTCATGTTGATGACAAGTTTTGCAACTACACATTCAAAGTTTATCAAAGAGAACCCCTTTATTTTACCATGTATACTTTACATAGCTAAATAGTCTGAAAACAACATAAGAGAATTACGCACAGCGTATGACTTGGGTCAAACAGTGGTGTGCCTTGCCACAGAATGCATAAATGTCCCTTATTTTTGTTACAACAGGACACTTCCACTTGAAGGAGACATTGCCACATCTCTTTGCAAGTTTACATCTTTTGACACAATTGAGTGTTTACATTCACGTAAAACTTTTAATCTGGGACAAACTTAACTATGCTATCAACAAACAGGTTTTAAAAATTATATAAATATATATATATAAATACATATGCTTTTAATGATAATTTCTCAAAATATATAGAAAACAGATTTGCTTCTTTCCATGCTAACTCATTGGAATAAACAGTAATAATTATCAGCCCAGAGGAGGTTTCCAAACACAGATGATTTAATGTCTCACATTTAATCTATATAACTATATATGTGTCAGCTAGGCATACTACTAAACATTGTATATCATATAATGTGACCACAAATCTATATACACTTTTTACATTAATTCAATTGAAATACTGTGTGTTACATGTTTTACAACATCAATGTGGATGAGTGACCAAATGACCAACTTGTGTGCAATAGAATTCATTATGAGCAAATTCAGTGACTCACTGAATTTGACAGTTGGGGTCCTGCTCACCATCTGCTGTCTGTGCTTGTTCTGCCAACACAGCCTGCTGTCTACGTGCAAGCCTGGCTGCCTGTTGCTCTGGAGATTTGTGTAGACTGAGAGATCGTGTTGCTACCCCCACCCTGCTTGGCTTCAGAGTCATCTCCCGCCCAGGGCCTTCCTTCTTTGGGCTGTTAGTAATTGTGGATAGTGCAATCTGCCCCTGCAAATATTGAACAGAGATCAGATTTAATCTAGCATGAAATAAAGATAGGGTAACTGTGATCTAAAGAGCCATGACTACACAGCAACTAATTTTGTTTACATGGTTACACTGCATTGTCCAATACTTGTTTAAAGTTGTGTGTGTGTGTGTGTGTGTGTGTATGTATATACAGTGGTCCCCCTCTTATAAGGCCCCCTGAAGAGAGGCCACACCCTCTAAAAAGGCCACTTCTCCATGCAGCAAGTATGGAATTTCCATAATATACTCCCCCTCAAGAGAGGCCACCCCTCTTCTAAGGCCACACTTCTGGTGCATTTGGGGTGGCCTTATAAGACGGGGACCACTGTATATACATTTGCAATGTTCTTAATTTACAAGACTAGTAAAACAAGAGAACTGATATCCCTATACTCAGCTGACCTTGCATGTGCAGACTAAAGTGGCCCTGTAACCTCAGGAAGTAGGTCAAGGTCACCCATGTGGCTGTTGTGGAGGATCAATATCAAAGTCCTAGCACAAATAATTCTGGATTATCAAGTGAAATCTGAGATGGCCCAACATGTTTAACGTCATGAATTAGGTCAAAGTCACCTATATGGCAGCTCTGGTGGACAATATCAAAGTCCTGCCTACTAGAGCTTTTGGTCATCAAGTGGTATCTCAAACACTGTTTGAGATGAGACTTAGATATTGCACAGAATGATGGTCCTCTATTCAGGCATTTCGGAAATGATTTATGAGATAATACTTAGATATTGCACAGAATGATGGTCCTCTATTCAGGCATTTTGGAAATGATTTATGAGATAATACTTAGATATTGCACAGAATGATGGTCCTCTATTCGGGCATTTTGGAGATTTATGAGTGACCCTGACCTAATTACCAACTAACCAACAAAACAAAAAAAACAAACAAACAAACATACAAAATTAAATAAAATACTTACAGTTCTGTTCACTTGTTTCTCATCTCTTCCACTGACTTGGCCTGGCTTATTGGGACCCACTGGTAGGTCCTGCTTCAGGGCAGAAGCCAAGCTATGGACCGGCATCTCTTGACTAGATCTGCTACGAGTACGTAACCCTATAGGCTGCACATTGGCCTTAGTGACTGAGATCTGAGGTAACTGACTATGAGATTTAGAGGCAAGCTTTTGGCCAGGCACATGTTCAGCAGCACTGGTCACTGTAGATTTACTATGGACTGACTCTGCTGTTTTTGCCACACCTAAAACATGAACAGCACATCAAAATAAAGTGATATGGAATGCACCTCTTGAATATTCAATTTCTGCCAATTTTAACATCTACCACATCCACAGATGTCAACATTTGGGCACTTGAAATATAGGGAGAATGCTTAAAGTGGAAGATGTTTGGGCATAGTCCATATTGGTGTGTATGTGAGTATGGTGGGTGGGTGGGGGTGGGGGGAATTTTGATAGCATTTTGAGACTGATATGTGCTATATGGATACACTTCTGTAATAATTGTGTATGTGTTTCTGTGAAAAAAGTGACTAAGTTATCACCTGGAAAAGGCAGCAGTTGGCATTTCTGCATACATGTATCTTCATTCTCGAAGGTTCAAAATCTACAACACTATCCATTTATCAAAATTGATGGCTTCTTCAGTTTTATCACTTTAAGTACTGTAAGTGTGCCTTAAACTACACAATATAGATTTTATCTTCTCTCTCTGTGCGCCCCCCCCCCCCCCCCCAAATCAAAAGTCAAAGCCAACTCCCCGACTAGAATTTTAAACACTTGTCTGACACAAAATGTATAAATAAGAAATGTCCTATGCAAAGTAACCTGAAGAGGTGGTCCTTCAGGAACCACTGTATTATGAGCATAGATGATTTTATTTAAGAGGGGAGAGATAACTTACGAATTCTATGTGTATTTTTTCCACTTTGTGCTAGAATTATATGTCAATAATTTAACCCATACACATGATTATTTTGTTTGTATTAAAAATTAATCAAATGCCAAGATTTTTGCAGATGGGGAGTTTTTTTCAGCACATTTAAAGTAGCCCTGAACAAAACTCACTCACTTTATGTTTAGATGACCTCTTAAAGGTTTTCCACAATACTCCCTCATAGCATGGTATGTAACAATCTGTTAAACAACATCTCTAACTATTTGGTATATTTCATAAAACTTATATCATGTAAAAATATAAATTATTTCAACATTTTTGTTATAATCAAGTGTTTATCCTAGGTAAATTCTCTATTGAACTTTGCTTCATGAATATATCAACAGTTAGTGCTAACCTTTCGTATGAATGGAAGTGAAAGAAACTTTGTCCTCCTTCTTTGCAGAAAAGATTGCCCTTTTGGCTGGTATTCCACTGGTTAATCTGCCTCTTGGAAGTCGACTTTTCTGACCTGATTCTGACGACTTCTGAGTGGATGTTGCACCTGACTTAGTGGATCCCTGTTGCGATTTTTGAGCAGATCCCTGTTGTGATTTTTGAGCAGATCCATATTGTGCCTTTGGAGCACATCCCTGCTGCAACTTTTGTGCAGATCCTGTTTTTAATCCCGATGGAGTTGTCCTGGTTGATCCGTTCTGTATTTTACTGGCAAACCCTGTTTTTGACTGCAGTGTTGATCCAGAGGGGCATTTCAGGGATCTTGTTTCTGCAACAGATTTACATATACATTTCATAGTTTACACTGCTGCAATCAATGAATTTTTATTTTAATTCATTTCATTTCATACCAGTCTCTGACTCACCCCCACACACTTACTTGAAACGAATATTAGAAATTCAATTCTTCATAAAGAGAACTTTTAAAAAAGTTTAAAGTCAGTGTTTTGCATAGCCTGGTGAGTCATGTTGCCAGATAAGGCAAAAACACTGACCAAGGCCTTATTACCAGGGCTTGAGAATTTTTTAAAAAATCACTTGGCCGCAGGGCAAGTAGATTTCAAAATCCACTTGCCCATATGCAAAATACAGTTGTCTGAATATAAATTGTTACAATAAACAGGGCCTTTTTGTTTTATTATTTATAGCCAAAGGCCAAAACGAACAAATTACCTTAATTTGCCACTTATTGTCGTTTGCAAATTTGCACAAAATATGTCAATTTTTACCACGATTCTAGCTATGACTGAACAGTGAAACTGGCAAAATATTGAAAACACAAATTGAAAAGTAAAACTATTTGCATTGGGTGACTTATGATAAAAAATACAGTGTAACATGTGGGACTATAGGAGTCACTGTCCCAGGTAAACTTTAATAAAGATTCATAGTTGCATTGGTTTTAGGATCCTCTTTCTCGTTGCCTCTGATGGGATGCACATCATTTGCGTACCCATACCATGAATGCTATCGTAGTCAATTTGCATATACAGTAAAACCTCCATATGCGGGCACCTCTCCAAAGAAGGCACCTCCTTACAGTGGGCACTTTTCTTCGGTCCCATTTTATTTTTTCTATTGACTACACTATAAAGCCACCTCTCTAAAGTGGGCACCTCCCTAATCTGGGCATTGGGCACCCTAAACATGTACCAAAATCTGTTAAAGTGGGCACTATTATTTTGTTCGATTAATATTTTACTTTGTAAAAGTATTATTTTTGGCATCAGGACTTGCCACCATTACCTTTTAATTCTTCAATTGTCATTTTTCTATCAGTGCTCACCACCTTATGTGATCCCCCTATCATAACGGAGTACAGTACATGTATAGGCCAGCATTAACAAAGCATAACCGTTGTTTTAGTCCACAATGACCTTTGACACCTTTTAGGATTAAGGTATCAAAATGGAGAGAACAACGGACTCTACTGGAAAACAAGTCGGTATGTGGATGAGTGTCAGCTCAGTTATTTGCTCAACTTTGCAGTTTGATACTTTGATGTGCCTGCTGGTAGTCATTGAGTTGGGACCTGTTCTGAACTTTATTTTCTACATAATACATGTAGTTGATATTTAATTGATTTTTTTTCAAGAAATAACTTCAGGCAAAATGTTGAAAAAAAAAACCAAAAAAACCCTGCTTCTCTCATTTATTTCATGTGGGATTAAGATACATGTATATATGAATCTGCATGTACATGTATACATATACATGTGTATGCATGCATATGCATAGCCTCTCCCTGATCTTTATTGCTCATCCACACATCCCAAAATGGCCGATCCTCTGTAAAGTGGCACCTCCCTAAAGTGGGCATTTTGCTCTGGTCCCAAGGGTGCCCAATTTACAGAGGTTTAACTGTACAGTATTGGCAAGTTCCTCACAATAAACGGTGTTCTTAATTCAAATTCCAACGAAAAATTTAATATTTCAAATCAGAAATAGGTCTCCTTGTAATGTACATTGAGTGTGCGCACCATACCACTGTATACTATCAGCTGCGTGGCCATGTGGTCCGACGAACAACACATGACCTGATTAGTCAATTGAGCACATGCAAAAATAGCCAATCACAGTTCATGTCACAGTGTGTTCATCATGGCTTCTGCCCTGTGAACATGTGTGAATATTCCGTAATTTACGGAGGGAGAACACTAATGGGAAGCTTTGTTTATATTGCAGCATGGGAAAATAAAGGTTCCATTGTATATTATAGCAACAACTATTTCGAGTCACACGCAAATACGCAAAGATAGGGGATAGAGGGAAATGCTGAATGTGTCCGAAATCAGTCTGTAAGAGAAGGATGATGCTCAGTTCACGGTAGATCAACTCCACACTGTCACTTGCCTGTGACTGGCAGCTGTGTGTTGTTTTTGCCCCAGAAGTCAACTCAGGGCACTTCCAGGCCTGCATGATCATTATTTTTCCCAACACTGTTAGAACCCACCGATAAATGGAATTTGATGCTAATTTGCAGAATGTGCCAAGCAAATTCTAATATTTTTTGATGCCGCTTTAACATCGTTGGGGCAGATCAGACAAATGGTGAGTTGCTGTGACCCAGCTCCAATAACAGACATAACCCAATATATTACTGCCAGTACCTTTGATCTTCTAATTGTATGTATGCTACACGGACAGTGAAAATATCTGCTTGTTTTGACAGAAATCAGGCAGGTAGCCAAGTCCTGTTGACTATAACTGCAGACCAAGAAATTTTTAAAACCTGTAATGTTTACTTCTGGATCATTATCACCTACTGGCATCCACATGATACATGCCTGCATTGGTGTGTACACATGGACTACAGTTATCGCCAACATATCCTGAGTCGCGAAGGCTCTGCCTGTGGTCGTTTTCTCAGTGTTTTCAAACAGTACATGTGAGGGAAGTGTTTACTTGTCAAGAAAGGGCCAGTACTTTAAAATTTTCACTTGTTCGACCACCGTTTTTACTTGTTCTGGACAATCGGACATATGAATTTTTGTGCCCTGATCACCACAGTGATGCAAGAGATACAGGCAAGCATTTAGTTGATTTTCATGAAAAAGCTCTTAATTGGGTGCTCAAAATGACAGCTTTCAACAACTGAGTCTTCAATCAAACACTACAATAAAGTATCAAAGTGCTGTGCCTATACTATGTAGTTTCACACATTCCTTTCATATCAGGAGTAATGTTTCCAGGTTATTATTGATTTTATATAAACTAAAATCCCAACAAGATGAAATGGAAAGCCTGCTCATCAGGAAAACTTTTACTCTTTTGGTCTCTACCTTGAGATATAGCGCAGTCAATACAAACTTTTATTGCCAAACATGTAGAACCAGGAATAATACTTCAATATGCCCCGTCATACAAATGCATATCATCCCTACATTGATCAGTACATGCTTTGCATATGGGCTTCATTACTTGCAGAATTTTGTTGCATTAAGACCATCATGCTCACTGTCCTCAAAGACACTTCTACAAGAACATAAGTCAAACCAACTGCCAGCTGAAGTAAGATTTCCTGTCATGTACCGCTGTCTAAATCAAAAACAGGACTTTTTTGGCATCAGGATCAATTCAGGATTTTGACAGGAGCCAGACTAGCACCTTTGATTTTCCATACGGGGCCAAATACTCAAAGAAATGGACTAACATGTTGAAAACATAATAATATATATATATATATATATATATATATATATGAAAAGTTGGGGGGTGGAAGAGAGGCAGACCCCTTGTGTCTGGCAATCTGGGCTAAGATTGTAAAATTCCCCGCTTCCCTACCCCAGAATCAACACTGGGCATGGCACTTATCAGATTGCCCTGCATGTCAGCTGCACTCTGTATTCACCCTTTTCCCCTTGAATTAATATTGTATCAACAGTTTTTCTTGGCGTTGGCATGAAATGCCCCCCCCCCCCCCCCCCCAAAGAAAGTTGTTCACCAGGGGCATGCTATTTTGATAGGGCCCCTGTGAATTTTCATTCAAATTGTTTCACTCAAAATAATCATTTAAAAAATAAAAACTATAATAAAGCAGATGATATTTTTCCACCAATCAGTTTTGGCTGGTTTAACAGGGGAAAGGTTAATGTTGGCATGAGCCAAGTTTCTAAAGATCAAGCTGTAAAAACTCAGCCTAAAATACAAATTTAAGTGAAGAGTACAGGGCGACGTTTCACTGGCTTACCCTTGGACGCTGACAGGGGTTTACTGTCAGGAGCTGCTGAAGAGACAGAGTCCCCAGCCACAGATATTCTTTGACGTTTTACAGTCTGGCTGTTCTTGGGTGTGGATGGCAATCTTTTCAAGCACAACCTGGACTTTGATGTTTTCTCTGATGTGTCAACATCCTCGGACTGATCCTGGTTTGGCTCAGCAACACCATCATTCTTCAAGGCATTCAACTCTTGCTCATTTTGCTGATACAGGAACTCTACCAGAACAGACAAATCACATTTACTTTGTTTTGTACTCTTACTTATCCATTCTCTTATTCTTTTGAATGTTCATGGAACCATATATATGAAATAAGAAAGCTCTATTTCATTCACAAGGTTTTGCACATTGTTTCCATCCACTCTGTCTTCAGGATTGACACTTGCATTCTACAATTATCATTATTACATGACTAGATATTCACAGACTGGTAAAATTGTATTATGAACAGTTTAATTGCTGAAATGAATAATGTACAGAGCTTTCATTGTCAACATGTAATAATAATTAAAAGGCAATCAGAGATTGCTGGATCCATGCCCCCTTCGCCTCATTTATAAACCTGCTAATCACAGGTCTCATTTTGGAATTACTGTAGTCAATAAAAATAGACTGTCAGCATGACCCAGATACTTTACTTAGTCACCAACATTTACACATGACACACTCTTGTGTCCAGACACATAGGTTGTAAAGTATCATGATTCTAAGTCAAAGGAGAACAGAATTACAGCCTGGGCATGCAGTGTAATGTTGTTTTACATGAATGCATCACTGTGACCCAGATACTTGACCTAGTGACCTACTTTTGTTTCATGACACACCTTTAAGTCAACATATATGTGTGTGAGTGATGTTTCATGAAACTAAGTGAAACAGTAAAGGAATTATGGCCTGGACATAATTTTACAAGAATATGTCACTGTGACCCAGATACTTGACCTAGTGACCTACTTTCAGTACATGACACACCCTTATATGTAGATGCATCTGTGTGTCAAGTTTCATTGATCTAACCTACATAGTTCAGGAATTATAGTGCATACACGATTTTACAAAAATATGTCACTGTGACCTACATACTTGTGCTAGTGACCTATTTTTGGTATATCACACACCTTTATGTCCAGTTGCACCTGTGTGTAAAGTTTCATTAATCTAAGTTGAAGGACAAGCAAATTATAGCCTGGACACGAAAAGCAGACACACAGACACCAGATGCACCGAAAAAGCTATTACTATGTGCCCCTCCTCCAGTAGGAGCGGGGCATAGTAACAAAATCATCATATACTGCACCCACAAAATTGCTTCATTTTTGTTGGTGATTAATCTGTATGCAGAGACACTGGTTAAAATGCAGTATAATCTGAAAGTTTTGTAGAAGTGAGATGGGTAATAGTCAGCCACCCCAGGCCAAGTTGCTATATCCATATACCATCCTCACGTCTTTCATTGATGGGGTATTTGGCTCCATGTGGCTGTGAACTGCATTGATTTTAACTACCTCCAATGTTTCATCTTAATGAGGCAGACAAAATGTGGAATCTGGGTGCTTTCGGCCTCTTTCAGTGCTAAAGGATTAATTAAACTTACTGATTCCTTTGAGCTGGCTTTTCAACGTCTCAATCTTTTCTTTACACTGTCTGTGTTCTGTAATCAAATTTGCATACTTTTGCCTGTATTCTCCACTCTCTGGACTTTTTTCTCCCATCTCCTACAGCAAAAAAAAAAAAAAAACTGGTACAGTGATTTCCACATCATACATACATGTATGTAAAGTACAAACTGTATATTGTTTGATATTTAACTTGATGTGTAATATTATATATGTTTAGCAATACATATGTGGCAGTCAATTGTTCCAATTGGATGGACTGTGATATGGGCCAAATCACAATGCATACAAATGATAGTCTTCATTATGGTGGAAAAAGATGAACATTACCCCTATTCTCTAAGACATATGAGTGTGCATCACAAAATTGGTAATCCTTCAGTAAACAGTTTACAAACTACGTATGCCATTGACATTTTAACCTTGTATACATACTACATACCTGAACATCTTAAGAAATCCTGTTCAATTTGTGCATGAAAAGGGGTTTCAGTCACTGAACTGACCTCACGATTGACAAATATCGGGCAGAATGCAAATACAGCTGTTATCTCGGTGACAAAGTTGTATATATATGTGAATATCCAACTTATCATGGCTTTTCTAAGAACTGTTGTTGACACTGTGGTCCTGAAGTTAGTAATTTAATGAAAATTGCCACCATTTTTTCTTAACCAGGTTAACAAGCTCAGCATCTTTGCAAAATGTGCACTATGCATCTGGACACATTGTTGCTTCTCTCAATACAAACATACACTACACATGTACCACTACAAGGCAGGCAGGCTCTGTCACTGTGAATTATGATTTCAGTATGCACTGTCAAGTATCCTAGCTGTTGAATTTGTATTTGGTTATGCAAAATGAAGATCTGAAGTGACAGAACAGAATCCACACTCTGCCAGTGGTATGCTTATGCATGTAAGTACTGGTTTTTCCACATGTGCAGTTAACATTTTACAGTATCTCTGAGCACGCAGGGCCTTCGAATTTTAGGGACAGTGGTACCAAATTTAAATTTACCGCGTACTTTGGAAATGGAAGGAATACAACACTATAACAAAAGGCCCATAGGCATAATGTTCTGCTGACCATCACTGCCAAAAAATCATTTCCTGAAATGTATTCCCTCCACAACTGAAAAATTAATCAAGGTCATCCATATTATGCAATATCAAACTTCCACAGGATACACATTTGTGGTACATCTGGCAACACTGGCTTTATTCTTTATGAAGATATTGAATTAACCGTCATTTTCATAAGGACTTAATAACCTTGAAAAATAGGTCAAATCACAGAATCATTGGATCATGACTCAAAAAGTAGGTCACCCAGTAGTTTTATCCAAGCGCAATTTTGATCTGCACGCTCAATTCTCTTTGCTATTGATCTATCAAACATAACGGATGCTAGAGCAGTCACCACCCTGCATCAGACATTCATAGTAATTCAGTTTTAAAGTCCAGATCTCATTTAGGTGCATTCTGTCCTTTTAACAATATTCTCAGGATTCATCACAAGGTGGGTTGAGACTATTGTCAAAAGTTAACCCATTCCTGGCCAGAGTACAACTGAGTCAATAGCCTTCCTTGGGATGGGTTGGGCCCAACCCACACCAAGGAAAGCTATTGACCTAGGGCATGCCATCATGAATGGTCTTACATACAAATCTCAGCAAAAACTGTTTCTAGTAACAAGGAATTTAAGTAAAAATATTCAGGCAAGACAATTTACATCCAGATGCTTTTGAATAATTTGACGAGAAAGGGTTAAAGCATAACCATAAGATTTGCTACATCAATATGTTATGTTTGTCAACCTTGAGTTCTTCATATGTTTTGCTCCCAAACATTCAACATGCACTTAACTCAAACAAAAAAACTACAACTAAAGTCGTTATGATTATTACTTTACCTGTGCAGGCTTGGACTGGGCCTGAAGTTGTTCCAGCTGAGATTCTAGCTCTTGTTTTTCCTTTTCAAGCTGCTTTGCATTGTTGAGGGTGAGTCGCACCTTGCCTTGAAGTACCTCTTTGTCTGCAGTCAGCTGTTTAACCTGTGAATGTGCTGCCTCAAGTTGACATTGCTGTTGAAGAAAACAAGTTTTTCTAATTGTTTTTTTCTGTCATAGTAAGAATCCACACCCAAATGTGACAGTGCTGAGGTCTTAAATTGTGAAATTGTCCTCTTTTAACCTCCAGGGGCCTGATGCTTTAAAAATTGCCAGAACGTGTCTGGTGTTATAAATGTTATGTGATTCTTTTTTGCCATTGAAAATAATATACAATCAGTCAACAGCTTTCCTCACGGCATGCTTAGCACATTGCTCTCAGCCTACAGTGAAGATAGCTGTTGACCCAGTCTCTGAAGGGTAAAGTTAACAAAGAAAAAAGAAATTGACAAAAGCAGTGACCATAACTCGGCTGGGTTTTTTTTTGTTTTTTTTTTTTCAAATCCTACCAAACTTGCAACAGGATACATACATGTTACATTTGCTTTCAAACCTTAAAAATTCCAGTTCTTCATTTTGCAGCATAGAAGTTGAGATATTCCAATCAATACAGGTTGCATTTAAAAAGTAACTTGAAATATTTGCACCAATGCATGGACTGAAAAAAAAAAATGGTGGCACTTTAGTGCAAAGAATTGAGATCCGAGTTTGCCTTTGAACATACATGACTGCCGTGACCTTGAAAATGGGATCAAGGTTACCAAAAAAAGCAATCAAGTACAGAAATTGTGTCAAGGTCCAAATGAAGTAAATCTGAGTTTAGGTGGCCAATAAATCTCGAGATGTCATGTCCCCAAACAAATTGTAGATAGAAAGAACTACAGGAGGACAGAAAATCCAAAACAGCCCCCCCCCCCCTCCCCTCGTTGGGGTGAACCCACAAAAATGCTGATTGCCATAGCATGGGCAGCAATTAAGGAGGTTGTACATGTTGTGTAATACGTAAGACAAAGGTGTTCAATAGCCTTACAGTATCTGAAGAGTTTGTGTCCATTGTAGATTTTTCCTGTAGCTGTTCTTGTAGTCTCCTTGCTGTGGCTTTTTCCTTGGTAACCTCAGCCTGCAGTCTTCCACATTCCCCCTTCAAGTTGCTGCATTCTGTTTGGAGTTTCTGGATTTCCTGACAGAGCAAAAGAAAAAAGAAAAAAGAAAAAGAAAAACAGATGATATATTTTACTTTGTCACTAAAATGCTGCAATGAAAATCAGTTCATTCAAGTAGTTTCCGCATGGAGTGCCAGTAGTAGCCAATCTTCCCTGTGCATACTGGGGGTGCATCTTTGCTCTCTGAGTTGCAATCCTTTTAGAAAATTGCTTCATGCAAGACCAATGGACATTGGCAAATGCATGAATTTTGGTGCCGTGTACACGGAAATATGATTTGAAAAGACAGAAATAGGGAAGCTTTAAGTAGCTCCTTGAAGGAGATTTTATTACTGGTAAAAGACAAAGAGAAATTCGCAGACCTGACATCGACATGTGCGCCATCTCAATGTGTAGAATGGAACGTGCAATCAATCTCAATGTTTTTCCATGTAGCATTAACCTGAATAAATGTCTTATTTTTGCATTCAGTGTTTTCGGAATTGTAACAGTTCATGATTATTTATATACATTACATTCTTGCTATAGTTACCTTTTAGATAATTTGATAGTTCAGGGGGACGATGTCCAGTGACGATACTGGCACTCATGGGACACTTATTGTAGTGACAGTATAAAATGGCAAATAATCCATCAGTCTCACTTTGAACACCATATTCACTTTACAATTGCAGCATAATAGAAACACATGTGCCACCCCCCCCCCCCCCTTAAAATAATGAGAATGTGTGATAACGCTGGCAAAAACTACAACAAAATATAGGAAGATCCCTTTTTGTTTCTTTAGTAAAGTCACCAAAGGCAGTTAGTTAGGAATGGCAGTGAGCACACTCATACATCAAGCAGTCATGTTCACTGTAAACAAATTTCTACTACTTAAAACAGGATTACGCCAGTTTACAAATTTTACACAAGCTTTCAATTGTTCAGGCAAAATTAGTCAAAAATGAAAAATTAAGAGCCATTCATAGTAATGATGATGATGATAATAATATTTAATGGTACACTTAATCTCATTTTTGAAACCTCTTGTGAGCTTTTGAAACTTAACTTATCTCACAAACAAAACTTGTAAACTTAAATGAAGATTTGTAATCTCTCATCAGAATTTTTTTAAAGCAAATGTGATGAGGGCAAGGCAAAAAATGACAGTTATCGTCTCCTGTAACGCCTGACCAGTTTCGACACTATTAAAGTGGGATGGCAGGTAGCAAAACTATGGTTACTAAGTGGGAGGGCAGGTAGCAAAAATATGGTTTCTCAGCTTGAGCGCAGTGTGAGTGACAGCTAGCCTCCTCGTCAACAAAAGATGAGTGAATCTTTACAAGCAGTTGCCCAGAACATGCTGGGGTTGGGGCACTGCACATGATAACACTTACCTCAGTAGACCTTTCGAATCTCTCTTCAGCATCCTGTTTGTCTTCTCTCTCTGTCTCCAAATTTGTTTGCTCTGCCTGCAGTTTGTTGTGTTCTGTTTGAAGCTTGGTGTACTCTGAGTGTAGTTCCTTACACTCTGTCCGAAGCTTGCTACATTCTGTTTGCAGCTTCTTTATTTCCTTGGAACACAAGAGATCAGTTCAAGGAAAGTCCATACACCAAAAACATTTGGTTAGCTTAAGCTCTAATGTTCTAAGATCTTCCTTGCCAAACTGTTGTTCAGATATTGGGATTTCCTAGCACACATCATCTGATCATGCTTTTTAGACACTCACACACAAGAGGAAAATTAGGGAAGTTATGGATAATCTGACAATTGGTGATACCTTGAACACTTAGACCTTTAGTAAGACAATAGCAACTCTAATTCCTATTGACATCATCCTAAATCTCGTATCTGTATACCTCAAGAAAAGTATCAGCATTATCTGTCATTTCATTTTAAAGGCAATGTCATGCAAAACCACTTCAATTTGGGAGGCCGACCCAACAGTATACCTGTAGTTGTCCGAGAAAAGCTCCACACTTCATATAATACTTAGCTTAACATTTTTGTGGTATCTGGGACACTAATAAGAGATAACAGTAATTTTGTCCATAATACGTAAGAACTGTTAAATAATTTTTTTTCCCAATACATCTTTATAATGGAGACATACATGTACTATAAACTAGTAGCTATCAATACTGTATCAGCATTCACTTTCCCGAACTTGTTCAAAGAAAACTTTGCTGGACTTTATTTTTCTTAATCATCAACCATGTGAGACCTAGTGTTTCGATATACAAATGTTGTTTACATCTGTGACAAGATTCCTGGAATTTGTACTGCTTTGGGAAAACAGAAACTTTCGGTTTTTTCCCCTGTTTTCATAGGATCACCTATAATTACCTCTTTATGACTCTGGTCAGGGGATGTTTTTGTCTCCAGTCTTTTGATTTTCTTTTCCAGAGCACGTAGGGTGTCGATGTGCTTGCGACTCTCTTTCTGATATTCTTCCTGCTCTTTCTTTAGTTTTGTTATCTTCTCTTCATGCTGCAAAGTAAAAGTGGGGCTCTTTGCATAACTTGAATCCCCTGGCAACACAGTCAACAGCTCTCCTCAGCTGTCTGACAAGCTATTGTATGCATGTACCTTGGTCCAGTGTCTTTGGGATTTAATTTATTATTATTATTATTATTATTATTATTATTATTATTATTATTATTATTATTATTATTATTATTATTATTATTATTATTATTATTATCATTATTGCAAGTTGACAAAATAAAGGGCAAATTTTCATTTTCACATTTTCTGTTGGGTCTACATTCCTGAATATCATGCAAATCAAACTTACAACTTATTCAGTCCAGAACTTCAGTCATACACTCCCAAAAATTTGAGGTATTTTTATCACTGAGTGTCACAGCAATAAATAAATAGGTCCTAGTGACCTAGAAATGTAATCATTTTATCAAAGTGGCCAGTAAATCTGGAGATACGGTGTCTATAAACAAATGGTGGATGAATGGACAACATGAAAACAAAATGGGTCCCCCCACTTGGGGTGGACACTTAATGAACAAATCACAGCGCCAACAGACAGCTTTACTTGGAAGAAACACATATTACACTACAACCCAAGTCTGAAGAGAATTTTGACAGCCATTTTGGTGATGTTGAAGATTGCAAAAATGACTCCCTGTCCTTCCTTATTGAACAGATTAAGGTCTTGTAGTACTCAAAAATGCTCCAAAGAAATTTTGAACCATCCTGCCCACCAGCTACTGAGAAGCCTTTTACAATTTAACCCAAGAAATGAACAAAAGCTTTCACAAAAAGTAAAAAAATCAGCAACTATATAGGGTCAAAGGTGAAGGTGAAGGTCACAGTGACCCAAATTTGGAGGTGTGACACATCCTTATCCTATGAAGTGATCACACACCAAATTTGGTAGCTGTTGGTTTTATGATATAGAAAATATGGCCCAGACCAGGTCAAACTTTATGGGAGTCTGACGAAGGTCAAGATCACAGTGGCCTACCACACCCATTGCAATGTCCACACACCAAATCTGGCAGATGTAGCTATTATGGCCCAGGAAATATGACCCATACAAGCTTTGAGGGAAGAACAGGCAAGGTGCAAACCTATTGTCCCTGATGGGGGACTGTTAATGGGCATCGTACAAGATCAACTGACTGACAGGTCAGCTGGGCTTTGAAAATAAAATTAAGCAAGCTGGACCACAACAGAGTGGTTAAAATTAGCTGGCACATCAAGAACTATCAGAATTAACTCATAGGAATGGGCCAGCTTACCATGATGATTTACTGATTTATAGTCAATTCTAGAATAAGACCTATAATGAGGGCTTGCCATAGGTCAACAGCTTTCTTGGTGTTGTTTGGGTGCATTGCAACACACCCAACCCCTGACAAGGAAAGCTATTGACCCATTCTTGTCCTGACCAGGAATGGGTCAAGCGTGGGGGTTCAAAACTGTTCATGCTGTTTAATGAGAATTTTGCCTTCTAAAAGAGTATTTTCAGAAGTATTAATACAATGTAGATCATGTACAAATGCACTTGAATTCCTACCTCTTTTTTCATCTGCTCTTCTTTTTCAAAGGCACGTTTTTGATTGTCAGTGTTCTTGGTAAAACTTTTTCTGAGCTTTTCATTTGCTGACTTCAGTTGCTCCCCATTCTTTTCAGCTGCTTTCTCTGCCTTTACCTTTTCAGAGTTTAAAACTTCCATCTGCAACTGAAAAAAAAAAAAAAAAAAAATTCTTCATGGCTATGTGATGCTCGCACTCATTTTGCAGATGAACAGTACATGAACATTCCACTAGTTTCATGTTTCTGCAGATGCCACAATTAAAAAATACATTGCATTGGAGAGGGTATGCAATATAATGTGACAATCATAATCAATATTTTTCTCCCAGCTTGCATACTTAAGTCTTGATTCAATCTGCAGCCTCTCATTGTGGTCACTTGTAAATATACCCCAGAGTGACAGATCCATGCAGAATAAAAGCATCAAAACTCAAACGTACATAGGGGTCAGCCATTTAATCAACATTTTCACATTAGTACATAGAGTACTCAGGGGGAGCAAGGGTCAAGATCAGTGTGCATTTTAAGCTAATTTTGAAAATGCTGATCAATATTTAACCAAAAATCAACATTTTAGAGTACTCTTTTGGGGGAGGGAAGTAGTTATAAGAAAGAGTACTCTGTGTACACTTTTGAAAATAATGACAATTTTGGCTATCCCCTTATCGAATATAAACCAACATTTTTTTTTTCATCAAGAAGCAGGTAATTTGTGTTTACTTCTTGGCTCCAAACAAAATTGGAAGCCACATGTTAAATCAAGAAATTCAATGGTTGAAAAGAGCAAAATTCCCCATGTTCACACAATTTTGCATAAAAAAGCAGAATTTTTAAGGGATATTTATCAACTTTATAAAATCAACAGTCTGTTTTTTATCTTGAGCAACAGATTTACCTTCATTGTCTCAAGCTTGGTCTTCATCTCTGCAAGTTTAGTATCCATATCAGTTTCAACTTTCTTCTTGTCCATCTCCATTTCCTGCAGTTGGTTTGATAGCTGAGCACTTTCTGCTTGAAGTTCTTTCATATCTCCCATCAGGCTGGACACACGGTCTTCAGCCCTTTCCAACTTGAACTCAGCATCACTCAGTTGGGCTTCAATCTGTTGCTTCATCAGCTCCGTTTCTTGTAACTGTTTGGATAATGTAGCATTCTCTGTCTGTTGTTCCTGCATGTCTGCCATCAGACTTTCCACCTGCTGTTGTTTTGATTTGATCTTCTCCTCAAACTCATCTCTTTCTTTCTCTGCCAACTGTACCTTTTCTGACAGCTGTTTCAGCTCATCCCGTGTGGAGGTAAGCCTGTTTTGATGATCCTCAAGTTCTTTCTTCGTAGCTTCTAAATCTGTAACAAGAATTGCTTTTTGGTCTTCAAGGGACAGGAACTGTGCCAGAATTTCTTTCTTCTGCTTTTCCTCTGCCTGAAGGTTTTCTTTCTCTTGTTCAAACTTGTGGTTGCTGGTCTCCAAGCTGCGCTTAAGTTCTTTGATTTCACAATCTGCATCACAGATATGAGCCTTCAAGGAAGCGATTTCCCTTTCCATTCCCTCAAGCAACTCTTTTTCCTTCAGTACATCTTTGTCCAAAGAATCCCTTTCACTTATTACATTATCAACCTGTTCTTTGAGTTTTTCAACATGTGCATCTTTATTTGCTAACAGCTTTTGGAACTCCTCTTTCTCAGACTGCAATGCTGATTCGGCAAGTTCTTTTTCCATCAATTTTTCCTGTAGGTCTGTCACTGTTGCTGTCATGTTTTCATTTACTTTCTTCAGCTGTTCAATTTGAGTTTCCAGCTCCTGGATGACAGCCTCATTGGCACTGACCTGACTTTGCAAGCCTAGTGACTCTGCCTGTATAACTTGCAGAAGGTCTTCGGTCTCTCTCAGTTGGGAACTCTGAGTCTTCAACTGATCTTCATTTTTCTCAATAACTTTGGCCAGTTTCTGACAGTCAGATCTGACATCTTTGCTGTCTGCTTCCACAGCTTTAATCTTGGTAGCCAGTTCTGCCTTTTCTGTCAATACTTTGTTCATTTCTTGTTCTGCTGCCTCTTTTTTCTCCTCCATTTCTTTCACTTTCTCTCTAAGCTGACTTGTCCCATCCTGTAACTGATCCCTGTCCCTGGATGCAACATCAAGTTGGTTGCGTAACTCATGAATTTCAGAAAGGATGAGGTCTTGTGCTGACATTTTACCTTGTATATCATCTTGCAGGTTTTGTTTCTCATCCTCAATTTGCCTAAGTTTGTCTTGCAGGTTCTCAACTCTTGATTGTAGCTCTTTCTTATCATTATCAGCTTCATCAAGCTTAGTCTTCAGCTCCTGAGCCTCACAAAGCAGCAGTTGTTGGGCAGATTGGAGACCTTCAAGCTGGTCTTGAAGTGTTTGATTTTCCTCTTCTTTAATTGTGATATGTGCCTCATTTGTCTCCAACTGCTTTCTAAGAGAGCTTACTTCATAATTTTGTAGCTCATCAATTTTTTCTGTCATTTCCTCATTCTGTAATTTCAGGCTACTGATGGTCTCTGAGCAGCTTTTCAATTGTGATTCATAATCTAAACACTTGGCACCAAGAGAGTCCATCTGGAGCTCCATTTCTCCAGCATTTCTCTTCATCTGTTCAAGATTGTACATGTTATCTTTAACAGCAGATTTAGAATCCAATAGCTCTTTTTCCACATCATCTTTTGTTTCTGTTATCCTCTGCAACTGCTGCTCCAAATCCTCAATCTTCTGTAAAGCATGATTCAGCTGTTCCTTGTCTGTTTTACTATCAGTTTTACAGACAGAAACCTGTTGCTGAAGGGCTGTTACTTGGTCTTGCATGTCTGTAAGCTGTTGGTTGAGTGTCGTTTTCTCCTCTGTATGGTCCTTTACTTCCACTTGTAGCTGTGAACACATTTCAGCTTCATGACGCAGCTTTTCACATAACTCCTCATTTTCTTTTTGCAAGTTGCAAACTTTATTCTCCATATCTCTAAACTTGGTTTCTTGCTGTGATAATTGGCTCTGTGCTTCTTTGGACATTGTCTGAGTGGCTATCAGTTCTGTCTGAGTGCTTGACATTTCATATACAAGAGCATTAAGTTTACCCCCAGCCTCTTTCAACTGTTCATTGAGTTCAGATACACGTGTTTCAAGGTGTTGTTTTTCATTCCCTAGCACTGATATCTGCTTTTTCAAGTCTTCATGCACCTTTTCTGCCTCAGAATACTGCTCTTGCAGACATTGTTTATCATTGTCCATTTCCTGTGCTTGTTGGTCAATCGATTTTCTTTCCTCCTCTAGTGTTTTTATTTTAGCCTGTGCCTGCTTTAAACTCTCTTCAAGCTGTTGTACTTCTTCCTTCCGTAGCGTCACTTCTTCTTGTATTTGAATTTCAGCCTCTGATAGCTTTTGTTCAATGTGCTTTTGAGTACTTTTGGTCTCTTGGCATTCTTTCAACAAATTTTCAACTTCTGCACAGGACTCCCGGAGTCTTTCTGTGGTTTCGGACAAGGACTGCTTTGTAGTATCAAGTTCTTTTTGAACACTTTCCTTGATGTTACATGTTTCTTCCATTTCTATTTTCAGTTTTGTAATTTCCTGAATATCAGCTGAACTTTTTGCGTGAAGTTGGTCTTTCACATTGCTTACATCGCTATTTGCTTTTTCCAGTTCATTCTCCAGCAAACTTATCTTCTTATTAAGAGTATCTAGAACAAACGCATGTTCTGCAGTAAGATCACAGATTTTGGTTTCATAATCGGTTGTCTTGCCTGTTAACTTGTCTTCCAGGTCCCTAATTTGTGAAATTTTGTCAGTCATAACTGCTTTGAACTCAGACTGGACAGTTCCTGAGTCACTTTCTATTGTAACAAGTTGATCCTGTAAGTTATCACACCGGATTTTTTCTGCTTGCAGTCTTGATTCCAGTTCAGTGATTTGACTTTTATACTCATTACAACGTTTTTCGAGCTGACTGTCTTTGTCAATCACCTCTCTTTCCAGGCATGATACATTCTCTTGCAGTTCCAACCTTTTCTTTTCTAAATCTCTGATCTCATTGTCTTTGACTTGAATCTTTTCCTGTAGATGATATTCACTTTCCTGTAGCTGTCCACGGAGTTCAGATAAACATGCTTCAAGGTCTCCTTTTTCATTCTCTAACATAGACATCTGCCTTTTCAAGTCTTCCTGCAATTTCTCTGCCTCATTATACTGGTCTTGAATACTTTGTCTGTCATTATCCACCTCTTGTACCTGCTGATCAATCAATTTCTTTTCCTCCTCTAAAGCTTTTATTTTAGCCTCAGCCTGTTGTAATTTTTCTTCAAGCTGTTGGACTTCATCCCTCTTCAGACCCACTTCATGCTCTGTTTGCATTTCAGCCTCGTACAGCTTCTGTTCAACATGTTTTAGTGTATCTTTACTTTCTTGCCATTCCTTTTGAATGCTTTCTATTTCTGTACAGGACTCCTTGAGCCTTTCTTCAGTTTCATCCAAAGATTTCCTTGTAGAACAGAGTTCTGTTTCAAGACTGTCCTTAATATTACACATTTCTTCCACTTCCAACTTCAGTTTAGCCAGTTCTTGGCTATTGGATGAGGTTTTTTCTAGAAGCTGGTCTTTCATGTTACTCACATTTTGATTTGCTCTGGTTAGTTCCTGCTCCAATGTACTTACTTTGTCATTTGCAGATTCCAGCGCAAAATCGTACTCAGCTTTTAGATCAATGATTTTGGTTTCCCAAAGAGTTGTTTCAGTGGCAAGTTTGACTTCAAAGTCCTTAAGCTGAGATATTTTTTCTTCCAAGACAGTTTTAAGGTCAGTTTCTGTTCTCCCTGAATCACTTTCAATTTTAATTACTTGCTGTTGCAATTTGTCAGCTTGAGATTTTTCTTCCTCCAGCCTGGTTTCTAGGTCACATATCAATTCTTTCAGCTGGCTGCACTCTTTTGTATGTTGCCTGTCTTTCTCAACTGCTTCTGTTTCTAATTGTGATATTCTTTCTTGCTGTTCAAAGACTTTCATTTCAAGGTCACTGATTTCATTCTCTTTATTCTTTATCTTCTCTTCTATTTGGGTAACAGTCTCATTCATATTCTTCAATCTGTTTTCATGTTTTTTATCACACTCTAATTTTTCATCATGTAACCTTTCATTTTCCTTCAAAGTTTCATTCTTTTCTGCAATTGCCTGCTCTAGTCTGGTCTCTAAAGAATGCTGTTCTTGTTTCAACTCAACCTCCACATTTTTGCTTTCTTTCAACTGTTCCTGCAATTCCTCCTTTTCTTCATTGAATTTTTCAGTTATCTCAGCCAGACTTTGCTGGGCCAAGTTTACCTCTTGCTGTAGGCTTTCCTTGACATTGCACATTTGTTCCAGATCGAGATTAAGTTGAGCTATCTTCTGACTGCTGTCTGTCTCTTGTTGTTGCAGCTGATCTTTATCTTCACTGACTGTTTTTCTCAGATCTAGCAGCTGTCCCTCAAGCATAGTGATTTTTTCATTTGCCATCTGCAAAGAAAACTGATGCTCAGACACCATATCACTTGTTCTCTTCACAGTCAGATCAGTTTGTGATTGAAGATTGGTTTCAAGTTCTTTGATTTTCAAACAGTTTTCTTCTAATGCAGTCTTCAAATCAACTTGTTCATTGTAAAACTGACTCTTGCTTTCCCTTAGACTATCCTCTAAGTGATTAACTTGAGCCTTTTCAGCTTCAAGTTTGGACTCAAGGTCTGTAATTGCCAACTTCAATGCATCACACTCTTGTGAGTGGATTTTTTTCTTCTGTGCGAGTTGCTGCTGTGCTTCAGCAATGGATTCTTGGCTCTGTAACAACCCCTTTTCCAAGTTACTGATCTCATGGTCTTTACCCTGAACCTTCTCCTGAAGATCTGCAATGTTAGTCTTTAAGGTATCAACCTCTGACAGATGCTGCTTTGTGGCTTGTTGCTGCTCCTGCCTAAGCTTCTCTTGCTGCTCAATCAATTGCTCTTTCTCCACTTGTATTTGTGCAGAGGTTCCCTGCAATGTGGATAAATCTTGTTTGGCCTCAGCTTCACTATTTATTGCTGCATCTAACTTCAACTGAAGTTTCATTTTTTGCTCTTTCAACAAAGACACTGTCTCTTTGAGCTTCTGTTCTTGTTCTTTGAACTCAGTCTCCCTGTCTGCATGTTCTTTCTCCATATTCTTCATTTCCCTTGACATAGTTTCAAGCTTTTCTTCCAGTTCACTGACCTTTTCTTGCATTCTGTCCATGTCCTTTTGTTTACCATGCAGATCTTCCAGGTAGTTTTTCTGGCTACCAGTCAAATTGTCCTCCAGAGCACCCAAGTTGTCATTTAATCGAGATATCTCTTGTTCCTTTGCTTTAACAATAGCCTCCAAGTCACAGATTTGGTTTGCATGAGTGGATAGTTCCTTACGTAAGCTTTCTACCTGTTTCCCAGCAGTGTCCAGATCATGCTGCTGCTCCGTGTGTTTTCCAAGAAGTGAATCTCTTTCTTCTGTCACGTTACCCAGTGTTTTACGTGTTTCCTCAAGCGTGACATCAGTATTGCGATGCTTTTCTTGTAAAGTGTCAAAATGATCTCTTAAAGTAATCAATTGAGCATTTAAATTTTCCCTTTCAGTTTGCAAATTTTCAAATGCCTTCTGAGATTCTTCGGACTTTACAGTAATGTCGTCTTTTTCTCTCTCAACAGCAGCTTTTTCACAACACATGGCATCTAATTGCTGCTTCAGCTCATTATTACAATTTTCAAACTCCTTGAGCTGGTGTTGCAGTTTACCATTCTTATCTTCAGACTCTTTCAAACACTCCTTCAGCCCTTCCAGATCTTCCTCTGCATTTTCTAACTTAAACAACACATCATTTAATTCCAAATTTATCTTTTCTTTCTCTTGTTGTAGTGATAAGTACTTTGTCTCAGAATCTGCTCTCAAGTTTTTGGACTTTTCTTCCATGTTTACTAGGTCTTTTTCAGCCTTTTCATATTTGTGCAGTAGACTTTCCAGCTTCTCTGAGAGTTCTGCATTGGTCTCTTCTGCCACCTGCAATTGAGACTTCACCTGTTCCACCACGTTTTTACACTCTTCATTGGATTGGGTTAACTGTTCTCTCTGTTCAGTTTCCAAGCCTAGACTTGAAGTCAGTGTTTTGACATTTTCTTTCTCTTCATCTAACATCTGGGCCATTTCTTCAATTTCTGTTTTCAGATTGTTTCTTTGTTCCTCTGAAGAAGAAAGCTTAGTTTGCAATTCTCCTTTTAGGTTCTCATTTTTCAGAACTGTGGCATTCATTTGTTCTTCCAAATTCAATAATTCAGTATTCGTCGCTTGTAATTTATCACCAATTTCCTTTTTTTCACTCTCAACTTCAGATATCTTTGACACAAGATTGTCAAGTTTGTCTTTGTTTGCTAAGCTTTCTTGCAGATGTTGTTCATTCTTGCCCAGTAGGTCCTGCACTTGATTCTTCAAGCTTAGCTTTTCTTCTTCTAAGCATGCAAGCTGTGCAATAGCTTTCAGCATTTCTTGGTCCAGATTTGCCTGTTTTTCTTCTCCTGCTGTGACCTTTGCCTGCAATTCAGAAACCATACTTTCTGCTTTGAGCTTTGTGGACTTCAGTTCAGTTTCTGCCTCTGAATGTTTACTCTTCAATTCACCCAATTCTTTCACAAGTTTATCTTTGGTATTGGTCTCTTCTTTCATGGTAACAGTCATCTTGTCAAGCGAATCTTTAAGACCAGTCATTTGTTCCAGGAGGTGGCCGTTTTTCACGTGCAGATCTTCAATAGTTTTATTGGCTGCACATATATCATTGTCCTGATGGTCCATTTTAATCACTGCCCCTTCCATCTCTGATTTCAAGCTATCCCTTTCTTTCTCCAGTTCAGATACCTTCTTGTTAAGTTCTGTAGTGGTGTTTTCTGACTTTTCCTTGGTCACCATAAGACTTTGTTCAGTTTCCTTTAATTTGTCTTCTAGGCTTTCTGTATCCCCTTGGAGTTTTGCCTGCATGGCAGCAGCCTGTAACAACTGTTCTTTCAAGCTATCAATTTCACGTTTCTGTTGTTCACATTGCTGTCTCATCTGTGATTCACGGGAGTTCAGGTCTTCTATCATATTATTTGCCGCACTAATGTCTTTGTCCTTAATATCCAGCTTCACCACTGTTTCATCAATCTCAGATTTCAAGCATTTCTTTTCTTGTTCCAAATCAGACAACTTCTTAGTGAGCTCTGCAGCGACATTTTCGGACTTCTCCTTGGTAACAAGAAGGCTCTGTTCTGCTTCCTTTAATTTATCTTCAAGGCTTTCCATTTCTCCTTGAAGTTTAGCTTGGATACTTTCGGCATCGGACAATTGTTCTTTCAGGCAATCAATTTCTTTGGTCTGTTGGTCACACTGCTGTCTCATTTGTGATTCACGGGTGTTTGCTGCTGCAAGCTGCTCATTTATTTCTTCGAGGTCTTCAGCATTGTTCTCTAGTCTGAAAGTTGCTTCTTGCAGCTCTGTTTTCATCGCAGACTTTTCATTCTGCAGGGTATCCAACTGAGCTTTAAGTTCACCAATAGCATGGGCAGACTTTTCTTGCACGGTACTTAATTCATTCGTCAGGCAGGACACCTTTCCTTTTGTGTCTTCCAACTCCACACTCAGCAGGTTTAAGCTAGTCTCGTGGGTACTATTTGTCTCAACTAAAGCTGAATTTGTTGTCCTCAGGTCTTTGCACTGCTGCTGAAGATGCTCTGTCTGTATCATTAACTCGTCTTTACACTGAAAAACATTTGGAAATAAAATAAAACTGTCAGATTGTTTCTCCATATGAGAGAGATGAGTGCTCTCTCCTAAACTTAATGAAATTTTCTGAAGAAAAAAAAAAAAAAAGACTGAAATTTTGGTGCTAAACAAAGAAATATACTAGAACACTCTAGAATAAAGTTCACCAACATTTGCTGATCAACTGGAAACCCTGAATTCTGTATGGACATTCACTCACTTTATATTAAAAGAGCATCACAATGGATAGGCCTATTTAAAATAACCCACGTTGCTCTGCACTTTCTACCAAAATTTTATCATATCAAGATTTAGCCTTGTTCCACACATATTTCAAAGTAACAAGCTTTTGATACTAATGAGGTCCCAAAGGCAATCATGACAATTTCAAAATCCAGTTACAAATTCTGGCCACCTCAGCATGGCAATCATGTGCATGACTCATTTCATACTTACCGGATTAGGTCAAGATACCCTATCCCACATTGCATAGTTCAACACCTGTGGGAAGCTATGGAAAGTAAGTCCCAACTTCAGTGGATCCATATTTCTCCAAGCACATGAATTTCTGTGTGTTGGGGGTACAATCTAGTACCTTACAATTATACACAGGCATGTCAACCTCTGGCTTGTTAAAATAAACTTTAAGTATATCCTCACACTGTCACATTCCCATTCACTATCTATGTCCGCTTGATGACCCACTCATTTGCTGCCCTACCTGTCACAAACTAGCTTGTAGTATTGTGGTATGATATTGGTGGCCAGAGTTGGTAACTTAATTTTGAAAGATGTGTATCACAAGTGCAATCTATGCTCTAGATTCCCCCCAATTTGGGAAAGGGCAGCTTATAAAAACCAGTTTACTGGAAAACAGATACAGTGAAAACTTGTCATAATAACACCATCTGTTCCCTGAGAAATGTGTCAGATAATTGAACATGGCAGATACAAATGAATCACACAAAGAAAATGAACTTTTGCCACTCAAACTTGTGTTATTATCATGAGCTTTCACTGTATCTAATACATGTACTCAAGGGTGTGTGCAGAAGTCCAAGCTTCTCTAGTTAGTTACATATCCATATATAAGCTGCTGGTTTGCAATTTGCATGAAAACAAGTTTTACACATTCTGCTAGAGTGTCGATAACATTTAATACCTGCAGTGAACTTTGATGCTCTGCCTGCAACTGTTCAGTTTCCATGTGCAGCTTTGCAAGTTTTTCCTCTTTTTCTGACAGAGCTGCCTCTGCCCTTTTTAACTGTCCTTGTATATCTTCCATCATTGCTGTGAACACACAAATAAAAAAAAAAAAAACATGAATCACTTTCACCTTTACCCTGCAAGGAACAGCTTTATATGTACATGTTGTAAATCGACATAGGTTAACAAATGTCCTCAATGATTGATGAGCAAGCTTTAACTTTTTTCTTCTCAAAGGTGCTTACATAATAGATATCATATGGAGCAACGACTTGCTTAAATACCCCTTCAGAAACATTTTGAATGGAAATATTAACAGATAAGATCTACCATGACACAATGCCTTACACTAACAGGGTTTCTAAGAAAAGGTTCAACATTTTCACATTTTTAAAACAATAATATCACATGTGCAGGGAGAGGTCTGTTAATTGTGATGGCAAATTATGGACATTTTTCATTTTTGTACCTCAAGTGTCAGTCTGGTCTTTTGATTGGATAAGTGGGTGTTTTACAGTTTTTCCTGTGGTCTGCAAGTCTTTATTCCATTAACCAATGTACATTTTGCTGCTGGAGATGCCACATATCGGACCCAACCTTGGCTCCCAGGACTAAAATAATGGCTTGTTCACCCACAAGGCAAGCAGGCACATCAGGGAACATTTGGCAAAATGACTGTTTTCTTGATTTCTTATATTTTGGTGTAACAAAGACAGGATTTGGCCAAGTTTTCAAGAAGTAATGTGAAGAAAAAAAAGCACCAGTGAACAAATGACAGAGGACCACCCATCCTGTGGGCATAGCAAGACTTAAGAATTCAGCTGAGCTATGACAAAATCCAGTCTGTAGTGAATTTACTGTGCAGTACATAGGGTTACTTCAAACATTAATTATTTTGAGGAGGTCCTCAATCTTTACTGCCATGTACCATCATTGCCCCTTGCCATTTTGCTAAAAGAGGTAGTGCACGCTGTACAAGAAAAAGTAGACACATGTGCAAAGTCTTAAGATATGTCTCACTTTGTAGATGTTGCTTTCTCTCTGCTGCTTCGGCCTTGAGGCTGTCAAGTTCTGTTGTAGCTTGCTGCAGCTCCTCTCCCATGTCAGCCAACTTGCTCTGCAAGTCCAATTTCTCTTCTGCCAGAGTCCTGTGAAACAGAATAACAATCCGTTCAACTGTGGATAAGATACACCATTAAGGTGAAAGTGGCCCTACACATGTACATTGCTCATTACCTGCCAATAGTGCTTTTTTCAAACACAGTTACGATTGAATATGTCTCACAATCTAAAACTAAATATGCTGAGCACGGAAGCTAACTATTTCTGTTTCGAAATTTTAACTTCTGTTCACATTTATATCATCATTATGTAATTGTATGGTCAGTTTTTGAGCAATGAGTGAGTAAATACTCACAATAAATTGTGCAAAACCGTTCATGAAAGAAAAGGTTCGGCTCGGGATGGTTCAACAACTTCATCATTTTCATGAGAGTATCAAGAGTCCTTTTTTCAGTACATGTATTCCCTTTCTCAGAGTACAGAGATTTTTTCAGTATTTGAAATGATGACTTCCCTGTGCTGTTGACAATAGCACACTAAAATCCATGAAAATAGCGTTCAGAGAAGGGATTACCCTCAGCGCCCACAATCTTTTTTTCTTCAATTCTGCATTTTTTTTAATTTTTTTTTTTTTTGTGAGTCTTCGCAGTTGAATACTTTACATACAATTTCCATATTGTTGTCTATGAAATGAAAGAGTACTTTTGGATGTGTTCTTGGAGCAGGTCCTGGTGACACAGACCACTGTACTGTGTGTCACTCACATGGCCATTTAATACATACTTCAAAATTTTCATAACAACTTTAAAAATGATGAGAGGAAGTTATTTTTTTCAATAGAAATGTGGTCCACTATAATGTGAATCTCCAAAAAAAAATTGGTGAAGCTGCGTTGGATCATTGTTGAGATATTAAGGTAACATTGTCCCTTTGTGCACCACTCAGACAGCCTCCAAATAAATACTTTAAAGTTTCATAAAAAGTTTAAAAATTATCAGTGGAAGCTGGTTTTACATAGGGTTCTGGTCCATCATAAGATACATCTCTGACAAAAATTTGGAAAAGCTGCTGTCAATATTTTTTTTAGATATCCCGGTAACCTCGTCAGGGTTGACCCCAGACATTAAAAGTTTCATAAACAGTTTAAAAGTAATCAGAGGTAGCTGGTTTTAAAAAGGTACCTGATCCATCATGAGGTCATTCTGTGACAAAAAATTGGTACAGCTATTGTGAATATTTTTTGAGATATCATGGTAACGTAGACAAGACAGACGGATGTCTCCTTTGAAATTGAACAGCTTCATACACTATTCCACCATACAGACACTGGTATAAACAGGTAAATAGTAATATAATTTTTAGCACCATAAACTTGACGAGAGGTGTTATGAGGTAAAGTGTACTAAGGTATTAGCTGGAAGCCACATCTTCCACTATACTGGATGAAGGTTGAAATGAAAAAAAAATCCTGCAAAAAGTGAGCATGATCATGGTTTCCCTACTTAAGACAGACTAGAGAAAATTCTCTAGGTGGGTTAAGTATACTTTACCCCGGGTACTTTCCCTCTTACCACACTTAGCACTTTGAGGACTACACTTTGTCATTTCAAGCTCCATCTTGACATTGTTTGACTACTGTTCTTGAGTTAGTGTTGTATTTTTTAGGTATTTGGTCATATCTCTGTGGAAACATTTCAACAGAGTTTTGTCTAGTTGTTGTTTTTTATACCTTTGCGTTGTAGTTTTTGCAACAAAGTTCTGACTATTGCCCAAATTGCTAAAAAGTGTGGTGTTTCTAGCAATACATATCACTTGTCCAATGCAAACTCCATATGCTTGTTTCCCTGGAATGTTTCCTGTCAGATCAGGGTAGGAAATAATATCAAATTTGAACTGGTCTCTCTTGTCAAATATTTTTGTTACATACTGGTTGTTCTTTATTTCTATATCCAGATCAAGGAAAGTAGCTTTTGTTTTACTTTCATTTTCCAGATTTAATATTAGTTCTTTGGGATATACGTTTTTCCAATTTCCCTTTATTTCATCTTCATTGTTAAAAGCACACAGGTCATCTATAAATCTTCTTGTGTGAGAATATGATCTTCTTGCAGCTGTAAAGTTTGTTTTTGCCAATTTCTCTATCCATTTTGATTCATAATAATGTAAATAAAGGTTGGCAATATATCAGGCTGGATCTGCTGCCATTGGTATGCCAACTACTTGTTGAAAGACTCTGGTTCCAAAGCAAAAGTATGCATTGTTGATGATATTATATTCTATCAGTATCATTTGAGCACACTCTTGCTTCGTGTAAGATATTCCTTTGCCCTTACCTTTATCAAATTTAGCCTCAGCACCAGATACTTTAATATACTGACATGTGCACCTTTGAACGCTTTATCCAACATTGAAATTAACATGTTGTTTAGGTCTGTCAAGTCAATCTTTGTATACAATGTTGAGAAATTAAAGGTATGAATTGATTTGGCACAATTCTTATTGTTGATTTTGTCAATGTCTAGTAGAATATCACTTGTTCTATCTGTAATCCAGATTCTATTCACTCCCGTGTACATTTTCACTTTTTTGTAGTAGTTAGTATGTGAATTTTGACAAGTTTGAGAACTTTAGTGAGTTGTTTGGCAACTTGTCTTGAAACACATTTCTTTGCTGCAATGATGAACCTGAATTTAACCGAGTTTTTATGCATTTTGACAATTGCATATATAATTGGTAATTTCTTGTCCTCATTTGAGACAATGCATTTCAACTCCATGCTTTTATCCACTAGGTCCTTGATAACAGTATCAGAGGTTCCTGTCTGTTGATAACTTTCATTATTCAATTCACTCAGTATTGTATTAATGTAGTATGGTTTACAAGTTAGTGCAATGTTATTGCTAGCGGACATCTCCTTTAAAACTTAAAAGCTTCATACACTATTCCACCATACCGACACTGGTATAAACAGGTAAATAGTAATACAATTTTTAGCACCATAAACTTGAAAAGATGTGTTATGAGGTAAAGTGTATTCAGGTATTAGCTGGAAGCCACATCTTCCATTATACTGGATGAAGATTGAAAAGAAAGAAATCCTGCAAAATGTGAGTATGATCATGGTTTTCTAACTTAAAGACGGACTAGAGAAAATTCTCTAGGTGGGTTAAGTATACTTTACCCCGAGTCCTTTTCCTCTTATCACTCTAAACACTTTGAGAATTACACTGTCATTTCAAGCTCCATCTTAACATAATTTGACTAATGTTCTTGATTTAGTGTTGTATTTATTAGGTATTTGGTCATATCTCTGGAAACATTTCAACAGAGTTTTGTGTAGATGTTGTTTTTTATAACCTTTGTGCTGCAATTTTTGCAACAAAGTTCTGACTACGATGAAGGGGATGACAATACCCTCCGGCACTTTATGTGCTGAGGGTAAGCTACTTTTGGCTGTCATTTCAAGTGGAGATGCATCAGCAACAGTTACTTGTCTCATAGGTATTTCAAGTATTTTTTTCTGCTTCTTTTCCAGTATCCAATGACAAATATAGAGACTGTTCATAATTACATAATCATTTACATAACATTATTAGAAGTGTACACCATGAAGTTCTGTTTATATGCTTGTAAAAATGATGAAAATTAGGTGCTTCCCTTACTTTTCATGAGCTTGGTGAGTTTTGTTGTCTTCCTGCTCCAGGGTCAGTCTGTGGATCATCTTCTCCAAATCTTTTTCTTTCTGAGATAGCTGGTCGACCAAGTCCCGCACTTCTCTTGCATTCTCATCAGCCAGCTCACAAGCCTTCCTATAGTCATCATAGACACCTTCAAAAAGGTAAGGCTAAATGTTAGTATAATTGTGTGAAAGAAGACCATGTGCTTATTATATATCAGCTAACAGAGTAGATTAAGTTAAATGCCAGATGAATATTTTAATTTACATTTTGTCCACTAGACATAATTCACACTTGGTATCAAGTTCAAGTAAATAAATTTAGGAGGAGAATCTTCAATGAAAAATATATACTGTGAAACCTCTCTTCCAGTTGCCCGAGTGTTCAGTATAGGGAGGTTTTACTGTACAGTCAAACCTGACCTGACATCAGTGAATGCTTCTTGGACTGGGCACAAGTGTATACTAATCAGGTGTTCGCTGATGTTAGGGTAGACTTATCTATGACTTTGTCAAAAAGTACATGGACATTGAAAATACCTGTAGTTCTTAGATTGTTACATGCAGTAACAGTGTAAGTCCCACACATGTAAATGGTGAAAACATCAAATAGAATTTGTCATCAGCTCTACACACATAAAAATGTATGAAATTCTCATGTTAAATGTAAAAGCACCTGGTTCAGTCACCTGATAGCTGGTAGTTCAGAAACGAATTAGCAACATTAAACCTGTTTGAACCTAGCTTTTTATTGAATGTTAGCAGGATTGTGGAATTATACAGTGGCATTGTTCTAGTGGTAGCTAATGTTTTGCTTCCTAAGCAGACCAAGTTCCGTGAGACCTTTACTCAACTCCAAGTGGAGTGCACAATAAACTCAGAAAATGGTCTGTTCAGTTGAACACCGATGTTTGCCCCAGTAATATTCCTTGAAACAATATTTTTTAAATCCAAGTAATAAAGATTTCTCACAGCAGTAGGCACTCTTTACAATGTAATCAACCCATCATCTTAACTGTAACAACATGTGATGTCACACAGCATGGGAGTTATGTATGGAGTACTTTTTGGAAAAATGATCCCTCTGAGCAACTGCGATACACAAAAATACCAGCATTCTCTTTTTTCTTTGATAATAATAATAATAATAATAATAATAATCTTTATTTAACGAGGGTTGATACATATTATGAAGTCAATATGACCTGGTAAGTGTGTCACTTATCTTCCCCAGGGCCCTCACTTTTTAGTAAAAGGTAAAAGTATTGTGTTACATTTATGGTAAGATATTTACAATGAAATGGTGACTAAGGCTAAAAAAGTGTACAGAGATCATGAACGTCCAAATAGAGCAGTCATTGGCATACGTTACATATGGTTAAAAAAGTTTCTGATGTATGCTCGTTTGAATGAGTTAAAAGTTGCGCTTTCTCGTATCTTTGGATCTGTATTGTTCCATAGTTTGGCACCGTTATAGGCAAAACTGGTCATATAAATCTGTTTGTGTTTGCCTGCTGGTAAATATAAATCTTTTCTGGCAGAAGAGCGTGTTAAGCGCGAATGGGTTTCTTGTACATAATTGAACATATCATACATATATTTTGGTCCTAAGTTGTTCACACTTCTATATACTAGGGATGTAATTCTAAAATCTATTCTGTCCTTTAGGGGCATCCATTTCAGTTTTTTGAACATATCTTTACTAGGATGCAGAACGTCTGTAATGTCAAGGATAATACGTGCTGCCCTTTTCTGGGCGAGCAATAGGTCATAAACAGAGGGTGAGTTACCCCAGATAACTGAGCAGTAGTCCATGTAAGGCAATATATGAGTGTTGAAGAACAATTTGCGTACTTCGAAAGGTAAGTACCTTTTAATACGCCTTAGAAGTGCTAGTTTTGAGTTAATTTTGGATGTTATATTTTTTATATGCTCATCCCAGGTGAGGTCTTGATTGATTGTGACACCTAGAAGTTTGTCACTTTCGACATGATCGAGCTGTTCACCATTTATGGACACTTTCAGTTGCTTGTCTTCTTCATTTAAGGATCTCCTTTTTTGCCTAGTGGTAATCAACATGGATTTGGATTTTGTAGCATTTGCTACCATATGGTTGTCAGAGCACCACTGATCAATATATCCCATATCCTCATTCAGCCTTATGTTGATTTCACTGACACTGTTTCCAGAAGTTGTTATGGTGGAATCGTCTGCGTACATATGCAGTTTGCTGTTTTTGACTGTCATTGGTAGATCGTTAATGAATAGTAAGAAAAATAAGGGTCCTAATATGGACCCCTGGGGTACTCCTGTTTTTATTGGTAGTTTTTCAGACAATTTTCCTTTGAAAGTAGTACACTGGCTCCGGTTCGTGAGGTAAGATTTGAAGAACGATAGTGTGTTTGGAGCACATTTATAAATTGAAAGTTTGTTTAAAAGAATTTCATGATTGATCAAGTCGAAAGCCTTGCGTAGGTCCAATAAAATTACTCCGTTCATTTGGTTATTGTTTACTGCATGAGTCCAGATATTTATCATGTTTGCAAGTGCTGTTTCACAGGAAAATAAATTTCTGAAGCCAGACTGAGCCGCGTGGAGAAGGTGGTGTAGTGACAAAAATTTGTAAAAACAATTATGTACATGTCTTTCAAGAACTTTTGACAATGTTGACAGAATTGATATTGGTCTAAAATTTTCACTTTGTTGGGTACTTCCTTTCTTATGGATGGGGACAACTTTAGCCGTCTTCCATTCTTCCGGATATATTCCTGTTGATATTGATAGGTTAAATATCCCTGTAAGGGATGGTGCAATGGCTGTAGCTCCTAGGCGGAGGAGCTTGGGAGGTATTCCATCAAAGCCAACAGCTTTGCTGTCCTCAAGTTGTGAAAGTTGTTTCTCCACAAAGTCTGATTTAATTTCTGGGATGTCAAAAAATGTTTCATTTTCAACATTGGAGTTAACAAAATCACGTAATTCATTGTGGTTGTCTTTGTTGTATGAAGGCATGTCTTTTGTCAAAGACGATGCAATATTGGTAAAGAAAACATTGAAGGTGTTTGCGATGTCCTGTGGGTCCGACAAAATATTGTTTTTGTCATCCTTCAGCGTAATTGGGGTTGCCGATGCATCCTTTGGGGCTATTTCTTTTACTAGGTTCCACAGTTGTTTACTATCTTTTATGTTAGCTTCGATAAGTTCTCTATAGTATGTTGTTTTCCCATTTTTTACAAGTTCATTTGCTTTATTTCTCCAAAATGTTTTGTTTTGTATGTCATTGAGCCTTGAGTATTTATCCCTGAGGTGAATAGCCTCTATTATATCATCCGATAGCCAATCAGGCTGTTTAGGGCGTTTCACACGTCGCTCCTTCATGGGTGCATGTTGGTCTACAATATTTAGAAACAGCGATTTCCAACAGTCTAAAGCATCATTTGGGTCATCGAAAATATCACATATGTTCCAAGGAGCACTTTCCAAGTCTGATGATGATGTTTAACTGAGCTCAGGTTGAATTTGTAGTCAGCATCCAAAGGTGTTCACTGTTTACAAAAGTGAGGTAAAATTAGCATGTAATTTGAATGCTCCCCATTAAATATAATGGCAAAAAGGGACCAAAAAAGTGTGCACTTAAGTTAGATGTTCACTCACACAGGCTTTATCATAAATGTACTCCAAATACATTAACCTCAGGCAAACAATAAGAGTGACAGTTGTAAGTCAAAATACAATATCCACAACAGTACATGAACATAAAGTCTTTCAGGCTAACTGATCTTTCTTAAGATCCATGCTTTGTCAAACTGTTGTGTTTGGAAAACTTTGTTCCACTTACCTTGATTTTCAACTTGTAATAGTTGGGCTTTCTGGTCTAAGTTTTCCACCTGTACTTTAAGTTCACACTGACTCTTTTCAGCTTTAGTGAGTTGCTCAGCAGAGTCATCAAGCTGTTGACTCAGCTTGGCAATAATTTCTTCCTTAGCCTGGCAGGACGCCTCAAACTCCTGCAGCTTCTTGTCCTTGTCTGCAACCTCTTGTTTCCTGTGTTCAAGTTGTTGTTCTAGTTCTGCCATGCGACTGCTTCCCTTTTTCACCTCTTCCGCCTTGTCATCCAGTTTTTTAAGAATGTCTGTAATTTCAGTCTCCTTGTCTTGTAGCTGCTGCTGTAGACTGACCTGCTCGGCTTTGTTCTTTTTGAGTTGCTCATTGGTTTCATCGTGCTTTCTCTTGGTAGTATTGTGCTGTTCCGTCAGTTCCTGATGAGCCTTCTCCTTGCTTTCAAGCTCCTTCCTCAAGCTCTCTAGTTCCTTTGTGGACTCGTTGAACTTCTCTTGCAGTTCCTTTATGGTACTCTGGGTGTCAGCTAGCTTATTGGTCAATCCATCTCGCTCCCTCTCCAGATTGGTACATTTAGCTTGCAGCTGGTTGACTTCCTTATTGTGCTCACTTCGTTGCCTCTCCATCTGTGCCTGTATGCAAAGGCAAATACCACAACATTCATCTTTTCAATGGATCAAGTCTTTTGATTGATAAGAGATGCTATAGCTATATTTTAATTTTAAAAAAGTTTCTCTCATAATTTTGTGAATAAGCGTTAGCTGTTCTACTAAATGCAACAGATTATTATCTCTGCCAAGACCAAAAATGTGCACCATTCATGTACACATATCAAGTTCCATCTATACATGAAACCAGAGTCTGATCATTAATGTCACAGCAGACTGCTTTTTCACATTCTACTTTCTTGAGACCTAAATACATACATGTACCTTCTGCTTCTGGAAAGTAAACAAAGATGCACACTCTCTCATTTTATAAGTAGGTGATAGTAACACAGACCTACACATCCCAGGCTCCTATAAGACATTGTAAATTTGCTTTACATTTACCGCAGAACTTTTATTTTCACCATTCTTCATTCGTTACTTTCATCACCAAATTTAAAAATACAAATGTATAGTGAAATTCCATAAGCTATTACTCAAACTCAGGCACAAGACATGAAGGCCCTAGCTGTCTGAAAATCAACCATATAGCTAATCAGAAGTCAGAACATTAATTTTTCAGAACCACATATTTTTTTTTCTAAATTAAAAATGACAAATGTAAGACCTCATAAATCTGTCAATTTTTTAATATTCCAAAGCTTAAAACACAAGAGGTAGAAGACAAATTAAGATAATATATACATGTGTGTGTGTGTGTGTGTGTATGTGTATATATATATATATATATATATATATATATATATATATATATATATATATATATATATATATATATATATATATGTATATACATATATATATGTGCACATTCTCTAACTCTTGGAGGTAGTAATACTAACCTGTACACTTTCTACTTCTAATTCTTTGTCAAGCATCTTCCCCCTAATTTCACCATTAACTTGCTCGGCCTTCTGAACATCTTGTTTTGCTTTTTTAACTTCTCCTTCCAATTTCCCAATTTCCTGTGTTTTCTGGTCAAGCTGCATACTCAGGGAGTCCTGCAATACAAGTCACACTTTGTTCAACAAATACTTTACAAAGTTTTCAACACACCAAATATAATGTACATACTTTAATGTAATAATAAAATTCATTTGACTTAAATTTATGTCAGTAGACTGTACAAAAATATTTGATATCAAGCTGTTTCCACAATGCAAAGGCATACAGGACTAAATTGATCTCAGGTGTTCACACACTGAACCATATATATTTTTTGGAAAATCGAAGTCTCATGCACATGGAATTTGCAATACTAAGGTCAACTTAGCTACATACTTTTTCCTTGTTAAGCCCTTCTATGGTCTTATTGAGATCCTCTACAGTCTTGTTGTGTGACTTTACAGTGTGGTCCATGCTGTCCATCTTCTGTTTCACCTCCTTGTTCTCCTTCTCGGTGCTCTGTATGCGGTGCTCTGCTCGCTCCAGCTGTGCTCTCAAATTATTCTGTTCACTCTGAGCCTGCACAACAGAATTCAAATGGTCTCAAGCTCAATTTTTATGTGCATCTTAAATTTTATAACAAAAATTTTAAATTTAAATAAAGGGAATCTACATGTATGTGGACTAAAAGACATCAACCATGTGTACCAAGTATTATAATATGGTCTCTACAATAGTGATGTAAACTCTGGGGAATTAAAAATATACAGAAAGATGCGAAAGTAGCTAGTAAATTAGCATTTCTGCATAAAAATTACTGTATGAAAAAATCTGAAACATCAACTATTGGCAAGCAAGGAACTGCTTTATTTCTGCTTTCTCATTGTACTAAATACAAAATAAATGGGTGAATGCTAACAATTTTTGCTACATAAAAAACACATCTATAGAATTTTCTGCCCTCATTTCTTGCCACATTTGCATGTTTTAGAACACATCCTAATTAAAATATTTTTGCTCAAAACAGAATTCTGTTTTAACACTGAAAACGTTTACCCATGAAAATATTCCAAATTTATATTCAGCAAAACAAAAACATTCATTCTTTGGAGTGACTGTGCTACCTTATTCAGTTCTTGCTGTAGTTTACTCTTGGTTTCCTCCAGATGGCGTTCCATGTCCTTGATCATATCATTTTGCTGCCGCATTTCCAGGCCATGTTCTTTCTCTTTTTCTTTGAGACGTTGTTCCAGTTGTCCCTTTGCTGCCTCACTGTTGTGTCTTTGACAGTCTAGCTCTTGACCAAGCTTCTTAGCCTTCAGCTCCAAATCAGCAAGCTACAAAAAAATGTTGTTTGATGAGTTCGTAATATGTCTTGAGTTTGATTGACACAAATGATTAATGTTGCATTTATTTTGTGTTGGTGCTCAAATTTAATTTTTTGAAATAATAACAATTTACAACAAGGACAGATGCAACATTAGCCTAGTGACTTTGAAAATGAGACCAGGGTCACCAAAAAGTAATCAGGTCAGAAAAGTGCCCCAGTAAAGTTGAGGTAAATGTGATTTGGATGTGGCCTGAGAATTACAAGACATTTTGCTTGTGAGGATTCTGCTATGGACACACTTGAACAAGCTGAAAACAATACAACCGCCAAACTTTTATCTTTGTATGCATGTGTGTGTGTGTTTGGGGGGGGGGGGGGGAGGGAGGATTATAACACCAAGAGACCCATGGGCCTAATGCTCTGCTGGCCACCATCACCAAAAAATCATTTTCTGAAATGTATTCAATCCACAACCTTGAAAAATTAATCAAGCTTACTCGTATTATAAAATATCAAACTTTCACATGATACACATTTGTGGAACATTTAGCATCCCTTCCCTTATTCTTTATCAAGATATTGAATTAAATGTCATTTTTGTAAGTGCTTAATGACCTTGCAAAATAGGTTTAGGTCACACAATCATTGAGTCATGGTGACCCAAAAAGTAGGCTACCAGGTAGAGTTTTATATACAATGTACTCAAGTGCAATTTTGATGTGCAGGCTCAATTTTCTTTGTAATTTATGTCTAATCTGCACCCTACCATTACAGAATCACCTCTTCCAACTTCACAAGTCTGATCGCCTCACAAAAATAGTTCAAGGTCATGGATATTACATAACATTCTAACACGATTTATATATCCGATAAATTTGGCAAGTCTAATTCAATAACTCTTCGCGATATGAAATTTTATATCTTAAAACCCATTTTGGCTCATAATTTCAGCAGTATCCAAAGCAACTTAAGACTTTGACCCCCTCCACAATCCCACTAAATTTCATCGAGATCTGTTAAACATTGAGGATACTAGAGTGCTCACAAGATTCTCACACTTTGACCCACATGTTACCTAATACTGCAGATGGCGCCACCAATATTGAATTTGACCTAGATTTTTATACACTTGATATGTCCTGAAAGTTATATGGGGCTATCTTTAAGACTGCAGACTTTATCGCACTCAAAAGAGAAAATTTATGGACAGACAGAAGGATGGACAGACATAAGGGATCACATAAGCTCTGCAACCTTTTATCAGCAGAGCTAAAAAGTAAGCAACATTCATGAACAGAATTTTGACCACTCGAATGGGCATGCAGTATTTCACTTGAATATCATAAGCAATATTTTACTACCAGCAACAATAAAAGTGTTGCATTTCATATTTTTTTGTGACTCTTCATAATCATTCACCAAACACCGATTTACAGTTGTACCTTTTGATTGCTGTCATCTTTCAATTGCCGCAGCTTATCCAGTTCTTCCTTCTGATTATTGAGAAGTTTATCCTTGGAGGCAAGCCCAGTCTGGGCCTGGTCCAGATCTGACTGCAGTTCTCGCAGACGAGTGTTAAGGCTGGCTATTTCCTTTTCCTTTGCCTGAATACACAATTCAAGGTTGGCATTCCCCGTCTTCAGGCCTGGAATATACACAAAGATCAGGACTGATCAGCTTCCTGATGTCATGACACTGACAGGTACTGCAGCTCATCATAATAACCAGTATGACTTATTTCATTTTGTGCATATACAAAACTGCAGGAAATGATACAAATGTCATGGCAATTACTGTGTTCAAGTATGTAAACAAGAGCCCTCCAGAGCACCTCAGTGGTTTGAAGACATGATAGAACAAGGTGGATCATCATTAAAACTAGCCTGCACATTGCATGTTCATAGCCTGCAACCCAAACCCAATAGAAACGCCCTAATAAGCAATAATTCAGCTTTCTCAGTGCAAATGGCATGTGGCAAACTTTAAATTTTGATTTGGTACTGTAAAAATGTCATATTATGATCATGCTAGCGTCTGGTGTCTTCATGTGGAGAATAGAAATATCCTGCATTGCAACAAAAAAAGTAATACAGTTGTATAATTGTTTTGCACTTATGTAGACAATAGCAATTATGACAAATGCTACTGAGGTCCTAAAATGTCATCAGCGCCATCTGCAGAACAAATTAAGGTCTGGGGGTTGCCAGAAGTGTTCCTAAGGAATTTCAAAGCAATGATCTTCCCAGTTTCAGACTTTCAAGGTTTGGCAAAAAAATGAACAAAAAAAAAAAATATTTAAAAAATCACTGGATCACCATTTCAACAAAGCTGGTAGAGATTAGCCCAAGGTACATCCCCACTAACTTTGATGTGAATCTGGTTGACAATTTTGAAGGAGTCAAAAATGTGAAAATCCATTGTAATCTCCACTGATTTACATAGTGATCAATAGAAATGCATGCACTGACAGGTACACAAATTAAAAAATTTGTTAAAAATCAGGGATCCAGAGTATCACCACCTAGTGACCAGCTTAACAAGTTACATTTCCGTGAAGTTCCAGAACAATCTGAGTGACAGTTTTAGTGATGTCAAAAATAACTAAAACACACAAAACTTTGTGAAATTTTTTTTTTTCTAAATTACATCACAGCACCACCTGTTGTAATTTAGTAGCAGTTGGCTTGGCGGTCTTTAAGAAAAAGATTTTAAACATTTTGCACAAAAAAAGCATTAAAAATCAATGGAGCTTGACACATTTTAACAAATTTGGCAGAGACTCACCGAAAGTTCATTCGCACCACTAACATACAGATGGACAATGGATGCCTTACCACCACATAACCTCAGCTGACTGGCAAGTGAGCTGGGGGAAAAACACACTGAAGCTGTCTTTTGTCAACTGCATTTTCTACATTATCCCTTTTGGTGCCGTGCCCTTAATCACCCTTTGCCACTCTTAGGACTCTTAAAATAAATGCTACAGCACTGTCAATATTCTAATTTTTTTTACATTAATTATACAAAAAAGTCTTACATTAAAAACAAAGGTCTGAACTTAAAGCTTAGATTCTGAAATTTTTCCAAGCATCCTGGATGTTTATTAGGAATAAATGTTAACTTATAATTTCCTGGACCATGTGCCTACCTTCCACTTCCTTCTTCTTCTGGTCTAGCTGTTTCTGTAACTTGTCAATGTTGCTATCCATACAACCACGTTCCTGTCTAAGGGTGGCCTGGACCTGTTCTTGTTGATTCTGCTGAGCCAGATTTTGGTTTTCCAGTTTCATATTCAGCTTCTCTCTCTCCTTTTCTAATGCCACCACCTTGCTTGTGTTTTGGTCAAGATCTTTGGCAATCTGGTGTTATTAAAAAAAAAAAATAGAAGGAAAGAAGATAAATAAGTATAGCGTGAACTACATCCTTGTGACTTAAATACTGCATGAACATACCCCCTGTCAAGCATTAATACATTTAGTTACATTTACAAAATACTTCCCAATAACTCAAGAATAACAAATTGGATACAGTCATCAGCTCAATTTCAAGCATGAGTTAATTTTCTTACAGATTGCACTGACACAAGGCTAAAGGCTAATTGCCAAATTAAATTTTATTTTCAGAAGCAATAAATAGCTATATATACATGTATGGACTAGTACACATCACGTACATGCAGTTGATATTATCTAGGTTCTCCTAACACCCAATGTACCATCACGGATTAGACTATTAACCAAACTTAAAGGCCCATAAGGTCACAGGCCAGTAAAAAATTGGGTCTAGTCTAGTGTTAACCCTGCTGCCTTTTTGTTAATTAGGGGCTAGCACCATGATCTAACCAGGTTACCAGGACTGCAGGGCTGGGAGACAGAACAGTTCTTCCCAACCACAAGGACTGTGCAGTCTTGCCCTCAGCCCATTCATTTAATCTCGACTGGGCTTTGGACCAGCCCCAGCATACACAGCAAGGAATTTCCTTTATTCTGTGTTTGGCAGTGAGTTATCATTTTCTGGAGTGAAATCCAGAAATAGTAACTCACTGTAGATCGCATGACCTAAACATTGTTACAGGTAAATTGTGACGTGATGCATCAATTGACATTTAGACAAAATCAAATGTGCACGAGCGAGGTTTGATCATAGTATCATACGTGAATGCGTGACGTGGACAAACCACGACGAACGTAAACAAACCTGGCACACCAGAGTTCGGCGTTGAAAGTAGGCCTGGGGTATAATTTTCCGCGATGAATACCCAATCAAACACAGAATACACAAAATCTTACACGGCACCAGTTACTATTTTTCTCTCACTCGGGATCGTTGCTGGTGTGGAATTGTCTTGTTATTTTCATTTTGAGTGTCTTACATTTCAAACATGCGGATCTATTTAAAGCGCGCAATGGTATATTGTGTTTACACCCGCGGTGCATGTATATGTGATTTGACATTTCCAAGTGAAAAGTCTCCGCTTCAAAATGGCGACACCTAAGCAACAAGAGCGACAATTTTTGCGGTAAATACTCGATTAAACATAGAATAAATAAAATCTTACATGGCAGTGAGTGAGTGACGATTTTTCTCTCACTCGGGATCGTTGTTGGTGGGGAAAATCACTCGTGACCTGTGGTCACTCGTGATTTTCCCCACCAACAACGATCCCGAGTGAGAGAAAAATCGTAACTCACTCACTGCCATGTAAGATTCTATATTTCCACTCCAGGCTCAAAAGATCACTCCCTCTTAGGACGGCTTCTGAGAGGGAAAAGACATTGCCACGATGGAAAGTGTGATAGTCAGCATGTCACATAACTTTCCACAACACTGAGAACTAGGGAAAGAAATTGAGGTCACCAGAAAATTAGCTCTGTACACATTACTGAGTTCACTGCTCCAAAAAAGCTCATATGTGATAATACGAGACATGCATATTAATTTCCCACCACAAAGCATGGAGCTTCCATTTGTCAATCACGGAGGACACAAATACATGTACCAAAGTCATATTCATTTAGTGCTTCCTAAATTGGTTACAAAAAAAAAAATCCATTTGTCTGTAATAAGTAGTCTTTATTTCCAAAATATCAGTAATATCCCCCTTCCCTGCAGAGTCAATGGCCCGCATCTCGCCAGGCGAGACTATGGTTACTAAGACAACCATGCATGCAGTTGTGGCAGGCAAGCAATATGCATGCTTTGTATCTAGATTGGTTGAACAAGCAAAAGGTATGTTTCCAAGAGAATATAAAGCATCCTTCCATACATTTTAAGTTGCGTTGAACGCTTCTAAACCTTAGGTTTAGAAGCATTCTACTTGATGCTCACTGTTTAATTTGCTTATTTCATTTTGGATATTGAAGGGTAATTTTAAATCATTTGCCATATGTCCCTGTGACTCTTCTATTTTATGTATTTATATAATTATCCTTTATACTTGTTATTCATAAATGGTTTTCTGGCCTCCACACCTAAACAGAATATTGTATTCTGACCATGGATTGCAAAATAAAACCTTGAAACCTTGGGGCAAACTATTATTGTCTTAACTGGAGCAACTGCTAGAAGGTGTTGTATACAAAGCAGGCAGACAACTAGCACCAGATCTAGGGATTCCAAAAATTTTTTTTGACCACCTAGAAAACCCTGAAATCAACTGAACTGGTCCATAGTTGAATATTGTGCAACAAACATACACATTTTGGAAAGTATTATCAATCACCACAGACATGAATTCCCTCTTCGTCACTTGCAAGACCAAGTATTTGCATCATAACGATGGTATTTGGCATTTTACCAGCAAAAATAAAATGAGATGAATCAAAATAGTGAATGCATCATACTTTCCTCATTCACCAGGAATACTTAACACCCGTACTTTTCCATTTTGGAATTCCTCTCTGAGATGCTGTAAAGGAAGTGCCCAGTAAAGGAGGCACTCGGTAGCATTTCTATGTCTGGTAGTGAATCAAGCTCTTGGGTTTTCAGGGCGGAATTTTCCTCGGGAGAGAGGAATATCAAATTGTAAGGGCACCAGTCTATAAACTTGACATAAATGAACTGCTTAATGTGTTAGGTAAAATTAAAGAAGTTCACAGTGTTCCTTGTATACACACTTTTTCCTTCAGTGCCTTCAGTTCTGATTCAGCCTCTTCCCTCTTCTTTGCCTCTGTCTGTCGTTCTACTTCCAAGTCTGCTAACTTCTTTTGCAGGTTACTTGATTCTAAATCTCCATCTGAATAATAGAATGTTCAGCAGTGGTCACTCTAGTCACTACTGAAAGATCTGAACTTCATAGAAGTTTGGAGTTTCGATGTATAGTAAATCTTGCACAGTCCAACATACATGTGTATGTCCATTCAATCTGCTCTCAAATACATAATTTTACATGGTATATAGTATATCTTAAAAAGTAGTCCATAACATCAGATAAGGGACTACTTTCAGTGCAGGCAAAGTTGACTTTAAGTATGCTGGGAGGTCACTGATTGAGATCAGTTCTTTATGGCAGTGGTCCCAACAGAGTACATGTAACTTGTCCATATGGCCAAGTTTGAATCTTCACAGCTGGGTAGACCTATGCATTTTCTATAACATGATGTAATGCTTATAAACTTCTTACATACCATTTAGTTTTAGTGTTAATCACCATCTTTGCAATGTTCAATACATTATGTATCTATATCCTGTTGGGTCTCTATATAGAAATGTTAGTTTTGCCACCAAATTAACAAAAATTTTTGCTAAATTTGCCTTAACTCTTGAGTAGATATTATATAAACATGACCAACATAACTATTAACCCAATTGCAAAGTGCATACCTGTCACCAAGGAGTCTATAATGAGCCCCATTATAGACTCCTTGCTATCACCCAGCCTTACCCATGCTACCAGTGACTACAGAAGCACCTGTTGTACATGTATGTGCCATCCGAAATTGACCACTACCAACCTGTAGTCTTTTACACCCAAGCAAAGTTTCAAAAAATGCAGTTTTTACTTCATTTTTTTTTTTTTCATTTTGGTGCAGTTTAGTCTACCGAAAACTTTTGGTTTGTGTGATCTTGTAAGTAAGAAAATTTGAATTAAATTTGTCCATGTAAATCTGCCAAAATTGACTCTGTAGGTAAAAAAAAACAAACAAACCCCAAAACAACAGGAACTTCATCAAAACTTAACATATCCATATTATTTTTGCAAGTTTTTATTATCTAAAGTATACTCTGATAAAATTTTAAGCATTTCTGTTCAGTCGTTCTGGAGAAGAAGTAAAAAATAGCCTTAACACACAAAAATTCATTAAAAAAAAAAAAAAAAAAAAAAGCAAAATTCATACAAAATAGAAAAATTATTGCATCATCATCTCTTTGGCAAACTTGGTACAAGTCCACCTGGGGAACATTCATGTGCAACATCAAAACATTCCATGTCTTGGTGTTTGAGAAGAGGCCCAAAATGTAAAAAGTCTAATGACAGACAGCCAACATACGCAAACGGATTCCAATAGCTCTACTGAATGACAAGTCAGCAGAGTTAAAAACCTGCTGAACTTTGTCTCCATAGTTCTGCTGGCTGATTATTGTTACATGAAGGTAAAGTATATACATATGAGGTAGAAAAACTCCAAAATGTTGGCGACTCCCCATTATAGTGACCACATACAAAAGGTTGTATATAACTGTAGTCACAGCTCCAGACACAGCCATGTTTAATGAAGCTGAACCGTGGCACTGTGCAGCTCGACAAACAAACTTATTGAATTCAATCAAATCCCACATTTTCTGTGTTCTGTGTTAAAACCTGTGGGTCAAAAGCTACCAGAAGCACCTGTTTCCTTTGGCTCATACACAAAACCAAAATGCTCCAACTTTTCTTCAAGATGATAACATTTACTCAACTCATGTCTTTTTAAAGGGGTTTTCTCCCATATTCATATGCAGTTTTTGTACTTACAGTTGTTTGGCCATTACAATGAAACACAAATTTTACCCACTCTTGAAAGACAAATTATCTTAAACTTTAATTTATGCTGGTATTTAAACAATTTTTGCTTATTCAGCCTGGGCATTATCCAATTCAGTTGTTTTTATGATGCTACTGTTTAAACATGTTAAATAAACTTAATTTACGCACATTCACTACAATGTCTGCTTTCTTCAGAAACAGATGTCCAAAGCATTATGGTTACATATCATAAATGTGTACAGTGGTACCTGTGATTAAGACCACCTCACCTGACAGACACTATGCTTTTAAAGACCACGTGCAGCATTAAATAGCAGGTACCACCATATCATACATTTGTATAATGACTGATGACAAAAATCACTTTTATCTTTGACACTAAGATAATGCTACCAAGTATAACAATCACAACCCAATTATCATTATTTTCACACAAATTAACTAACAACGCATCTACAATCAAACTAAAAGTAACATGCCGATGAAAACAATTTCCTGTTCTGCTTAAACTGACTTAATAGAATCAAATATTAATTTAGATTCAGGTGTCATTTCTATGGAAAATATGCCTAATGTGGTCCGATAGTTCAGTCTCCTGAAATAAATATACATGTACCAGCAACTGAATGAATAAATGGGTGCAATCAACGCCTACAAAAGCAAAGGCTATTGTCAGTACCAATCACTCACTATACCGGTACTATGCCCAGTGTTCTGAAACTATACTAAAACAATTATGAGAGTGAACCAAAACAAAATAATTTGCAAACTAACACACACCATAAACTCTTTCCATCTCATTGGCAGACCATGTACCCCCATATGTTTGGTTTGTTGCATTATGTTCATAAAGCGTGTGGTACTATTGCAGGGATAGATCTAGGCCTTCAGATTTTATAGCCAAATCAGAAAACAAACAGCAATCACTGCACAATTCGATCTAACTCTTATAAAATTCATGTTAAAATAAATTAACCATTTGCAAATTTCTTTAGCCAAATGAATGAAACATTAGGATTTGGCTAATCTGTCATCTTATTTTATCATCTGAAGGTGGTGATCTAGTGAAAGTTCATGGGATGGTTCATCACATTCACAATCTTCAGTACAATTAGGGGGGTGGGGGGTCATGCTGCTGTACAATTTAAAAAATGTATCAAAATGCTGATTAAATAATCACAATCCACAGATTTCAACTGCAAACTGGAATTTTCATGTGGAAATAAGTGAAATTAACGGCTTTTCATGACAGCTTTTTTCATTGTCAACTGAACTTGATCATCATTTTTAAAAGCCAGTAAGGACTCATTCTGGGAAAGGAAGGGGTTAATGACAAAAGTGTTCTGTGTATTCTGTTGCAATTGATTTAAGTGTTGAACTGTCTCTAATGGCTCAATGTTTTTTAATCTAATAATTTTGTTCAAAGTGTCGGGAATGTCATTTAAAAAAAAAACATCTTCTGGAAGGGACAGAACACAGAAAAATAATTATATTTGTAATTGGGGTTTTATTCAGGAATATATACCTACAATGTAATTACAAAAAATAAAATTCTGTTGCAGAACAAGAAAAAAAAATCAAAAAATTCCTGCATGTGTATGTGTAGTCCTTAACTTTGGCACCAGATGAAAGATATGCATCAATTCTGAATGCATTTTTCATTATATTGAATCAGCCTCCATTTTGCGATATCAAAATAATGTTTGTGTCCATTAAATTTGAAAGTGAACTTGAAAGGAACTATATCCACAAAGCATAGAGTTGGAACAGAGACCAACTCCCTGTAAATAGTAAACATAAATATTTACATGTATGTTTATTTTGTGTTGAACAGAACTCACTCGCCTCTGATAAGTCCAGGTATGGATGAAACTGGTAAGGCATTTTCGGCAAATTGTGTATTTACTTTTATCAACCCCAGTCTTGGTCTTTCTGTTCCATTTTTCACTATAGTTTCAAACAAATATCAAATCTGATTCTAATGTTTAAACCAATTTTCTAGATAAAGCACTTTTTAAAAAAGCTGTTCCTTAACCTACCTGTGATAAGAAAATGAAAGTAGACTTTAGAATCAAGCATAGGCTTTCTGATTGGCACTAAAATTATTGATGTAAAGCATAATAGATGTTGCTTATTTCAATAAAAAATACTCTATACCTTCAAAATGCTAATCGTACTTGAAAAAGACATCCCAAAATACTGCATGGACATAGCAGCAATTATTCCTGACATATACTCATTATCCCCATCCCAAAAGAAATAATAGTTTTACATGTGTTTTCCACCTTTTAAAAACCACACATTTTATTTACTTTCAGCAGACTGCCACTCACATCTGTGTGTATAGTCCCTGAATGCAGTGGAGATGTCTCCAATACATACACTCTGTTCAGTCAGATTTAAAATTTGGTCTCCCACAAAAAGATCTATTAAAATTTGCAGTGGGTCATTTGGCGCTATCTGGCAGCCATGCCAAACACTACAAAGTTCTACATGTATATGTACAGTAACTGTAATCATGCTCAATACTGAAATACCAGTTCAACAAAAAATCATCAGCAGGGGTTTTTTTTTGTTTTTTGTTTTTTTTTTGTTTTGCTTTTGTTTTTTTGTTTTTGTTTGTTTTTTGTTTTGTTTTGTTTTCACTAAGCCTCACAGGAATTACATTGCAACTTTCAGGATAAAATGGGTGTGCATGTCATCTGACTTGGACTTACCATGATGGCTTTATCTACATATCATACATTGGTAATTTGTAAAACTAAATAAACGTTAAGAAATCTGCTTGGAGGGAAAGAGTTTAGCATAAAACAAAGAAATGCAGCCGTACAACACTGCTTCATTCAACATAATGACAGATCCAACCAGTCATTCAACTATAAAAGAGTCTGAATTACTCACATCTACCAGATCCATGTGTTCTTCTTAATCGACAGGCAGGACCTGTTATAAGTTGTATGTATTCATGGCCTAAGTCTTTTGATGCAAATCATTTCACCACAACCAATTAAATTTTTCTTTCTTTTTTTGCTCTCATTACTTTAAATGAAGTTTTTCAACGTAAAACTATTAAGAAACAGTACTCACCATAAGTCACTTAAGCTAGTTTCCCATGCATTGAAGTGCTTTGCCAGAACCCCCAATGAAAATTTCCATGGATCCAGTGCCTTTCCATGCTGCTACATTGATCGCCCAGGCCCTGTGGACTGGCACAGCACGTCTGGGGGCGGCAATGCGACTAGCAAGCATGCACAATTCAGTTTCCTACACAAGAGTGGAGGGACTGAACAGCAGGTATGGTTTGGTGGGACTTCTGGTGACCTATAGTGAGTACTGTTTCTTAATAACAGTTTTATGTTAAAAAACTTCATACTTAGGACGCAGTACAACATCATAGGTCACTTAAGCTGATGTACCATCAGAATGGGGGGGGGGGGGGGGAGAGAGGGCGCGGAACCTCTGAAGAGTCCAGATCAGAAAACTGCACTTGAGAGCCATGGCCCAGAAAACCATCCTGGATCCCCCGCCCACTGATGACTACCATATGGTTGGAGGCCTGATCCTGGGGAGGCCCAGCGCCGCCTCTACACCCTACAGCTGCCGTCTTGCAGACAGGTCTGCATGGCAGACTTTTTGCCACTGAGCAGTGGTCCATCGTCGACAAGTGTCACACAGACTCTGCTCAGAGCAATTCACACAACTCTTGCCCATGCAAGAGCTACACGCAGGATGGTCATCCCATATGCCACGCCGTGGTGGTTGGCATCCTACTGGACATCGACTTCCACCTTGGAATCCATCTCCGAAACCAAGTCAGTAGTAGGACCAGGTAATGTAGTACCTGTCCAATTCCACATAACGAAAAAATGAGTCAGTAAGAAGCCTGAAAAACTCTGAAACTTAAAGGGGAGTTTCCAAACAAACGCACATTTACTGCAATGGACAACAAAGTAGGAAAGTGAATTGTGCATACTTGCTAGTCTGTATTACCACCAGCAGGAGCACTGTACCATGCCACAGGGCCTGGGCCATCAACGTAGCAGCATGGAAAGGCACTGGATCCCTGGAAATTTTCAACAGGGGCTCTGGCAAAGCATCTCAGTGCATGGGAAACCAGCTTAAGTGACCTATGGTGTTGTACTGTGTCCATAGTCTAACATGTGTGGGGCCTAAAAGTGGGAAAAAGCATTGTCTTTACACAACTCCATGAATGGTTAAATGGAGCACAAAGCCCAGGCATTATTCATGGAACAACAAGGGCTTACTCATGCCGGCTGTCCATCAAATGTATGTACTATAAATGTGAGGATGGCCAATGATACATCGTTAAACGCCGTGTGCTCTTACACAAAATGCTTGCATGTGCATAAAGCCATCCATTTGCAGTCAGACGATATTTCAGGCTCATGTCAGCAATGGCACCGTTTGCACAAGTTACTCAAGGGCTTGTAGGTCAATTCTCCTTGGCAAATTTATTTGTCGTTCTTCTCTTACAAATATTTATTAGAATATATAAGATGCTCATGTCAGAATCAGAATAGACCCTGCGTGAGGAGCTTTGGGGCTGCTCACCGGCCAGTGGCCCGAGGGTAATTATTCAGCACCAAAGCTCCTCACCCAGGCTCTATTCTCTGAATATAACGGTTTTCAGATTGAACTTCAAAACACAGCGTCTGAAACTGCAACACTGTCCTTTTATTTTCGTACATGATCACTTGTACAAAGTGCCCTCTTCCATGGGCTTTTAAAGGTCCAATTTTACATGAATTGTACCAACCAGAATTTGTACAAAGGATCATTCTCCTACTTTGCCATGTTTACATCGCATACAGTGTCTTTGTTAGTCATCAATAGTTTTGTCAGAAAGAAAAACTAAAAAAAACCTTGAGCATTTTTGTTGCTTGTTGCTTACAAAATTTAATTTGTTTTGGCCAGATTTATCACCTATAAATGAAATTCATTAGATTCAAAGTTTCTATTACAGGTCAATGTGATCCTTTTTTACCTCACTGGAAATATTCTTTTTGCTTTAGTGACAATGCATTGTTGTAGTATTTGTTCGGGTCTGTATATAAGGGCAAATGTTAAATATTCATGGCCAGATACAAACAGCTTTATATTGAAATCAGACATTTCAAGAATTAGAAACATTAAGAAAACCAATCACTTTCAGTGTGAAGAGAAAATCACAAATCTTCATGCTTTTTGTCTTCCCACACCACAAAATTACTGCTGTAAGGAAATTACTTTTAAAATGGACTGATCCTTCCTAGTAATACCAGTAATACTTCATACCTGACCATTGTACAGACACAGATACCTACTTTGGTTGCTGATCATGGCTCCCAAGTTGGCATGTCGCTCCAGCTCCATCTGCAGCCTCTTGATCTCTGCCTGTAGATCCTTGACCTTGTTGTCCTGACTCTCAAGCTGGCGTTGTTGGTGGTTGCTGTGCTCCTGCTTGCGTGCCTGCTCAGTGGTCATCCTCTCCACCTTCTGAGCACATTCCAGCTGCTCTGCTTGTACTCGCTCCAATTCGTTCTTCAAATTTGCTGCCTGAAACATGAAAGCAGATGTAGTAAAATGGTTCATTCTCCATTACTTTATCTTTCTACATTTTTGTTCTTGTAAACACAAAAACACACTCAAAAGATTGCTGAAAATACTCCCCTTCTTAATGTGGTTGACGTGTTACCCAGATAGTTAACATGATACAACCTTGCCTCCCAGTCTTGATACATGTATGTATGAAGTTCCACAAAAAAAAAAAAAAAAAAAAAAAAAAAAAAAAAAAGATTAAAATTATTAAAATTAAAAACAAAAATTCACAGCCTTGACATGAAACTTACCACATGCCAAACCACAGGTCGAGGGGGGCATAAAAGTAGTAAGCACAATACTGCTGGAAAATTCACTACAGGTAACAAAACATACCTTGTTGCTTTCAGCCTCCAGGGCTTGCTTAACATGACTCAGCTGACCCTCCAAACATGCAATGCGTGTGTCCTTGGTCTGCATTTCATGTTGCAGCTTTTCCCTTTTTTTGTCCAGCTCATCGCATGACTCGATCAAGCTCTGATGATCTCTTTTCAGTGTTGCATAATGGGCCTTTTCATCTTCATTTTTCCGTTTTGCCTTCTCTAATGCCTGCAAAAAGAAATGTGAAATATTTCACATTATTTTATAAAGGTACTTACATTGATGCCTTCTTGAAAAGTATTGTTCAGAGAACAGATTACCCTCCGCACCCACAATCTCCCCCCCCCCCTCAATTCTCAAAGCTGGGACTTTTAAAAGTGAACATTTTCTATTATAATACATACATGTATAGAAGTATTTCTGGGTAACCTCGATTTAAGACAGGTGCCATAACACAGTGTAACTGCACCAAAAATTTGATTAAGCTGTGATAAATCCTTCTTGAGATATTATGGAAACATTGTCCACTTGTGCGCCACTGAGAGGGCCTTCAAATAGATACTTCAAAAGTTTCAGAACAAGTTTAAGAATAGTAAAAGGAAGCTGGTTTTTAATAGGAACATGGTCCATAATAATGTGCATCTCTGATAAAAATTTGGTGAAGCTGCAATGAATCCTTGTTGAGATATAATAGTAACATCATCCTAGTGCACCACTCAGCCGGCCTTGAAATGAATACTTTAAAGTTTCATAAAAAGTTTATAAATACAACGTGGAAGCTGGTTTTAAAAAAGGAATCTGGTACACCATAAGACTGTTCTCTGACAAAAATCTGATAATGCTGCAGTCAATATTTTTTTCTTTTAGATATCACGGTAATGTCGTCAGGGTTGATGCCATTCAGACAGTTTTCAAATAAATACATTAAAAGTTTCATAAAAATAATCAGCGGAGGCTGGTTTTTAATAGGAACATGGTCCATTTTAAGAGACTTCTGTGACAAAAATCTGGTAAAGCTACAATGAATATTTTTGCTGTTATGGTAAGGTCGTTCCCTTGTTTGCTACTCAGACGGCCTTAAAATAAATACTTTAAAAGTTTTATGAAGAGTTTAAAAATAATAAGAGGAAGCTGGTTTTCAAAAGGAACTTGTTCCATTATAAGGTTAAACTCTGACAAAAATTTGGCACACCTACAGTGAATACTTCTTTAAGATGTAACAGTAACGTTGGCAAGATGGACACACTGACAGAGATGCAGGGGACGACAATAGCCTTCGGCACTATATGTGCCGAGGGTAATAAAAGCAAATTTGTTTATGCCTTTTATTTTACAATCAGCAACTTATTATATATCATGTCAAAGTGATTTATAAAACATCTAAACTGAAATCAAACTATGATCAATACATATGACTAGGCAGAGATTATGTACTGCATATCATTTTAAACTAAAATTTGAGTTTTCACAAAAAATTTCTTTGAATATCTTTGAATCTTTTTTCCCTTTCACATGAATATTTTGGTGTCAGTTCCATTTACCACTTTATATACAGAATAATGTAAGCAACTGCCAAAATAAAATATTAACCATACTCTAAAAAGGACAAGAAAAAAAAAAAAAATTAAATGAGTTTTTCTTGCGAAAAACATTATGCATCCCCCCCCCCCCCCCCCCGGCTTTGACATCTGTAATCGGGTCACTCAGGATAAAAATAAATCATATAAATTAAAAGTCCATATAGGTACATTTAATAATAACATCAAATTTCACTGAAGGCTCTATGGTAGTAACTTAATTTTCATTTAAGGCTCTATGACCTTGACATTTGACCTCAAGGTCACCTCTGAGCAAATTTAAGGGAGCCTCATCTGGGTAAATAATGACCAAGTTTGATGACCTTCAATCATACCCATTTGAAGATGTGACTGGGAAACCATTTAGCTTTGCAAAGCATTGTGACCCTGACCTATGGCCTTAAGGTCATCCACAATTATATGAAAAAAAAATCCAAAAACATATGGATCATCTGTACCAAAAGTTTCAAGTGATCTGGCTGATGGTTTTGAAGAAGTCGAAATGTGAACTATCATTGCAGACCCCATTGACTTACATAGTAATCAACAGGAATGCAAAAATTATCCTAAAAAACAAACCTTTAAAAATCCAAAAGTCATTGGAGCATGATCATTTGAATACAGTTGGTAGATACTTCTCTGATGTTCATCCTCACCAAGTTTGAAGTGAATCTTGCCAATTGTTTTGGAAAAGTTGAAAATGTGAATTAGCACTGCAATTCCCAATGACTTACATGTACATACATGTAGTAATCAACAGGAATGTATGCAGTTTGACCTTTCACAATCACTCAGGTTTAAAATAAACCATACAAAGTGAAAAGCCTACAGGTACTTTCCTATTAACGTTTAATTGTAACCTTGGGCCTACAATCCACCATTAAGAAGGTGTAAACCAATATGTGAAATTTGCTGAGTCTGCAGAAAAATGCAATGTTCAAGGATATGACCTTGACCTTTAATCTCAAGGTTACATATTATTATATGGTAAAAATTTATCAGATCCATAGATATCTGTACCAAATTAGGATACATTAGGTCAAGAGGAGACAGAAATATAAGGTAAATAAGTTACACCCGGAGGTGGAGACAGCAGACGACGGGACCAAACACTATATGCATCCCCCCTTCAGGGGATGTATAATAATAAAATAATGTTGCTATAGTTATCTTGTGATGCAAGTACCTGCTCTAAACTGTCAAACTGAAACTGTCTCTGCTGCTGCTGCTTCTTGAGTCGATCCAGTTGGGACTCCAGTTCCCCAATTTTTTGGAGTGCTCTGTGAGGCAGTCCATCTTTCCACTCATTGACTGCCCAACTCATGATGAAGACAACCTCCAATTGTCTTTATTGTACCCCCTGCAAGAAGAAATTTGTTTGACTAACTCTTCCCCACTTAAAGTGGGCAAACATGCTAGAATTACCAACCACCCAGATATCAAATCTTGTCTGTTTCCAACAAATTCTCTCTGGGAAAACATGTTGAATGAGATCTATTTGATTGGACCATCATCCTGTATACTCTGTACATGTATATACCTATATAAAATAGGTCTCCTTCCAAGGGCCTCTTTACAACTATTTTTTTTTTAACTGTGAGACCTCCTTCAAAACATCAGACCAACTTTCACTAAATGCATGAAATTATAACATCTTCAAATTGTATAGTCCTATGTTAGTAGTAATACAAATGAAAGAAACAGGTACACAATTTTCCTCCTGTTACATATATGTAAATAACACCCTGTATTATTGTGGTGTGTCACCTCTTGTGGACTGTTTATTACTGAAGGCTAGCATTCTTGGGTTCACCATGACATCACAGGCACTGACCTACCAATCTCTGCTCATTGGATACAAATGTGTATTCCCATACACTCCCATGTTGAATTGGCCTTTTTTGGATACAAAACACTGAGAGCTAGACATAGATTTGAGTTGCAAATCGCTGATACTTTAAAATTATATTCTACTTTATTAGTATATGGGTTTAGGAGGTCCCACAGATCGAAAGATTAATTTCTTGTTTATAGTAAAGGACCTAGATTGTTATGGCACATTTGTGAAGAAAATTTGCCATATTCATTACTCACACAGGAAAATGATTTTATTTGCAAAAGAATTTTGTTGCCCACGACAGGCCCAAAGTTGACAAGTTTGTACCTTTTCGGCCACCAAGTGGGCTCTGGGTTGTGATGTCGTTGAAAGGAGTAGATGTGATACAATGGAGGATAGCGATAGAAAAAGCATGAGTGGTAGCGACGCAGAAAATGAGCTGGATCTCGGTTTTAGCTGTTCCTTTTCTGAACAGAAACTTACAGAGGGCAAGGGTGGCGATGCAGCATTAGAAAGGGAGAAGGACAGAGATAGTCAGCCTTACTGGAAGGAGCCACGACCGGGCTATGACAAAGCTGGTCTTTCCTGGTGCAACTGGGACTGAGTCTGTGCCCAGCACTGACCATGCTACGGCTGCCACAGAAGATCACCAAAGCTGAGTCTTGGGAAGTTTAGAATGGTAAGGTGTATGCTTTTCAAAAATCTTTGTGCAAAGATTCCTAAATAAGTGACTGGTTGAAGTTTACAGCAGGCCATCTTTAGTGGTTAGTAAAGACCAGGCAAGACCAGTAACGGATATCCCAGGAGCAGGACAAACCAGACCAGTTTCAAATCCTATACGATTCTCATTAGTGGTAGTTGGAACACTGTTGACAGCTGCTTATATAGCAGGGGATAACATTGCTGACGGACATCAAGCAAACGTCACTTGGGGAGCACGTCAAAACACATGCTTCGCCTACCAGTCAAACTGGCAAAATAGACGGGTTTATCATGAAGTCTCATAAGCATGAGGAAGTCACGTGGGGGAGTAACCAACGCCTGGTTACTAAGAAACAAGTGCTACCACACAGAGTACACTTGACAGAAGCCCTGTCAGAGAGAGCACGCTCTCATTCTGGGTAGAGAAATAAAACATATTTGTATTTCAAAGATAGCAGGGAAAATAAAAAAAGAGATTTGTCTGTGTTCCATAGATCAACTTAAGGAGTGGTTGACCGTGTGTTATGGTGAGGTAGATGGACACAGAATATAAATTTTAGTAGAAGACTTGGCAAGTGTGTCTATCTACCCATAATATTGAGGCCAAACAGTTCAGTTGTGCACAGCAGGTGTATCTAGTATCTTTCTGGTCTGAGTGTCCTGGCGTTAGCTCAGGTGGGGTGGGAATATGTTCCTGAGTCTGAATGGTTAAAGGTAAATGAACCGGTGAGTGATTTGGTAGACAAAAATGTGTACCCAAGGGTTGATTTACATCCTTGTTCTTGATGTAAAGGAAGTGTTCACTCACTCTGCTCATCAATGTGTGTTTGGTCTGCCCTACATACTGGAGACCGCAGCATTGGCAGGTAAGTAAATAGTAAATACACGAGGTTGCTGTGTTTGCACAAACCCCCTGCAGGTGTTGTACATGAACGACCTGTGACATATGGCTTGTTACCTTACCAGTGGTAACAAACCTATCACAGTAGCGACAGGACCTCATATCACACGGGTTCTGTTCAGTGACCCCGAGACTGCTGCTCTCCTGTCAGTAAGTGGGTATCTCAGTCTGGAATGAGTCAATCAGTATTTCTTTAAGATTCTGTGTTCTCCAGAAATCAAGGACCACTTCTTTGTGTAATAGATCTTTAGCATACCTGGAGGCTCGAATTGTGCCCCAATTGCGTTGGATGGTAGATTTGAAAGAGGGTAGAGCAGGGTTATATTCAGGATCAAGAAAAGTTTTTCTTTGTCAGATCCAGTGTTGTCTGTAGTCTGAGTCCAGATGGCAAAAATGTCATCAATATATCATAACCAAACAAGTGGTTGGAGGGGGAAGGATAACAGCCTGTTGGTCTACAGACTGTCCATAAAATTGTTGGCAAATGAGGGCACCACTATCGTCCTCATTGCTGTAGCACTGGTTTGCAAATAGTGGTCACCTTTAAGACAGACAACAATCTGTTGTGAATGAGTACTGTGGCAGCACTACAGAGGCCTTTTTCAATGGGAATATTGGTGTAGCAAGAATTTACATCAAATGTTACCAGGAGACTGCCTTCTGATAAGGTGGGTAGAGACTATATCTTGTTGATAAAGTCTGGAGTATCTTTGATGTAACTTTTGATTCTAGGGACTAGCAGTCGCAAGAAAAAATCTACAAAGCTGGAGATCTTTTCTGTGGTGCTCTCACTGGCACTAAGAATTGGTCAACCTGGTGAAGGGGGGAAAAAAAAACATATTGTGTGGTTGCCAGTAGGCAATACCGGCAGTATAGGCTGCAGGCTAAGACAGTGTAGGCTAACTGTTCACTCAAAACTAGCTGAATTTGAAATCGTAGGCCTACGTGCAGCAGGCTTTGAGTGTTTTAGTTTTATTCTATTTAGTGATTTAAAACAAGGCCTGGCATATGTGAAGGTGAACAATCGCATTGAGAAGCATCTGTTAGGCCGGTGCATGCCTAAAAGGATTAATAATGATTACTGTAGCATGCCGCAAACTTCAAAAGATAGTGGAATACACAAGCACTTGATCACAGCCTGAATTCACATAAGCCACACAGCGGGAGGTGCCACTGTTTTGCCTGTCTTAGCTTGCAGTACAACTGCATAAGATGGGGCACAGAGGGAAGAGTGAATCTCCCCTAAGTTCTGTCACTTGAAGTATCAGTGTTTCCATAAAAGAGGCACTTCCATGTTTATAAGTCCTTGTTCTCGTATATGGTTTTTATCTACCTTTATATCTTTTTTATATTTGAAATATGATTTTTATCTTGGCTTCTTTTATGTTATATTGTATTCTCATGCATTTTATCTTTAATTTTCTTTATCTCCTTAATTTATTTGTCATGCACTTTTTGTTTTAATGTTTTCCAATTATGCACAAGGACCCCACTGGAAATAAGTCCTCGGCCTTTCGTGGGCCATCCTTGGCACCTGTATGATTTTTTTGTTTTGTTTTTGTTTTCAGTTACTTTATTTCATACTGATATATATATATATATATATATATATATATATATATATATATATATATATTATTATTATTATTATTATTATTATTACGTGCTAAATAGCTCAATCAACAGCACTCCTTTTCAAGTCCAATCCACATTCTAAAGTTTCACTGTCAGACAGTTCAGTTGGGTTCTATTTCCCTATGACTGTTCAACAGTACACCCAAAAAGTTCAGAGATACCAGGGTATGAATGCGTACACAAAACCTTTCGAGATAACACAGACAGCGACTTCTGTCGCAGAAAATCTGTCATCAGCAATGGGTCTTTCAAAACCATGATATGCCAGCCTGATCTGCTGGTCCGGGCCTGAACTGAAGACAGTGAAGAAACCACATCAGAACGTCACGATTCAAACGTATTTACGTTTGAAAACTTGGTTGTATTTTCTCTTTTCAAGCGTTTCCAAATCATGGACTGTTCAGTTTTCTATCAAGTGATAGATACATCCATGC